>CM061747.1:141200167-141857368 GCA_030979885.1 Lolium multiflorum
GAACCACACCGTCAACAATTCAAACTCGAGACCTTGGCTCTAATACCATTTAAGTTCGAACGGATTGAAAAGGCTAGGCAACCAATTTCTAAAACATCCACAGGAACAACTACCAAGTTGATCCCAGCCGTAGATAAATGCATCCACCAACAAAATAGGAACAGTGCCTCAGTCTCAGGAAACATTTCACAATACCAAGGTACTCACATGTCAATGTCAGTGTTTTCATCTCCAATTATCTATGGCATTTTATTAGTCTTTTGAGAGATTATAACAAACTTGATTGGCCTCCTGCAGTAGGGCATCACATGCTTCTGATCTCGATCTCAACATGTCAACTTGGTTTCTTAACACATCTGCTGCAGCTCGTTCTATTTGGATTTGTTCCTCCAGAACTTGTGCAGAGAAAGACTTGGACTTGGACTTGGACTTGGACTGCAAAAACCCAGCATTTCGCAGGAAAGTGTTTTTGGTGATATCTTTATTTTTAAGTACCATGGTAAATGTCTCCATACATTCTTCTAGAGTTTTTTCCATACCATCTTTCCCGGGTTTTGCCATCTCCAATTTCATATTTGCCTGAAAAGTTTTGAGTCGTGTAAAAATAAAAGTTATTACAGAGAAACATGCAGACGGTAGATTTAATGTGTATGAACTACTTCTAATCCTACAAGTTGGTATGCCTGATTACACATCAAATGCATTTTCACAAAAACGCCTACAAGATCATATTGACATATTGCTCCTACAAATTGGCAAGTGTGTAGTTAAAAAATTTAAATCATAAAGAAGACTTACAATAACACTTTCTGCAAGTTCTCCTATCACATTATGTTTGTTCTTCTGGCATGCCTCGAACTGCTCTGCCAGAGTCATCTCTTTGTCTGGTTGCATGTTGTTTGCATGATCTACTTTCTGCATTTTTGTACAATCATATGGAGATCAAATAACGTGGTTGAAATGGAGGATGGAAATATAACATGCACACGGAGTTCTACACAATTTACGAGTAACATATGTAGCAGTACAGACCAGCGGGGCATTACTTTTTGCCAGAGATGCCCAACCAAGTGACGAGATCCTGTACGGCTTGGTAAACGTTGTTTCAAGCGGTTAGCCTGGTTCCTTTTAGACAACGTCTGCAAAAGGAGACTAGTGAGACACTGGCGCAAAATAAGTATTCGGAATTTAATCTGGTTTCACGGTCCTCATAAGCCATACCACATTCTTTGGATCAGACCAATGCTTGACAAGATCTCCCCACTGCTCGTCAGTCATACAGGGTGCAGGAGACTTTGTTCGAACATTGGCAGTAATCTGGCCAGTGAAGTATGTCGCCTTAAGCTTATAGCGGTGCTGGCGCAACAATTCTTTGAATATGGAAGCGATGACAAACTTTACATCCTCATTATCCTCATCGAATTCAAACCTTAACTGCTCACAACGGTGGAATGATTGGTGAGTTATATAGCATAGAAACAACAGTAAGCTACAAGAAATGGGACAGATCAATGTGGAATAATTTATCATTACCAGGAGAAGCATGACTTACGTGTAAATTATGCACTAAACTCTCGAACTGTGAAGGGGTGTCAACGTGCTGCTTCCACAATGGGAAGGTAGGAAGTTCATTCCTGATAAAATGGCCAACCTGTGATACAAGATATGAAGATTCATGCGGATGAAGTGGCCTTCTGCCACCTACAATAGATGTGATGCGAAATCTTGAACCCATTCCGGAAATCTTAGCTGCAAGTTTTTTTCCTACCGTTGGCCCCCTCGTTTTTATTGATCGTGGCGAACCTACCAAGTTAAGCATTACATCAAGCTATCATGGTATATAGATACATAAGGGAGCATTAAACTACAAGTCTTGAAAAAAGTATTACCTTTTTTGGCGTGGGTCTCATCATCGGGAGAGGAGTTGTCTTTCGCAGGACTAAGGGTCGGAGGGAGATCATCACCAGTTTGCTGGTGTTGTGGCAGCACTGTTTGGACATTTGAGGCTGTATCATCTGGGACTAGCATCATGTGTCCTTGGCCATTATTACCTACCACCACTCCTGATGGTGCCAATTCTTGGCTAGAATTTGCTGTGGAAACTGGTTCTGTTGGCAATTGTTGCTGAGAAACAGTATTGGCAACTGGTGGTTGTGGAATGTGTGGGCTGGTACATGCTCGGGCTACTTCTGTCTGATTCGATGGTTTGTGGTTTTTACGAGACCTTTTACTGTTATCATTCTTGGCCTGTTCGCCACCTCGTGTCAGTCTCTTGTTAGACCTTGTAATAGGAGGAGCAGCACGAGCATCAGGCTTAACTCTTTTTTTATTACGCACTGTCACCCATCCTCCGGTATCAGCCTGAGGTTCCTGTTGAGTGTTCTTCCTCCTATTCGTTCTTGAAAAGTTCTTTCCCGAATCTGCAGATGCCTGTCACACATAAATGATATTTCAATGTACAATATTATATGATGATGATATGCAGATGGAATGGAAAAACAGTCAGGCAACATATGCCAAAACATATATGAGGCGTTAACTAAGCAGGAAAAATTGTAGTAATGAGATTGAACATGGCATGGGTAACATATTTGGTAGGACTGGGATACAACAAATGGAAGTTGGGACAAATAATTCGATGACAGGACAGAGAAAACTCACCTTGTTGTGTTGCAGACGATAGTCGACCAGGGCATCTTCCTGAGTCAGCTCGCCATCACAATCAGCAGGATCAAATTCTGAATCAGAGGAATGTTCCGTATCCTTTGTGAGGGAGGTGGGTGGCGTTTTTGCACTAGACCTTGTAGAAGGATGTAGTGTTAGGCCCAACGAGGCTGCAACTCGGCTATTATGCAGAATAGTTTGCCTCCGTTGCTCTTCGTACTCATTCTCGAGTGGAAGACCTAACATGCATTGGCGAGAAATGCAGATGAGATTTATCATGGAACTGTGCATATAAGAACAAATTAATAGTAGCAGTGAGACTGCTCAAAAGGTGTAATGACAAACAAACTATGGCTCAAAAATAATTGATGTTCATATTGTCAAGCTTCATGCACTAGCCAACGCAACCGGAAGTCCGGACTGATGGAAAGGGCAAACAAATTATGGCTCAAAAATAATTTATGTTGGGCAACAAAGGGCAGCAGCAACAATTTTTAGGATAAGTATGATGTCAAGCTTCATGCAGTAGCCAACGCAACCAAAAGTCCGAACTGATGGAAAGGGCTAAGCAATCCACATATAGACTCAAACACATATAAGTGTCATTTTCATGCCAATGGTTAACCATATGGAATGGCGTGTGCTTAATATAATTGCCTAGGGTCTTCCAAGTTCCAACAGATCGATCTATTGGATGAACTTGCTAGAGCATGCAATTCGAAATGGTATCAGACCTACAAGGTCCTGAGTTCAAATCCTAGCAAGTAGCAACGCAGTATTCAAAATAAATATTTGCAGCCTTCCTAAAAAAATATCTAATGATACATGCCTAAGGCTCGGTCTATTGAATGAGTGGTTTTATCACTTAGCACCACAAGTTGGGGATTTTTAATCACAAAACACCAACATTTGGGGAAATTATTTCACATAACACATTATTTGTCATTAGTCGGCTTGACAAGAGCATGACCCTACAGCGTGACACCAATTTACAGTACGTGAGCATGTTTGCTACAAACAAATGAATTTTGGTGTGAAATTTTGTAGACACTCTGTGGAAATGAGAATATGAGTCACACTTGTTACATATGCTACACACAAATGAATTACCATATGACAAATATCCACAAGAAATTATAACCACACAAGAACATGAGATTTGGGTAATATATTCTGTACCAGCATAAGGTTTTGATAATGTTTACCAATACAACTACCCTGGACATAAGATTTTATTTTGAACTGTCTGGACATAAGATTTAACAACTAGTGTTGACAAACAGCTTTGTATTTGCGTTTAACAGCAAATACCACAAAATAAAGTCTAATTGTCTTTCTCCTGCGGTCACTCTTAAACTGACGGTGGCCGGAGGTCACTAATGGGCTATCAAACAGAGATCATGTATTCTGCGAAACAATTACCCCAAATGTTAGTGTTTTGTGATACAAATTTCTAGGGTTGTGGTTCTGTGATAAAAAAATCCTGAACTTCTGGTGTTAAGTGATAAAACCTCATTGGATGAACTGGCTAGAGCATGCAATTCCACATGGCGCACACAGAGTTGCAAATAGAAAAAAATACAGGCAGTTTAATACTATCAATAAATTGCTCTCCTAGCTTGACTGCTATCATAACCTTTGTAATACGTACTACCACCATCCCGAAGTTTTTATCAAAAATCATTAACATGCAAAATACAAATTTAATATCATTAAATAGATAACGAATATATTTTCGTACGGTATCTACAAAATATTATATTTCTTGATAGATTGTTCTGAAAGTTTGGTCAAACTTTACTTGGTTTGACTTTTATAAATAAGCCTTCAGGTTTGGGGTGGAGGTAGTAATGTAGTATACTTCAAACCCCAAAAAAGTACCGCACAGAAGTGATATTTGGAAAAGAAATGCGTAACGAAAGCGGACATAAGCTCTGCCTCTCCATCAGCAGATGTAAGGTTACGATCAGCAGAGTTCCGAGATAAAAAAAATACAGGCAGTTTAATACTATCAACAAATTGCTCTGCTAGCTTGACTGCTATCATAACCTTTGTAAAATGCATACTTCAAACCCCCAAAACATATCACACAGAAGTGATTCTCGGAAAAGAAATGCATAACGAAAGCGGACATAACCTCGATCTTCCTCTCGATCAGCAGATGTAAGGTTAAGATCTCATATAGCTACGCGGCAAACAACTATCTACACTGATCTAATATCAGCAAGAATGCATTGCAAGAAAGCAACGAAAACTAGTGTAAGAAATCAAATGCATATAACAAAAGCGGACATGTAAAGTATTCATCAACCTTCGTCTGAGGCCCGGGCGGATTTACTCTTTGGTTGGGGGTGGTCGACTTTGGGGCCGCGTTTTTTGCCCATCTCGATCTCCGGTGAGGTGGACTACAGAGTCGGGGAAGCAGATCCGGAGGAGATATGGCGCGGTGAACGTCGGCGTCGAGGAAGCTAATCCGGCTTGCTAGGCAGCAAGGGAGCCGGTAAAACGTGGTCGGTCACTACGGTGGCCGGTGAGAAGGCAGTGATGGTGAGGAGGGGCGGTGGGGCACGGCCGTCGTCGTGGGAGTGTGCCTGGTAGAAGCATGAGAAAGATGTGGTGTTCGAATTGTGCTCTACAGGGAAATATCCTCTGTGGACCGATGTTTATAGGCCGACGGGCAAACCGCAGGTTTTGGGGTAGCTTGAAAATGGGACGCGCCAACAATTTCGGCGCGTGTTTTGCGGCAGAGATGAAAGTCACCCATAAGAAACTTTCCTCATGGATGCTTGTTGCTTGGTCGTGTGGACAACATATATAGTGGGAGATGCCCATAGCTAGCTAGGCCATTCATATCAAACTCGAGTGATTATCACTAAGTTTACAATGAATATATTTCATGACACTTGATATTGGCCGGATAGTAGAAAATATATTTCATGACTATCGATCCCATATTAGTTAATTTATATTATTTCAATTGCTAAAATATTTTCATATTCTTTTAGAGTTCTAAAAACACACTACACAATGACAATGGATATCACTACCTTCTAGGTCCCGGTCATCAGATTTAGAGTAAAGTAGCTTAGCGACAGATTTAGACCTTTGTGCAACAAATACATGAGTTGGTGATATGTGCAAAAGAACAGGTTAAGTGAGTGTTTTGTGCAACAATGACAACAATAAGTGGAGTTTCGATCGTGCAAAGGATAAAAGGTGGAAGAGGGATCACACGGAAGGAGAAAGAGAAAGGGAGAGCAGTGCCTCACGGGGCCGCTGTTATTTATGGTGAAAAGAAATGCTTCACTTTTTTCGGTGAGTGATGTTGACTGGCACACAGGGTTTCAGTTATGTAGACCTGCAGTGCAGGCTACGCGCCCGTCTAATATTCATTTTTTTCAGCGACAAAAGGGAGAGAGAGAGAGAGAGAGAGAGAGTTTACTTAACAAAGAAGATTAATGAGCTGCTCACGACCAGACGTGACTTGTGGCTCACCGATGTGTGGGACCTACACGCATGGGAACCACACGTAAGTGACCGGCCTACTTTATTCTAGGGGTGCCCCTCAAGCTAATACATAGTCTGCAACATGAAACTATATTCGCTTATAAAATCTGAACTTTGAAATCCAATTTAATTTAAGTCTATTATTGGTCATATCAACTATCAAGTCTAAAATTACATTCTGAAACTTGTTCAACGCTTTCTCATGAATTATTATGGTAGTTTTTTAAAATCAAATGCTAATTGATTTGAGATAATAAAAAACATATATTATTGCACAACAATGGGATATTAAAATATCTATTTGTAAATAAAATTAAGAAGTCAATGTTGTGGTAAGTTAGGAGGTTCAAAGGGTAAACCAAATATAACGTTTTGTTCAATCTCATAGTTCATATTACCAAGTTTGATTATCCCTGGACAACATTGTTTGTTATAGTGTTCCCTAATTGGGCATGGTGGTGCATCTTGCCATTTCTAACAATGTTGATGACTAGACTTTTCAAGTTTTCGGTATAAAAAATCGTTTTTCATTTTCTAGATGATAAAATATGTTTTTTTGTGCATGGGGTAGAAAAGATATGGGTCAAAATGGCGCATCTACATTTTTTAAATAAATTACGCCATATTTTAATGACAAATCCCAAATTTACGGTTTTTAGTGCTTTCTAGCTAGTTTCACACATTTAAATGACTTTATGCTGATTTATTGAAAGTAATTCAAATTTGAATTGTAGATATGTTATAACTTGGTCCTACAAGTCCCCATAAATAATTTTTATATACATATTACTTACTATATATAGAAACCAGCGATAGTACTGAAATATTCAACCCCTTTGCAGGATAATCATGTAAAACATTTTGACCTGGTTTTGAAATAAATAAATGAAACTGAAGAAAACCTGAAAAATGAAACCCTTCTGCATGGAGTGTGCTTGTATGTGTTAGTTGACAGGGAAAATAAGAAACATGTGATAGGGTAGTGAAAAACAAAATGTCTTCACAAAGCGGACTATCGTGTATGAAGATTCATGGTTTGCAAGCCAAATGATATAGTTATGGCCATATTTGTGGCACAGTTTGTTACAATGTGCCCAAATTGGGCATGGTGGTGCATCTTGCCATTCCCAACAATGTTAATGACTAGACTTTTCAACTTTTCGGTATAAAAAATATTTTTTTCATTTTCTAGATGACAAAATATGTTTATTTTGTGAATGGTGTACATATAAGATACGGGTCAAACTGGCAACTCTACATTTTTTAGATAAATTACGCCATATTTTAGTGCCAATTCCCAACTTTTACGGTTTTAGTACTTTCAAGATAGTTTCGCACATTTAAACGACTTTATGCTGATTTACTGAAAGTAATTCCAATGTGAAATGTGGGGGTGTTATAACTTCGTCAAAGAAATCCCCCAAAAACATAGTTTAGGGTTGGGGGTAGATACGGAGTACATGATTTGTATGTTTTGAATATGTCTAGACCTTGTTTATCAACTTGAATGCTTAATTACTATATATATGACGTAAGAAGGCTATGTGCTTTGGGTTTTCATTTTTTTGATTTTTTCTGAATTTTTATGCTCATTTGAATCTTGGTCAAATCCTAGGTTTGACTAGGATTTAAACAAACTTAAAACATGAAAATGAAAAGGTAAGCCTGGATCCTTCCTAGTCACTCTAAAATTAAGCTTTTGGGAAGTTTTAGAAATTTCCATGTTTGAAACCCGAAACCACTTCTCTTCATGCTTGACTTCATAAGACAAAGTTAAGGGTTAGGGGTAGATACATGCCTTTTCTGTTTTGAATATGTCTAGACCTTGTTCATCAACTTGAATGCTTACTATATATATATATGACATAAGAAGGCTATATATATATGTGCTTTGGTTTTTGGTTTTTGTTTTTTCTGAATGTTTATATATGCCCATTTGAATCTTGGTCAAATCCTAGGTTTGACCAAGATTTAAACAAGTAACATGAAAATGAAAAGGTAAGCCTGGATCCTTCTTAGTCATTCTAAAATGAAGCTTTTGGGGGGTTCTTGAAATCTCAATGTTTGAAACCCAAAACCACTTCTCTTCATGGTTGACTTCATAAGACAGATGAGTTTAGGGTTATGGGGTAGATACATGATTTGTCGGGTTTGAATATGTCTAGACATGCTTGTTTATCAACTTGAATGCTTACTATATGACCTAAGAAGACTATGCATGTGCATTGGTTTTTCATTTTTTGTTCTTTCTGAATGTTTATGCCCATTTGAATCTTGGCCAAATCCTAGGGTTTGACCAAGATTTAAACAAGTTTAAAACATTAAAATGAAAAGGTAATCATGGATCCTTCTTAGTCACTCTAAGATGAAGTTTTTGGGAGGTTTTCGAAATTTCCATGCATGTTTGAAACCCAAAACCACTTCTCTTCATGTTTGACTTCATAAGACAGAGTTTAGGGTTAGGGCTAGGGGTAGATACATGATTTTCTAGTTTGAATATGTCTAGATCATGTTTATCAACTTGAATCTTGGCCAAATCCTTGACCATGATTTAACAAGTTTAAAACATGAAAATGAAAAGGTAAGCTTGGGATCCTTCTTAGTCACTCTTAAATGAAGCTTTTGGGAGGTTTTTGAAATCTCAATGTTTGAAACCAAAACCACTTCTCATCATGCTTGACTTCATTAGATATAGTTTAGGGTTAGGTGTACACGATTTTCCTGGTTTGAATATGTCTAGACCTTGTTTATCAACTTCAATTCTTACTATATGAACATAAGAAGACTATATGTGCTTTGGTTTTTGATTTTTTGATTTTTTCTGAATGTTTATGTTCATTTGAATCTTGGTCAAATCCCAGGTTTGACCAAGATTTAAACAAGTCTATAACATGAAAATGAAAAGGTAAAGCCTGGATCCTTCTTAGTATTCTAAAATGAAGCTTTTGGGGGTTCTTGAAATCTCAATGTTTGAAACCCAAAACCATTTCTCATCATGCTTGACTTCATTAGATATAGTTTAGGGTTAGGTGTAGATACACGATTTGTCTGGTTTGAATATGTCTAGACCTTGTTTATCAACTTCAATTTACTATATGACATAAGAAGACTATATGTGCTTTGGTTTTTGATTTTTTGTTTTTTTCTGAATGTTTATGCCCATTTGAATCAAGATCAAATCCTAGTTTTGACCAGGATTTAAATAATTTTAAAACATGAAAATGAAAAGCAAGTCCGGATCCTTCTAGTCACTCTAAATGAAGCTGGGAGGTTTTTGAAATTTTAGTGTTTGAAACCCATTTCTCACCTGTGTTTGACTTCATTAGATATAGTTTAGGGTTAGGTAGATACACGATTTGTCTGGTTTGAATATGTCTAGACCCTTCAATTCTTACTATATGACATAAGAAGACTATATGTGCTTTGGTTTTTGATTTTTTGATTTTTTCTGAATGTTTATGCCCATTTGAATCTTGGTCAAATCCTAGGTTTGACCAATATTTAAACAAGCTTAAAACATGAAAATGAAAAGGTAAGCTTGGATCCTACCGTTGAATCCATAGGAAACTTTGTTCTAATGCACTATAATAATCAACCGAGTTTTTTACAACTAACAGGTCTGTCACTTACGTGTAAAGCCCATGCGTGAGTATCCACTTCAGTTGAGCACAAGTCATGTAGTACAAACTCCAAGCCATCTTCAGAAACAAGAGAAGACGCATCAGATGCGTATTGGAAGTCCGTGGGTCCTTCTGGATCCTTCCGTTGTCCCTCTCACAAAAAACAAATCTTCTCATTCTCGGCCTTGTTTCGACTCGCTCACGCTCGCTCGCACCTCCTGCTCACTGACAAACCCTCCACAAAAGTCAACATCATCACTCCGAAAAATGGGAGACACCACAATGCTCTCCTCTTCTTCCTTCCGAGTGATCCTCTTCCTCCAGTTTCACTGGAATGGGCAAACACACTATGCCAGTAATAATAATAAAAAGGTAGAAAAATCAACCTACAAATCTATAATTAAATACGTTAAACTAGGGTTTTGCCTAGTACTACAGATCAAGTTCATAAAAATCCAACTACGGGGTTCAAACAACCCCATTTCTAATCCAAGATTTTTTCGACCTCATCCAAATGGCCTCAAACTATAGGGTTAATTAGCATCTAGTGCAGAATGTGTGAACATGTATGCACTATGTGTGCTATAACTTGTATGTCTTTCAAATTTGAACCAAATTTGAATTTGGCTTAAACGTTTGAAACCCAAAACGACTTCTCTTCATGCTAGGCATCATAAGACCGAGTTTAGGGTTAGGGGGTAGATACATGATTTGTCTGTTTTGAATATGTCTATACCTTGTTTATCTACTTGAATATGCTTACTATAGATATATATGACAGAAGAAGACTATGTGCTTTGGTTTTCTTTTTATTTTTATTTTTCCAGAATTTTATGTCTAATTGAATCTTGGTCAACCTAGGCTTGACTAATATTTAACAAGCTTAAAACATGAAAATGAAAAGGTAAGCTTTGATTCTTTGTCACTCTAAGATGAAGTTTATGTTTCTTTCTAAAATTTATGTCTGAAACCTTCCAAACCATCATCAGTTTGATCAATAGATATAGTTTAGGGTTAGGTGTAGATACACGATTTGTCCTGGGTTTGAATATGTCTAGGATCTTGTTTATCAGCTTCACTTTACTTATGCTGACATAAGAAGACTACATGTGCTTTGGTTTTTTGATTTTTGATTTTTCTTCTCGGGTCGTTTATGCCCATTTGGTCTTGGTCAAATTCTAGGTCTGGACTATATCATAGTCAGTCTATAACATGAAAACAGTGCTGCAAGCCTGGATCCTTCTTAGTCATTCTAAAATGAGGGGGGGTTCTTGAAATCTCAATGTTTAAACCAAACCATTTCTCATCATGCTTGATCATTAGATATAGTTTAGGGTTAGTGTGATACATCATTTGTCCTGGTTTGTATTATGTCTAGACCTTGTTTATCAACTTCAATTCTTAATATATGACATAAGAAGACTATATGCAAGTTATTTCTGATTTTGATTTTTCTTGATCATTGATGTTTGATGAATCTTATCAACCAGTTTGACCATCAAACAAACGATAAATAAAACAGCAGCCTGGATCCTTCTTAACAGTTCTAAAATTGAAGCTTTCAGTTCTGAAATCTCAATGTTTGAAACCCAAACCACTTTCATGGTTGACTTCATAAGACATGCAGAGTTTAGGGGTTAGGGGTGGATACATGATTTGTCTGGGTTGAATATGTCTAGACATGCTTGTTTATCAACTTGAATGCTTACTATAGGACATAAGAAGACTATGTGCTTCGGTTTCTCATTTTTCCTGCTTTTTGAATTTATGCCCATTTGAAGATTTTGGGGGTTTTGAAATTTTCATGTTTGAACCAAAACGACTTCTCTTCAGACTTCATAAGATCGACCGAGTTTATGGTTAGGGGGTAGATACATGATTTGTCTGGTTTGAACATGTCTAAACTTTGTTTATCAACTTGAAAGCATATATGAGTTACATATAAGAAGACTAATGTGCTTTTGTTTTTCATTCTTCTATTTTTTTTTATTTTATGTTCATTTGAATCTTGGTCAAATCCTATGTTTGACCTTGATTTAAACAAGTATAAAATATGAAAAACGAAAGGTAAGCCCGGATCCTTCTTAGTCACTCTAAATGAAGCTGCTTTTTGGATGTTCTTGAAATTTTCATGTTTGAAACCCAAAACCACTTTCTCTTCATGCTTGAGACAGAGTTTAGGGTTAGGGGCAGATATATACATGATTTTCTGCTTGAATATGTTCAGACCTTACTTTATCAACTTGAATGCTTATTATATGACATAAGAATGCTATGCTTTGGTTTATCAATCTTTTGGTTTTTTCTTGAATTTTTATGCCCATTTGAATCTTGACAAACTTAGGTTTCACAAAGATTTAAACAAGTTTAAAATCTGAAAATTAAAAGGTAAGAGGGATCCTTCTTAGTCACTCTAAATGAAGCTTTTGGGAGGTTTTTGAATTTCCATGTTTAAACCCCAAAACTACTTTCATGCCTTTATCATAAGACGGAGTTTAGGGTCGTTAGGGAGTAGATACATGATTTGCCTGGTTTGAATATGTCTAGACCTTGTTTATCATCTTGAATGCTTACTATATGACAGAAGAAGACTATGTGCATTGGTATTTCATTTTTTTTTGAATTTTCATGCCCATTTCAATCTTGGTGAAATCCTAGGTTTGAGCAAGATTTAAACAAATTTAACACGTGAAAACGAATAAGCATGGATCCTTCTTAGTCACTCCAAAATGTACCAATTGATAGATGTGTTAACTTTGCTTCATGGAAAAAATAATGTCATGTAAATGAGTTAACTTGGATTTCCTACGTTGAATCCATAGGAAACTTTGTTCTAATGCACTATAATAATCAACCGAGTTTTTACACCAACAGGTCTGTCACTTACGTGTGGTGCCCATGCGTGAGGTCCCACACTTCAGTGAGCACAAGTCAAGTGCAGTAGGTACGCAAACTCCAAGCCATCTTCTTTGTCAAGAGAAGACGAATCAGGATGCGTATTGGAAGTGTGGGTCCTTCTGGATCCTTCTGTTGTCCCTCTCACAAAAAACAAATCTCTCTCATTCTCGGGCTCCGCTCGACTTCCGCCGCACCTGCTCACTGACAAACCCTTCACAAAAGTCAACATCATCAACCGAAAAGGAGACACCATAATGCTCTCCCTTCTTCTCTCCTTCCGAGTGATCCCTCTTCCTCCGAGTTTCACTCGACGGGCAAACACACATGTGCTGCATAGTAATAATAATAAAAAGGTAGAAAAATCAACCTACGAATCTATAATTAAATACGTTAAACTAGGGTTTTGCCCAGTACTACAGATCAAGTTCATAAAAAATCCAACTACGGGGTTCGAACAACCCCATTTCTAATCCAAGATTTTTTCGACCTCATCCAAATGGCCTCAAACTATAGGGTTAATTAGCATCTAGTGCAGTATGTGTGAACATGTATGCACTATGTGTGCTATAACTTGTATGTCTTTCAAATTTGAACCAAATTTGAAATATATGAAATGGGGCTTTTGGCTTAAACGTTTGAAACCCAAAACGACTTCTCTTCATGCTAGGCATCATAAGACCGAGTTTAGGGTTAGGGGGTAGATACAGGATTTGTCTGTTTTGAATATGTCTATACCTGTTTATTCATGAATATGCTACTATAGAGTATATATGACGTAAGAAGACTATGTGCTTTGGTTTTTTTTTCCTAATTTTTATGCCCATTTGAATCTTGGTCAAATCCTAGGTTTGACCAATATTTAAACAAGCTTAAAACATGAAAATGAAAAGGTAAGCTTGGATCCTTCTTTGTCACTCTAAGATGAAGTTTTTGGGAGGTTTTCAAAATTTCCATGTCTGAAACCCAAAACCACTTCTCTTCATGCTTGACTTCATAATTAAGACAGAGTTAATCGTTAGGGGGTAGATACACGTTTTTTCTATTATGAATATGTCTAGACCAGCCATGTTCATCAAGTTGAATGCTTATATATGACATAAGAAGACGATGTGCTTTGGTTTTTCATTTTTTCATTTTTTTTAATTTTTACACCATTTGAGTCGTGTGAAATCATAGTTTGACCAAGATCTAAAGCGCTTAAAACATGAAAATGAAAAGGTAAACCTGATCCTCTTAGTCACTCCAAAATGAAGCTTTGGGGGGGGGGGGGTTCTTGAAATTTCCATGTTTAATTTATGAAACCCAAAACCATTTCTCTTCATGTTTGACTTCATAAGACAAAAATAGTTTAGGGCTTAGGGGTAGATACATGATTTGTCTAGTTTGAATATGTCTATACCTTGTTTATCAATCAATGCTTACTATATGACACAAGAAGACTATATGTAGTTTGCTTTGATTTTTGATTTTTTTTGTATGTTTATGCCTCATTTGAATCTTGGTCAAACTTAGTTTGACCAAGATTTAAACAAGTCTATAACAAGAAAATGAAAGGTAAGTCCTGTCTTTCCTAGCTAGTTATCTAAAATGGCTTTTGGGGGTTCTTGAAATCTCAATGTTTGAAACCCAAAACCACTTTCTCTTCATGCTAAGACAGAGTTTAGGTTAGGGGGTAGATACATGATTTGCCTGGTTTGAATATGTCTGATACATGCTTGTTTATCAAATTTGAATGCTTACTATATGACATAAGGAGACTAATGTTTTGGTTTTTCATTTTTCCGGTTTTTTGAATGTTATATGCCCATTTGATTTTGGGTGGTCTCTTGACATGTTTGAAACCCAACACGACTTCTCTTCATGCTAGACTTCATAAGATCGCACCGAGTTTATGGTTAGGGGATAGATACATGATTGTCTGGTTTGAACATGTCTAAACCTTGTTTATCAACTTGTGCTTACTATATGACATAAGAAGACTATGTGCTTGGGTTTTTTTTTTTTTTTTTTATGCCTATTTGAATCTTGGTTAAATCCTGTTTGACTCCGATTTAAACAAGTATAAATAGAAACGTAAAAGGTAAGCTCCGGATCCTTTCAGTCACTCTAAAATGAAGCAACTTTTGGGATGTTCTTGAAATTTCAGTTTGGAAACCCAAAACCACTTTCATGATTGCTTCATAAGACAGAGTTTAGTTAGGAACAGATATATACATGATTTTCTAGTTTGAATATGTCTAGACTCGTTGATCAACTTAGGTTTTACCCTATGACATAAGAATGCTATGTGCTGGTTTATCATTCTTTTGGTTTTTTCTGAATTTTTATGCCCATTTGAATCTTGGTCAAATCCTCTAGATTTCACAAAGATTTAAACAAGTTTAAAATCTGGAAATTAAAAGGTAAGCATGGATCCTTCTTAGTCACTCTAAATGAGCTTTGGGGAGGTTTTTGAAATTTCCATGTTTGAAACCCAAAAACCACTTTCCTCATGCTTGACTTCATAAGTAAATAGTTTAGAGTGTTAGGGGTAGATACATGATTTTAATTAGTTTGAATATGTCTGTATCTTGTTTATCAACTTGAATTTTTACTATATGAAGAAGACCATGTGCTTTGGTTTTTCATTTTTCTGGTTTTTTTGAATTTTTTATGCCCATTTAAATATTGATGTTCTTGAAATTTTTCATGTTTGAAACCAATACGCCTTTCATGCTAGACTTCATAAGATCGAATGAGTTTATGGCTAGGGCTGTGGGATACATGATTTGTCCTGCTTGAACATGTTCAAACCTTGTTTATCAACTTGAAAGCTTACTATATGACATACGAAGACTATGTGCTTGTTTTTCATTTTTCTATTTTTTTATTTTATGCCCATTTGTATCTTGGTCAAATCTTAGTTTGACCTGGATTTAAACAAGTATATAATATGAAACGAAAAAGGTAAGCTCGGATCCTTCTTAGTCACTTCTGTGAAGCGACTTTTGGATGTTCTTGAAATTTTTCATGTTTGAAACCCAAACCACTTCTTCATGATTGACTTCATATATGACAGAGTTTAAGGTTAGGGGACAGATATATACATGATTTTCTAGTTTGAATATGTTCTAGACCTTGTTAATCAACTTGAATGCTTAATGTATGACATAAGAATGCTATGTGCTTTGGTTTATCATTCTTTTGGTTTTTTTTGAATTCTTATGCCCATTTGAATCTTGGACAAATCCTATGATAAAGATTTAAACAAGTTTAAAATCTGAAATTAAAAGGTAAGCATGGATCCTTCTTAGTCACTCTAAAATGGATTTGAGGTTTTTGAAATTTCCATGTTTGAAAACCCAAAACCACTTCTCTTCATGCTTGACTTCATAAGATGAAGTTTTAGGGTTAGGGTAGATACATGATTTTTCTAGTTTGAATATGTCTAGACCTTGTTTATCACCTTGATATCTATATGACACAAGAAGACTATGTGCTTTGGTTTTCATTTTTCTGATTTTTTGAATTTTATGCTCATTTGAATATTGGTCAAATACTAGCTAGGTTTGACCAAGATTTAAACAAGTTTAAAACATGAAAATGAAAAGGTAAGCCTCGATCCTTCTTAGTCACTCTAAAATGAAGCTTTTGGGAGGTTTTTGAAATTTGCATGTTTGAAACCCAAAACCACTTCTCTTCATGCCTTACTTCATAAGACGGAGTTTAGGGTCGTTAGGGAGTAGATACATGATTTGCCTGGTTTGAATATGTCTAGACCTTGTTTATCATCTTGAATGCTTACTATATGACAGAAGAAGACTATGTGCATTGGTATTTCATTTTTTTTTGAATTTTCATGCCCATTTCAATCTTGGTGAAATCCTAGGTTTGAGCAAGATTTAAACAAATTTAACACGTGAAAACGAATAAGCATGGATCCTTCTTAGTCACTCCAAAATGTACCAATTGATAGATGTGTTAACTTTGCTTCATGGAAAAATTAATGTCATGTAAATGAGTTAACTTGAATTTCCTACCCTTCAATCCATAGGAAACTTTGTTCTAATGCACTATAATAATCAACCGAGCTTTTACATCAACAAGTCTGTCACTTTACGTGTGGTTCCCATGCGGGAGGTCCCACACTTCAGTGAGCACAAGTCATGTGCAGTAGGTACGCAAACTCCAAGCCATCTTCTTTGTCAAGAGAAGACGCATCGGGATGCGTATTGGGTCCTTCTGGATCCTTCGGCTGTCCCTCTCACAAAAAAACAAATCTCTCTCACGGGCTCGCCGACTCGCTCGCTCGCCGCACTCCTGCGCCTGCCACTGATGAACCCTGTACAAAGTCAACATCATCATCGAAAAAGGAGACACCATAATGTTTCCTTCTTCTTCCTTCCGAGTGATCCTCTTCCTCCGAGCTCACTCGACTTGCACACACATGTGCTGCATAGTAATAATAATAAAAAGGTAGAAAATCAACCTACAAATCTATAATTAAATACGTTAAACTAGGTTCTTCTGGTTTGTAATACAGATCAAGCTCATAAAAACTAACTATTCGAACAACACGATTCTAATCCAAGAATTTTTTCCACCTCATCCAAATGGCCTCAAACTATAGGGTTAATTAGCATCTAGTGCAGTATAATATTGTATGCACCATGTGCTATAACTTGTATGTCTTTCAAATCTTGGTCCAAATTTGGAAATATGCAGCCAGCTTGGCTTTAAATGCTTTGAAACCCAAACGACTTTCATGCTAGGCATCATAAGACCGAGTTTAGGGTTAGGGGTAGATACAGGATTTGTCTATTTTGAATATGTCTATACCTTGTTTATCTACTTGAATATGCTTACTATAGATATATATGACGTAAGAAGACTATGTGCTTTGGTTTTTATTTTTTTATTTTTCCAGAATTTTTATGCCCATTTGAATCTTGGTCAAATCCTAGGCTTGACCAATATTTAAACAAGCTTAAAACATGAAAATGAAAAGGTAAGCTTGGATCCTTCTTTGTCACTCTAAGATGAAGTTTTTGGGAGGTTTTCAAAATTTCCATGTCTGAAACCCAAAAACACTTCTCTTCATGCTTGACTTCATAATTAAGACAAAGTTAATTAATCGTTAGGGGGTAGATACACGTTTTTTCTATTATGAATATGTCTAGACCAGCCATGTTCATCAAGTTGAATGCTTACTATATATGACATAAGAAGGCTATGTGCTTTGGTTTTTCATTTTTTTATTTTTTTTATTTTTTATGCCCATTTGAGTCGTGGTGAAATCATAGGTTTGACCAAGATCTAAAGCAGTTTAAAACATGAAAATGAAAAGGTAAACCTGGATCCTTCTTAGTCACTCCAAAATGAAGCTTTGGGGGGGGGGGTTCTTGAAATTTCCATGTTTAATTTGAAACCCAAAACCATTTCTCTTCATGCTTGACTTCATAAGACAAAGCTAGTTTAGGGCTTTAGGGGTAGATACATGATTTGTCTAGTTTGAATATGTCTATACCTTGTTTATCAACTTCAATTCTTACTATATGACATAAGAAGACTATATGTGCTTTGGTTTTTGATTTTTTGATTTTTTTGAATGTTTATGCCCATTTTCTTGGTCAAATCCTAGGTTTGACCAAGATTTAAACAAGTTTATAACATGAAAATGAAAAGGTAAGCCTGGATCCTTCCTAGCTAGTCATTCTAAAATGAAGCTTTTGGGGGTTCTTGAAATCTCAATGTTTGAAACCCAAAACCACTTCTCTTCATGGTTGACTTTACAAGACAGCAGAGTTTAGGGTTAGGGGTAGATACATGATTTGTCTGTTTGAATATGTCCAGACATGCTTGTTTATCAACTTTAATGACTATATGACATAAGAAGGCTAGCATGTGCTTTGGTTTTTCATTTTCTGGTTTTTTGAATGTTACAGCCCATTTGAAGATTTTGGGTGGTTCTTGAATTTTCATGTTTGAAACCAATACGACTTCTCTTCATGCTAGACTTCATAAGACCGACCGAGTTTATGGTTAGGCTAGATACATGATTTGTCTGGTTTGAATATTTCTAAACCTTGTTTATCAACTTGCAAGCTTACTATATGATATTAGCAAGAAGACTATGTGCTTTTTTTTTCATTCTCTTCTATTTTTTTTTATTTTATGCCTATTTGAATCTTGGTTAAATCCTGGGTTCGACCATGATTTAAACAAGTATAAAATATGAAAATTAAAAAGGTAAGCCTGGATCCTCTCTTAGTCACTCTAAAATGAAGCGACTTTGGGATGCCTTAGCCTCATGTTTTGAAACCCAAACCACTTTCATGATTGCTTCATAAGACAGAGTTTATTAGGAATAGATATACATGATTTTCTAGTTTGAATATGTCTAGGACCTTATTAATCAACTTGAATGTTTACTCTATGACATAAGAATGATATGTGCTTTGGTTTATCATTCTTTTGGTTTTTTCCCCCGAATTTTTATGCCCATTTGAATCTTGGTCAAACTTAGAGGTTTGGCAAAGATTTAAACAAGTTTAAAATCTGAAAATTAAAAAGGTAAGCATGGATCCTTCTGTCACTCAAAAATGAAGTTTTTGGGAGGTTTTTGAAATTTCCATGTTTGAAACTCAAAACCACTTCCTTCATGCTTGACTTCATAAGACAGTGTTTAGGGTTAGGGGTAGATACATGCATGATTTGTCTTGTTTGAATATGTCTAGACCTTGTTTATCAACTTGAATTCTTACTATATGACATAAGAAGGCTATGTGCTTTATTTTTCATTTTTCTGGGTTTTTTTGAATTTTTATGCCCATTTGAAGATTTTGGGTGGTTCTGAAATTTTCTGTGTTTTAAACCAGCCACGACTTCTCTTCATGCTAGACTTCATAAGATCGACTGAGTTTATGGTTAGGGGCTAGATACATGATTTGTCTGGTTTGAACATGTCTAAACCTTGTTTATCAACTTGCAAGCTTACTATATGACATAAGAAGACTATGTGCTTTTGTTTTTCATTCTTCTATTTTTTTTATGCCCATTTGAATCTTGGTTAAATCCTATGTTTGACCTGGATTTAAACAAGTATAAAATATGAAAACGAAAAGGTAAGCTTGGATCCTTCTTAGTCACTCTAAAATGAAGCGACTTTTGGGATGTTCTTGAAATTTTCATGTTTGAAACCCAAACCACTTCTCTTCATGATTGACTTCATATATAAGACGAGTTTAAGGTTAGGGACAGATATATACATGATTTTCTAGTTTGAATATGTCTAGACCTTGTTAATCAACTTGAATGCTTACTGTATGACATAAGAATGCTATGTGCTTTGGTTTATCATTCTTTTGGTTTTTCCTTTTTTATGCCCATTTGAATCTTGGTCAAATCCTAGGTTTCACAAAGATTTAAACAAGTTTAAAATCTAAAAATTAAAAGGTAAGCATGGATCCTTCTTAGTCACTCTAAAATGAAGTGAGGTTTTTGAACATGTTTGAAACCCAAACCACTTCTCTTCATGCTTGACTTCATAAGACAGAGTTTAGAGTGTTAGGGTAGATACATGATTTTTCTAGTTTGAATATGTCTAGACCTTGTTTATCAACTTGAATTCTTACTATATGACATAAGAAGGCTATGTGCTTTGTTTTTCATTTTTCTCTTTTTTTTTGAATTTTATGCCCATTTGAATCTTGGTCAAATACTAGCTAGGTTTAAAACATGAAATTTAGCCCCCAAAAATTGTACATATATGGATTCACATTGAGATAATTCATGAAACTTTGGAAATGGCCATCTCGTGTCATGTTTCCCCACAAATGAGAATTGGATTAATTGGTGGCAGACAAGTAAACACACATTTATGTGCGACAACCCAAAATGCACATATTTTGCAAAGTTTTCATGCGTGCATGAAAAGTTGCAAATATATACATAAAATGGGCCATGATTCAAAAGTTTGACATGGTTCTTGTGTAGTAGTAGTACCAAAGCTCACACGTGGGAAGAAATTAAGATGGTCGAATTCCAACATGTTGCCACACTTTTTTGAAGGGCTCTTTTCTAAAACATTGGTATGGCATGTCTGCTATTTTCCCTAGCTATATAGAAAAATGATGAACAATCCATGATTTCCGATTGCCGTTTTTGAACCACCTTTGGCTTGATTTCAAATTTAGGTCAAAATCATGGGGGGGGTAGGGGACAAGAGCGTGTTTCTTTGGCTTGATTTGCAAGTTTTTTGGGGTCCCACAAATTTAGGGTAGCATCACGCCCACCCCATCCCTTCACGCGCGGAAAAAGTGTTAGGCGAGTAGTAAAATGGCATGACCAACAAGTTTCAAGTAAAATTTCGAATATATAACCAAAATGTACCAAGTGTTAGATGAGTTAACTTGGCTTCATGGAAAAAATAATGTCATGTAAATAAGTTGGCTTTCCTACCCTTGAATCCATACGAAACTTTGTACGGAGTTCTAATACAGTATAATGATCACCCGAATTATTACACCAACATGTCTGTCACTTACGTGTGGTTCCCATGCGTGAGGTCCCACACTTCAGTGAGCACAAGTCACGGACAATTTTTTGCAAATGTTGCAAAGGATAAAAGGTGGAAGCGGCATCACACGGAAGGAGAAGAGGAAGGGAGAGCAGTCACGGCCTCGAAATGCTTCAACCTATCCGGGAAGTGATGTTGACTGGCACGCAAGGTTTTTCAGTGCTGCAAACCTGCAGTGCGGCGATTTTGACAGAAATAACCCTTTTGGCAAAGAAAAGCACGGACTGACCCTCTGAGCAATCTATTTCACTGGACTAACCTTTTTGTGTGGCTTTCTGTGTTTTTCTTCGCCAAAAGGATTACTTTTGTCAAAATCGCCCCCTGCAGTGCAGGCTACGCGCCCGTCTAATATTCTTTTTTTTTCAATGACAAAAGGGGGAGAGAGAGAGAGAGTCTTGACGACGTGTCTTCACTTGACAAAGAAGATTGTTGGAAGTTTGCCTACCTACCGCATATGATTTGTGCTCACTAAAGTGTGGGACCTGCACGCATATGGGACCCTGCAGCCCTCTGAGGGCAGTCCGTGTGAGACGCAAAATAGGGTTTTTAGTTTAGTAAGGCAAAAAAATTAAGCCTTGGAGGGCCGAGGCGGGGCGGCCGTCCGCCATTTTATACCTTTTACGCCCCCACACCTCGTTTCATTTGTCATGTCTACCAAGGAAGAGCTCGGAGGAGAAGATGCAGTCCTAGCTTCTCGACCCCCTGGCGCCCCACGCATAAATACTACTACCAGAAGTACACTGTCTCTAACAATCCTGCCTGCGAAGGGAGATCTCGGAGGAGACGATGCGGGCTCAGCGTCCCCGCCGTTGATTAGCCAGGACACAAGGGTTACTACGCCTCTTTTAATTACCTTCGTTTTGCTGGTAATACTCGGACTTATATCTGTTATCTTCCGCAGGAGAGGGTCGATATCGCCGGAGAAGATGATGTGAGGCAGATGATCAAGCTCGCAGGAGAAGATGATGTAAAGGAGATGGTCAAGCTCGGAGCAGAAGATGATGTAAAGGAGATAGTCAATGTCGGAGAAGATGATGTAAAGGAGTTAGTCAATCTCGGAGAAGATGTGGTGGCATTGGACCAACCGCGGTCGTTGGGCGAGATCCCGGAGATTCACTTACCTCGTTTGCACTGGTAATGATATGCCTGATCTGTAACATTTTGAACATTTTTCGTCGGCTTACACAGGAGCTATCTCGGCTTAGGGTCAACAAGGCCCCGGGAGCGGAACTTCCGCATCTCGGCGCGGAGAACTCCGAGTTACGCCAGAAGCGCCCTGGGGAATCGCACGCGCAGGCGCAGCACATCCGTTCGCAGGATCTCTCATCCTTCGACGTCAGGTTCCAGCGAGAGGTCGTAGAAGAAGATAAGTTGCCAGCTTCCCCGCCGTTCAAGAGGATGAAGGAGCTGAAGACGGAGGTTAATATTACTAGCTGACTTTGGGTTGCTGGTTTTTGGGTACTTCGAGTCACTGACATGTAGACACCACTTAAGTCTGTCCTACATGTTAGTGACCATATTCGTTAATCAGCCAATTTGTGCCCTTCGTTTGCCGGTAACGCTCGATATGTTTGTTGTTACCTTTGGCAGGATCACTCCCCTTGCTTATCTTGTCGGAGGATGAAGTTGGATCTTGCCAGCATGCGGGAGGAGAACAGAGAGTTAGGGATCAAGATATTTCGGTACAGGCAGGCGGTGTCTTTCCTAGAAGTGGATGAGATCACGGCCTGTGCTCGTAGGAGTTGTGACGAGGCCATTCATCTGGGAGAACGGATCAAAGCTCAGCTTGTCTCTTTGATGGAAGTCGCAGAACGCGTGATTTTCAATGCTAGAGAGGCGCGGGAACGACTTCTGGTGGCTGAAGATCTCGCATAGCAGTTTAATCATGTGCGCTTATTAGCTGCCTACTACTTTTGTAATTATTCACAATTATATATGTATCAATGGCTTGCCTTTTGTGTGACGGAGGAAATTGCACATACCACCACTTCTTGGTGCAGTTTTTGCACATAACACAATTTGAGATTCTTTTTACACAAATAACCAGATTTTGACGTAAACTTTTGCACAAAAAACAACCTTACTCCATGTTTTCTTTTGTCTTCTAAAGACAAGTAGGTGCTTCGAAAAATACCTCCGTTCCAATGCTTAAAGCTTTGTATATTTTTCTTGAAAAGTCAAACCAAGTAAAGTTCGACCAAACTCTTAGAAGAATCTATCAGCACATATAATATTTTGTAGACACCATATGAAAATATAATTTATTTTCTATCTAATAATATTGATTTTGTATCTTGCATATTAATGCTTTTGGTAAAAACTTAGTCAAACTTAACATAGTTTGACTTTCTAAAAATCAATATAATCCTTAAGCTTTGGGAAGTGGTTCTAGACGTGGTCTAGACGTGTTTCAACATATTGCCTTCGCATTTGCTAAACGCATGGAGTTTCTTACGAAGTACAAAGTTTATTTTTCGAAATATTTTCGACTTTGTATTATTTTTATTCATTTTCCCCCTGGTTGTCATGTTTTCTGTCCGGCTTCCCCAGCCCATCCATCCGTAACCCACATGCGCGCGTGACACGAGTAGTGGGAGACATGGTGCCCAAAGGGATAGCTTTTATTAATGGTGGCGACGGTTCCCTAGGCCAATGCTGGCGATACGTCTCATCGTCGCTAGCTGTGCCTTCCCCATGCGGCCGTATTAATGCACACCACTGCTCCTTTGCGCCTCCGCGGCTGATCAAGTAAGTTTGATCATAAAAGATGATCACATAAGCTCGACGATTACCTATAACCTAAAAATTATCTTAATTTGTAAACGAAGACATAAAATAACTAGTTGTTTGATTAGGAAAGACAAAGGAAATTTCTATTGAGATTGAGTTCATTTCATAGTTGTTATAGACACATAGCAATATTACCGAGAGATAGGATTGTAGAGAAAGCAATCCATAGGTATTTTGGAGGGTTCTCAATCCTTTGAATCAAGCAAGCTCTATAGGAAAAATCCCTATGTGTAAAAATCCTACTCCGTACAAGATACCTTTAGAAATCCTTTGAACCAAACAAACTCGGATTCATATTAGTTGACTATAATATAGATATATCTAGACACATTTTAGTTCTAGATTCATCCATATCATTTGACAAGTAATATGAATCGGAGTGATTATATTAAATGGAGTACTAGTATATATTGTTCGAAAAAATTAAGTTATACTGTAATAAAGAAACCATTTCTGTGGTCAAACTGATTTGACGGGACAGTAACTGCACCAGGACGTAGTGGCGTGCTATCCTAGCCGAAGTTTTACTCGGCGCCTCGATGCAGCTGCTGAAGAATAAAAAAAGTCATATCCACTCCTACTCTTCATGTCCATCGTTTCCATCCTTGGCTCTCCACTTCCATCATCGTTCTCCACTCGCCAACCGCTGCTAGAAGTTTTTTCATCCTCTAGATCTCCCATTTGCATAGCTTTCTCTCCTCACCCCTCCGCAGAACCGCAGCACTCCTCCTTCCCGCTCGACTCTCCTACAAAACTCCAATCACACATACTTGCATCCGCCCTTTTAAATCCATCTCGTCTCCATGGCGGCATCGAACGACGACCAGCTGGATGGCGACTGGGGGAAGCTCCCCGCCGAGCTGTTCAATCTCATTGCCCAGAGTCTGGACGTTACAGTCGACGTCCGGCTGGCCGCATGCTCCAAAACGCTGTGCCGCCATGTCGCCGACAACATGAATCTACACCATTGGGATGGACCCTGCTTGCTGATGCCCGATTCTGCCCATTGGCACTATGATGATAGTAGTGCGCACCACACGGTGTACCACGTTGTGCCCCTCGACCATCCTCGGCGCACAGCCATCCTGCCGTTCATGGACAATAGATTCTGGGTTGGCATGAATGGCGACTGGATCGCCGGCGTGGACAGTGGTGGGAACTGGTTCCTCGCGAACATCTACACGCACCAAGAAATCTCCCTACCATCGTCGGAAACTTGCAACATTTTTCGGGAGGAATGGATTGGCTTCCCCGACTTGCCTCCTGAAAGGTACATGACGTATGGGCGTGCCATGTTTTTGTTGAAGATTGTAATTTGCGAAGTGCCCACAAAAGCTGGACATTACTCAGATTACAAGCTCATCGCTCTATTCAATTCTGGACTCGCTTACCTGGCTAATGGTAGCCAGGAGTGGAGGTTATTCTCTCTTGCTAGTTGGGGTGTAGATTACAGTGATGCCATCGAGCACAACGGCTTTATTGTTGCGGTGGATGGGTGGACCGGCACCACATATTGCTGGGATCAATCACAGGCTGGTAATTCTTCAATCCATATGATATACTTCGCAATAAATTTTAATATCAAGCCCATTCATGATATATTGTAACTGAAATAACTAATTGCTCACTAAGACTTTTTTTCACCTTTCAAATGACTGTGCACCATTAAATTATCCTAACCTGACTGAACCATTGCTACAAACGAATTACAGTAGTATATGCTGTGCACTAATCTGTCAACCCAAACCAGATTATTGCAGTATATGAATGCATTCCTGAATTAGTTACTGCATGCTCTTGTCAGAATATGAATAAGGAGCTTAGCCCTGGCCTCTTCATCAATTGATGCATGCAAACTTTCAATTTATTTCAATATTCGATGTACTCAAAGCATTACAATCATGGATCAGATAAGGTTGAGACATGTATCTACCATCAATGAATATGAGTGTAATTAACATACATCTCAAATGGGAACAATTTTATTTCTTCGAGATTTTATACAAGTATAATGACTGCATCCTCCATTTGATCCTACAAATGTGAAGTTGCAGCTACTGGTATTATTGTCTTCCCGAGCCATTCAAACACTATTTTTTGTTGTCTCCGTTTACAATGCAGATGCACACCTTGCCCCGCCATTCGTGATCCCATCACCGATGAAGGAACCATCTGGCAGATGGTTTTTAGCTCGATCAGCCGATGGCAAGCGCTTGATGATCATCCATGAAGATCGGTATATACGTAGCAATGATCACCTTGAGCCTGCAGAAGTTCTGCATCATGGTAATGGCCTTATCCTGCGGGAGTGTCCTGCCCCTGTCATACATGTTTTTGAGAAAGATCTATCCCTGATTGGACCCAATTGGAGTCGAGTTGACAGCCTTGGCACACACTCTCTGTTCATTGGACTGAATTATCCATTGAACCTGAAGATAAATGATGGCAATGCTCCTGATGGAACATTGACTCCATTCATGAGGTCAAATTGTGTGTACATCGCGTACTATGCATTTCGGGAACCAGCATTTAGTTGTATTTGTCGTTGTAACCTGCAGCAAGGGGAAAATGAGCTCATGGGAGTTATCACCCTTCCAGAAGATGGTTGGGGATTTCCCCGACAGGCGACAATGTGGTTTAAGCCTAGTCTGAAAAATATCCGCATGTTGATGCAACCCTAAACTGAGCCATGAATCTTTCTGGAGCAAATAATCTTTTTTGTACGATATGTTTGAACAATTTAGTAACCTGTTCTGTATCTTAAGATGCTCTTCCTTTTTTCTGAATCTTATATACCTGGACCCATTTCAGTGTGTCTGTTTACTCATTTTAGTGCGTATGTAAACCCACATTGAAGTAATCTAATCTTATAATTTAAAACGGATGGTGATGAACTCTGTATTTCCATCCTTCGTAAACCGTGCATGTCTGTTTATTTTTAGTTTCATTTCAGCAACTGTTATTAGTATATGCACACCTTTTTTTTTAATGTTGAGAGGAGTATAAGGGCATTACAATGCTATATACTATATGGCGCTAATAGAGAACAAATGAATGTCAAAAGATTGTAAAATCCTCCAGGTACTCTCCTTGCAGCGCTAATTGCTGATGACAGACTGACTTCCTGTTGGTTCCGGTGCTTTAGCTAGGACAGGTGAAAAGAGTTTCACGCCCCTGCTTTCTTTTGCGTCGACGCTAGGACTACCGCTGGGATTAGCCTCTCCAACCGCCAAACGACGAGGAAATAATTCCTAGCGCCCTTGCAGTAGCGCCTGTGTTGGACATGCCCTAATGTTTTCCAGCTAAAAGATGCAATCTTTTAAGCACTTGGGTACGGTATTTCCCCACCAGCCTGGATGCAGGCCGCCAAACGCGTCTTAACCAAGGTTTAAAATAGCGTGCTAAATGAATTAGCGGCAGCCACCTTCAAACGATATGGACGCTATATCGTGGTAATAGTGTGGTATATTTTAAATAGCATTTTCAAAATAATACTAAATATAGCCTAAAAATAAATAATTTTACTAGAACGAATAGATATATATAGTCCAAAAGTGACTGAATCATACATACATAACCACATATAGAAATAGATCTCAAGTATATTAGAAGGCTAACATCAACATTTCACAAGGCAACAACATAGTATAAATTATTTATTAAAAAATATTAGCATTAGCGATATTATTTTCTGATTTAGAAGTGGAACCAACAGATTAGTTCATCACCACGAAAAAGTGAAAGCAACTTGCCTGAAAAAATAGCGCGCTAACGCTATGAAGTTTTAGGGCGATATAGCATGCTGTTTCGCAAATAGCGCCACAGCGAGCAAAATTACTAAGCGTGGACCCTCTAGATATGCTATAGCGCGCTATTAGCTTCATTGAGGCCCTGGTTTGACAAAGCAGCCTGAGTACGTATCTAAAAAAAATATCAGCCTGAGGACGCATGCTTGTAAAAAAGAGAGAGCAGACTACAATTACTTCAGTCCCGAACCCTCTCTCTCCCACCCATACTCCCACCCACTTCACCTCTTTTACACTAATGACTGCCATGAACGGCTCGCCTCCTCCTTCCACCGGCAGCTGCTTCGCCGACACAGATGAACATCACCGATATTTCCTGAACTCAGCCGATTTGATCCACCGCATCCTCCAGCAGCTTGATGGACGTCCAGTCTCTTCTATCCAGATCGTGACTAGAGAAGGATCTACGAGTACATCCGTTTCTTACCCTTTGGCAGCGTCGGTTCCATCTCTCGCGGTACTTTCTTCTCCGCTGGAAGCACCATCTGGCTCGGCACTGATTTCCCTGGCGGCGGCACCAGCTTCTCCGGCTGCGCCGACCCCAACCCCCGCGGCACGGTCTTCTCCGGTGGCGGCACCACCAAAAGTGGTTGTAAGTTGTCCTGAACTCACTAGGATGCAGGTGTAAGTAGTCAATGATAGTTGGGATCTTAAACAAGTTCTTTTTTCTTTAAAATTTAATGACGGGAAACCGTAGTATTCTTCTGCAAATGTTTTTTTAATGACGGGAAACAGTAGATGTTAAGTACTAGTTCTGGCAAAAAAAGATGTTTAGTAATAGTATCCATCACAGAGCAGGGTTTCGCAGTCTGAACATACAAATATATGCTCCATGTTACCTGTTTCAGAAAGTCTGAAAGCTTGCTCAGTACCTGTAAAATCAAATTGTCTTGCTGCTGCTAGATTTTGTGCAAACTAATTAAAGAGATAGCTAGATGCATTTTCTCCATGTATGCTACGTTCTGATTTATATGCTGTTGATTGATATATACCGTGCTTAACTAGATGCAGAAGCAAACTCGCTCCAACGTCAATGAGCAACTACGTCTTAGGACTGTCGATTGTACATGTCCTCTGCACCGCCCCGAGTTCAGAATTCAAAGAAATTCACTAGCCAAAAAGCCAAAGGTGACGGGCAGGCGTGATGCAGCAATTCAACGTTGTATATTAAAAGGGCGAGGGAAAGGCCGCCCTAAACGGGTTGGTCACTCGGCGGACCCTCCTCAGCCCTCGCGCTTCTATGTGCAACTGGACGGCAACGATGACATGTATATGTTGGTCATCCCCAGAGAATTCAAGCAATGTCTGAAAGGGATTCTTCCCAGGCCTATCAAGCTCAAGACCAGCGTAGGCTGCGCCTGGTATGTGCACATCGATGAGTACCAGGGTGAACTGGTCTTGAAGGATGGTTGGTTCGGGTTTGCAGAGGCGCATGAACTGCAGCTTGATGACCTTCTCGTCTTCGAGGTGAAAGACACTTCCTTGATGAATGTGTTGATCTACGACAGTAACACCTCCACCCAGAGGATAATATTTTGTGCTGATCACCCTTAGTTGCATGCATGATCTGCAGTGTTTTTAGGAAGAGGGGATCAGAATAACCTCAATATTTTATTGAATTAACTAGATGCTGCTTTTGGACCTGGGTTACTCCCCTGCTGATGTTCAAGCTGAACTTGGTTTTTGTATTAAGCTGAACTGGGGATCAGATACACTGTGATGAGACTTTGTTAATTAGCTAATATAGTATATGTTAGACTTGTTTTATTTTATTTTAATTTACTGTGATATGCTGCGGTAGTTTCAATGTGCGGTCTGATGATTTGTATTATATGTAGGTACACGGAGCTCAATATTTTGAAATATTCATAGATTTGTAAGTGTAAATGTGATATATCCCAGATGTAGTCAATGCTATCTTGTACGAACTTGTAAAATCTCAGGGAAAAATACATTTTATTTTAGAAAGTGTAAAAGTGACCAATTTTTTGATCTGATTGTAGCAAACACAAGTGCAGATGGTCAAACCCCAAAAACTTCTCATATTCATTGTTACATGGTCGAGATATAAAGGTATTTCACGCACTGGTTTAATACTCAACTGCTTACATCCATGTTTGTTTGCAGTTTTTTTGGACACCTCTTAATGCTCCCTCCGATCCATATTTTTTTAGATACACAGTACAAACACAGACGCTCTCATATAGATGTATCTAGACACATATTAGTTGTAGAGACATCCATTTTATCATCATGTAATGAGGATCAGATGGAGTATCGTTTTCATTTTACCAAAAGAAATGGATATATTACTGTATAGTACAACGTAGCCTGAAGCCCTGAGCTCTGAATGCAATTTCTGTGTGCACACTGAACGGATCATAACCCACACGACATGTCTCACTGGTCTGTAGGTCCGGACCCCACCAGATACTGATAAAGCCCAGTGACCCGCCGGGTGAAGTTTTGTGTGTGGATTCCTGCGTACCTGGCTTCGTTCCTCCTAGACACGCGCATTTTTTTGACCGGGGGACACGCGCATTTATTCCCTTGCTGATTGCTGATGTATCATTCTCAGTTTCTCACAGCCCCCTCATGTTCAGAACTTCAGATCTCCCCAGATCCCTCGCCGTCCATCTCCCCTGAGTCCTCTCTCTACACCACCGGCGTCCACCACCGCTCGGACTACGCGGCTTGGACTCCGTCCTCTACGGATGCGGCGACGTCGCATCTAAAAACTCCACTAAGGCGGCGCGGCATCCCCGATTCTCTCGGTCCATGGCTGCAATGGCGGTATGTTTCCCCCGAATCACTAGCGTTGCCGGTCACATCTTTATTATATCTAAGCTGTATTGCCGGTTGCTTAGCATTGTTTGATATACAGTACTTCTCTCAGCCAGTGTATATATTAATCCTCTGGTAAAGACTCGGGTTACACATGCACCCATGCTAGCTATGTTGGGACTGGATCTAATGTGTGCAGTAATAATCGTTCAAATATGCTATTGGTCAATCCACGGCCGATGATCACATATGAGGACACCGAGCATGCATGTCTGGCTTGTGGACTCTTTAGGCCGACGCTGATTTTTTTTTGTTTGCTTGGTCAATCTGTACTGGCGGATGATGAACTGCAGATGCATTATTCTGATGCTAGACATAGCCAGCAAGCATGCATGGCTCATGCTAGCTTGATTTCTATTCTCATAGCTACTATTTATATCGATTTGGCTTCTGCGATACAATGATACACTATGCTGAATAATTTGATGATACAAGGTTGTACATATCAGCCTAGCTAGATTCAGAAGCTTATTGTTCAGACTGTGTGTTTGATAAGAACAATGATCCGCTGAGTTTGCTAGGTGCCTTTGATTATGCATTTGCTTGGAATTACGGTCAGAAGCTAGAGGCATTATCTAATTGAGGCCTCTTTTTTGCAGTGTTCAAACAAGAAGCTCAAGCTTGGAGAGAGCTTATCATGGAAGGAGACATCTGTAGAGCCAGCCCCAGTGTGCAAGGTGTTTGGGCGCATCGATGAGGAGAATACCCCTGACAGCTTCTGCAAGGTACTATGTACATCGGAGTTAGAGGTGATTTCCATCCCCAGTCGTGTTCTACCCTGGTTTTACGGTGGGTGTCCAGAGTCCATCAACCTGAAGATGTCCACTGCATGCACCTGGATTGTGGACCTGAAGCAACAAGATGGCAATGTTTTAATGGACAAAGGATGGCCAGAGTTTGTCAAAGCACATGACTTGAAGGTAGGATACCTCCTGACCTTCAAGAAGCTTGACACCAAATCATTGCAGGTGCTCATATTTGGTTACAATTGCTGTGAGAAGGTTATATGGTGTTCAGGTTATCACCCATCGCTGGGGCAACAATATGAATCACAGCTGTATTAAGTTGTCTTACAAATGTTCTTTAGAGAGAGCTGGTCTATAATAGTATACTGCTCTCTTTAATGATGCATTGTGGTGAACATGATGGTACCATTACTGGATTGTGGTCACATGTGAGGGGGGATGTTGAAATGTATAATTGGATTGCCTAGCCCTTTCCATTAGTTCGGACTTTTGGTTGCGTTGGCTAGTGCATGAAGCTTGACAAACCTTATTTATGTGTACAGCTCTCTAGTTGTACTATTAATTATTATGTGCTTATGTTGGCTGGATTGTGATGAACATGAGATGTTTTGTTGTTTACGTAAAGAAAAAAACGTGATGTTTTTTTGAATCCTGCGCTGGATATGTTTTGCACAAACTAGTGAAGTGCCCGCTGACAAAACATATTATGCGCAAATAGGCAACCCTCAGCAACGATCATGGGTTCAAGTGTCCAGGATCCAGTGCCTTGACATAAGCAAGGCACAGATGAACAGTACGGTGACTTGTAGATTTGGCCGTTGGATTGAAAATAGATAGCTAAGATCAAAGTACTGTAGCATGTAGCATATGTACTGTTCATGGTTCTAAAGCACATGCACTGTGGACGACGTACTGTAGCACATGTCCTGTACATTGGTTGGTACTGTAGCAGTTACTAGTTAATAGTCATCTGTCTAATTATTTTTTATCCAACGGTTGAAAGGGAGGGGCAAGGCATGGTACGGAGTACTATTTATGTGTGCCTCGCCTTCATCAAGGCACTCGATCTCATTCCGGGTTCAAGTATTACCCCATGTAGCACCACTTTTTTTTTTGGGTTAGCCAGACAACCTTCCCAATAAAAAAAGTACTACCTTCCCTGCATGGGCCAATTGTTTGTACTTTTGGGCTGCCGCCGGCCATGTACATGGTGATTGCTGTCAGCCTGCTTACTTCGCTGATAACATTCCAAAAACACTTAATGGGCCTCCGACTCATGCCATTGGGGCCCTTCCTAATTTAAACACGGATATCCTATGATTGGCCCTCTAGAAACCGAGATTCTACATATAAAGTTATTTTTATTTCGTATCAATTATGATTATGATTCTTTTTAAATGCGCATAGCCAGTATGCGCATCTACATGGGCTCTATATTTTGATATATTCATATAGTCGATTTCAAAATTGTCATTAATTATATAAAGTTCCAAGATTTATTCTATTAGTGTGCAAGATCTTAGAGTGTATTTGTAGTTTAAAAAAATGACAAACCTCTTCATCAGATTGTTGTTAACAAGTGCAGTGTTGTGAACCCAAAATATATTACATACTCCCTCGTAGATCAAATTTGATCTAATTAAGTTGAACTAAAACCCGGATCAACAATTAGTATGGATTAGATGCATGGAGTACGAAAAACAAATGAATAGGCAATATTTCAGTTTTTCCTTCAGTTGAGAATGCTAGAGCAGGACCCATTTGCCAGTAGCGTCCCTCAACATTTGAAGGTAAAAACAAACAGAAGGGATCGAAAAAAAAGCATCCTACATATCTCGGCTTAAAATATATCGAGAATTCACATATTTCTTGTACATAGAGGCTGACATCGGGGACCCATTGGCCAGCAGTGGAAAAAAAATCAAAGAGAGGAAACAATTATCGTACAGAGAAGCTGACATGTGGGACGCATTTTGCAGCAGCGTCCTCAACTTTAACAAAGGCGGCAGGGGATCGAAAGAAAAAGCAAAGTTGCCAGAAATCAGCGGTCAAAAATAAATCCAAGAAACGAAATGTTTATTGTTCCTAGAGGCTGACATATGGGACCCACGAGCGAGCAGCGTCCTCAACGTTTCAAAGGCGGCAGGGGATCGAAAAAAAGGCAAGTGACCATATATCAGGTGCCAAAAATAATCCAAGGAAAGAAATTTATTGTACATAGAGGATGACATATGGGTCCCGTTTTGCAGGAGCCGTCTCACCGTTTCCAAGGCGGCACGGGATCGAAAAAAAGAAAGGAAAGGTTTATCGTTCAGAGAGGCTGAGATGTGGGACCCATGGGCCAGCAGCGTCCTCTTAGTTTCAAAGGCGGCAGGGGATAAAAAAAGGCAAATAGCCAGTAATTAGGGTAAAAAAAATCAAACAAAGGAAACTTTGACTGTTCATAGAGGCTGACATGTGGGACCCATGAGCCAGCAGCGTCTCAACGTTTCAGAGGCGGCATGAGATCGAAAGAAAAAGGCAAATAGCCAGAAATTATGGGTCAATAATAAATCAAACAAAGGAAAGGTTTATTGTTCATAGAGGCTGACATGTGGGACCTCTGAGCCAGCAGCGTCCTCAACGTTTTAATGGCGGCACGAGATCGAAAGATAAAATAAGCCAAAAATCATTTGGTAAACAAAATCCAAGAAAAGAAACATTTACCGTTCTGAGAGGATGACATGCGGGACCCATGAGGCAGCAGCATCCTCAACGATTCCAAGGCGGCAGGGGATAAAAAAAAAAAAGGAAATATCCAGAAATTAATTAGGGGTTCAAAATAAATCCATCAAAAGAAACTTTTATTGTTCATAGAGGATGACATGTGGGACCGACGTGCCAACAGCATCCTCATCGTTTCAAAGGAGAGATCAAAAGAAAAAGGCAAATAGCCAGACATTAGGGGTCAAAAATAACTCCAAAAAAGGAAACTTTATTGTTTCGTAGAGGATGACATGCGGGACCCATGATTCAGCAGCTTACTCAACGTTTCAAAGGCGGCATGAGATCGAAAGAAAAAGTGACAAAATATCAGGAGCTAAAGATAATCCAAGAAAAAAGAAACTTTATTGTACATAGAGGTTGACATGGGTCCCATTTAGCAGCAGCGGTCTCAACGTTTCAAATGCGGCTTGAGATCAAAAGAAAAGAAAATAGCCAGAAATTAGGGGTAAAAAAAAACTCCAAGAAAGGAAAGCTTTATCGTTTACAGGCTGACATGTCGGACCTATGAGCCTGCAGCCTTACTCAGCGTTTCAAAGGCAGGCCGGCAGGGGATCAAAGAAAAGGAAGAGCCAAAAATCAGATGGTGAAAAAATCCAAGAAAAGAAACTTTTATTGTACATAGAGGATGACATGCGGGTCCCATGAGGCAGGTTTCAACGGTTCAAACGTGGCATGAGATCAAAAGAAAAAGGAAAGTGACCAAATATCAAGAGCCAAAAATAATCCAAGAAAAGAAACTTTATTGTACATAGAGGATGACATGCGGGTCCCATGAGCCAGCAGGTTCCTCAACGTTTCAAACGTGGCATGAGATCGAAAGAAAAAGGAAAGTGACCAAATATCAAGAGCCAAAAATAATCCAAGAAAAGAAACTTTATTGTACATAGAGGATGACATGCGGTCCCATGAGCCAGCAGGTTCCTCAATGTTTCAAACATGGCATGAGATCGAAAGAAAAAGGAAAGTGACCAAATATCAAGAGCCAAAAATAATCCAAGAAAAGAAACTTTATTGTACATAGAGGATGACATGCGGGTCCCATGAGCCAGCAGGTTCCTCAATGTTTCAAACATGGCATGAGATCGAAAGAAAAAGGAAAGTGACCAAATATCAAGAGCCAAAAATAATCCAAGAAAAGGAACTTTATTGTACATAGAGGATGACATGTGGGTCCCATTTTGCAGCAGCGGTCTCAACGTTTCCAAGGCGGCACAGGACCAAAAGAAAAATGAAGTAGCCGTAAATCAGGGGGTGAAAAAATCCAAGAAAAGAAAGATTTCAATTGGGCTGATCTGGACATCTGGGCCTTCGAACTATCCCGCTGGGCCTTTTGTCCCGCATTCAGCCCACTCCAAAACAGGAAAGTTCAGATTTTTCTAAAAAAAACAGGAAAGTCCTATGCTTCGCAAAAACAAAAAACAAGGACACTCAACATATAAGTTTGTTTATGTAAAAATAAAGATTTAATTTATCCGTTTGCAATAGCTCAGAGCGAAATACTCAAGATATCACATGTTTCTTGTACGGGGAGGCTGACATCGGGGACCCATGAGCCAGCAGCGTCGTCAACGTTTCAAAGGCGGCAGGATCAAAATAAAATAAAAAACCAAAAGTCAGTTGGTAACAAAATCCAAGAAAAGAAAACATTTATCGTTCTGAGAGGATGACATGCGGGACCCATGAGCAGCAGCATTCTCAAACGTTTCCAAGGCGGCAGGGATCAAAAGAAAAATAAAGGAAATAGCCAGAAATTATTTAGGGGTCAAAAATAAATCCACCAAAGGAAACTTTTATTGTTCATAGAGGATGACATGTGGGACCGACCTGCCAACAGCGTCCTCATCGTTTCAACGGGGGCATGGGATCAAAAGAAAAAGGCAAATAGCCAAAATTAGGGGTCAAAAATAACTCCAATAAAGGAAACTTTTATTGTTCGTAGAGGATGACATGCGGGACCCATGAGCCAGCAAACTACTCAACGCTTCAAAGGCGGCATGAGATCGAAAGAAAAGGCAAGTGACCAAATATCGAGCCAAAAATAATCCAAGATTTATTGTACATAGAGGATGACATGTGGGTCCCATTTTGCAGCAGCGGTCTCAATGTTTGTAATGCGGCTTGAGATCAAAAGAAAAAGAAAGTAGCTAGTAATTAGGGGTGAAAAAAATCCAAGAAAAGAAACTTGATGGACATAGAGGATGACATGCGGGTCCCTTGAACCAACAGCTTACTCAACGCTTCAAAGGGGGCAGGGGATCAAAAGAAAAAGGCAAGCCAAAAATCAGAGGGTGAAAAAAATCCAACAAAGGAAACTTTTATAGCACACAGAGGATGACATGCGGGTCCCATGAGCCAGCAGGTTCCTCAACGTTTCAAACGTGGCATGAGATCGAAAGAAAAAGGCAAGTGACCAAATATGAGGTGCCAAAAAAACTCCAAGAAAAGAAAGTTGATTGCTCATAGAGGATGACATGGCGGGTCCCATTTAGCAGCGGTCTCACCGTTTGAGAGGCGGCAGGGATCGAAAGAAAAAGTCAAGTGACCAAATATGAGGTGCCAAAATAATCCAAAAAAAAGAAAGTTTTATAGTACATAGAGGATGACATGCGGGTCCCATTTAGCAGCAGCGTATCACCGTTTGAGAGGCAGCAGGGATCGAAAGAAAAAGTCAAGTTACCAAATATGAGGTGCCAAAAATAATCCAAGAAAAGAAAGTTTTATAGTACATAGAGGATGACATGCGGGTCCCATTTAGCAACAGCGGTATCACCGTTTGAGAGGCAGCAGGGGATCGAAAGAAAAAGTCAAGTGACCAAATATGAGGTGCCAAAAAATCCAAGAAAAGAAAGTTTTATAGTACATAGAGGATGACATGCGGGTCCCATTTAGCAGCAGCGGTATCACCGTTGAGAGGCAGCAGGGGATCGAAAGAAAAAGTCAAGTGACAAATATGAGGTGCCAAAAAATCCAAGAAAAGAAAGTTTTATAGTACATAGAGGATGGCGGGTCCCATTTAGCAGCAGCGGTATCACCGTTTGAGAGGCAGCAGGGGATCGAAAGAAAAAGTCAAGTGACCAAATATGAGGTGCCAAAAAAAATCCAAGAAAAGAAAGTTTTATAGTACATAGAGGATGACATGCGGGTCCCATTTAGCATCAGCAGTATCACCGTTTGAGAGGCGGCAGGGGATCGAAAGAAAAAGGCAAGTGACCAAATATGAGGTGCCAAAAATAATCCAGGAAAAGAAAGTTTTATAGTACATAGAGGATGACATGCGGGTCCCATTTAGCATCCACCGTTTGAGAGGCGGCAGGGGATCGAAAGAAAAAGGCAAGTGACCAAATATGAGGTGCCAAAAAACTCCAAGAAAAGAAAGTTGATAGCTCATAGAGGATGACATGTGGGTCCCATTTAGGCGGTCTCAACGTTTCCAAGGCGGCAGGGGATCGAAAGAAAAAGGCAAGTAGCCAGAAATCAGGGGGTAAAATCCAAGAATAGAAGGAATTTTGGTTCATAGAGGATGACAAGCGGGACCCATGATCCTGCATCGTAAACGGCTCGATCGGAGAGCGTTGAACGAGATGGCGCGATCGAGAGAAAAAAACAATGCTAGAGAGGCTGCCATGTGGGCCCTACATCCCTGGGCGGTGCGGATTTGCGTTGACTCGGCCGGCGAACCCGAGAATTCGCGATGCACCATGTCCCGGGCCACCATACGCGACGTTTTGGCCGCTTTCGTCGGGCTAGGTGGCCTCAAAAACGAGAAAAAAAAGTTTTGACATGCACCACGGAGGGACCAAAAATCGTCGGCCATGGTGCACCAGCAACCACGGCGCGACTTCAACTTCGTCGGCCATGGCAACTTTTCTTGTAGTGTCATGGTCGAAGGACTAGGTAACTATGTATCAAAGCTTATAGCAAATGAACTTAATGACGTGATCTTATGCTACGCTTAATTGGGTGTGTCCATTACATCATTCATCAATGACATAACCTTGTTATTAATAACATCCAATGTTCATGATCACGAAACCTGATCATCTATTAATCAACAAGCTAGTTATACAAGAGGCTTACTAGGGACTCCTTATTGTTTACATAACACACATGTATCAATGTTTCGGTTAATACAATTATAGCATGGTATGTAAACATTATCATAAACACAAAGATATATTATAATAACCATTTTATTATTGCCTCTTGGGCATATCTCCAACAGTCTCCCACTTGCACTAGAGTCAATAATCTAGTTTACATTTGTAAAGATATAACACCTTGGCCTTTCTGGTGTTTTATCATGTTTCGCCTACGGGAGAGGTTTTAGTCTACGGATCTGACATGCTCAGAAACGTATGTATTTTGCAATTCATTTTGCGTCTCAACGCATCACTCATTTTCCAAATGAGTCGGCATATATGCTTAGTCCTCTGGTGGAACCTTAATTCCGCGGTCTGAAATATGTCACTAATATTGTCACACACAATATAGCTTCAAAGTTCTGACACTATCGGAACTACACCAAGTTCTCAAAGAACTTTTTGACTTAACATCTTTAGTCATTGTCAAAACAATGACATATTCTACCTTCGTTTGTAGAATCCGTCACAACATTTAGAACTCTTCTAAATCTAGCATTGTGCTACCTATTAAACAACACTTAGCCTAATTGAGATTTGAAATTAATTCTTATATGTGACCAAACTAATATCGGTGCAACACCTTACAGCGATTTGTTTGTCATTACTCCATATAAAATTATATATATCCTTGGTTCTTCTGAAGCACACAGGGATATTCTTATTGTTTGTCCAATGATCATCACATGAATCATTCTGGTATATGCTCCTAACTTTTTAGGACATCTGATTTTGTACATATTATTTGTGATCCAAAATCACTCATGTGTTTTTACTCATCGAGTGTCAAATACACTCAAGTCTTGTTAAACCTTTGTATGCAAAGAACACCTTCTTAATATTTCTATATTGAACTACTTCAATATCCATTCTATGTACTTTGACTTAAACTTATTATGTGTTTTAATCTATCTTCATAGATCTTGACACTAAATATGTTTTAGTCCATATCCTTTCAATGAAGTTAATTCTCAATGAAACCTTTTAATCAATTATATAATTACACTATTTATAATCAACGATATGTCAGCTACATAAAGTATTACAAATATGTCTCAGCGCTCCCACTTAATTTCTTGCAAATGCAAGTACCTTCATCGTCTCTGATGAAATCAAAACTCTTTGACTATTTCATCCGGTGAAGATTCCAACTCCGCAATACTCACTTCATCCAATTGAAGTTCGTATTCTTATTTAGTATTCTACGGACTAGCAAAACTCTTGGTTGTATCTTGTATACACCTTTAATACACACTTCTGTTAAGTAATATATTTTGCCATCCTACTAGCATATCTCATAAAAGAAATATGTAGCGATTACTAGAACAATCCACATGGACTATAAGCATTGCTACGGAAGATCTAATCTTATCGTACTCAACTCTTTGAACTTTGTCGTAAACAACTTTTCGACAAGTCAAGCTTCTTTAAGGATATTACATCCAAGTCCATCAATTTTATAGATCCATTTACTTTCAAAAAATATTCATCTATCTTGGATTTCATGGCGTATAGCCATTTTAACGGAGTCAGGGCCCATCATAACTTCTTTGTTTGTAGTTGGTTTATCATTGTTCAAAATCAATCCTTTGTTCACAAATCATTTATTTGATCACAAAGTAAACCATACCTACAAGGTTCAATATGTACTTCGATCTCCATGGCTTAAAACACTTTGTAGTCATGGGAGCCATGATCGTCGTGGCCGCTTTCGGAACCAATTCCGATGTTGCGCTACTCTAATCATTATGCTCAGGTTCATAAACCTTATCAAGTTCTATTGTCCTCCCACTCAAATACTTCGCTAGAAAACAATTTCTTGGAAATAAGCAAGTAACATTAACAAACACTTTTGTCTTTTACTTCATAGTGGAAAGAATTCCCAATCAATTCTCTAGGATAACCAACAAAGACATTCATCCGATTTTGGTTGTAAACTTATTTACATATGCTATGCATATCAAAATTTAAGAAAGGACTATTAGGGTTTATACCCATGCCATAACTCGTATGGTGTCATTTCAACGGATCATGATGATGCTCTATTTAGTGTAAAAGCGGTAGTCTCTAAAGCATAATCCACAAAAAATATAATGGCGTTATTTTATCTCATCTTCAACCCAACAAGGTTTGGATACGTCTCTCGGATACTCCATCATCATTATGATACTCCAAGAAATGTGAGTTGTAGAACAATTTCATAACTCTCTTAGATGTTCGCTAAAACTCGTAATTCAAATATTTTCACCATGATCAAATCATAGATATTTGACTTTTCTATTACGATGATTTCCACTTCATGCTGAACTTTATTTGAATCCATTCAAATGTTTCAAACTTCTTCCTTATCGAATATATCCACATATATATACTCAATTCATTGTTGGAAGTTTTCATGAAGTAGAAGAATCTCCCGCACACAACTATGCCCAGTGAACCACATACATCATCATGTATGTTTCCACTAAGTTAGTTTCCCGTTCAACTCTTGGCCTATGAACGGTATTTTAGTCATTCTCTTTAGAAAAGATTTGCAAGTGCCAAACGATTCAAAAATCAAATGACTCCAAAAATCCATTTGCATGGAGTTTCTTCATGCGTTCCTTTCTAACATGACCTAAATGGCGGTTCCACAAATAAGTGGAATTCAAATCATTTGCCTTATGGCATTTTAGCGTCAGTGTTATGTATGTGTGTTTTACCATTAAGATTTATAATAACTTATCCATCGTACATGGAGTAATGTCATAATTTGAACAACTCATTGTTTTCATTTGACTAGAGCAAAATAACAATTATTAAGATCTTTATTATAAATTCTAAGGGTTAGGTAGAATGCCAACGACAAACATAATAACACTTTATTATGTTCCAGACGTGCATTATTACCATATTCCTTATCAGTCACTTAGGCCATCGTATTCTTGTATTGCGTTGTATTGTATGACATCTCATACCAACCAATCTGGTACAAATACCCAAGAATTTCATTATGTGACCAAACAAGGAATACATCCATAACATGTATATCATTTATATACACCTGAGCTAGACTTTCTAGTCTTTTCTTTCTTTCTGCCAAAATATCTTTTGTAGTTTCTCTTTTAGTTTTCCTCATTCTCAGAAAAACTCTTCAACATCAATAACTTCTAGGTTTGTTGGTCAAATACCAATAACCTTGAGGTTCTTACTTTGAAGTTGACCATCATATGACAAGTGTTCCGGATTTCACTATTAGTAACTTTGTAATATGATGAACAATTTCACTCATATTTTATCCATTATATTATGACGACTTTCCGAGACCATGTCTGTACATGCTAGGCTCGTAAAGTTTAACCTCAGTATTCGCATGTGCAAATCTGGCTTGCACCCGTTGTATGCACTCGTGGAATCTATAACACCCGATCATCACGAGATGCTTCGAAACGACGAGTCTTAGCAACGGTGCATACTAAGGACGATCACTTCATGAATATGCGAATATCGTTAGTGCCCCAATAGTTGGAGGATTGAGACGCCTGGCGTCTTCAACCTTCGTACATTCCCATAAAACTTATGAGTTTATGTACTCTCACCAAATTATATTCTATCACCTTGAAATAAGGTCTTAGATATCACATATATCTCATACCTCGCTTATTTCTGAAAACAAAATTTTCAGCTCCTTACTTTAATTTCAAACGGATTTGAACTTCAAGTTTCATGGAGACAAGATGATTTTAGGTACTAATTGAAACCTTTGTTCTTTGAATCAACAATGTGAGGTTTACTAAAAGTTTTCAATAGGACTTAATCATTTCTTGATTCTTTAACAATACGGTACCAGTCCGTAAAGTTATTTGTCAGACTTAACAGTATTTCTATCTCAATTACAAGACTAACGCATGGTAGAAAACGGATGCCAATTCTACAAATTTAATTCAAAATACTATTCAGACTATGTTCATGATAATTAGTTCAAGTTTTAATCTAATTACTAATGAACTCCCACTTAATACAACATCCCTCATAGTTGTTAAGTGGCACACGATCCACATCCACTACACCAAAACCGATCATCACGTGAGATGATGTAGCTTCAATGGTGAACATCAACATGTTGATCATATCATCCATATGACTCGTGTTCAACCTTTCGGTTTCCGTTGTCCCGAGGCCATGTCTGTACATGCTAGGCTCGTCAAGCAAACCCAAGTATTCCGCGTGTGCAAACATGGCTTACACCCGTTGTATGTGAACGTAGAGTCTATCACATCCGATCATCACGAGATGCTTCGAAACGACGAACTGTAGCAACGGTGCATACGAGGGGAGAACACTTTATTATCTTGATATTAATGAGAGGGATCATCTTATAATGCTACCGTCGCGATCTAAGCAAAATAAGATGCATAAAGGATTAACATCACATGCAATTCATATGTGATATGATATGGCCCTTTAGTCTTTGCGCCTTTGATCTTCATCTCCAAAGCACGGACATGATCTCCATCATCAACGGGCATGATCTCCATCATCGTCGGCGTAGCGTCAAGGTCAATGGCGCCGTCTTCATGATTGTTCTCCATGTAGCAACTATTACAACTACTTTGATAATACTACTCAACATGAAATTTAAAGACAACCATAAGGCTCCTGCCGGTTGCCACAATACAATAATGATCATCTCATACATATTCATCATCACATCATGGCCATATCACATCACCAAACCCTGCAAAAACAAGTTAGACGTCTCTAATTTGGTTTGCATATTTTACGTGGTTTAGGGTTTTCGAGCAAGATCCAATCTACCTACGAACATGAACCACAACGGTGATACTAGTGTTATCAATAGAAAGAGTAAATTGGATCTTCACTATAGTGGGAGAGACAGACACCCGCAAAGCCACTTATGCAATACAAGTTGCATGTCAAACGTGGAGCAAGTCTCATGAACACGGTCATGTAAAGTTAGCCCGGGCCGCTTCATCCCACTATGCCGCAAGATGCAAAGTACACGAACTAAAGACAACAAAAGAATCAACGCCCACAAAACCATTGTGTTCTACTCGTGCAACCAATCTATGCATAGACACGGCTCTGATACCACTGAGGGATTCGTAGCATAGAAAACAAAAAATTTCCTACCGCAAGAACGAAAACACAAGCCAAGATCTAATCTAGTAGATGGTAGCAACGAGAAGATCATGAGACTAACCCTCGAAGATTTCCAAAGCCTAACGAGATTAGATCTCGTGGTGGATGTAGTCGATCACTTGCCGCTTGCAAAAGCGCGTAGAAGATCTTGACCGCTTGCAAAAGCGCGTAGAAGAACTTGATGGTGCCACAATCGGGCAGCACCTCCGTACTCGGTCACACGTACGGTGTTGATGAAGACGACGTCCTCCTCCCCGTTCCAGCGGGCAGCGGAAGTAGTAGATCCTCCTCGGAATCCCGCCAGCACGACGGCGTGGTGACGGTGGTGGTGGAGATCTCCGGCAGGGCTTCGCCGCAAGCGCTGCGGGAGAAGAAGGAGGAGGGAATAGCTAGGGTTTGGGCGCAGGGTGGTGCTGCGACTTGGGGAGCTAGGGCTGCGACTTGTGGTGCCCTTGGGGTGCCCCTTGGCCTCTTTAAATAGGTGGCCAAGCCCCTTGGGTCGTCCAAAAACCTGCCCCCAAGTTTGACTGAGTTCCGATAGGTTTCCGGTTCCGAAAACCTAGTCCTACTCGGACTCTTTTGCCAATTCCGAAATTGCATTAAGGAAAGACTCCTTTTCCCTTAAGGCAACGTGGTTGCACCTATTATGGAACCCTCCGGACTTCCTTAGACATCCCGGGTCGTCCCGGACACTTCCGGAACCTTCCATAATATTCCGGACTATTCCGGTCCTTCTAGAACCTTCTAGAAGCTCCGGTCAAAACACCGGACTTTTTCCGAACCCCGGAAAATGACTTCCCATATATGAATCTTATTCTCCGGACCATTCCGAACCTCCTCGTGATGTCTCGGATCCCATCCGAGACTCCAAACAACATTCGAGCTCCATTCCATATTTCATATCTACTTAAAACGACATCAAACCTTAAGTGTGTCACCCTATCGAGAACTATGCGGACATGATCGAGACTCCTCTCCGATCAATAACTAATAGCGGGACCTGGAGATCCATAATAGCTCCCACATATTCAACGATGACTTAGTGATCGATTGAACCATTTACATACGATACCGATTCCCTTTGTCACGCGATATTTTACTTGTCCGAGGTTTGATCATCGGTATCTCTATACCTCGTTCAACCTCGTCTCCGACAAGTACTCTTTACTCGTACCGTGATATGTCATCTCTTATGAACCATTCATATGCTTGCAAGATAATTAGACGACATTCCACCGAGAGGGCCCAGAGTATATCTATCCGTCATTGGGATGGACAAATCCCACTGTTGATCCATATGCCTCAACTCATACTTTCCGAATACCTAATCCCACCTTTATAACCACCCATTTACGCAGTGGCGTTTGATGTAATCAAAGTACCCTTCCGGCATAAGTGATTTATATGATCTCATGGTCGAAGGACTAGGTAACTATGTATCGAAAGCTTATAGCAAATGAACTTAATGACGTGATCTTATGCTACGCTTAATTGGGTGTGTCCATTACATCATTCATCAATGACATAACCTTGTTATTAATAACATCCAATGTTCATGATCATGAAACCCTGATCATCTATTAATCAACAAGCTAGTTATACAAGAGGCTTACTAGGGACTCCTTGTTGTTTACGTAACACACATGTATCAATGTTTCGGTTAATACAATTATAGCATGGTATGTAAACATTATCATAAACACAAAGATATATTATAATAACCATTTTATTATTGCCTCTTGGGCATATCTCCAACAGGAGCGCGGGAGGGAAGGCGCGGCGAGAAATAAAAGGCGCGAACCAACCGTTATGAAAGTGGTCACCGACAGGTGGGAGCCCGCCTCACTTTTCGTTGTGTCCGGCGTGCCCGGAGCGTCCCCTGTGGACCGGGGACGGGCTCGGGGCGCCGGACAGAAGGAGGCTGTGGGGCGCGCGGTTGGGAACGAAACTTTGTCCGACGCGCCCCAAATACCTTCGGGGGCCTTGATACGTCCAAAACGTATCTACTTTCCCGAACACTTTTGCTATTGTTTTGCCTCTAATTTGTGTATTTTGGATACAACTAACGCGCACTAACGCTGTTTTCAGCAGAATTGCACTGGTGTCTCGTTTTTGTGCAAACTCGACTTTCAGAAAAACCCCTGAAATAATCGCAATGGGCCTATTTTCACCGTGAAGATGAGAGGCCAAAAGGGCGCAGGGGGCCCGTGCCCCACACCATAGGCCGACGCGACCTACAGGGCGCGCCGCCCTATGGTCCGGCGCCTCGGCGGCCCCCCGATGCTCTCCTTCGGGCTACTAAACCCCTTCACCTAAAAACGCCAGGGGTTCGACCATATTTCCAGAAACCATCCAAAGACGCCGCCATCGTCGAAACTCCGCCTCGGGACCCGAAACTTCCGTTCTCGGCACCCGCCGAGACGGGAATTGGAGGGGATCATCGCCGCCATCACCACCGACGCCTCTCCATCGACCAGCCATGTTTCCCCCATCCATGTGTGAGTAATTCCCCCGATGTAGGCTGAAGGGGATGGTAGGGATTGGATGAGATTGATCATGTAATAGTCACAAGATTGTTAGGGCATGGTGCCTAGTATCCGTAGATGTTACTTTTATGATATTGTTGCAACTTGTTATGCTTAATGCTTGTCACTAGGGCCCGAGTGCCATGATCTCAGATCTGAACATGTTATTGTTTCATCATGATATTCATTGTTTTATGATCTTACCTGCAAGTTGTATACACACGTTGCTGTCGGAACCCGAGGCCCCAAAGTGACAGAAATTGGGACAACCGGAGGGGAAGGCGGTGATGTGAGGATCACATGTGTTCACGGAGTGTTAATGCTTTGCTCCGGTACTCTATTAAAAGGAGTACCTTAATTTCAGTAGTTTCCCTAGAGGCCGGCTGCCACCGGCTGGTAGGACAAAAGATGTTGTGCAAGTTTCTCATTGCGAGCACGTATGACTATATACGGAACACATGCCTATGGATTGATTAGTACTTGGATACCGCTTTATTATTATCTGCAAATGCCCTACCATGATTGTTATATGAATTCTCTCATCCATGCAACGCCCGTTCATCCATCCCTGTGCCTACAGTATTTTAATCCTGCTGTTTACTATAATCATTACTGCTGTCTTTATTTCACTCGTGTTATTTCACTACTCCTACCGCTATAAACTGTTGCTACCGATAAACTCTGTGAGCAAGTCTGCTTGGTGCAGCTGAATTGACAACTCCGTACGATTGCCTGCACCTGTTCTGTCTTAACCTTGATTCCAGGAAAGGGTGGTCTTCACAGAAAATGAGCTAAATGCATACATAGAAAGAGAAGGCCATCATGCAAGGGACGGCACGGAGGAGGCCGAGGAGCACCTCGACTCTTCATCCGATGCAGCGAGCTCCTCACATCAACATTATGGTCATGAGGAGCCTCCACGCTATTCTTCTGCGCAGGGACCTTATTATCACACCATGTACGATTGATGCGCGTAAATGTACACGTCCGTTGGGAACCCCAAGAGGAAGGTATGATGCGCACAGTGACAAGTTTTCCCTCAGAAAGAAACCAAGGTTATCGAACCAGTAGGAGCCAAGAAGCACGTGAAGGTTGTTGGTGGAGGAATGTAGTGCGGCGCAACACCAGTGAAACCGGCGCCAACGTGGAACCTGCACAACACAATCAAAGTACTTTGTCCCAACGTAAAGTGAGGTTGTCAATCTCACCGGCTTGCTGAAAACAAAGGATTAAGCGTATCGAGTGGAAGATGGTGTTTGTTTGCAAAGAACAGTAAAAACAGAGAATGTATTCAGATGTAAAAGAATGGACCGGGTCCACAATTCACTAGTGGTGTCTCTCCAATAAGATAACTAACATGCTGGGTGAACAAATTACAAGCGAGCAATTGACAAATAAAGATTCAATACATATCAATGATGATTACTATGTGATTTAATCAGGCATTACGACAAAGTACATAGACCGCTATCCAGCATGCATCTATGCCTAAATAATCCACCTTCAGGTTATCATCCGAACCCCTTCCGGTATTAAGTTGCGAACAACATAATTGCATTAAGTATGGTGCGTAATGTAATCAATACAAATATCCTTAGACAAAGCATCAATGTTTTATCCCTAGTAGCAACAGCACATCCACAACCTTAGAACTTTCTGTCACTGTCCCAGATTAAATGGAGGCATGAACCCACTATCGAGCATAATTACCCCCTCTTGGAGTTACAAGTATCAACTTGGCCAGAGCCTCTACTAGCAACGGAGAGCATGCAAGAACATAAACAACACATATATGATAGATTGATAATCAACTTAACATAATATTCTATATTCATCGGATCTCGCCAAACACAACATGTAGCATTACAAATAGATGATCTTGATCATGTTAGGCAGCTCACAAGATCTATAACAATGATAGCACAAGCGGAGAAGACAACCATCTAGCTACCGCTATGGACCCATAGTCCAAGGATGAACTACTCACGCATCAATCCGGAGGCGGGCATGATGATGTAGAGCCCCTTCGGTGATGATTCCCTCTCCGGCAGGGTGCCGGAGGCGATCTCCGAATCCCCCGAGATGGGATTCGACGACGGCGTCTCTGGAAGGTTTTCCGTATCGTGGCTCTCGGTACAGGGGGTTTCACGACGGAGGCTTTAAGTAGGCGGAAGGGTAGGTCAAAGGGCGTCACGAGGGCCCCACACAATAGGCCGGCGCGGCCAGGGCTTGGGCCGTGCCGCCCTGGTGTGTGGCCCCACTTCGTCTCCCTTTCGGTCTTCTGGAAGCTTCGTGTAAAAATAGGCCCCTGGCGTTGATTTCGTCCAATTCCGAGAATATTTCCTTACTAGGATTTCTGAAACCAAAAATAGCAAAACAACAACTGGCACTTTGGCATCTTGTTAATAGGTTAGTGCCGTAAAATGTATAATAATGCTGTAAAGTATGTATAAAACATTCAAGTATTGTAATAAAAGTAGCATGGAACATAAGAAATTATAGATACGTGCTACGTATCAAGCATCCCCAAGCTTAGTTCCTACTCGCCCGAGTAGGTAAACGATAACACAAATAATTTCTGAAGTGACATGCTACCAACATAATCTTGATCAACATTATTGTAAAGCATATGAGATGAATGGAGTGATCTGAACAAAAGATTGCTAACAAAGATAATGACTAAACAAATGAATCATATAGCAAAACTTTTCATGAATAGTACTTTCAAACAAGTATCAATAAGAGTTGCATAAGAGCTAACTCATAAGCAATAAATTCTAAGTAGAATGCATTGAAGCAACACAAAGGATGATTAAGTTTCAGCAATTGCTTTCAACTTGTAACATGTATATCTCATGGATATTTGTCAACATAGAGTAATATAACAAGTGCAATAAGTAAACATGTAAGAATCAATGCACACAGTTAACACAAGTGTTTGCTTCTAAGATAGAAAGAAGTGGGTAAACCGACTCAACATAAAGTAAAAGAATGGCCCTTCGCAGAGGGAAGCATGGATTACTATTTTTGTGCTAGAGCTTTTGTTTTGAAAACATAGAAACAATTTTGTCAACGGTAGTAATAATTCATATGTGCTATGCATAATACTTCCTACAAGTTGCATGTCTCATGCATAGAGTACTAATAGTGCTCGCACCTTGTCCTACTTAGCTCGGAAACACGGATTCTCATCGCATAACATATGCTTCAACCAAGTGTCACAAAGGGGTACCTCTATGCCGCCTGTACAAGTGTCTAAGGAGAAAGCACGCATTGGATTTCTCGCTTTTGATTATTCTCAACTTAGACATCCATAGGGACAACATAGACAACAGATAATGGACTCCTCTTTTAATGCTTAAGCATTCAACAACAGTTAATATTCTCATAAGAGATTGAGGTTGTATGTCCAAACTGAAACTTCCACCATGATACATGGCTTTAGTTAGCGGCCCAATGTTCTTCTCTAACATATGCATACTCAAACCATTTGATCATGAAGTCCACTTACTTCAGACAAGACGAACATGCATAACATCTCACATGATATCCAACAAAGGTAAAGTTGATGGCGTCCCCAGAAAACATGGTTACCGCTCAACAAGCAACTTATAAGAATTAAGACACATAACTACATATTCATCACCACAATAGTTTTTAAGCTATTTGTCCCATGAGCTATATATTGTAAAGGTAGAGGAATGGAATTTTAAAGGTAGCACTCAAGTAATTTACTTTGGAATGGCAGAAAAATACCACATAGTAGGTAGATATGGTGGACACAAATGGCATGGAGTTTGGCTCAAGGTGTTTGGATGCACGAGAAGCATTTCCTCTCAGTACAAGGTTTGGGCTAGCAAGGTTGTTTGAAGCAAACACAAGTATGAACAGGTACAGCAAAACTCACACAAGAACATATTGCAAGCATTATAAGGCTCTACACTGTCTTCCTTGTTGTTCAAACACTTTACCCGAAAATATCTAGACTTAGAGAGAACAATCATGCAAACCAAATTAAACAAGCTCTACGGTAGTTCTTCATTAATAGATTAAACTACATGATGCAAGAGCTTAAACATGATCTATGAGAGCTCAAACAATTGCCAAATTATCAAACCATATGCAGCACTTTCCAATTCCAACCAAATAGCAATTTAACGAAGCAATAAGCTTTCGCCATGAACATTAAAGCACAATTAAGAACACAAGTGTTCCATATGAAAAAGCGGAGCGTAATATATCCAATATAAGAATGGCGGGATCCAAATTTATTCAAAACAAAACAAAAATAAAAACAAACCGACGCTCCAAGTAAAGAACATAAGAATGTGACGGAATAAAAATATAGTTTCACTAGAAGTGACCTGATAATGTTGTCGATGAAGAAGGGGATGCCTTGGGCATCCCCAAGCTTAGATGCTTGAGTCTTCTTAAAATATGCAGGGATGAACCACCGGGGCATCCCCAAGCTTAGACCTTTCACTCTTCTTGATCATAGTATATCATCCTCTTCTCTTGACCCTTGAAAACTTCCTTCACACAAACTTCAAGCAAACTCATTAGAGGGTTAGTGCATAACCAAAAATTCACATATTCAGAGGTGACACAATCATTCTAAACACTTCTGGACATTGAACAAAGCTTCTGAAAGTTAATGGAACAAAGAAACTCATTCAACATAGCAAAAGCGGCAATGCGAAATAAAAGGCAGAATCTGTCAAAAACAGAACAGTCCGTAAAGATGCATCTGGAAGGGGCACTTAACTTGCTCAAATGGAAAAAATCAAAACTAATGAAAGTTGCGTACATATCTGAGGATCACGCTCGTAAATTTTCAGATTTTTTTGATTTTTTTACAGAGACTTATGCCAGAATTCGTGACAGACAGCAATGCTGTTTCTGCGCAGCGATCCCAAATATAGCATCAACTTTAACATAGAAACTTTACTTCGCACAAAAACATGATAAGGAGAGGTTGATACAGTATTAAACAACTTCCAAGACTCAACAATACAGTAAATAAAATGAAACATGGGTTATCTCCCAAGAAGTGATTTTCTTTAACGCCTTTCAGCTAGGCGCAGAAAGTGCAAATCAAGTAACTTCAAGAGAAGAAGCATCAACATCATATCTTGTTCTAATAATAGAATCAAAAGGCAACTTCATTCTCTTTCTAGGGAAGTGTTCCATACCTTTCTTGAGAGGAAATTGATATTTAATATTACCTTCTCTCATATCAATAACAGCACCAACGGTTCGAAGAAAAGGTCTTCCCAACACAATAGGACAAGATGCATTGCATTCGATATCCAAGACAACAAAGTCAACGGGGACAAGGTTATTGTTAACCGTAATACGCACATTATCAATCCTCCCCAAAGGTTTCTTTTTAACATTATCAGCAAGATTAACATCCAAATAACAATTCTTCAATGGTGGCAAGTCAAGCATATCATAAATTTTTTAGGCATAACAGAAATACTTGCACCAAGATCACATAAAGCATTACATTCAAAGTCATTGAATTTCATTTTAATGATGGGCTCCCAACCATCTTCTAACTTCCTAGGGATAGAAGCTTCAAGTTTTAATTTCTCTTCCCTAGCTTTAATGAGAGCATTTGTAATATGTTTTGTAAAGGCTAAATTTATAGTACTAGCATTGGGACTTCTAGCAAGTTTTTGTAAGAATTTTATAACTTCAGTAATATGACAATCATCAAAATCTAAACCATTATGTTCTTGTTGCCTGCCAAAACCCACCGAGCAGTTAAGTGGTTAACAAGAGCCGGGAGGCTTCCAAGGCATGGGCCCGGTCCCTCGACGTCGTCCCGCAAATGTTCCGGCACGACCTGGCGGTTGCAGGGCGTGCCACCTGACCTATACCTGGCCAGGAAGGTGTTGGATTGCTTCGATTAGTTCCTGCATGGCAACACGTAAACATTAAATACGAGCCCTATCGGCTCTCAGGTTGCCAGCCGATCGCCCCATGGTTCATGTTGGATTTTCAATGACATGGGGATCCTGCTTGATCATAACAAAGCTAAACCAATCTACGACAGTTTAGGGTTTTCACCGTATGATCGGAACATCCTACACGTAGTTGAGCCTAATAGACACGAAAGATAATGGAAAACTAACCCTAAAAGAGGCCTAAAAACCAACATTAAGTTAATTCCCGGAACATCCCTCTTAGGACTAACAAACCATACCTAACGCACTACCGGATCGTTCAACCCGTTTGCAAGGCCTAACCATACGGATATTAAACTAATCCTTGAAGAACAAGGAGCAACTATAACAGATCGGATCTACTAAGTAACGAACAAGCAAGATGCTGCCCTTACACCTGGATAGGTGTAAGGGCAGCTAGATATTGAGGGACGGCAGCTAAGCAGATATGCGTAAGAAAAGCATCTATGCAAGCCCCAAAACATCTATGATAAATAGTGCTACTCGCCATCAACAACGCTTCAGCACGAGCAACACAAGGTAAACGAATAAACGTTGTGCTGCCTAGATCGCAAGATGCGATCTAGGCAGCATGGTGCTTACCCGGGAGAAACCCTCGAAAGAAGGGGTGGCGATGCGCCTGATTTGTGTTTGTTGTGAACGTGATTGTCCTCCTTTTCCGATAACCCTAGATACATATTTATAGTCCAAGGGACTTTCTAATTTAGGCGTGCACCTAACCGTGCACGGGTTAAACTCTAACTTTTAATCTAAACTAAGATGCGATCTACTAATATTACAGATACACGGGCAATTAAGCCCAAATTCCTCGCGCAAGGCCGCTTCAAAGATGCTCCACGTGTGTATCCTTAAGCCCATCTTCGCTTACGGCCCATCTCCGATTTGGCCAAAATCTGGTGATAACACATGCCCCCTGGTTTTGGTAATGATAATTTCAAAACCACTCTGTTTTTACCTTCGAGGGGTCATGTCGTGGCAGAGCAGAACCGTCGCAGTATTCTTCATCATGACACCTTGCCTTCTCAACTTCTCTGCACGATTTGACAACTTTGGCACCACATCCTTGGAAACTGTCCGAGCATTAAATCTCCACTATATCTTCTTTTATTTAACCACATCGAACAGTTCACCTCTTCATCCCCCTGCTCCAAACCAGCCGTCCGCCAAAAAACCCTCTCCCTCTGTAGCCATGTCTTCCTCTTCCTCCTCCCAATCCTCTTCCTCGAGTGAGCTGGAGCCAGAGGTCAATCAGATGGCCATCTACGATGCTCTCGCGCCTGAGCATTGGGACGCGAGAGAATGGGACTTCTCCATCGAGTCGGAAGCCGACGAACCCCGCACCGTCGGGGAGGAAGACCTCCGGTTCCTCGTCGACGGGGAGCTGGAAGCGGCGTGCGAAGACGACCTCCTCTCATGGGAGATGGATCCTTCCTCCGACGAAGAGGAAGAAGAAGCGGAGGAGTCTGAAGAAGAAGACTCCTCCGACACCGGGTACCCACCGGCCAAGCGCCTTCGAGGCTGGGCTTGGTCAGATGATGATGACGACGACGAGGAGGATGAAGATGCTACTGGCGGCTTCATCAGCAGCGACGAAGAGCTTGCCGGTAGCAGCGCCGATGGCGACGACGACGAGGGCAGTGACAGCCCTTAGATTAGGAAGTAGTATAGGGCTAATAGTAGTGCAATAGCACTCAGATGACCCCTTTTGAGAGCAATTAGCTCTTCGTTGTAAAATCCCCCTTTGAATCAATGAAAAGGTTCTTCCAATTTATCTTCTAATCGCCCGATTTCATATCTTCTTCATCTTCCGATTGTCAAAGGTGGTCGACGCACCAAGAGCCGATAGCATCATATCGGCTTTTTATCATCAGACGCCCAAAAGCAATCTGATAACCAACTAGACAGGTTCAAGCAAACAATCCTCATTCAGACAATAACTTGACACCTGACTATGATACTTTGCACCTCTAAAGTCGATGACCGCGCATCGGCTATTTCTTTCTAAAGTCGATGTCTGCATCGGCTGCTTAAATTTTAAAAGTGTATCGGCCTCCATATCTTACTGCTCATCATCCCACATGCTTTGGCCGATTTCGTGTATCGGCCTCCATATCTTACTGCTCATCATCCCACATGCTTGGGAAGTACTTCTTGAGATGCTGGCCATTGACAGCCACTGGGAACTTCCGGCCGTCCAACTGCTCGAGCATATATGCATTACCCTTTAAAACTTGGTCGACTTTGTACGGGCCGTGCCAATTTGGAGACCATTTTCCATACATTTTATCCTTAGTCCCCAACGGCAATACAGCTTCCCATACCAGATCACCCACCTGGAACTCCTTTGGCTTCAATTTCTTATTATATGCCCGAGCCACCTTGGCTTTATTCTCCTTGATCTTCTCAAGTGACCAAAGTCTAAGTTCCGTTGCATCCTCAATACTGTCGCTCATCAGGGTTGCATATTCTTCAGTAGTTAGATCATTCTGAAATGTAACCCTTCTCGACCCGGCTTGGATTTCCCAAGGTAACACGGCTTCTTGTCCATAGACCAGATGGTATGGCGAGGTTTTTATTGCTCCATGACACGACATGCGATAGGCCCACAAAGCTTCTGACAATATCTCGTGCCAACGTCTAGGATTCTCGTCGATCTTTCTCTTAATCAGTTTGATCAAACTTTTGTTGGACGCTTCAGCCTGTCCATTTGCTTGAGCGTAGTATGGCGACGATCGGATCGACTTGATTCCCATATCATCACAGAATTTCCTAAACTCCTTCGAAACGAAAACCGAACCTCCATCGGTCGTGATAGTCTGGGGAATTCCGAATCTGTGGATGACATGCTCCTTCACAAAATCGACAACATCTGACGCGTTCACTGCCTTCATAGGGACGGCCTCTACCCATTTGGTGAAATAATCTGTAATGGCCAGAACCCATACATGACCTTTGCTCGAAGGAGGATGTATCTTGCCGATCATATCCATGCCCCATCCTCGGAATGGCCACGGCTTGATGATAGGATTCATTGCTGATGCAGGCACCATCTGAATGCTCCCAAACTTCTGACATGCTTGACACCCTTTATAGTATTGGAAACAATCTTCAAGCATAGTGGGCCAATAAAATCCCGATCGCCTGATCAGCCATTTCATCTTATGAGCCGATTGGTGAGTTCCACAAGCACCTTCATGTACCTCATGCAAGAGCCGATTGGACTCGGCTGGCCCCAAACACTTGAGAAGTAACCCTTCCAAGGTCCTGTAGAACATGTCATCCCCAATCAGGACGTACTTCATGGCCCTGTATCTTATCCGTTTAGGTGCCCCCCGAGCCGGATCCTTCAAGTAATTGAAGATATCGGCTCTCCAATCATCGGGCTCCATGAGCTGCACCTGAAAATCGGCTTCCTCGACCACGTCTTTGTATCCTGACGCCGTCTGTGCAAGGTCGTTTGCCTCGGTATTTTGCGTCCTTGGGATCCAATGGAAGTTGATATACCTGAACTGGGCCATCAGCTCACGGCATTGCATCCATAATGGGAAAAGTGACCCACTTTCACACTTGTACTCCTCCGTGAGTTGAGAAATTACCAATTTGGAATCCCCAAAGATCTCCACTGCCTCCGCTCCGGCGTCCAATAGCAACTCCATTCCCTTGCATATCGCTTCATATTCAGCAACATTGTTAGTGCAAGGTGTAGATAACCTGATGGAGAAGGAGTATGTTGCCCCCCGAGGCGACACGAGTAGCATGCCGATGCCACAGCCATCTTCACAGACCGATCCATCGAAGAACATGGTCCATGCACGCACGGATAGTGCCGCTACGTCCGTGTTTATTCGCTCAGCAATAAGATCAGCCAGTGCTTGTCCCTTGACTGCTTTCGCAGGTTGATACCGGATATCAAATTCCGATAGAGCAAACATCCATTTGCCGAGTCGGCCTTTCAATACAGGAGCCGACAGCATGTGCTTGATGACATCCGATTTGCATATGACGATGATTTCTGCTTTCAGCAAGATGTGCTGAATCTTGGTGCAGGTAAAGAACAGGCAGAGGCACAACTTCTCGATCTCGAGGTACCTTGTTTCCGCATCTAACATCCTTCTGCTGAGGTAGAAAACCACTTTTTCCAGACCATCATAAACCTGCACCACCACTGACGCGATAGAGGTGTCAGCTACTGACAGATAAATGTAGAAGGGTCTGTCTTGCTGTGGTGGAACCAACACAGGTGGCTTCGTCAAGTATTCCTTAATATCGTCAAATGCTTTCTGTTGCTCTGCCCCCCAGCGAAACTCCTCGTCAGACTTAATTTTGACCAGTCCCATGAATGGCTCGATTCGTCCTGACAGGTTAGAGATAAACCTTCTGACGAAATTGATTTTGCCAATGAGACACTGGAGCTCCTTCTTCGTGGTGGGTGGCTTCATTGTCCGCACCGCCTCTTGACTTTTCAGGCCGATCTCAATCCCACGCTCATGGACCAGGAAACCCAAGAACTGACCGGCCGTCACACCAAAGGCACACTTTTTTGGATTCATTCTTAGTCCGAACTTCCTAGTTCGGTCGAGGACGCGCCGTAAATCTCCCAAGTGCCCGTCCACTGAAACAGACTTAACCACCACGTCATCGATGTAAATCTCGACCAATTTGCCGATCAAATCGTGAAAGATGTAATTCATGGCCCTTTGGTATGTTGCGCCAGCATTCTTCAGTCCAAACGTCATGACTACATATTCAAACAAGCCCACCGAGCCTGGCACTCTGAACGCAGTCTTGTTTATATCTTCCGGAGCCATAAAGATTTGGTTGTAGCCGGCATTACCATCCATGAAGCTTAAAACTTTATGACCAGCCGCTGCATTGATCAAGGTCTCTGCTACTGGCATTGGGTATTCGTCCTTTGGGGTGGCACTGTTGAGATTCCGAAAATCTATGGCGACGCGCCACCGGCCATCCTTTTTCTCCACAGGTACGACATTGGAAATCCATTCAGCGTACCTGCATGGCCTGATGAACCCGGCGTCTAACATCTTCTGGATCTCTTTCTTGACTTCCACCAAGATTTCGGCCTTCATTTGTCGGGCGCGCTGCCGAAATCCTTTCTTCAGAGGGAGCCGATGCTCGATAATGCTCCTGTCTAACCCAGGCATTTCTGTGTAATCCCATGCGAAACAATCTGGGTATTCCTTCAACAGGGCTATCAACTGGCTCTTCAGCTGCGGATCCAACTTTTTGCTGACAAATGTTGGTCGTGGCTTATCCCCAGGGCCAATGTCAATCTCTTCCAATTCATCAGCCGATGTAAACCCATACCCCAGCTTTCCGTCGCCTGCTAAATCCATGTCGCGCACCGGCAGAAGGCATGTTGAGGTTGGCTTTAGCCGATCGCTAGAATCGGCCTCCTTTTCCATCGTAATGCTTACTGAGGATTCACCACTTTTCATTGTTTGGGGCCGATCGTGTGGATCGGCCTCCTCTTCACCTTTGCCGCGGGAGCGACTGCTCTCGGGCTTATCCTCGTCATGGCGATCTGCAAGCCCTGCCATATTGATATCAAACGAGAAACCTGGCTCGCGTCCTATGCACTGGCTGAGATCGACCATGTTGACTTCCGGAAACGGCTGCGTGTCAACTCTCATGGCAAACTGACCGAAGAGTAATCGGCCTTGTTCTATTGCCATCTGAATCTGTCCGCGCAGGACCTTGCAGTCGTTGGTGGTATGGGTGAACGTGTGATGCCATTTGCAGTATGGCCTGCCGTTCATCTCTTGTGGCGTGGGGATTTTGTGGCCTTCGGGTAACTTCAGCTGTTTCTCCTTCAGCAGCAAATCAAAAATTTGCTCCGTTTTGCTCAAATCGAAGTCGAACCCCTTCACCGTCCCTGGTTGCTTCACCCACTTGCAGGACACGGGTTTTGCCCCGAGTCCACTCAGCTACAGCGACCTCCGATCTCCTGCAGAATCTTCATCTTCGTCTGTCTCGATCAGGGCGACGCGCTTGTACTTGTCTTGGTACAATTCTGGATGGCGCTGTTCATATGCTGTCAACTTCTGAACCATGTGCGCCAGTGAATTGTACTCTGCCTGGAAGGTCACATCTCTAAGCGGCGCTGATAGTCCTGCTACCGCCAGCTCGACTGCTTCCTTCTCAGGCGAACCGAATAACATCGGTTCCTGACGGTCCTGAACCTCGGATGTACTCAGATACCGTCTCCTCGTCTGCCGAACTTGGGTCAGGTCGGCAAGGCTAGCTTCCGTAGTTTCCGCATGGTATTGTACATGGAACTGCTCTTCCAGCTGCTTCCACGTCCGAACCGAGTCTGGTAGCAACGAGGTGTACCACCCAAAGGCTGGACCCGTAAGAGACTGCGAGAAGAGCCTCACACGTAGCTCGTCTGAAGCTGAGACCATGCCCAACTGTGCCAAGTATCGGCTCACGTGCTCGATCGAGCTGGTTCCTTCTGATCCACTAAATTTGGTGAAGTCAGGGAGCCGATACTTAGGTGGCAGTGGGATCAGGTCGTAGTCGTTGGGATACGGCTTGGAATAGCCGATCATTCTCTTCTTCGGCAGGATGCCGAACTGGTCTCTCATGATTGCGGTGATCTCATCCACCGTAGGAGCTGCAGAAGCTGACCGTTCATGACTTGTATTGGTGCCATATTTAGTTAGCCACGCCTGTTTCTCCGCATCTGCTCCAGAACTGCCTCCTGCTCTAGCGACTCCTCCTGCCGTGGCAGTCCTTCCGCTGAACTGGTCATCCAGTTGTTGCAGTCCGGCACGTATGTGCACACGTATCCATGTGGAATTTCCTTGGGCGGCTCATACAGGAATTGGTAGTCGCCTGGATCACCTCCAACCTTGTAGACGACGTACGCGGTGAACCTTGTTGCTGTGGAGCTGCAAACGTGTGTTGCAGTGGTGGCCTTGTATAGAGCGGTATCTCTCCTTGATGAGTTCCTAGAGCAGGACCTGACGGAGAGTACTTGTGCTTCGTGACTTCTTGCACCACATTGAGCGCGACACGCTCCAGAGTGTTCACCAAGCTCTCAGCATGCCGATGAAGAGAGTGAGCAACGACATAGTTGACTTCCTGTCGCAGGGCTCTGGTACGTTCGTCCGAAGGGAGAGATAGATCTAGTCCATCTAGCGCGCCTTCGGGTTGGAACCCTTTGAACTTGATCCCGTGTGAACGGGTTTTCTCAAAAGCGCCGATGAGATCGGCTTCCAAGATTGCCTTGAGTTCATCATATCTCTTCTTATGCTCAGGAGGCAGATACTTGACTGGTTCCGCCGCCTGAGACGCAGATGACGACATGGTTGCTGCGGAAGATTGTCCCGATGTCCCACCGGGCGTGCCAGAATGTGTTGCCTGCCAAAACCCACCGGCGAGCAGTGGTTAAGCAACACGAAGAGCCGGGAGGCTTCCAAGGCGGCAGCGGGCCCTGGTCCCTCGACGTCGTCCCGCAAATGTTCCGGCACACGACCTGGCGGTTGCAAGGGCGTGCCACCTGACCTATACCTGGCCAGGAAGGTGTTGGATTGCTTCGATTAGTTCCTGCATGGCACACGTAAACATTAAATACGAGCCCTATCGGCTCTCAGGTTGCCCTGCGGATCGGCTCAAAGAGCCGATCGCCCCATGGTTCATGTTGGATTTTCAATGACATGGGGATCCTGCTTGATCATAACAAAGCTAAACCAATCTACGACAGTTTAGGGTTTTCACCGTATGATCGGAACATCCTACACGTAGTTGAGCCTAATAGACACGAAAGATAATGGAAAACTAACCCTAAAAGAGGCCTAAAAACCAACATTAAGTTAATTCCCGGAACATCCCTCTTAGGACTAACAAACCATACCTAACGCACTACCGGATCGTTCAACCCGTTTGCAAGGCCTAACCATACGGATATTAAACTAATCCTTGAAGAACAAGGAGCAACTATAACAGATCGGATCTACTAAGTAACGAACAAGCAAGATGCTGCCCTTACACCTGGATAGGTGTAAGGGCAGCTAGATATTGAGGGACGGCATAGCTAAGCAGATATGCGTAAGAAAAGCATCTATGCAAGCCCCAAAACATCTACGATAAATAGTGCTACTCGCCATCAACAACGCTTCAGTACGAGCAACACAAGGTAAACGAATACACGTTGTGCTGCCTAGATCGCAAGATGCGATCTAGGCAGCATGGTGCTTACCCGGGAGAAACCCTCGAAAGAAGGGGTGGCGATGCGCCTGATTTGTGTTTGTTGTGAACGTGATTGTCCTCCTTTTCCGATAACCCTAGATACATATTTATAGTCCAAGGGACTTTCTAATTTAGACGTGCACCTAACCGTGCACGGGTTAAACTCTATCTTTTAATCTAAACTAAGATGCGATCTACTAATATTACAGATACACGGGCAATTAAGCCCAAATTCCTCGCGCAAGGCCGCTTCAAAGATGCTCCACGTGTGTATCCTTTAAGCCCATCTTCGCTTACGGCCCATCTCATGATTTGGCCAAAATCTGGTGATAACAGTTCTACAGCAATGGAATCATTGTCACCAATATTTTGAAAAATTTCAGCAGTTTCATCACAAACAGCAGTTTCAGCAGTTTCAGGCAATTTTGTGCGCTTTGCACTAGGAGTAGAAACATTGCCAACACCAATTATTTTACCATGATATAGTGCAGAAACATGTGAAGAATCAACATTACTAGTGGTGGTAATAGTCCATACTTTAGCTACATTAGCAAGTTTTTCTTTTTCTTCTCTATCCCACCTAGCATGCAATTCAGCCAACAGTCTAATATTATCATTAATTCTAACTTGGATGGCATTTGTTTTAGCAAACCTAGCATCTTCAACTTTCAGGCATAACTTTCAATTTTAAAAGATCAACATCAAGAGCAAGACTATCAACCTTGGAAGCAAGAATATCAATTTTACCAAGCTTTTCTTCAACAGTTTTATTGAAAGCAGTTTGTGTACTAATAAATTCTTTAAGCATCACTTCAAGACCAGAGGGTACACTCTTATTATTATTGTAAGAATTACCATAACCATTACCATTATTAAGAGGATATGGCCTATAGTTGTTGTTGAAATTATTGTTCTTAATGAAATTCACATCAACATTTTCTTCTTGAGCAACCAATGAAGCTAAAGGAACATTATTAGAATCAATATGAGATCTACCATTTGCAAGCATAGACATAATAGCATCAATCTTATCACCCAAAGAAGAGGTTTCTTCAACAGAATTTACCTTCTTACCTTGAGGAGTTCTTTCAGTGTGCCATTCAGAGTAATTGATCATCATATCATCAAGTAATTTAGTCGCGGCGCCCAAGGTGATGGACATAGAAGTACCTCCAGCTGAATCCAATAGGTTCCTTGAGGAAAAATTCAATCCTGCATAAAAGTTTTGGATGATCATCCAAGTAGTCAGTCCATGGGTTGGGCAATTCTTTACCAAAGATTTCATTTTCTCCCATGCTTGAGCAACATGTTCATTATCAAATTGTTTAAAATTCATTATGCTACTTCTCAAAGATATAATCTTAGCAGGAGGATAATATTTACTAATAAAAGCATCTTTACATTTAGTCCATGAATCAATACTATTTTTAGGCAAAGAAAGCAACCAATCTTTAGCTCTTCCTCTTAATGAGAAAGGAAACAATTTCAGTTTTATAATATCACCATGTATATCCTTATACTTTTGCATTTCACAAAGTTCAACAAAATTATTAAGATGGGCAGCAGCATCATCAGTACTAACACCAGAAAATTGCTCTCTCATAACAAGATTCAGTAAAGCAGGTTTAATTTCATAGAATTCTGCTGTAGTAGCAGGTGGAGCAATAGGAGTACATATAAAATCATTATTATTTGTGCTAGTGAAATCACACAACTTAGTATTTTCAGGAGTACCCATTATAACAGTAATAAAGTAAACTAGGCAAATAAAGTAAAGACAAGTAACTATTTTTTTGTGTGTTTTTGATATAGAAAACAAGATAGTAAATAAAGTAAAGCTAGCAACAAAATTTTTTTTGTTTTGTTTAAGTGCAGCAAACAAAGTAGTAAATAAAATAAAGCAAGACAAAAACAAAGTAAAGAGATTGGAAGTGGAGACTCCCCTTGCAGCGTCTCTTGATCTCCCCGGCAACGCGCCAGAAAAACATTCCTTGATGCGCGTAAATGTACACGTCCGTTGGGAACCCCAAGAGGAAGGTATGATGCGCACTGACAAGTTTTCCCTCAGAAAGAAACCAAGGTTATCGAACCAGTAGGAGCCCAAAAAGCACGTGAAGGTTGTTGGTGGAGGAATGTAGTGCGGCGCAACACCAGTGCGCCAACGTGGAACCTGCATAACACAATCAAAGTACTTTGTCCCAACGTAACGGTGAGGTTGTCAATCTCACCGGCTTGCTGAAAACAAAGGATTAAGCGTATCGAGTGGAAGATGGTGTTTGTTTGCAAAAAAGTAAAAACAGTAGAATGTATTCAGATGTAAAAGAATGGACCGGGGTCCACAGTTCACTAGTGGTGTCTCTCCAATAAGATAACTAACATGCTGGGTGAACAAATTACAGGTGAGCAATTGACAAATAAAGATTCAATACATATCAATGATGATTACTATGTGATTTAATCAGGGCATTATGACAAAGTACATAGACCGCTATCCAGCATGCATCTATGCCTAAATAATCCACCTCCAGGTTATCATCCGAACCCCCTATTAAGTTGCGAACAACAGATAATTGCATTAAGTATGGTGCGTAATGTAATCAACACAAATATCCTTAGACAAAGCATCAATGTTTTATCCCTAATAGCAACAGCACATCCACAACCTTAGAACTTTCTGTCATTGTCCTAGATTAAATGGAGGCATGAACCCACTATCGAGCGTAATTACTCCCTCTTGGAGTTACAAGTATCAACTTGGCCAGAGCCTCTACTAGCAACGGAGAGCATGCAAGAACATAAACAACACATATATGATAGATTGATAATCAACTTAACATAATATTCTATATTCATCGGATCTCGAAAAACACAACATGTAGCATTACAAATAGATGATCTTGATCATGTTAGGCAGCTCACAAGATCTATAACAATGATAGCACAAGCGGAGAAGACAACCATCTAGCTACTGCTATGGACCCATAGTCCAAGGATGAACTACTCACGCATCAACTGGAGGCGGGCATGATGATGTAGAGCCCTCCGGTGATGATTCCCCTCTCCGCAGGGAGGCGATCTCCTGAATCCCCCGAGATGGGATTCGCGACGGCGGCGTCTCCGGAAGGTTTTCCGTATCGTGGCTCTCGATACAGGGGTTTCGCGACGGAGGCTTTAAGTAGGCGGAAGGGTAGGTCAGGGCGCCACGAGGGCCCCACACAACAGGCCGGGCGCGGGCAGGGCCGCGCCGCCTGGTGTGTGGCCCCACTTCGTCTTCCTTTCGGTCTTCTGGAAGCTTCGTGTAAAAATAGGCCTCTGGGCGTTGATTTCGTCCCATTCCGAGAATATTTCCTTACTAGGATTTCTGAAACCAAAAACAAGAAAACAGCAACTGGCACTTCGGCATCTTGTTAATAGGTTAGTGCCGGAAAATGTATAATAATGCTCTAAAGTATGTATAAAACATTCAAGTATTGTAATAAAAGTAGCATGGAACATAAGAAATTATAGATACGTTTGTGACGTATCAACGATCCACCGGCGTGGAACCCCGACCCTCGCTGGGTGCGGTGACCCAGCATACCACTGCATGTTGTAGTATACAAGTCGTTGATATGATCTTCATGAAGGGACTTCTTCACAAATATCACATCCCTCAGAGTGGTACAACAGAAACATTGCAGGTCACAACACTCGATAATATATTACAATCATGGTCTTAACAAGTTGGTATTCTCACAGGTCCGATGAGAACACCCTACAAGATTAAAGTATTATTACAAACCAACATAGATATAAAAGAGCTCAGCAACTTATTTAAGTATGCCACTACGCTGCTCGGCCCTATGATACTAAGATATATCACTACTCCTCCACCTCCGTGTCATCGGGTCCGTAGACTATCCCATAGTCTACTCCTTCAACTCCTCCGGTAAGATCAGGTTCCTCGTAGACCAGCTCGTAGCTTCCTTCTGGTGCTCCATCGGTGATGGCCTCCACTTCCGTATCACAGTCTAGCAAGGGTGTCGAAAGAAAGTGAGTACAGGGGTACTCAGCAAGTTCAAAAGAGTAAAAGGTGTTTGATGCACTAGCTACGACCTTCGATCAGAAAATCTTAGGTCAATGCATGTTTTGAAATCATTTCTTCAAAAGGTTTATTTTATTCTGAAAACTATGCCCGTCAGTCTTCACAGGTTGACAAGAACTTCACGGAGTTCCTTTCCTGCCGCGTTCGCAGTTCCCTTCCCGGAACAGGGAGTGACAGCCACAATTTGATACACTCTGCAGAGGTGCGTTACTTTTCCCATAAGAGATCTCACCCTTTTTGCCAACCGCAGGGACTTGCCCCCGTTCACACTTCCTTGGTGTGAGGCCAGGTATAAAGATCCAAGCCCACACCGCCTTCTCCGCGACCCTGCAAACCCACCCTTTTGTCCATCCGTACACCCCCGGTAGACATCTCCCGATCATACGGCTTTACCCACGGTGTACGTCGGACAATCCTTCATAGACGGTAGAGCCTCTCATCCAAACGTCCGGATGGGGATTTTAAAGGCTATCCCAACCTACGGCAGTGCCTCCAGCACCCCGCCAGGCTCTATCAAGTCCGTTGGCGTGCAGGAGGGAAAAGATACAGCTGGCTTCCCCAGAGCCATTATAGATCTTATGGTCAACGCGATATGTACGGCGCTAGAATCACTGGACGACATTGGTACTTAGTCCTAGATGAATAGTACCCTTGCAATGGAACCTCCACCAATCAACACATACCATGGTTCCATTGCCATCCACATAGTCATATTCATAATTGGAAAAGTAACATTTCATTTTCAATGCAGGAATGATAAGTCATATAGCTTTGCATTAAATTAATAGAAAATACTCAAATTGACATGAGCAAGGGTGAACTTGCCTGTGGACTGCGAGATAGTGCAGTTCAATGCGTTGGATGGAACCTGGACCTCGGGTTCTGTAAAGAAGCATCATTGTCCGGTAAGGACAATGTTATAAAATCCAAATGATGCATGCATGGATGTATTATTTTCTGTTGAATCCCTTTACCCAAATGAGTTATTACAATTTAGGGTTGAGTTAAGATTTATGCCTTTGGCAGTAATTTGCAATTGCTTTAATGTATAAACCACTTTAATTCACATAAGGTAACATAATTCAAAGTAAAACTACTTTATCTAGATGATTCATTATACATTCCAAAATAATTTGAAATAATAGAGTTGTCTCTATATTTTTGAGAATAAAGAGGAATAGAGTATCTTCCTTTGGAAAATACCTTTTTCAAAATAGAAATGACTTGGAATAATAGAATTTTATTTTGAAATATTTAAAAATAAGTATTTGAACTTATTTGGGATTATTCCTTGATTTATTAATACAAGGAAATCATAATTTGAAATTCCAAATGTTTAATTTTAAATTCATAAAATTCACAAATTTAAATTTGTTCATTAAATTTTATTTCATATTTTATTCTTGTTAAGAATAAATTTTTACTCACCAATCCAATTTTTAATGGATTTTTAGAGTTGTATTTTATTTATTAAAATTTGGTGAAAATCTGGTTATTTTTAAATGTGAAATGCCTAAAATACCCCTCCTGGCCCCTATTGGGCCAGCCCACTAATTCTGGCCCACAGGACAGCCCACTAAGGCCTGTCCAAACCCAGTTTGGTGGAACCAAACGGGTTCGGCCCGACACACTCGCTCGCTCTCTCTCTCTCTCTCTCTCGAACCCTAACCCCCTGGCGATACGCGTGGCGACGGCGTCGCCGCCATGGCCGCCACCATGCTCCGGCCGCCTCCTAGCTCCCCTGCTCGCGCCACCGATACCATCAGAACCGCCGCGCGACGATCTATCGATCCGTCCGCGTGGTTTCTTCCATCTCTTCCTCTCCTAGTGGATCGCCTCCGTTCTGGATCTCGTGGAGAATCGCCTCGACGAACTCCGGCGAGCTCTCGTCCTCGCCGACGACGTGTGCGCCTCCGAGACTGACCTGGCGCAGTGTTGCTCGCAGTACTTGTGCCGTCGTCTCCGTGCCGTGCCGTGGTGGTGTTCGTGCTCGTCGGCGTAACGCGGCGCCTACCCTGGTCTTGCAGCTGCTATGGCCGTGCGAGCACTGCCTCGCCATGCCATAGCCTCTGCTACCAGGCGCATGTAAGTGATTCGTCTCCTCCTTCTCTTCTGTGCGCCTCCCAAGCTACTGTGCTTCTTCTTCCTCATGTTCTACTGATCCCTGGTGATCCTGTGATCACACAGAGCCTTGCAATAGCTGCCTGTGCTTCCATTTTCTGTAAGCTATGGCCAATCACCAGTTTCTGGTACTGGCCAGTGTTGCCTTGCTTGCTGTACATGCCATGTGTTGCTTGCCTACTGCTCCTAGCATGCTCTGATCTTGCTATGCTATCCTGTAATTGCTTATGAGCTTGTTATGCCATGTTGTTCATGCTTATGGGCTTGCTATACTTACTGGCAATCTACACTTGCTTGATTAGGTGTACTATTGGGCATCAGTGACACTTGTGAGTGCCAGTGGTGCCTGTGAGGTGCTTCTGTGCTTCCTGTGTAAGCTATTGATCCATTGGATCAACCATTGCTTGCTGGCTAGCTTGTTTGTGTGGTTTAACTTGATTCATTTGATCCATTTGATCAATGAAATGTCAGTGGTGGCTTACTGATTAATTCTGTGGCTAAGTGGATCCTTTTCCTTGTTGATGCTGATGCTTAAGCATGCTAGTGCCTCTGTGTATATGTGCTGTTGCTCTCCCTAGCTTACTGGACTTGATCCAGTGGCTATGATGCAGTGATATGTGCTTGTGTTGCCTTACAGTATGCTACTGTCAGTAACTAGCATGGATCTATGATATAATCATGCTTGAATAAATTAATTTATGATGAACTGCTTATGCAGTGATGATTTAAATTATTTGCTTGTGTATGAGTTTGTTGTTCATGATCATTTGACAAGCAAATGAAATCTGAATCCATTTCTGGATGATGATGGCTTTCCTTTGGGTGGTTAAAAGTGTGATGTGACCTCAGTAGCCTAGCTACTGACTGGTTGCTCACCTAAATGGTTGGATCTTGTGGGCTACTCAACTTTGCTTGCATATTTGGGGATCATACTAGCTATGAATGCCAATATGCTTGCCTGTGATGAAAATCTAGGGTTTACTGATGGTTATGTGCCTAGGGTTATCTGTGTAGTCTTTACTAGCTGCTATTTATTGCAATACATCTACTGGTGCTATCTGTGCATGAGATCTTGCTTCTGTGCACAAGATCTGTATCTGGATGGGTTCTATCTTAGTGGCTTTTTGACTGACAGTGATCCTTGGTGAAACCAAGTGATGATTTCCCCTTTGAGCATCTGCTCAATCCCATGACTATGTCATGCATAATGGATGGATTGGATCCATTGGATCCAGTCCAGGAACTTGGTATACCTTGTTCCAGCTCCTAGAATGAAATGTTTTGTTGTTGCAGACTTGGGGTTTTGTGCACAGCCCTTCACCTCCAGGTTCTGGTGGATCTTCTCAGGTCACCATGATTCCTGGTGGTTAAGTGGTTGTGTTTTGGTGCTGTTCTTGAGTATGAACTGGATGAACTGGTGCTTGTTCTCACTTCACCCCTTACCTGGTGAATCTTATCTGGTCGACTGTGCACTGGTTCTAGGGTTTGTACTGCTTTTATATGAGCCCTACTTCTGTCCCTGCCATGACACACAAGCATGCTTTGCTCTGGTGACTAAGCTGGTATACTGCCTTGCTGTTGTGTGCACAGCACACATGAGCAGTGTGCTCATATGCTGAAACTTGAGCCCCTGATGGCTGCTCAGTTCTGGTCTGCTCTCACTTATCCTGGTGCTGTCCTTGGTTTTGGACAATCACAAGTGTCAATGACACTTGGTTACTGACCAAACTGAATCTGTCACACTAATCTGTCCAAACTGAATTTCTAACACTTAACATTCTGTCTAGTATTGGCTTTTCTGTTTTGCAGGTTTTGAATCATGGCCAGAAGATATCATCAAGGCATTTAGTCTAGGTTTTAATTTAGAACAACCTTGTAATTTTCCTTTTTCATTTCTGTTTAATATTATCAATTCTTGTATCAAGGATAATGTAAAGACAATGTATTCTGTGTGGTTTATCAATAAAGCTCAAGTTTTTGTTTATGAGCTTTTTCTTTATGTAATATTTATATTCTGAATTAATATTGTATTTAATATTCAATGTGAAATTCATAGTCATTTGATTTCATAAGTTGTGTTTGAATTATGAATTCATATTTATATTGTTTACTGCTTATTGTTAAATGTATTAACACTTGTCAAATGAAATCAACTCCCAAAATCAATAAGATACAAAAGAGATCATGTCGAAATTTCCCTAACTCACATTGCCTAACCCTAAGTGCAAAATGAGAGAGAACCTCGATCCCTCTTAGGTTTAGTTGCAATAAGGCGCGAAAATTTCCCCCGTTTTGCGATGCAATGCACATCCCATTTCTAAATCTACCCTTCGTTGTTCCTATGTTCTGGGTTATTACAGCCTCTCCCCCTTAACAGAAACTTCGTCCCGAAGTTAAGATTGGTACCTGAATAACTCGGGGTAGGACTTCCTGAGCTCTTCTTCGGTCTCCCAGGTTGCTTCTCGTTCAGGATGATGTTGCCATTGTATCTTGCAGTATTTGATTGCTCTATTCCTTAACTTCTTCCACTGTACTTCCAAAATCTTTTCAGGCTTCTCCACATAGGTTAAGTCTGATTGTAGCTCTATTTCTTCATGTGTAATGGGATCATCAGGTGCCTTCAAACATTTTCTGAGTTGTGATACATGAAAAACATTGTGAATTAGACTGAGTTGTTCCGGCAGTTCCAACTCAAAAGCTGTTTCTCGATTCTGACTGAGTATCTTGAATGGTCCTATGTATCGAGGACTTAGTTTTCCTTTTACTCCGAACCTTTTGAGTCCTTTCATTGGGCTAACTTTCAGATATACCATGTCTCCTACTTTTGGTTCCCAAACTCGTCTCTTCTGGTCGGCATAACTCTTCTGTCGACTTTGGGCTATCTTGAGTCTATCTCTGATAACCTCGATGACTCCTTGTCTCTCCTTGATGTAGTCGGGTGTAAATTCCTTATTCTCACCTGTCTCAAACCAACAGATTGGTGATCTACACTTCCTTCCGTACAATGCTTCGTACGGTGCCATCTGGATACTACTCTGATAACTATTGTTATATGAGAATTCCGCCAATGGTAGATGGTCTTCCCATGAGCCTCCAAAGTTTAGAGCACAAGCTCTAAGCATGTCTTCAAGTATCTGATTGGTTCTTTCGGTTTGTCCTCCGGTTTGTGGATGATATGCTGTACTGAAATCCAACTTGGATCCCAAAGCTTCCTGGAGTTGTTTCCAAAATGCTGATGTGAAGATCGAACCTCGATCTGAGACTATCTTCTTTGGTACTCCATGCTTGCTAACTATTTCTTTAACATATATGTTTACCAGCTTCTCAGAGTCATCTTTCTGGTTTACTGGTATGAAATGAGCACTCTTGGTAAGTCTATCCACGATTACCCATATCATATCCTTCTTTTTACTGGTCATTGGTAAACCAGTAACAAAATCCATTCCGATTTCATCCCATTTCCATTCTGGTATTTCTAGAGGTTTAAGTAATCCAGCAGGACTCTGATGTTCTGCTTTCACTCGCTGACATGTATGGCATTCAGAGACATATTGAGCTATCTCTCTTTTCATGTTGTTCCACCAGAACATTTCCTTCAAATCCATATACATCTTAGTACTTCCCGGATGTATTGAATAAGGGGTTTCATGTGCTTCCTTCAATATGATTGACTTCACTTCTGGATCATCTGGTACACATATTCTCTTCTGAAAGTATAGAGAATCAAACTCTCCGAGATTGAATTCTGATGGTTTACCTTCTCCAATCCTTTTGATTTCTTCTTGGATGAATAAATCATCTACTTGTTTTCGAATGATTTCATACTTTAAGTCTGAGTACATTTCATCCATGATCCTCATGGTTGCTATGCTTCCCACTGTATCACCTTGGATAAACAGAATCTGAGCTTCTTCTAGTTCTTTCCGAAGTTCCTTCGGAATCTCCCATTCCGTAGGTTGATTCTCAGTACTCTTCCTGCTTAAAGCATCTGCTACTACATTAGCCTTGCCTGGTGTATAGTTGATTGTCAGTTCATAGTCCTTAATCAACTCTAACCATCTCTTTTGTCTCATGTTTAATTCCTTCTGAGTGAAGAAATACTTCAAACTTTTGTGATCCGTATACAATTCACATTTGGATCCATAGAGAAATTGCCTCCAACTCTTCAAAGCATACACAACTGCCGCCAACTCTAAGTCATGTACTGGGTAGTTATGTTCATGTGGCTTTAGTTGTCTTGATCCGTAAGCTATCACCTTACGATCTTGCATTAGAACACATCCAAGTCCATTCTTGGAAGCATCACAATACACCGTGTAATCCTTTCCGGGTTCCGGAACTGCTAACACCGGTGCCGTGGTTAACTTCTCTTTGAGTGTTTGAAAACTGGTTTCACACTCATCAGTCCACACAAATGGGGTATTCTTCTTGAGTAACTTGGTCATTGGTCCTGCAATCTTCGAAAATCCTTCAATGAATCTCCGATAATAACCCGCCATACCAAGGAATCCTCTGATTTCCTTAGCATTCTTAGGTGACTTCCATTCCAATACTGACTGAACCTTGCTTGGATTCACTGCTATTCCCTCTTTGGTTATGACATGTCCAAGAAATTCAACACTATCTAACCAAAATTTGCACTTGCTGAACTTTGCATATAACTGATGTTCTCTTAAAATTTGCAGAACTATCTTCAAATGCTTGGCATGTTCTTCTTTATCTTTGGAATAGATCAGAATGTCATCGATAAACACGATCACAAACTTGTCCAAGTACTTCATGAATATCTTGTTCATCAAATTCATGAAAATAGCTGGTGCATTTGTTAGCCCAAATGGTACAACCAAGTATTCATGGTGTCCATACCTTGATACAAACGCTGTTTTTGGCACATCTTCCTTCTTGATCTTGATTTGGTGATATCCTGACCTTAAATCTATCTTCGAGAAGACTCCAGCTCCTTGAACTTGATCAAAAAGATCTTGTATTCTGGGTAAAGGGTACTTGTTCTTGATGGTTACATTGTTAAGATTCCTGTAATCTCCACACATTCTCCTTCCTCCATCTCTTTTATCCACAAAGATAACTGGTGTACCCCATGGTGACACACTTTCTTGAATAAATCCCTTCTGTTCCAGTTCATCTATCTGAGCCTTCAGTTCCACTAACTCCTTTGGCCCCATCTTATATGGTGGTTGAGCTATTGGTGCTGTGCCTGGAATCAGATCTATGGTAAACTCGATCTCTCTATCGGGTGGCATTCCCGGTAGTTCCTTGGGAAATACATCTTGAAACTCATTCACTACAGGGATATCTTCAATCTTCACCTCTTTCAGACTATTCAGCTCCAATCCTATCTCCAACTGAGTGTACTTGTCTCCTTGAAACACTATCTGACCTCCTATGGAGTTTCGGAGTGATACTGTCTTGTCTCCACAGTTGATTACTGCGCCATTCTCCGTTAACCAGTCCATTCCTAGGATGACTGATATGTCCTTCATGGGGATGATGAATAGGTCCGCGAAATATACACAGTCACAAATGGTTATGACCTGTGCTTCTTTCACGTGGGTTACTAAGATCGTTCCCCCCGCAGATAGGACAGTTATAGGGGTTTCTAACTTAGAACATCTAAGCCCGAATTGTTCCACAAATTCCCGTGCAAGAAATGATGTAGTTGCTCCAGTATCAAATAATACTCTGCCAGGATGGGTAAGGATGCTGAGCGTACCTAAGACTGCTTGGTCCGATTCTCCCGCTTGCTCCAAAGTTGTGCAATTCAGCTTCCCATATGGCTTTCCCCTCTTGTTGTTGTTGTTGTTGTTGTTGTTGTAGTTTGTTGTTGTTGTTGTTGTTGTTGTTGTTGTTACCTCCGCCTCGTCCTCCGGAGCTTTGTCCACTCCATGACGCCTTGTTTGGACACTCTGGCTTGATGTGTCCCTCTTTCCCACAACCATAGCATATGATCCTGGGCTTCTGACAATCCTTCTGAACATGTCCCCTCTGTCCACAATTATGACAGAGTATCTGGTTCCTTGGATTCTGATTCTGACCTCCCCGGTTATACTGATTACCAGTAGGTCGGAATCGTGGTTTGAAACTCCGATCTGGAGTCGGTTTACTGACTGGGTACTTCCTTGGCTCGATACGAGCCCTCTTCCTCCTATCCTCTTGAACCTGCCTGTAGTCATCCTCGAAAGTGATTGCCGAATCAATCAGTTCCTGGAATTCTGCAGTCCGTGCCAACCTCAGTTGCATCTTCATCATGAATTCATGCTTCTCTCTTTTCTCCTCAGTGTCCACTTCCTCAGGTGCCTTGACAGCCTATTGAAATCTCGAACATACTGCATAATAGGTGCAGTATTCTGATGTAGCTCGTCAAACTCTCTCTTCTTCAGCTCCACCACGCTCTCCGGAACATGGGCATCCCGGAACTTCTTCTTGAATTCCTCCCAGGTGAACACCTTTTCTGGAGGGTGTACTGCCACAAGATTCTCCCACCATGATGCTGCTGGTCCTGATAACAGATAGGTGGCATACCGAATCTTTTCTTCATCATTGCATCCAACGGTCTTCAACTTCCTTTCCGTGTCCATGAGCCAGTCTTCTGCATCCATTGGTTCTGGGGCTGATGCAAAAGGTAGTGGTCTTGCATTCTGGAAGTCTGATAAGGTTACTCCCTTGCCTTCATTACCCCTATCATTGATGACGTGGGTAAAGAAATCTTGCATGTTCTTGTTTTGACTCTCCTGGTACCTCCTCCTATCTTCTTCCATTGCTCTCATGTACTGTTGGAAATCTGGATGCATCATTGGGTGTGGTGGTGGTGGTGCATTCTCTGCTCTAGCTGCGGCATCCGCTTCCTCTTTTCTTTCGCCTCCCGCTCTCTCCGAGCATCTTCGGTTTCAACTAACGCCATTTCCCCCTAGTCCTGTAACAAAGAGCGATTACTCATAATTACACCATGCAAATGTTTTCTGAGCTCAACTCATTGCCCAGAACTAGTCACACAATGAAATCAAGAAGCAAATCCAAAGCAAACATTTATTATGTATATACACCGTATATTTACATAACATACACACATATATTACATGTGGTACTTATATAACCACTTATTTGGCTTCAAGCCCAAGCCAACGGAATTTAAAATACGTTCTAGTACAATACCACCTATACTACTTTATTCTTCCTTGGAGCTCTACTCCTCATCATCTTCGTTCGCCTCCGCATACATTCCTGGGGTCCATCCGGTACAGCGACTCGTCTTCCGAACACCGTCCGGAACAAAGGTCCTTCCAGTAGGTATGTAATCTGAATCGGACGAAGTGCCGAGACAGAGATCAGTCATGCCAAAGTAACTGGACAATGACTCGTATGTATCCCCAGTAGGATACATACCTCCTTCATTGGTCATCCATGAAGGGTTTCGATTCACCTGCCCCCTCTTCTTCTTCTTCTTCTTCACTCCGGAGCTTTCACCTTCCTCGTACTGTGATGGTTTTGAGAACCCCATCTCCAAGTCTAAAGAAATGGAATCAGTACCTTTCTCTTCCTTCCCATAGTGTCGGTTAACATACTGGTTAACCCCGCCACTTTCATCTCCAGTGTCACATGGAATAGGTTCCTCCTCATCTCCAAAAGGTTCCCCGAAACGCCAACCGGTTGAGTTTTCGATTGGTGACTCGGAGCAGTTTAGGTTCCATGAGTTATCTCCCCCATATCCAGAATCATATGATGCTGACACATGTGGATAGTGTGGGACAAAGTTGGGTGTGAGTGGATCTTTCTGGGTTGCCTGGCCACTCCAATCTACAGGACTGTTTAGGCTAAAGAAGGGTGTTGTATATTGGGGTTGTGCCCTCAGATCATGCATCCGAGCTTGGACTTTATCAGGGTCCGTGAACTCAGCTAGCATGTGGTCAATCTCTCCCACCATCTTTACGTGTAGAAGGTACATCGTAGTCAGTAAAGACTTACAGCTGTCCATGCAACTTCAGGATGTTTGTTTGCCATCAGCAGATGATTCAGAGTGGGATCCTCATCTTCCTCGGCATGAGGTATATGAGAATACTCCGAACATAGCAGTTCTACTGACTTGTGCTGCCTTATTTCAAGGATTGTCTTGAATATGGCCATGTGAAAGGCTGTGGTAAGGGTTTTGGCTTCTCCATATGGCATTATACGGCTCATCTCCAGTTGCGCAGGTAGTTGAACTGAAACTCTGCACTTGGCTACTATCTCTCCATCATAATAGATGTACTTGAGAACAGGTATCCGAGTTTCACAATGAAGTTCCTTCAGCATCCCACGCAGGAGATCTGTAAGTGGTCCCTCATAATCACCGAGCCAGCCATCAACCTTCCTCAAAGTCCTCTTGGGAAACGTGTACGCCATTATGGCTGTATACAAAAGCAGAAAATTAGTAGTGATAGTGTACAATAATAGTTATAATAAAGAATTATCGCACTAAAATATATGATTTTTCTATTCTCAAGTGAATAAACATCATATTTTTAGAGAATCCTTTACTATTTCAACTTGACTCCTACAGGTTTCTTCCCTATACTAGGTTTTTCCAACCTAAGGTCGCAACATTTGCTCTGATACCAGCTGCGGTGACCCAGCATACCACTGCATGTTGTAGTATACAAGTCGTTGATATGATCTTCATGAAGGGACTTCTTCACAAATATCACATCCCTCAGAGTGGTACAACAGAAACATTGCAGGTCATAACACTCGATAATATATTACAATCATGGTCTTAACAAGTTGGTATTCTCACAGGTCCGATGAGAACACCCTACAAGATTAAAGTACCATTACAAACTAACATAGATATGAAAAGAGCTCAGCAACTTATTTAAGTATGCCACTACGCTGCTCGGCCCTATGATACTAAGATATATCACTACTCCTCCACCTCCGTGTCATCGGGTCCGTAGACTATCCCATAGTCTACTCCTTCAACTCCTCCGGTAAGATCAGGTTCCTCGTAGACCAGCTCGTAGCTTCCTTCTGGTGCTCCATCGGTGATGGCCTCCACTTCCGTATCACAGTCTAGCAAGGGTGTCGAAAGAAAGTGAGTACATGGGTACTCAGCAAGTTCAAAAGAGTAAAAGGTGTTTGATGCACTAGCTACGACCCTCGATCAGAAAATCTTAGGTCAATGCATGTTTTGAAATCATTTCTTCAAAAGGTTTATTTTATTCGAAAACTATGCCCGTCGTCTTCACAAGTTGACTAGAACTTCACAGAGTTCCTTTTCCCGCCGTCGCAGTCCCTTCCCGAACAGGGAGTGACAGCCACAATTTGATACACTCTGCAGAGGTGCGTTACTTTTCCCATAAGAGATATCACCCTTTTTGCCAACCGCAGGGACTTGCCCCCGTTCACACTTCCTTGGTGTGAGGCCAGGTATAAAGATCCAAGCCCACACCGCCTTCTCCGCGACCCTGCAAACCCACCCTTTTGTCCATCCGTACACCCCCGGTAGACATCTCCCGATCATACGGCTTTACCCACGGTGTACGTCGGACAATCCTTCATAGACGGTAGAGCCTCTCATCCAAACGTCCGGATGGGGATTTTAAAGGCTATCCCAACCTACGGCAGTGCCTCCAACACCCCGCCAGGCTCTATCAAGTCCGTTGGCGTGCAGGAGGGAAAAGATACAGCTGGCTTCCCCAGAGCCATTATAGATCTTATGGTCAACGCGATATGTACGGCGCTAGAATCACTGGACGACATTGGTACTTAGTCCTAGATGAATAGTACCCTTGCAATGGAACCTCCACCAATCAACACATACCATGGTTCCATTGCCATCCACATAGTCATATTCATAATTGGAAAAGTAACATTTCATTTTCAATGCAGGAATGATAAGTCATATAGCTTTGCATTAAATTAATAGAAAATACTCAAATTGACATGAGCAAGGGTGAACTTGCCTGTGGACTGCGAGATAGTGCAGTTCAATGCGTTGGATGGAACCTGGACCTCGGGTTCTGTAAAGAAGCATCATTGTCCGGTAAGGACAATGTTATAAAATCCAAATGATGCATGCATGGATGTATTATTTTCTGTTGAATCCCTTTACCCAAATGAGTTATTACAATTTAGGGTTGAGTTAAGATTTATGCCTTTGGCAGTAATTTGCAATTGCTTTAATGTATAAACCACTTTAATTCACATAAGGTAACATAATTCAAAGTAAAACTACTTTATCTAGATGATTCATTATACATTCCAAAATAATTTGAAATAATAGAGTTGTCTCTATATTTTTGAGAATAAAGAGGAATAGAGTATCTTCCTTTGGAAAATACCTTTTTCAAAATAGAAATGACTTGGAATAATAGAATTTTATTTTGAAATATTTAAAAATAAGTATTTGAACTTATTTGGGATTATTCCTTGATTTATTAATACAAGGAAATCATAATTTGAAATTCCAAATGTTTAATTTTAAATTCATAAAATTCACAAATTTAAATTTGTTCATTAAATTTTATTTCATATTTTATTCTTGTTAAGAATAAATTTTTACTCACCAATCCAATTTTTAATGGATTTTTAGAGTTGTATTTTATTTATTAAAATTTGGTGAAATTCTGGTTATTTTTAAATGTGAAATGCCTAAAATACCCCTCCTGGCCCCTATTGGGCCAGCCCACTAATTCTGGCCCACAGGACAGCCCACTAAGGCCTGTCCAAACCCAGTTTGGTGGAACCAAACGGGTTCGGCCCGACACACTCGCTCGCTCCTCTCTCTCTCTCTCGAACCCTAACCCCCTGGCGATACGCGTGGCGACGGCGTCGCCGCCATGGCCGCCACCATGCTCCGGCCGCCTCCTAGCTCCCCTGCTCGCGCCACCGATACCATCAGAACCGCCGCGCGACGATCTATCAATCCGTCCGCGTGGTTTCTTCCATCTCTTCCTCTCCTAGTGGATCGCCTCCGTTCTGGATCTCGTGGAGAATCGCCTTCACGAACTCCGGCGAGCTCGTCCTCGCCGACGACGTGTGCGCTCCGACTGACCTGGCGCAGGTGCCGCCGCAGCATTTGTGCCGTCGTCTCCGTGCCGTGCTGTGGTGGTGTTCGTGCTTGTCGGCGTAACGCCGGCGCCTACTGGTCTTGCAGCTGCTATGGCCGCGCGAGCACTGCCTCGCCATGCCATAGCCTCTGCTACCAGGCGCATGTAAGTGATTCGTCTCCTCCTTCTCTTCTGTGCGCCTCCCAAGCTACTGTTCTTCTTCTTCCTCTGTTCTCTTGCTCCCTGGTGATCCTGTGATCACGAGCCTTGCAATATGCCTGCTGCCTGTGCTTCCATTTTCGTAAGCTATGGCCAATCACCAGTTTCTGGTACTGGCCAGTGTTGCCTAGCTTGTTGTATATGCCATGTGTTGCTTGCCTACTGCTCCTAGCATGCTCTGATCTTGCTATGCTATCCTGTAATTGCTTATGAGCTTGTTATGCCATGTTGTTCATGCTTATGGGCTTGCTATACTTACTGGAAATCTACACTTGCTTGATTAGGTGTACTATTGGGCATCAGTGACACTTGTGAGTGCCAGTGGTGCCTGTGAGGTGCTTCTGTGCTTCCTGTGTAAGCTATTGATCCATTGGATCAACCATTGCTTGCTGGCTAGCTTGTCTGTGTGGTTTAACTTGATTCATTTGATCCATTTGATCAATGAAATGTCAGTGGTGGCTTACTGATTAATTCTGTGGCTAAGTGTATCCTTTTCCTTGTTGATGCTGATGCTTAAGCATGCTAGTGCCTCTGTGTATATGTGTTGTTGCTCTCCCTAGCTTACTGGACTTGATCCAGTGGCTATGATGCAGTGATATGTGCTTGTGTTGCCTTACAGTATGCTACTGTCAGTAACTAGCATGGATCTATGATATAATCATGCTTGAATAAATTAATTTATGATGAACTGCTTATGTAGTGATGATTTAAATTATTTGCTTGTGTATGAGTTTGTTGTTCATGATCATTTGACAAGCAAATGAATTCTGAATCCATTTCTGGATGATGATGGCTTTCCTTTGGGTGGTTAAAAGTGTGATGTGACCTCAGTAGCCTAGCTACTGACTGGTTGCTCACCTAAATGGTTGGATCTTGTGGGCTACTCAACTTTGCTTGCATATTTGGGGATCATACTAGCTATGAATGCCAATATGCTTGCCTGTGATGAAAATCTAGGGTTTACTGATGGTTATGTGCCTAGGGTTATCTGTGTAGTCTTTACTAGCTGCTATTTATTGCAATACATCTACTGGTGCTATCTGTGCATGAGATCTTGCTTCTGTGCACAAGATCTGTATCTGGATGGGTTCTATCTTAGTGGCTTTTTGACTGACAGTGATCCTTGGTGAAACCAAGTGATGATTTCCCCTTTGAGCATCTGCTCAATCCCATGACTATGTCATGCATAATGGATGGATTGGATCCATTGGATCCAGTCCAGGAACTTGGTATACCTTGTTCCAGCTCCTAGAATGAAATGTTTTGTTGTTGCAGACTTGGGGTTTTGTGCACAGCCCTTCACCTCCAGGTTCTGGTGGATCTTCTCAGGTCACCATGATTCCTGGTGGTTAAGTGGTTGTGTTTTGGTGCTGTTCTTGAGTATGAACTGGATGAACTGGTGCTTGTTCTCACTTCACCCCTTACCTGGTGAATCTTATCTGGTCGACTGTGCACTGGTTCTAGGGTTTGTACTGCTTTTATATGAGCCCTACTTCTGTCCCTGCCATGACACACAAGCATGCTTTGCTCTGGTGACTAAGCTGGTATACTGCCTTGCTGTTGTGTGCACAACACACATGAGCAGTGTGCTCATATGCTGAAACTTGAGCCCCTGATGGCTGCTCAGTTCTGGTCTGCTCTCACTTATCCTGGTGCTGTCCTTGGTTTTGGACAATCACAAGTGTCAATGACACTTGGTTACTGACCAAACTGAATCTGTCACACTAATCTGTCCAAACTGAATTTCTAACACTTAACATTCTGTCTAGTATTGGCTTTTCTGTTTTGCAGGTTTTGCATCATGGCCAGAAGATAGCATCAAGGCATTTAGTCTAGGTTTTAATTTAGAACAACCTTGTAATTTTCCTTTTTCATTTCTGTTTAATATTATCAATTCTTGTATCAAGGATAATGTAAAGACAATGTATTCTGTGTGGTTTATCAATAAAGCTCAAGTTTTTGTTTATGAGCTTTTTCTTTATGTAATATTTATATTCTGAATTAATATTGTATTTAATATTCAATGTGAAATTCATAGTCATTTGATTTCATAAGTTGTGTTTGAATTATGAATTCATATTTATATTGTTTACTGCTTATTGTTAAATGTATTAACACTTGTCAAATGAAATCAACTCCCAAAATCAATAAGATACAAAAGAGATCATGTCGAAATTTCCCTAACTCACATTGCCTAACCCTAAGTGCAAAATGAGAGAGAACCTCGATCCCTCGTAGTTTTAGTTGCAATATGGCGTGAAAATTTCCCCCGTTTTGCGATGCAATGCACATCCCATTTCTAAATCTACCCTTCGTTGTTCCTATGTTCTGGGTTATTACAGGGTTGAACTCCACTTAGGCCAAAAGCCTAAGCTTGGGGGGAGGTATACCGGCATCACTCATTCTTTGCATATTATGGTTGCTGGATACTTGTACATACTTGTTTAGCTTTTTAAAGTGGTTTTCTAATGAGAGAGATGATATTTGGGGAAGTGCTGTCCAAAAAGATTCTGGGCTGTTAAAAAATTGTACGCAACAGTTATTTTGAGTTGAAAATTTTTGTGCATGTTCCCAGGTTGTTATCTAACTTTCATTAGTTGAACACTTTTCGAACTGAGGAACGCAAGATTTTTGTAAAAATCGATTTCGGTACATCTGTCAGGTTTTGGCAGATTTCTGGCATCCTGCTTTTCTGTGTTTCTGTTAGTTTGCATTCTTTTGTTTTTGCTTTGTTTCTTTTCTAAAACACAAAAAGACCAAAACTATTTCTGTTGTTTCTCTTCACCATTTGTTTATTTGGTTCTTTGCTCTTATTTTACTTTATTTGCTATCGGTTTGCTATGAGAAAATCCAAAAAGATTTTGCTTTGTTTGCTTGTTTCCTTTTGTTCTTGTTTCTAACCCGAAAACACCAAAAATATTTGTTGTTCTTCTTTGGTTTTGTAAAGTTTATTAGGGAGTTCAGCGGTCTCCGGTGGTTGGAGCTTGGTTTCATTCCATATTATTATTCAAGCTGCACAAGTGAAAGACAATAATGACGATCTACGGCAACTTGACTGTGGTGAGAGGCTGGTATGAAATCTATTTGTTTTCATTTTTGTACATATACTCATCCATGTGAGAATGCTTAGTTGGTTCATGTGAGGTATATGTCATTTAATGAAAGTCTAGTAGTTCATGATCTCTCATGATTAGTGCCAATCTATTAATAATGAGTAGCATGACATGAATATTTGCTTGCATTGTTTTATTCATAGATAGGTATGACATTGTGGTATCCTCCTCTGAATAATTCACTTGAATCGACTTGGCACATGCTCACGCATGCATATGACTAAACAAAAGTCAATTAAGCCTCGATGATTTACTTTGCTTCAGAGTTCTTGTATCACTTTTATGCCTCCGTTAATTTTATTTTGTCGCAAGCATGATTATGACAGTTATTGCTCTCTTGATTGTCGCTTCCCAGTCTATTGCTAGCCTTCACTTGTACTGAGCGGGAACGCTGCTCGTGCTTCCAAACACCTGAAAACCAAGTTGTCCCAAAGTGTCCACCATAAATACCTATGCATGACATTTCAAACCATTCCAAGTAAATTCTCATGTGCTACCTTTAAACCTTCAAACTACTTCTCAATTTGTGTTAATGTTTTATAGCTCATGAGGAAATATGTGGTGTTTTATCTTTCAACCTTGTCATTTACTCCGGACAGACTTTCACCAATGGACTAGTGGCACATCCGCTTATCCAATAATTTTGCAAAAAGAGCTGGCAACGGGGTTCCCAGCCAATTAATTAACCTTCATTAATAATTCTCTTCACATGTTTTGCTCGATTCATCAGTAAGCAACTTAACCTGCAAATAGACACTTCCCCATGGTATGTGAATGTTGGAAGGCACCCGAGAATTCGGTTAGCCATGGCTTGTGTAAGCAAAGGTTGGGGGAGTGTCATCCATAATGAAACTAAAATGCATGTGTAAACAAAAGAGAAGAGGGATGATCTACCTTGATGGTAGAGATGACGTCCTTCATGGGAGCCGCTCTTGAGAGTCTGGTTGGCGAAGTGGTTAGAGTACCCACTATCATTCGTTGACAACAACAAGCACCTCTCAAAATAATTTTACTTCTGTCTTTGAAAAATGAAAAGCTCTAGCACATGTTAATCTCTGCTTCCCTCTGCGAAGGGTCAATCTTTTACTTTTATGTTGAGTTACCATCCTTTCTTTGAGTACCTTCTTGAGAGCATAACTGTCATTCTTAGTATAATATGCTTGTCCCAAAATGTGATTGTGGTATAACTTTGATGTTTTTATCTTTGACAATTTTACTTCTAGTCTTTCTATGAACTCAGAGGTGCCTGGCATTTATGTTTTGCTGTACAAATACGGGCAAGCGAGATACCACTTTATCATATCTTTCTATGAACATTGCAATCTTGCTTATAGAAGTGTTTCATGATGCTTGTTATTAGTTTGTTGGTATCTTTTTCATGATTGACACAGCTACTAGATGACTTTATTTGCATGTACTTTATTATGAATTGCTTAAGCACTTGCCATATCATGAGAATATTTACATCATATGAACAAATGTGTTCGTGAAAGTTCTTTTATCGCACTCAGTTGTTAACTGAATTGCTTGAGGACAAGAAATAAGCTAAGCTTTGGGGGAGTTGATACGTCCAAAACGTATCTACTTTCCCGAACACTTTTGCTATTGTTTTGCCTCTAATTTGTGTATTTTGGATACAACTAACGCGGACTAACGCTGTTTTCAGCAGAATTGCTCTGGTGTCTCGTTTTTGTGAAAACCCCGGAAATAATCGTAATGGGCATATTTTCACCGTGAAGATGAGAGGCCAAAAGGGCGAGCCAGGGGGGGCCGTGGCCCCCACACCATAGGCCGGCGCGGCCTACAGGGGGGGCGCCGCCCTATGGTCTAGCGCCTCGGCGGCCCCCCGATGCTCTCCTTCGGGCTACTAAACCCCTTCGACCTAAAAACGCCAGGGGTTCGACCATATTTCAAACCATCCATGCGCCGCCATCGCAACTCCGCCTCGAGACCGAAACTCCGTTCGGCACTCCGAGACGGGGAATTGAGGGGATCATCGCCGCCATCACCACCGACGCCTCTCCATCGACCAGCCATGTTTCCCCCATCCATGTGTGAGTAATTCCCCCGCTGTAGGCTGAAGGGGATGGTAGGGATTGGATGAGATTTATCATGTAATAGTCACAAGATTGTTAAGGCATGGTGCCTAGTATCCGTAGATGTTACTTTTATGATATTGTTGCAACTTGTTATGCTTAATGCTTGTCACTAGGGCCCGAGTGCCATGATCTCAGATCTGAACATGTTATTTTTTCATCATGATATGCATTGTTTTATGATCTTACCTGCAAGTTGTATACACACGTTGCTGTCCGAACCCGAGGCCCCAAAGTGACAGAAATTGGGACAACCGGAGGGGAAGGCGGTGATGTGAGGATCACATGTGTTCACGGAGTGTTAGTGCTTTGCTCCGGTACTCTATTAAAAGGAGTACCTTAATTTCCAGTAGTTTCCCGGCTGCCACCGGCTGGTAGGACAAAAGATGTTGTGCAAGTTTCTCATTGCGAGCACGTACGACTATATACAAAACACATGCCTATGGATTGATTAGTACTTGGATACCGCTTTATTATTATCTGCAAATGCCCTACCATGATTGTTATATGAATTCTCTCATCCATGCAACACCCGTTCATCCATCCCTGTGCCTACAGTATTTTAATCCTGCTACTATAATCATTACTGCTGTCTTTATTTCACCTCGCTGTTATTTCACTACTCCTACTGCTATAAACTACTGATAAACTCTTGCGAGCAAGTCTGTTTCCAGGTGCAGCTGAATTGACAACTCCGCTGTTAAGGCTTACAAGTATTCTTTGTCTCCCCTTGTGTCGAATCAATAAATTGGGTAATACTTCGCTCGAAGACTGTTGCGATCCCCTATACTTGTGGGTCATCATGCCTCTTTGGGGGACGCGGGTGGAGATTCTCTAAAAGCGGTCTCAATCGGTGCGTATAGAGGAGAGAGCTGAGGCAATCCAGAAAAAAACCAATCAGGGTTTCATCTCCTCGCCGATGAGTCCTTAGAGCATCTCCAACCGCTGTCTCCAAAGATTTTTTGGGGCGCACCGGACATTTTATCTGTTCCAGTCTTGCCTCCGAAGGTCTTTTTCACCTGGCGCGACCCAATACGTTGTCCAACACTTTGAGCCCATTCCCACTCTGCAGGGTTCGACACGTCATTGACACACAAACGACGCCCAACCGTCGCCTACCTCGCGACGGAATTTATTGGCTCGCAGCGAACGGTGCACAGAGACGCAGCGACACGTCACGTCTTGTCGCACGTAGCTCTCCGAACCGACATTAATGCGCGTCACCGCTCCCTAGTCTCCCTCCAATGTATAAAAAGGGGCGCTCACGCATCGTCCCTCACACAAACCCTAGCGCATCTCTCCCCAACCCTAGCCGCCACCATCTCAGGAGTCGAGGGCCAATCCATGGCTGGTAGAGGTCAAGGTCGAGGCCGAGATCACTGTCGTGCTGGAGCAGCAACACCTTCACGGTCGCCGTCGCATGCGCTGTCGTCGTCTTCCGAGGGGGAGTTCTTAGAGCATGTCAAGTCGCGTTCCCCAAATGCCCTCCGCTTCGTGTTGTGCTTGGAGCGCGTCTCTCCCCAGCCGCGCCCCCAAACGTGTTCCCCAATCTTTTCTTACATTGAAATAACTCTTTTTTGTTTTTGTTGCATTTTCATTTAAATAGAGAGGAGGAACATTACAAAAACGAAACATGGTTGAAATATTGCAAAATGAGGAAACCAAACTAGTAAGTACATCATAGGTTTCATGTGTTCGCTACTAAGAAAGAACACTCTCAGGTATTCTCAGTCACCTAAACTGGAAAATCGAGTTGGCTCTAACAGTGCCCTGTTGTTCTTCGATGCGCAGAAAGAACATACAGAAACCTACACTAGTGGCTTCAATTTGACGGCATCCATCTTCGATGCAAAGAAAGAACACTCGCCATGTTCAATCATCGTCCTCTTCGTCGTTGGTGTGGTAGTGCCGACGAAAAGACGTGTCATCAAACACCTTCACGCTCATCTCGTCGTCATCCTCGTAGCAAAAGGTGACCATGTAGCTGACTCAGAGGTTGTGGTAGCGTGGTAACTTCTCCCAACCGGTGTGGATGTACATCTTGCCGCACCTGTCGAAGAGCACATCCACCGGCCACCGGTAAAGGCCACAACGAGCCCCTCGCAGCTGCAGCTCGACTGGCTCGTTGCCGATGATGAACTCGCCAAACTTGTCCGAAACCTCTGGATGCCGAGTGGATCGTCATTGAGGACAATGATGAACTCAAACTTCCACTCCTCGGAAGAAGGTGATGACGTAGACAACGACGACCCTGCAGGCGTTGTTGCTCCAGCACGGCAACCGTGGCTTTGGCGGCCATGCCTGCAACCTCGACCTCGACCATCCATGGAATGGCCCTCGACTCCTAAGATGGTGGTGGCTAGGGTTGGGGATTGCGGCGCTAGGGTTTGTGCGAGGGGCGATGCGCGAGCACCCCTTTTTATATGTCAGAGGGAGGCAAGGGAGCGGTGACATGCATTAACGCCGCACAGAGAGCTAGGCGCGACGAGACGTGTTGCTGCGCCTCTGAGGAAACTGCATCGTCGCTACGCGCCATTAATTTTTGTCGAGAGGTAGGCGGCGGTTGCACGGCGTTCGTGCCTCAATGACGCGTCGGACCTGCCACTTCCCGCCTCGCTTTTCGCTCAGCCTGACGCGACCGCAGCGTCCCATGTGGAGCGGGGATGGCCTCAGGACGCCGGGCACTGTATTTGGCCATACCAGGCGGAAAGACCCTTTGGGACGCGCGACTGAGATCAATTATATGTCCGACAAGCCCCAAAAATCTTTAGGGGATGTGCTGGAGATACTCTTAGGCCTTAGAGGTGAGGTGGAGCATAACCTTTCGCCGGCGGGAGCCTTATAAGAATAAGGTCATCCCTCCTCTGTCCCCGTTTTGGCCTTCAAGGTGTCCACGCCCTTTCTTAGAAAAATGGAAAGAAAAAAGGTGCTCAACAATGATCACCCTTTCTACCTTTACTTCTAGTCTCTTCTTCGTGTGGAGTTATCTTCTCAACTGATCTTTTGGGATCGAACAGGTGTTGATATTAATTACTGTAGTTTTTTTTACGATAATTGGTGTAGTTGCAAGTCTGGTTTTTGCAATCTATGTTTTCATTTTCGCCGATTGTTTCTAACTTTGCCGATGGTTGCTAACTTGGTGCGTTAATTTTTAGGCCTTAGCAAATTTTGCTCAGCTCTAATAAGAAATGGGTGAGAACGGTGACATGCCTTCATCTTGGTCTAGGTCTAGTGTTTGCAGTCATCCATCTACTCTTAGAGCTTTTTATACTACTGTTGGTGACTATCAATAAATAGGTGATTTTTTCGTAAAAATAAAAAGACAGATTGGTCTGAAATCTCGTCAACTACGGAGGCCTGTGGTGCACTTGATACCATGATAGCACAAATTCCAAAACAAATTTGGATGTTTACAAGATGCCTGTTCACATTTCCTTGAATGTACATACATAAAGGAGAAATTTAACATGAATAGTATTAAAAAGACAAAATAAAATACAAAATAACACTATTTATATAGAAATTTGTCTTTTTCATTTAGTTTGTTTCGAATCTTTTTTGACACTGATAAAAATAAATTTTGTAATGTGCTATCATGGTTATCTTTAAAGAGTGGATTTGGTGATCACATGGATAGGTGTGCACCCTCTCTCTAACGTTGGATTTGCTTTAGGATTGTAACTTCACAAACGGCAATCAAACCACGTGAAATCTACTTATTCAATACAGCTCTGACTTCTAATGGCCTAGGTGGGACCCGTGGGTAGAAAAGAAGCTACATAATTTTCTAGTTATATAATGTGCACTGTCGATCGCTCCCAGCTCCATAATATTAGGAACAAGCAGTCCCAACCTCAACGACGAACTTCCGGTTGCCCTGCACACGCTGTTGAAGTCCAGCTGCTTCACGGCCACCACCAGGCCGTCCTCTCGAGCCGGCCACGGTAGACGCGGCTGAAGCCGCCCTCGCCGAGGAGGCAGTCGGCGCGGAAGTTGTCCGTGGCGGCGGCGAGCTGGTCGTACGTGAAGGCACGCGCTGCAGCTCGTGATGTTGCTAGGCCGCGCTTGATGCTGAAGCGCAGGATTGTTGCGCGTCAGGCTGCCGCGTCTGGAGCCGAGCCTCTTGGACGCCGACGGCTGCAACGGCAATGGCGCCGCCTCCTTCCCGTTGCCGTCCTCGTCCTCTACTGCCGACGCTGGCCTGCTAGCATGACGAGATTGTTCACGACAAGCACCTGCACGCGCCTCCTCTTTACGCGCTAGCTGATGGACTCCTCGCTTCACGAGCACGGCTCCATGCGCCCGTTAGTGGCGGCATCCTCCTCGCTGGCACGCACATGCGCTCGTCACCGGCGTCCTCGATGCCTCTCCTCTTTACGCTCGGCGGTGGCGTCCCCGTGCTCGGCGGCGGCTTTCCCACAACGTGCTCGACGACGGCGGTTGCCCCACGCTCGACCACGGCGCGGTCCCCGCGCTCGGCGGTGTTGGCCCCGTGCTATGGACGAACGCCTCCTCTCTGCGCTAGGTGGAGCTTTCCCTGCGCCGGCGAGGGACGCCTCCTCGTCGAGCTCATCGTAGACGCACCGGCGGAGCCCTCATCGCGTTGGTCGACGGCCGGGCGGCGGCGTCCCCGCGCTAGCCGCTGCGCGCCTCCTAGTGCTCTTCAACAACGGCGGCCTCCTCCTCTCTCCGGCCTCCTGTTCCTCAAGTCTTCCGGCGTGGCTCCCGTGGCGATATGAGAGAGAGGTTATGTGGTCATGAGAGGCTCGTGAGATGATAAGATATACGGAATAGGATAAAGAGCGGTGTCGTTTTGGCAGATCTTAATGCACTGTCGCACCGAACAGAGCCGCGCACGGCGCCTCTCCCTAGAAAGAACACCCCTGCATCTGGTGGCAGATGGGAATAAAGGAGCCACAAGCCAGGCATTTTTTTATACCACACGCTGCCGTGTTCTCACCATAGATAACAGACAGACAACGGCGTTAGACACGTGTTAGCTAACCACCGCGTGCTCACGTACCCATCTGTACACCACATTCGTATCTTTAAATATGTTCCCATACAGTGGTATTATGCACAGCTTGGCTGCGGCGTGCTCTTCCACAATGTGCAGCTCTTTGGTATACCTGGCCATGTGTCAGACCAAGCCGGGCCGAGGAAAGCCCGGCGGTAAAAAATCAGGCCCAAGCTCGGCCCATCCCGACCAAATACCCATGAAGCCCGTCGAGCCACGGGCTGGGCCGTAGTGCTAAATGCAGCTTTTAGGCTACCCAGCCCGGCCTGGCTGTCAGGCCAACTTTTTCAAGCCCAGGCCGGCCAGGCTTCGGGCTGGGCCTCGGGCCGGGCTTCCCATGGCCATGCATGCTCTTCAGTGATTCAGTCTAGCATAGCGGCATTTGTCCTGTGGGAGGTCCCAGATCCACCATAGTGCATTGGAAACTACATACAGGAAATTATGTCTTCAAATTAGACTCTACGATAACTGAATTTAATTCACACAAAAATGAAAAAAGAAGGTGGAGAGATGCATTTCTCTTCAGTCAATGTTTTTTGGTGGGAGCGGGGGAGAAGCAGAGTACCAGATGGAAGCCTTGCTTCGATGTAATCCCCATCGATAAATAAGGAATGACCATGACAACAGCAACGCCTGCACAACATGGACCCGCGGTGTGAGATGTCGATGAAGATAATAAGGTTCATAGACATATTGATGCTCCACTCTAGTGATGGCGGCGTTATGGCGTATGTTGTGTTGCTCGTTTTATTAGTTTGTCGCTTCATTTGTTCCCAAATGTTTTAGGGCTTCAGGGCCGCGTTTGGTAGCCTCTACGTGTTGGGAAGCGCGGAAGACGAAACGTTCAACGTAACTCTCCATTATACCCCCTCACAATCTAAATCCTCACTCGATCACTCCCATTCGGCATTGCCCTCCATGGCTGGCACTCCTCCACCGCACCCTCCCCATCCGCTACCATAAGACATAAGAGGGGTGGGCCGTCGGCCAATTTAGAGAAGCTATGAAAGACATGAACACGATTTGGCGACAATGCTCAAATTCTCTCCCCCCATGTGCACAAGGCTTGCAGTCACGTGGTAGGCGCCTGCTTTCGCCGGGCTAACCTTTGCCAACTTGACAAGGATTTTTGTCTGGATGTAATAGTAGTAGTAGTTTAACATGATGAACTGATGTACGTATACACTAATGTGATGACTATTGATCTTGGGTTCAAACACTATATTCCAGTGTTGATGATGGCTTTTGATCAAGGGTGCTAGCGTGAAGCCCTCATTGTTAGATGCAGGCGTTAACCCGCCTGCCAATAGTTATGTCATATATGTGATATGTGTCTATGTAAGTGGTATGTGGAGTTGGTTAGCTTTGTGGTGGTAAAATCACCACATTTGAAGTAGCCTACTAGTAGTGTTTTTCCTACTAGTGATGAGTTGAGATGTAGCCCCAAGAGTATAAAGTATTTTCTTAAGATGCAAAATATGTTGCTCATCCATAATAAGTAGGGTGTCATCAACATACTGCACTACTGGATAATCTTGCGAAGACTGTAAAGGAAGTGGTCTACAAAGGTGCCTTCGGTCATGGCATTGTTAACCAGAATTTCCAACATATCTGCAGCCAGAACAAAGAGCAAGGGAGAAAACATGATCTCCTTATCTTACTCCCTTTTACATTTAATTTTGGACCTAGGTACTCTATTAAGCAACTTCAAACAAACAACAAAGATTGCTAGTGCATTGGAAACGATGACACGAGCAACATTAGGCCGTGGCCAGTGCCCATGATCCAGATCAAAAGGTTTGGTCCTAGCTGGTTGCCGCACGGGCTTTGCCGAGCAAGGCATCCCATCTCTCATCAAGGAGGAGTCCCACATTCAGAGATCGAGGTATCGACGTATCATGTACCTGCCGTCATCACTATGGTTCACAAATTTGGTGGCTCTAAATTCGTTGGCGCTGTTTGAAACCGCCGCCATGTTGGTCGGGTTAGCGCACCCACGCTTACAATACTTTGTGATAATGCAAGTGACTTCACAACAGTGGCAACATTACTTCAGCGATAGGCAACTTTTCTAGAGCGGTAGGCAACTTCAATGCAGCAGTAAAAAGCTTTCCTTCAGCTATAGGCAATTCTCCAGCAGAGGTATGCAACTCCACTAGTTGCACCATCTGCTGAACCATCTAGATCAGCCGAAAGCATAATGGTTGGCCTTGCTAAATCATTGTCCCTCCGGCCCGAACCAACCATCAAAGGCTATATCACCGCACGCATGAAAGGAGCTTAGGGTATCTTCAATGCGGCGACCCATCCCGCGCCCGCGCATCTGGATGGGTCAACCGGATAAAAACGCGGCCCAGCGCGCGGACCCATTCCAAAAACAGATGGCCGCGGCATCCGGGACGACCCAAAGACGGCCCAAATCTGGGCCGAGTTTGCGTGGCCGCGGACGCCGATCGCTGACCGCTCGCGTCCCCCCTTGTCCGCCCCTGGCCCGCCTGTCTGCCTCCCAAAACATAGTCCCCTCGCACACATCTCCCACCGCTCCGCCACCCAAGGACCGGCGATTTGGGAGCGTTGTCGACGCCGGCCACCGTCGTCGAGACGCCGGCAAGCGGTGCGGAAGCAAAGGTCGCGGCCCCGCGCTGTTTTCGCGGCGCCGTAGCAGAGTTGGAGGACGCCTTCGCTGACATTGTTGTCCTCTCATCGTCGCGAGACCTCCCGCCGCCAGCAGCTTCGCCGTTGCCGCCATAGGTGAGCTCTCGTGCACCGTGCATCCAGACCGCAAGTCGGCCGGGACGGCCATTGCCTGCAGGTCCCTACAGACGCATTGGATGGCCTCCGCCTGCGAGGTGTTCGATGAAATGGGTGATCTAAAATTTGTCCCATTTCATCTGTAGATCATGGTGGATAGCGACGACAACTACTTCTTCAAGAACTTCATCGACACGTCGTCAGACGACGACTTTTTCACGGAGGAGCACAATGTCTCGCAGATCCCCGTGTACCGGGGGTCCTTGCCGGGGCGCGCGGCCGCCTTGGAGCGCAAAAGAGAACGCGGCCACGACCAACTCTTCACCGACTACTTCCAACCCAAGGCATTGTTCACGTCGGCCATGTTTCGCCGTCGTTTTCGGATGTCCAGACCGTTGTTCCGCCGGATAATGGATGGCGTCAAGCTCTACGACTACTACTTCTGCGCGAAAGTGGATGCAATTGGCAAGGTAGGCCTCTCTTCGTACCAGAAATGCACGACAGCGATTAGGATGCTCGCATATGGTGTTGCCGGTGATTTCGTAGATGAGTACACGCGCATGAGTGAGTCGACCTGCTTGGAAGCAATGTACAGGTTCTGCAGAGCAGTCATCGGTTCGTTCAGAGAACAATATCTCCGGAAACCTAATGCATAGGACACAACTCGTCTGTTGTCAATCAACGCTTCCAGGGAGTTTCCTGGGATGCTTGGCAGCATAGACTGCATGCACCGGAGTGGAAGAACTGCCCCTTTGGTTGGCAGGGGCGTACATCGGCCATTCTGAGGGGTGCACAGTGATTCTTGAAGCTGTTGCTTCACATGACACATGGATTTGGCACTCATTCTTCGGAATGGCTGGCTCGCACAATGACATCAATGTGCTGCAGCGCTCTCCGGTGTTTGATAGGCTAGCGTACGGTCAGTCCCCTGATGTGGATTTTGAGATCAATGGCCACCACTACAACAAGAGGTACTACCTTGATGATGGTATCTATCCACCTTGGGCTACACTCATGAAGACAATCCGAAAACCCAACTCAGAGCAGGAGGCAAGGTTTGCCAAAGAGCAAGAGGCAGTCTGGAAAGATGTCGAGCGGGCGTTTGACATCCTCCAAGCTCGTTGGGCTATCGTCTGACACGCCTGGAGTGTGCAAACTCTGTGAGAGATGATGTCCGCTTGTGTAATCATGCATAACATGATTGTTGAGGTAGAGCGGAATGATTCACTCTTTGATAATGAGTGGGATGGCCAGGGAGAGTTGGTTACTCCTCAAGGTGGTCCGGCATCATTCCAAGATATCCTCCATGTGCACCACGAAATTCGAAATCTAGCTGTACACAACCAGCTCTAGGATGATTTGGTCGAGCACATGTGGCAACATGTTGGCAACAATGCTGCAAACAACAATGAAGGAAATCCCGAAGCCTAGAGCATTTGTATCGTTTTTACATTTTATTTGAATAATACTTTGTCATTGAATACGTGGAAAATAAACTTATGTAATAAATCTTGTGCATTTGAACTTATTTATGTACTTTATATAATTTATTATGCTTTTATAGTGAATTTAGAGGCAAATAGCAACTATATGGCACCGCGACCCAAATCTGCCGCGTTGGACGTAGCGCGCGACGGAAACAGGCACGAAGACGCGGGGCTTCATCCGCGTGTCCGCGCAGCGACCCAAGCGGCTCAAAACGGATGGTCCAGCGCATCCTTTGAGTCTTGGAGATGACCTTAGGAATCTTACGTGACCGTTCATGTATCGAAGGCCCACGCTAGCACAGGAACCACTATGCCTATGTGCAGTGGCACCTCGTACTTCATTGCGCCAGTTCAATACTTTTCTGATGCCTCCCATGCCAACATGCAGGTGGGCCGATCCTCCCAGCCGGGGTGACACCCTCTTCTGGCTTCTACAGTGCTACTCGTTTTGGTACAAGATCGAAAAAACAAGGAGAGCTAGCTTCTATGGTTCTGACCAAGAAAAACGTCGGGGAGGTGAATTCTAATGTTTGTGTAACAGATCATCGGTCACCACTCACCACTAACCAGTGTGATGTGCTCTATATATGCATCTGAACTGAACAGCAGTTGGTGGAGCGGCACACGATCAAGGCTTCTTCAATGTTCACGTGGTAGATGGTTGATGTCCAGGACATAAGGTTCTGGAGTTTAGGTCCATTTACTACTACAAAGTGCACGATCCTTAAGGTAATCTGTTGTTAGTTAGACTACGTTGAATGACCCGTCTCAGGCTCTCACAAAATTCGGAGAAGTAACATGTTAACTTTGAAGGGCTGTGTGCATCTTTTGAACGTAGAGGCCAGGGTGTAACCCCATTTAAAAAAAATTGTTCTAAGCTTTACAGCTTTAAGTATACAACAACTTCATTGACGTTAGTCAGTCCAAGCTAGCTCGAAATCATTTTGCACTCAAATGAGCTGTTCTGAATTCTCAAGGTCCACGATTCTTTGCCAACTACGTATACCCTAAAGAATTGCAGATTTCTTTTTGTGAACACAGAAATAAGAGGTGAACATTTCAGCAAGCACACGCCCATCCGGGAGACACCGAGACGAGACTTATAAGAGCATCTCCAGCCGTTTTCCCGACGAGGCCACTGGCAGCCCTTTTTTACATCCGGACGACGTTATTCGGTCTAGCCGCGTTTCCGGCTCCTCATTTTCCTCCGGATTTGGCCTTTAATCCATCCGGAGAGCCCAGGTCATCCCCGGCTTCCCGAGCCCCGGTCGGGGACCCCGGACGAAACGAAAAACGCGCGAAACGTCGAGCAGGCCCGCGGTGTCGGCGACTGAAAGGGTAGTTCCCTCCATTTATTTTGTTTTCCCTCTAAAATACGTCGCATAGAACCATTTTCCCCGCCGAATTTTGGAGGAGCTACCGCCATTTCCCCCACAGTTGCAGCTCCTCCTCTTCCCTTCGACCACCATGCCACCGAAGAAGATCGCCGCCGACGGTGCGCCGAAGGCGAGGAAGTCGCAGACGCCAAAAGAGAGGCCACCGGGCTGGACAAACGCAAGGTGGGCGGAAGATGTGGAGCGGCAGAAGAACGAAACTCGCGACATGGCGGAGAGGGAGAAGAATCTTAACGCGAAGAAGGTGGCGGCAGCGGCGGCGTACGAACAGGCGAGGCTGGTCTCCATGAACTTTTCCTAGCCGCGCGTCGGCCAATTCCTCGGGCCATGGCCGACCCAAGGTACGATTGGCTCTCCTTCCACCTTCTCGCCGGCGTCACCGGCCACGGCCATGTTCTAGGACACCTATGCCGCCGGCATGGCGGGGTTTATGCCGTCACCGCCGGCGTACGAGCGATGTACGAGGGCATCTCGCCTGCCCTGCGCCATGGGCCGTTCTCCTTCTCTAACCCCAGGATGCCGCCGCCGAATGACGGAGTGATGCACGAGATGATCACGTCGGGCTCCATGGCCGCCGCGTCGCGCCCGAGTTTCTTCACACAAGAGGAGGCAAGGGCGACGGAATCCGTCGCGTAGCAGGGTGCCGTCAATGATCAGAACGTACGACGGTACCCATGACATTGACGAAGAAGATGAACAAGCCGACCTCGACCAGGACGTCGACGAAGAGAACGCGCCTAAACCCACGTCGGCGTCGTCCAAGGGGAGGAAGAAAAGGAAGAAGAACTCGCCGCCGGCCGAGCCGCGGATCAAATGGACGGGCAAAGAAGAGGAGTGCCTCGCCAAAGCTTGGAAGACCGTTTCCATGAACGGCATCACCGGCGCCAATCAAAACTTCGAGACGTATTGGCAGCATGTCAATGTGGCGTTCGACGAGCGCAAAATCGTCGATCCGTACTTCAACAAGATGGTGATGATACGCGGCGACAAGGCAATAGGCACCCATTGGGGGATCATGCAGGCGGCGTGCAGCAAGTGGCACGGCATACATGAGGAGGTCGATGAACGCCCGGTGAGCGGCGCCGACTTTGAAGCCAAGGTATGCTCACTCGCCGTGGCTCCTCCGTCGACCCTGGATCGCCAAGGTTTAATCTTGATTCGCCGGCCTATTTTTGCAGATGCGGCGGGCATTCGACATGTACGCGGACGACAACGACGGCCATACGTTCAAGTACCTCGACGTCTTCGCCCGTATCAAGAAGTGCGAGAAGTGGAAGGAGGTGCGCAAGAATCTCGCAAATAACAAGGGCGAGCAGTACAACCCCGACGATCCAGCCCCTGCCGCGTTGGCGGGCCACCCCGAGCTCGGTCAGAAGAAGCTGAAAGAGCTGAAGAAGGCAGGCCATCCAACCGAAAGGTTGCAGGCGTCCTTCGACAAGTGCTGGGCCGACGCAAGGGCGCACGCCGCCGGGAGGGACGACAAGCACGACATGCGGTGGAAGGAGATGCTCGCCAACCAGGGCGTCCGGATAGCCTTGCTGAAGGAAACCTCCGTGGCGAAGAAGAGGAACACCGACCTGACATTCCTGATCGGCGGCAACGACGGCAAGATGGACGAGGAGACGAGGGCTTGGTACGACGCCCATCGCCAAGACATCCTCCGGCCCCCGTCGGCTGCTTCGTCCTCCGCTTCGACGTCTACTCCCGCCGCTGCGACACCGGCAGACGCCGATGCTTCGCCTGCCGATGCCGCGCTAGGGACCGCCGATGAGCCTGTTATCCTCTAGTTTCTGTTTCGATCGCCGGAATGTGGCTGATCCGATCGCCGAACTTTGGCGATGCTTTTGTGTAGCAGGAAGATGATTTTTTGAAACTATCGCCGCTGATGCGCGAATGCCGGGGTGCGACCGGGAAAATGTTGCCCCCGCCCTTTTTTACATCCAATCCGGCGTTTGTTATGTCCGGATTTTCGCCCGGGGGCCTCAAACGACTAGAGATGCTCTAAGGAACATGACTGTTGTGTGGGCGCGGTAACTCACAAATCTGCGAGCAATTTTGTAACCCTTATAAATAATAAGATTATTACGATAAAATCTATGTATCTCGATTTAATAGACGGTTCCTTCGCAAATATCTATGAAAAGTAAAGATCCCACTTAAGATAAAGATATTTATGTGATTTTTAATAATAAAATCTTCAGCTCGAACGGGGACGAAGGAACCATTGTAGGGGATGCTAATCTTAAAGTGTATATTACGGAGTACTAAAAAAACTTTTTTGCCCTCCGCAAAATAATTTGTTCTCCTTGATGGAGGAGCGAACGGAGGGTATTCCACAGCTTACTACAGAGGAAAATGTCCTCTTAACGGCTGATTTTTCCGAGGAGGAAGCATATGAGGCTATTTCCACGATGGAACATAATAAAGCCTCTGAAGCCGACGGGTTTCCAACGGAGTTTTATCAAAAAAATTGGGATGTAATTAAAAAGGATTTGCTAGCTATGTTTAGTCATTTCCAGAACAGAGGTTTCCCTTTGTACAAGCCAAATTTCGGGGATCATAACTCTCCTCCCTAAGAAAGAGAATGAAATTGCAAATTCAACAATATAGACCAATCTATCTGTTAAACGTCAGCTTCAAAATATTTACGAAAGTTTCCACAAACCGTGTTTCTGATATCGCACATAAGGCGATTAGACCTACTCAGACGGCGTTTATGCCTGGGCGCCACATCTTGGAGGGTGTTGTTGTGTCCCATGAAACCATTCATGAAATTCATCGTAGAAAGATGGATGAGGTTCTTTTCAAAATTGATTTTGAAAAATCCTATGACAAAGTCAAGTGGACTTTTCTTATACATGTCCTCTGAATGAAGGGATTTGACCCTATTTGTTGCGACCTAACAAAAAGCTTTGTGGAAGAGGAAGCGTTGGAATTAAAGTCAGTGATGATTCTACCCACAATTTTCAAACGAGGGCTTAAGGCAGGGAGATCCTCTTTTCGCCAATCCTTTTTATCTTTGTAGATGATATGTTAGCTATTCTTATTTCACGAGCTAAAGAAGAGGGGCAGGTTGGTACCTCATACGACACCTGGTTGAGGGAGGCGCGTCAGTTTTTCAATATGCGGACGATACCATCTTATTTATGGAGCATGACTTAGAAAAGGCGGTAATATGAAGCTTATTTTGTGCATTTTTTTAGCAATTATCTAGCCTGAAGATTAACTTTCATAAGAGTGAACTTTTCTGCTTCGGTAAAGCAAAAAAGATGGAGCACTAATATAAGGAATTTTTTGGGTGTGAATCTGGAGTTTGCCTTTTAGGTATTTGAGGATACCTACTCATCATAGAATGCTCCCTAATTCAGAATGGAATCTGGTAGAAAACCGTTTTGCCACAAAGTTAGGAACCGCGCAAAGAGGTATATCTCCCTCTCTTCTTCTAGCAATCCTTCAAAGTAAAATAAAGCCATGTGTCCCTAACTCCACCGTGTGTTTGTCAAACACAAGGTTTCGTGTAAGTAAATAAAACACAAGTAGTAATAAAATAAGTAAAACTAGACAAAATAAAGTAACTAAGTAAAAACAGTAAAAAAGTTGATTGTTTTTGGGGTTTTGGATGCTAATAGGATAAGTAAATATTTTTGTATTTTCAAATTAAAATAATACAGTAAATAAAAAGTAAGATAAAAGCAATATAGGTGTTTCTTATGATAAAAAGTGGACCGTGGTTCATGGGTTCAGTTGACTATTCTCTCTTTTAAGTTGTATTGGACAATAATAATTCATCAATGAGATATGAAGAGCAAAATAATAACATGTGAAAGATACACATTCATATGGGTATATATCACGTCCTAACATAGAGATGATGCAACACATCCATCTTATACTCAACAAGAAAGGGAAAAATCCATGCAATCTTGTATTAAGAATTAATAGAGCATAGCCATAAGTACTTTGACATGATATTTGAATATCAAATATGCTACCTTGAACAAACAAGATCATCACTTTTTTCACGTGATGAACATAGCACATGCATTCACTTTATCCCTAGTGAGGTAGCAAAGGAAAATGCAAAACCATAATAGATCATAAATTTGTTGTAATTATTCAATCATTAAAACCATGCTACTCCATCTAATACACACATCACCTCACACACACTCTTGCATAATAGTTGGATCAAAACTAATAATTAAGAATATGGTACGTAATATGCATCTATCAATACATCTTGCACATAATATGATCAGATATCATAGCACAATATCATAGAATAAGGATCCGCCACATAGGTATTACAAATATGGCCATAGTCATGTTGGGCAGCTCATATGACACTAAGAACTATGAATAACATTAGAGAAATAGAGCAAGCTACTGCCACAAACCCGTAGTCCAGAGGTGAAATACTCCCCCTTGATCATGGTGATGATGATGAAGATGTTGAAGAAGGTGGAGATCCCTCCGGTGGTAATCCCGGTAGAGTTTCCCCCTCCAATCATCGCTGCTGCAGTCTCTGTTTTCGTGTTTATGTGTTTCTGCGGCGCTATCCTCCCAAGAAATCTTCGGGGTCATATATATAGTGGTTTTTAGGTCAAATTACATCGGTGGGCGAAAGGATCAAGCGATTTGGAGGATCAACGACCGAAAGAGGTCAGGTGGTGGGCCCTACAAGTCTGGGCACGCCACCTGGGCTCTTTTGGGCCTCAGGCCCTTCCAGGTGTCCTTCTAGGTCCCAGGGTGCTTCTCCCCATGAAAAAATGACGCTCTAAAAATCTCAGTTCAATTTGACTCCGTATAGGTCTCTGAAAGTGAAAAATACACAAAATAAAGTTATAAAGTGGATACTTCTGTAGAGTTATAAACCAAATAAAGTGGATCATTGGTAAATACCCATAAATCAATGTAAAACAATGTATTATCATCATATATGTTGCAAATATGTAGGAATTCAATATGATAAAGGACAAAGTTCATGTATGCATTTTATATGCATCAACGAATATATTGGCTTGCGACAAGTGCCACCGCACCTTCCCTGGCCGAAATATATTGCCGGCACTAACCCGACCTAACACTTCATCCACTCTGCGGCTGAGACAACCACACATCAACACCAAACCACATGACACATACGCAACCGCCTGCCCCCAACTCACGCACTTTTCTCACCCTCTCACAGTTCTCTTCGCTCGATCTCTTATCCTATCCTCATGGCGAACTGCACGAGGAATAAGGGGTACTAGCAGAGCGGCATGATGGCGAGCTTGTAGAGCAAACATCCCCGGGGCCCAACACGACTACTGCCAGTGTGGGGAGGGTAACCTCTATCCCATTGCTCCTCTCCAACCCCGTTCTCCTCCACACGACTTGGCCCACCTCCGTGCACGTCGCCACCTCTCCCATCTTCCTGATTCTCGTGCTCAACGCCACCCCCGCCTTCGACCACGCAGCAGCCTCAATTCGCCACGCGTTCGCCCGTAGCGCCACCCGAGCCTCTTTCCTCGGGAGGACCACCCGAAGTGTCATGTGCCAGTACCGCTGCTCCATTGGCACGCTCCACGAGATGTGGAGCTGCCGCAGCGGGTGCCATGGCGTGGACACGTGCGTTGAACACAACGACATCAACACGCATCAGGAACCGGTACTCTGTTGTGCACCTCTAGGGCGCATATGTAGTAGTATTTGGTGGGTTTGAGGGGGAAGATTCGTGGAGGTGGCCACGACTACCTGTTTTGTTCACATGTTGTGATAACTTGGCGGCACTAACAAGAGTTTTGTTTAAATAGATTTTCTCCACTAACATTCTGGCTATTGTGATAGAGTGGCGTAACGAATAGTTCAAATTATCACACTTGTTTCTAGCTACTAATATTTAGGCAGTTGCGACTACTATTTGACGCCATCAAAATAATTTCTGTTGAAATAAAGTATCGCCACGGAATTTTCCATTGTCGCAGTAGTTTGTCGCTTCAACTAATTTGGCCATCGCGATAAACAGAAAATTCTTTTTTACCACGATTGAGTTGTTTGTGGCCAATCGTTTTTTCCACGCATATAAGGTTTGTTGACATAGTTTCTTGCCACCAAAATTATTTGTGTTGAAATAAATTATGGCCACGGAATTTTCCATTGTCACAGTAGCTTGTCGCTTCAACTAATTTGGCCGTCGCGATAACCAGAAAATTCTTTTTTACCACGATTGAGTTGTTTGTGGCCAATCGCTTTTTTTCCGCGCACATATAAGGTTTGTTCGCATAGTTTGCTGGCACAAAATTGAACGGTGCAAATAAACTGGCCTATTCTAATGAAAGAGCATGTGCAACGAAAAACACGTCATTGACATAGAATTCAGTCGCCACGGTTTGGTATTTGTTGCGCTAGAGCTATACCCACAAAAAAATACGGTTGCATTAGGCGAGTGCCGCCACGGAAAAACGCGTTGCAATTTCCCGCATCAATGGTTGCAAAAGACCAATTTATTTACAACGAAACTCATTCCGCGTAAGTAGCCTAGTACCGCGCCATTAGTCGCAATGACGCCCAACGAACGACTTTTTGATGCAACAGGTACCTATTACGACGATTTGGCACTTATTTCCACGATTTAAAGCATTGCAAAAGAACGGATTTCCTGTAGTGAGTGGCATAGTGGTGTAGGGCACGCGACCACTATCTAAATATTTGTGGCGTGTGAGGTCTTCACGGAACCAGTAGTATATACTAGTGGCCTCACACACCACCAGTAGTAAATACCCGTGGCCGGTTAGCATGGTACTAATAGTGTTTTTCCTACTAGTGTTGTGTCGATATGCAATCCGAAAATTTGAAGTATTTCTTTAAGATGCAAAATATGTTGCTCATCTGCCTGCATAATAATTAGGGTGTCATCAACATACTGCTATATTGGAAAATCTTGCGAAGACTGCAAAGTAAGTTGTCTACAAAGGTACCTTCAGTCATGGCATTGTTAACCAGAGTTTCCAACATATCTGTAGATAGAGCAACATCTCATATGTTGCTCAACAAAGAGCAAGGGAGAAAGAGGATATTATTTTCTTACTCTCCTTTTATATTTAAATTTGGACCTAGGTACTCCACTAAGCAACTTCAAAACAACAACAAAGATTACTAATGCATCAGAAATGATGACATGAGCAACATTAGGTCGTGGACGGTGCCCATGATCTAGCTCAAAAGGGTTGGTCCTAGCCGGCTGTCGCACGGGCTTTCCAGAGCAAGGCGTCCCATCTCTCGTCAATGAGGAGGCCCACGTTTAGATCCCAAGGAATCAACACATCTCATATCTCCAGTTATCATTGTGATTTCTGCATTTTGGTGGTTCTAGAGTCGCTGGCGCTTTTCAAAACTGCCGCCATGTTGGTCGAGTTTGCGCATCCACGCCTACAATACTTTGTGATAATGTAGGTAACTTCATAATAATGGTAACTTCGCTACAGTTGTAGGCAACTTCACTTCAGCGGTGGGCTACCTTTTTTCAGTGGAAGGCAACTTCAACGCAGCGGTAGAAAATTTTCCTTTAGAGATAGAAAATTTCCCAGCTAAGGTATGCAACTCCACTAGTGTACCATCTGCCGAACCATCTAGATCGGCCGAAAGCATAATGGCCGACCTTGCTAAATCATTGTTCTTTCGGCCCGAATCAACCACCAAAGGTATATCACCACAAGCATGAAAGGAGCCCACGGACCTTGTGTGACCGTTCATGTTTCGAGGGCCCACAGTGCCACCGGGACCACTATGTGCAGTCTCACCTGATAGCTCAATGCACTAGTTCAACACTTCTCTGATGCGTCCCATGCCAACACGGAGGTAGCCGGGGTGACACCCTCTTCTGGCTTCTGTAGTGCTACTCGTTTTGGTACAAGAACAGAAAAATCAAGAAGAGCTAGCTTCCACGGTTCGGACCAAGAAAAAAGGTGTATATATAGAGGAAAACATCGAGGAGGTGAATGCTAGTGTTTGTGCGAGTATATCATCGGTCACCACTAACCAGTGTGATGTGCTCTATATATGCATCTGAACTGAACAGCAGTTGGTGGAGCGGCCCACGATCAAGGCTTCTTCAATGTTCACGTGGTAGATGGTTGATGTTCAGGACATAAAAGCATCTCCAGTTTAGGTCCAAATCGCCGGATCGAGTGCTGGATTTTTTATGTGCCGCTTGGGGGACGTCGCCCCACCGCGCCCTCAAACGCCGCCCCCAAACATTAAAAGTACTTTTTTTGGCTAGAAAAAAACTATTTACTAATATTCAAATCGGTTGAACATAAACAAATTATATATAAAACTTCGAAAAAATATAATTAAATACATATAAACTATCTACTTCTTCTTCTTCGCTGATGGCCCCGCCTCGTCATCGTCATCACGGTGGCGCTTCCTGCTCGTCACCTCTTCCGAAGAGGCGGTGTCGGCGCCCGACGCGTCGGAGTCCTCCTCGTTGTCGCCGGTGCTCGTCGGCTGCGCCTTTGCCTTGGCCTTGGCCTTGGCCTTGGCCGCCTTCGCCTTCGCACGGGCGACCGCCGCCGCAGCGTCCTCGCTCTCTTCTTCCTCCGCGTCCTCCTCCCAGCCCAGCCATTCCTCCTCGTTGTCAACTGGCGGCGGGGAATCGTCGCCGCTGCTCGGCATCCTGGCTCTGTCCCACCAATGGCGCCAGCTGCTGGCGTGTAGTTGACGTGAGAGTTAGAAATCTCTGGAGTTATTTTTTCAGTTCCCCGGCAACAGCGCCAGAAAAAGTCCTTGATGCGCGTAGATGTACACGTCCGTTGGGAACCCCAAGAGGAAGGTATGATGCGCACAGTGACAAGTTTCCCTCAGAAAGAAACCAAGGTTATCGAACCAGTAGGAGCCAAGAAGCACGTGAAGGTTGTTGGTGGAGGATTGTAGTGCGGCGCAACACCAGGAAACCGGCGCCAACGTGGAACCTGCACAACACAATCAAAGTACTTTGCCCCAACGTAACAGTGAGGTTGTCAATCTCACCGGCTTGCTGAAAACAAAGGATTAAGCGTATCGAGTGGAAGATGGTGTTTGTTTGCAAAAAACAGTAAAAGCAGAGAATGTATTCAGATGTAAAAGAATGGACCGGGGTCCACAGTTCACTAGTGGTGTCTCTCCAATAAGATAACTAGCATGCTGGGTGAACAAATTACAGGAGCAATTGACAAATAAAGATTCAATTCATATCAACGATGATTACTATGTGATTTAATCAGGGCATTACGACAAAGTACATAGACCGCTATCCAGCATGCATCTATGCCTAAATAATCCACCTTCAGGTTATCATCCGAACCCCTTCCTGTATTAAGTTGTAAACAACAGATAATTGCATTAAGTATGGTGCGTAATGTAATCAACACAAATATCCTTAGACAAAGCATCAATGTTTTATCCCTAGTAACAAAGACATCCACAACCTTAGAACTTTCTGTCACTGTCCCAGATTCAGTGGAGGCATGAACCCACTATCGAGCATAATTACTCCCTCTTGGAGTTACAAGTATCAACTTGGCCAGAGCCTCTACTAGCAACGGAGAGCATGCAAGAACATAAACAACACATATATGATAGATTGATAATCAACTTAACATAGTATTCTCTATTCATCGGATCTCGCCAAACACAACATGTAGCATTACAAATAGATGATCTTGATCATGTTAGGCAGCTCACAAGATCTATAACAATGAAAGCACAAGCGGAGAAGACAACCATCTAGCTACTGCTATGGACCCATAGTCCAAGGATGAACTACTCACGCATCAATCCGGAGGCGGGCATGATGATGTAGAGCCCTCCGGTGATGATTCCCCTCTCCGCAGGCCGGAGGCGATCTCCCGAATCCCGAGATGGGATTGGCGCGCGGCCTCTAATGTTTTCCGTATCGTGGCTCTCGGTACAGGGGGTTTCGCGACGAAGGCTATTTGTAGGCGGAAGGGTAGGTCAAGGGGCGACGTGAGAGGCCCAGACAACAGGCCGGCGCGGCCAGGGCTTGGGCCGCGCCGCCCTAGTGTCTGGCCACCTCGTGGCCCCACTTCGTCTCCCTTTAGGTCTTCTGGAAGCTTCGTGTAAAAATAGGCCCCTGGGCGTTGATTTCGTCCAATTCCGAGAATATTTCCTTACTAGGATTTCTGAAACCAAAAACAGCAACCGGCACTTCGGCATCTTGTTAATAGGTTAGTGCCGGAAAATAAAATAATGCTGTAAAGTATGTATAAAATATTCAAGTATTGTAATAAAAGTAGCATGGAACATAAGAAATTATAGATACGTTTGCGACGTATCAAGCATCCCAAGCTTAGTTCCTACTCGTCCCGAGTAGGTAAACGATAACAAAAATAATTTCTCAAGTGACATGCTACCAACATAATCTTGATCAACATTATTGTAAAGCATATGAGATGAATGGAGTGATCTGAACAAAAGATTGCTAACAAAGATAATGACTAAACAAATGAATCATATAGCAAAACTTTTCATGAATAGTACTTTCAAGACAAGTATCAATAAGACTTGCATAAGAGCTAACTCATAAGCAATAAATTCAAAGTAGAATGCATTGAAGCAACACAAAGGATGATTAAGTTTCAGCAATTGATTTCAACTTGTAACATGTATATCTCATGGATATTTGTCAACATAGAGTAATATAACAGGTGCAATAAGTAAACATGTAAGAATCAATGCACACAGTTAACACAAGTGTTTGCTTCTAAGATAGAAAGAAGTGGGTAAACTGACTCAACAATAAAGTATAAGAATGGCCCTTCGCAGAGGGAAGCAGGGATTAAATCATGTGCTAGAGCTTTTCAAGTTTTGAAATCATATAGAGAGCATAAAAGTAAAGTTTTGAGAGGTGTTTGTTGTTGTCAACGAATGGTAATGGGTACTCTAACTACCTTATCAATCAGACTTTCAAGAGCGGCTCCCATGAAGGACGTTATCTCTACCAGCAAGGTAGATCATTGATGACCCACAAGTATAGGGGGTGTATCGTAGTACTTTCGATAAATAAGAGTATCGAACCCAACGAGGAGCAGAAGGTGTTGACAAGAAGTTTCGATGAAGGATTCACTGTAAATGCTCACAGACAAGTATTCAGGGGGTTTTGATATTGCAGATAAATAAAGTACAAGTAAATAAAATGCGAGAGAAATAATTGCAGCGAGTGGCCCAATCCTTTTTAGCACAAAGGACAAGCCGGTTTGTTTACTTATAATGACCAAACGTTCTCGAGGACACACGGGATTTTAGTCTAGTGCTTTCGCTTCATACAGCTGATTAATCTTCATTGTTTTGATAAGTGTTGTGTGGGTGAACCTATGCTAATGCACCGCCCTTCCTAGGACTAATACATACTTGTGATTATACCCCTTGCAAGCATCCGCAAATACAAGAAAGTAATTAAGATAAATCTAACCACAGCCTTAAACTCTGAGATCCTGCTATCCCTCCTGCACCGATATACTAACGGGGGTTTAGGTTGCTGTCACTCCGGCAACCCCACAATTAGCAAACGAATACAAGATGCACTCCCCTAGGCCCATAAAGGTGAAGTATCATGTAGTCGACGTTCACATGACACCACTAGAAGAGTAACACCACTACTTAAATATCATAACATTGAATACTACTCAACAATAATTCACTACTAACATCTAGACTTCACCCATGTCCTCAAGAACTAAACGAACTACTCACGAGACATCATATGGAACATGACCAGAGGTGATATGATGATGAATAACAATCTGAACACAAACCTTGGTTCAAAGGTTTCACTCAATAGCATAAATAACAAGTAGTAATCAACACCGAGAGTTTCCCCTATCAAACAATCAAGATCCAACCCAAATCGTTACAGCGGTGACGAGATGCAGCGGTGGTGATGGCGGTGTAGATGGTGAAGATGATGACGATGATGATGGAGATGATGTCCAGCTCGATGACGATGGCGATGGCGTCGATTTCCCCCTCCGGGAGGGAATTTCCCGGCGGATTCCTGCCCGCCGGAGAGCTCTTTTCTCTCTGGTGTTTCTCCGCCCCGCAGAGGCGGCTCTGTCAATTCTCCGTAACTCCCAGGTCTTAGGTTTTCGGGCGAAGAAGTACGCGAAGGAGAGGCGGCGAGGGGGCTGTGGGCCCCTCCCCACAAGGCGGCGCGGCCAGGCCTGGGCCCGCGCCGGCCTATGGGGGCCCATGGTGGCTCCTCCCGGCTCCTCCTTTTGGCTCCCTTCGTCTTCTGGAAAAATAGGATTTTCCGTATAAATTCCGTCAATTGTTGATCTTCGAAATATGGTGTCCTGACGGTGCTTTTTCCAGCAGAATCCTGACTCCGGTGAATAATTCTCCAATGATCACGAAACATGCAAAATAGATGAAATAACATAAGTATCATCTCTAAATATGAAATATATCAATGAATAACAACAAATTATGATATAAAATAGTGATGCAAAATGGACGTATCAACTCCCCCCAAGCTTAGACCTCGCTTGTCCCCAAGCGAAACTGAGCTCGATAAACAAGACCACATGTTTATGGAGTGAAGAGTCGATAAATAAAATACGGACAAGAAGCATCATATTGATTCACACAAGATATTCTAGTACACATTCTCTTCATATAACTCAACTTGAAATAAGTAAAGAGAAATCACAAATAAAGGTGCATAGGAAATCATGATTGGTTATGGCAAACTTTGTTCTTGGTCAGAGAACTACTAACGGATTGTACTTATCTTCTAAACAAAGCTTTCATATTAGAATTTATATAGCAGGGCTTTCATTCTCAATCATAACAATCTCCTCATAATCATTGATAACTTTCAAAGTCATATTCATTCAGATAAAATTTGTACTAAACAAGAAAGTATAAAAGACATGATTAACTAAATCATAGCATAAATGGTTGGTTCACAACAACTCAATTGCTTGCTTAAGATAGAGGGAAATAGGTTTACTGACTCAACATAAAAGTAAAAGATAAGCCCTTCGCAGAGGGAAGCAGGGATTAAATCATGTGCTAGAGCTTTTCAAGTTTTGAAATCATATAAAGAGCATAAAAGTAAGATTTTGGGTGGTGTTTGTTGTTGTCAACGAATGGTAGCGGGCACTCTAACCCCCTTGCCAAACGAACCTTCCAAGAGCGGCTCCCATGAGGGACGGCATCTCTACCAGCAAGGTAGATCATCCCCCTTCTCTTTTGTTTACACATGTATTTTAGTTTTATTATGGATGACACTCCCCCAACCTTGGCTTTCTCAATCCATGGCTAACCGAATCCTCGGGTGCCTTCCAACATTCACATACCATGGAGGAGTGTCTATTGCAAAATTAAGTTGCTTACTGATAAATCAGGGCAAAACATGTGAAGAGAATTATTAATGAAAGTTATTAATTGGGGCTGGGAACCCCGTTGCCAGCTCTTATTGCAAAATTATTGGATAAGCGGATGTGCCACTAGTCCATTGGTGAAAGTTCGCCCAACAAGATTGAAAGATAAAACACCACATACTTCCTCATGAGCTATAAAACATTGACACAAATAAAGATAATATAGTTTGAATTATTTAAAGGTAGCACATGAAGTATTTACTTGGAGTGGCGCAAAATACCACATAGTAGGTAGATATGGTGGACACAAATGGCATGGGTTTGGTCTAAGGTTATGGATGTATGAGAAGCATTCCCTCTCAATACAGGTCTTTGGCTAGCAAGGTTTGATAGCAAGCATAAAGGTTGAGGAAACAAACAAATATACATGTGATAGAAACAATCATGCATCTTTCTCATAAGCACAAGCAATTTTAACTTCAGAATGCTAACTCATTAGCATAAAGATAATAGAGTAATATATCTACATGTATTTCTCTCTTCTATTTAAACATCAAGATGTTGTTGCTATTGACCAATGCTAAGTTTGCCAAAACCAAATAGATTTACTTAATGCTCCCAAAGTGATATCAATACTAATGTCAAGAGCAATCATATAATGGAGATTGCAAACTAAAATAAGGTGTGCAAAAGGTAAATGATAAGACTTCTCATTAATATTCCATAACGATAACTCACACCAACGGATACATAGATAACCAACTAAGAGAGATACTTCCACATTGCAAACTATTCCATATGATAACTTCCCTATTCATGATATGACACTACTTGATAGTAAAAGATAAAGGTAGTGATGATGTGATACCGCGGCACTCCCCAAGCTTGGAACAAACCAAGGGGATGCCAATATCGATGATGAATTACTCCTTCGGCGGTGATGGTGGATTCTTCTCGCGCTTCTTAAGGATCTCCTTCAGCTTCAGCTTCTCAGTTTGACAGTTCTGCACTAAAACTCGAAGAGATTCATTGTTATCCGAATGTGGCGGTGGCGGCCTTGTGATGGGAATCGAGTAATATTCCAGCATTCTGCGAAGTCGCTGGTTCTCCTCCTGAAGTATCTCCACTTCCCTTCTTAGAGCACGATATTGATCACAAAACTCATCGGCAACCCGTATTGCTTCCTCCACACAAGGGAAAGAGTCGAGGCTAAGAGCAGGCGGAAGAAGTCCCTGCAAGTTATGAGAAAAAGAACGCCCAGTATTAACCGATCCCACCAAAATTGGCTTACTCTCCATAGTTTCCCACTCTCCTTTTGCTGATGCTATCTTCTTCTTCTCCTTATTGATCCTTTCATCCATCTCTTCCTTCCAAGGCCCCCTGTCTTTGTTGTTGGAGACCATGGTGCTTCTAGATTAAAACAGATCTGGCAGAAAACAGCTCGAAACAAAACACGACGAGAAAACGATATACGGACCTCCAGGGGTCCGGGGGATTATATAGCAAATATTTTTACAACAAAAGGAAGGTTCCAGGCCGAAAACGAGTGGAAACGGGACGCCGAGGGGCTGTCCCCATAGGGCGGCGCGGCCAGGGTGGGGCCCGCGCCGGCCTATGGTGACGGGCCCTCGCGTCTCCTCCACTCCGTTTCGATCCCGTAATTTTTCATATTTTCCAAAAACAGCAGAAATATTGTTCGGAAAGCTAAACGCGGACTTTTTATTACTAAAACTGTTACCTATTCAAAGTCGAACTCTGCAGAACTGTCAATTTGATCTTTGATGAAAGCTTCCGGAGTTATCACTTGAATAATATCAATATCTTCATTATAAGAATCTCCAGAAATATAATGCTTAAGTCTTTGTCCATTCACTACTTGTGTGGCGTTACCTTCCAAAGAGCTAATTTTTATTGCTCCTGAACGATATACCTCCTCAATAACATATGGTCCTTCCCATTTTGAGAGTAATTTCCCTGCAAAAAATCTGAGACGAGACCGATACAATAGGACTTTATCTCCAACATTAAATTCTCTTTTAATAATTCTTCTATCATGCCACTTCTTAACTTTCTCCTTAAAAAGTTTAGCATTTTCATAAGCTTCATTTCTCCATTCATCTAAAGAACTCAATTGTAGCAACCTCTTCTTACCGGCAAGTTTAAAATCTTTATTAAGTTCTCTTACAGCCCAATAAGCTTTGTGCTCTAGTTCTAAAGGTAAATGACAAGCTTTTCCATAAACCATTTTATAAGGAGACATTCCCATAGGATTTTTATAAGCAGTTCTATAAGCCCACAATGCTTCCTTTAACTTACTAGCCCAATTCTTTCTAGATTTATTAACAGTCTTTCCCAAAATAGCTTTAATTTCTCTATTTGATAATTCTACTTGCCCACTAGTTTGAGGATGATAAGCTGAAGCAATTCTATGATTAATACCATATTTGGCAAGAGTTTTTCTAAAACCACCATGAATAAAATGAGAACCTCCATCAGTCATAATATATCTAGGTACTCCAAATCTAGGAAATATAACATCTACAAGCATTTTTATAGAGGTCTCACCATCAGCACTTTTTGTAGGTATAGCTTCTACCCATTTAGTAACATAATCAACAACGACAAGTATATGAGTGTTACCTTCTGAAGAAGGGAAAGGACCCATGAAGTCGAATCCCCAACAATCAAATGGTTCAATAACAAGAGTATAATTCATATGCATTTCATTGCGTCTAGAGATATTACCAACTCTTTGACATTCATCACAAGATAAGATAAACTTCCTTGCATCTTTGAAAAGTGTTGGCCAATAAAAACCTGATTGTAGAACCTTTTGTGCGGTTCTATCTCCGGCGTGATGTCCTCCATAAACACTACCATGGCATTTACTCAATATCTCTTGTTGTTCATATTCTGGGACACATCTTCGCATAATACCATCCACTCCTTCTTTATATAAGTGTGGGTCATCCCAAAAATAATGCCTCAAATCATAAAAGAATTTCCTCCTTTGCTGAGCTGAAAAGGTTGGAGGCAAGTACTTCGAAACAATAAAGTTAGCATAATCAGCATACCAAGGACTCGCGAACTCACCTTTATTACAGCCAATTGTTCATTTGGAAAACTATCATTAACAGGAACAAGATCATAAGTAATATTTTCCAATCTAGACAAATTATCAGCAACAGGATTATCAGCACCTTTCCTATCTACAATATGTAAATCAAATTCTTGCAAAAGAAGCACCCATCTAATAAGCCTTGGCTTAGCATCTTTCTTTTCCATAAGGTACCTAATTGCAGCATGATCAGTATGAATTGTGACTTTTGAATCAACAATATAGGGTCTAAACTTGTCACATGCAAAAACTACGGCTAATAACTCTTTCTCAGTTGTAGCATAATTTCTTTGAGCAGCATCTAGAGTTTTACTAGCATAATGAATAACATTTAATTTTTTATCTACTCGCTGTCCAAGGACAGCACCTACAGCAAAATCACTAGCATCACACATAATTTCAAAAGGTAAGTTCCAATCAGGAGGTTCAACTATAGCAGTTGTTAAGGCTTTCTTTAGAGTTTCAAAAGCTTCTTTACAATCATCATAAAAAAGAAAGGTACATCTTTTTGAAGAAGATTAGTAAGAGGCTTTGAAATTTTAGAGAAATCTTTAATAAACCTCCTATAAAAACCAGCATGACCAAGAATACTACGAATACCTTTAACATCCCTAGGATAGGGCATCTTCTCAATTGCTTCAACTTTAGCTCTATCAACTTCAATACCTCTTTCAGAAATTTTATGTCCCAATAGAATTCCTTCATTAACCATAAAGTGACATTTCTCCCAATTAAGAACAAGGTTAGTTTCTTCACATCTCTGCAAAACTTTATCAAGGTTTCGCAAGCAATTATCAAATGAATTCCCATAGACAGAAAAATCATCCATGAATACCTCAACAATCTTTTCACAAAAGCCATGAAAAATAGCAGACATGCATCTTTGAAAAGTAGCAGGAGCATTACATAAACCAAAAGGCATACGCCTATAAGCATAAGTTCCATAGGGACAAGTGAAAGTGGTTTTCTCTTGATCTTTAGCTCTAACAGCAATTTGTGAAAACCCAGAATATCCATCAAGAAAACAGAAATGTGTATTTTTAGACAACCCTCTAACATTTGATCAATAAAAGGTAAAGGGTAATGATCTTTCTTAGTAACTTTATTAACTTTTCTAAAATCAATGCACATTCTATACCCTACAACTACTCTTTGAGGAATAAGCTCATCATTATCATTAGGCACAACAGTTATACCTCCTTTCTTAGGAACACAATGCACAGGACTAACCCATCTACTATCAGCAATAGGATATATAATACCTGCTTCAAGGAGTTTTAATACCTCATTTCTTACCACATCCTTCATCTTGGGAATTAGACGACGCTGATGTTCAACAACAGGTTTTGCACCATCTTCTATATTAATAGCATGTTGGCAAATAGCAGGAGAAATCCCCTTCAAATCATCAAGAGTATAGCCAATAGCTCCTCGGTGCTTCTTCAATATTTCCAATAACCTTTCTTCCTCGATATCTGAAAGCTTAGCACTAATAATAACAGGATATGTTTTCTTCTCATCAATATAAGCATACTTAAGATTATCAGGTAATGGTTTCAAATCAAATACAGGATCTTCCTTTGGTGGTGGTGTTACACCTAAATCTTCAACCGGTAAGTCATGTTTAAGAATAGGTTGACGAAGGAAAATTTCATCAAGCTCATCCCTTTCTTCCCTAAAAACTTCACTCTCACTATTTTCCAAATGTTGCTGCAAAGGATTACTAGGAGCAAGAGCAATAGATGCACATTGTTCAACTCTAAAATCTTCATTAGGCAAATCAGCTTTATAAGGAGTTTTGGCAAATTTAGAGAAGTTAAACTCATAAGATTCACCAGCAAATTTAGTAACAATTTTCTCTTTCTTGCAATCTATAATAGCTCCACATGTATTTAGAAAAGGTCTACCAAAAATAATAGGACAAAACTTACTAGCAGCAGAACCAAGTACCAAAAAGTCAGCAGGATATTTAATCTTACCACATAGAACTTCAACATCTCGAACAATACCAATGGGAGAGATAGTTTCTCTATTAGCTAGCCGAATAACCACATCAATATCTTCAAGTTCACAAGAACCAATTTCATGCATAATTTCCGTGTAGAGCTCATAAGGAATGGCACTAATACTTGCACCAATATCGCATAAACCATAATAGCAATGATCACCAATTCGAACAGAGAGCACAGGAACACTGGCTTTCATAGACTTATTAGGATGCGAAACAATATTAGAAGCATCTTCACAAAAAATAATATGACCATCTTCCACATTTTCAGTAACAAGATCTTTAACTATTGCAACAGCAGGTTCAACTTTTATTTGTTCTTCAGGTTCTATGGGTTTCTTTGCACTTTTATTAACTACACTAGTTATAACAGAATACTCCTTCATTTTAGCAGGGAAAGGAGTTTTTTCAATATAAGCTTCAGGAAGAACATGATCAACAGTTTTAATTTCAATACATTTGCCTTTAGGTGAATCAACTTTATCTTTATATGGTTCATGATACTTATCAAAATTCTTCCTAGGCAATTCAAAATGAGAGGCAAAGGCTTTATAAATATTTGCAACAACTTGAGAGTCAAGACCATATGTAGCACTCATATTACGATATTCATCGGTATCCATAAAAGTTTCAATGCATTCATAATTATAATTTATACCTGACACTCTACCTTTGTCGTTCTCCCATCCTTCATTATTTTCTTGGATTCGATCAAGAAGGTCCCATTTAAACTCTTCTTTATTGCGCGTGAATGATCCAGAACAAGAAGTATCCAGCAGCAAGGTTTTATCTTGAAAAGACAATCTTGCATAGAAATTATCAATAATAATATTACCAGGAAGCTCATGAATGGGGCATTTGAGCATTAAAGACTTCAATCTCCCCCACGCTTGGGCAATACTCTCTCCATCATGAGGCCAAAAATTATATATACGGTTGCGGTCTTTGTGAATTTCACTTGGAGGATAGAATTTAGAGTAAAATACAGGCACAATATCCTTCCAATCAAGAGAATGCCCATCCTTCAGCAGTTTATACCAATGTGCCGCTTTACCAGATAGCGACATAACAAATAATTTCTTCCTAACTTCATCCATTGAAATACCTGCACATTTGAATAACCCGCATAATTCATGTAAAAACAGTAAATGATCTCCAGGATGAACAGTTCCATCCCCTTCATAGCGGTTATCCACAACACGTTCAATAATTTTCATAGGTATTTTATATGGTATTACTTCCTCACCTGGCGCCTCATCCACTACCGTTGCAGTAGTAGTAGATTTCCCAAATAGAAATTCAAGGGAGGATCTCTCCATAATGACTTATAGTAGCAAGCAGAAACAAAATCAGCACGTACAGTAAAAGTTTCCTTACCAATTCCACTTACCAATAGCGCTTCACTCCCCGGCCGCTAAAATAGTCTTGATGACCCACAAGTATAGGGGTGTATCGTAGTACTTTCGATAAATAAGAGTGTCGAACCCAACGAGGAGCAGAAGGTGTTGACAAGCAGTTTCGATGAAGGATTCTTGTAAATGCTCACAGACAAGTATTCAGGGGGTTTTGATATTGCAGATAAATAAAGTACAAGTAAATAAAATGCGAGAGAAATAATTGCAGCGAGTGGCCCAATCCTTTAGCACAAAGGACAAGCCGGTTTGTTTACTTATAATGACCAAACGTTCTCGAGGACACACGGGGATTTTAGTCTAGTGCTTTCGCTTCATACGGCTGATTAATCTTCATTGTTTTGATAAGTGTTGTGTGGGTGAACCTATGCTAATGCACCGCCCTTCCTAGGACTAATACATACTTGTGATTATACCCCTTGCAAGCATCCGCAAATACAAGAAAGTAATTAAGATAAATCTAACCACAGCCTTAAACTCTGAGATCCTGCTATCCCTCCTGCACCGATATACTAACGGGGGTTTAGGTTGCTGTCACTCCGGCAACCCCACAATTAGCAAACGAATACAAGATGCACTCCCCTAGGCCCATAAAGGTGAAGTATCATGTAGTCGACGTTCACATGACACCACTAGAAGAGTAACACCACTACTTAAATATCATAACATTGAATACTACTCAACAATAATTCACTACTAACATCTAGACTTCACCCATGTCCTCAAGAACTAAACGAACTACTCACGAGACATCATATGGAACATGATCAGAGGTGATATGATGATGAATAACAATCTGAACATAAACCTTGGTTCAAAGGTTTCACTCAATAGCATCAATAACAAGTAGTAATCAACACCGGGAGAGTTTCCCCTATCAAACAATCAAGATCCAACCCAAATCGTTACAGCGGTGACGAGATGCAGCGGTGGTGATGGCGGTGTAGATGGTGAAGATGATGACGATGATGATGGAGATGATGTCCAGCTCGATGACGATGGCGATGGCGTCGATTTCCCTCCGGGAGGGAATTTCCCCGGCGGATTCCTGCCCGCCGGAGAGCTCTTTTCTCTCGGTGTTTCTCCGCCCGCAGAGGCGGCTCTGTCAATTCTCCGTAACTCCCGGTCTTAGGTTTTCGGGGCGAAGAAGTACGCGAAGGAGAGGCGGCCAGAGGGGGTGGGCCCCCTCCCCACAAGGCGGCGCGGCCAGGCCTGGGCCCGCGCCGGCCTATGGGGGGGCCATGGTGGCTCCTCCCGGCTCCTGGCTCCCTTCGTCTTCTGGAAAAATAGGATTTTCCGTATAAATTCCGTCAATTGTTGATTGATGTCTACGGGTGCTTCTATTCTTGTAGACGGTGTTGGGCCTCCAAGAGCAGAGGTTTGTAGAACAGCAGCAAGTTTTCCCTTAAGTGGATCACCCAAGGTTTATCGAACTCAGGGAGGAAGAGGTCAAAGATATCCCTCTCAAGCAACCCTGCAACCACAAAGCAAGAAGTCTCTTGTGTCCCCAACACACCTAATAGGTGCACTAGTTCGGCGAAGAGATAGTGAAATACAGGTGGTATGAATAAGTATGAGCAGTAGTACGGCGCCAGAAAATAGCTTGCTGGCGTGCAATTGATGGTAGTAATATTGCGGGAAGTAAACATGCAGTAGAACAGTAAACAAGCAGCGATAACAGTATTTAGGAACAAGGCCTAGGGATCATACTTTCACTAGTGGACACTCTCAACATTGATCACATAATAAATAAGTTCTCTTTCCTTTGTGCTACATATACTCTTGTTTGATAATGAGCACCACTAATTGTGTAGGATTACACGAACCCTCAATGCCGGAGTTAACAAGCGCCACAACATTTGATATTCATGTTTAAGTAACCTTAGAGTATAATAGATCTTTGCAAAATAGACCAAGTACTAACATAGCATGCACACTGTCACCATCACACTACGAAGGAGGCATAAATCACATCAATACTATCATAATGACAATTAACTCCACAATCTACAAGAGATTATGATCATAATCTACGACAAGAACTACACGATGCACACACTGTCACCATTACACCATGCAGGAGGAATAGACTACTTTAATAACATCACATGAGTAGCACATAGATAAATAGTGATACAAAACACATTGCAATCATAAAGGGATATAAATAAGCACTTCACTACGCCATTCATAACAGTGAATAAGTATTCTGTGAAATATAGCCTAAGAGACCCACACGGTGCACACACTGTCACCTTTACACACGTGGGACAAGGAGTCTCCGGAGATCACATAAGTAAAACCCACTTGACTAGCATAATGACATCTAGATTACAAGCATCATCATATGAATCTCAATCATGTAAGGCAGCTCATGAGATTATTGTATTGAAGTACATAGGAGAGAGATGAACCACATAGCTACCGGTACAGCCCCGAGCCTCGATGGAGAACTACTCCCTCCTCATGGGAGCAGCAGCGGTGATGAAGATGGCGGTGGAGATGGCAGCGGTGTCGATGGAGAAGCCTTCCGGGGCACTTCCCCGTCCGGCGGCGTGCCAACAGACTCTCCCCCAGATCTTGGCTTCGCGATGGCGGCGCTCGGAACTTTTCGTACCGTGGCTTATTCCCATCGTGGTTTAGGTCGGGACCTTTATATAGGCGAAGAGGCGGAGTCGGAGGCTGACGAGGCGACCGAACGGCGCGGCCCGTGCCCGGCCGCGCCACCCTATCATCTGGGCCCACCAGGGCTCCCCTCTCGTGGCTCTCGGGTGTTGGAAGCTTCGTGGAAAAATAGGATGTGGGCATTGATTTCGTCCGATTTCGAGAATATTTCCTTACTAGGATTTCTTGAACCAAAAACAGCAAGAACAGAACTGGCCCTTCGGCATCTCGTCAATAGGTTAGTTCCGGAAAACGCATAATAATGACATATAATGTGTATAAAACATGTAGGTATCATCAATAAAGTAGCATGGAACATAAGAAATTATAGATACGTTGGAGACGTATCAACATCCCCAAGCTTAGTTCCTACTCGTCCTCGAGTAGGTAAACGATAACAATGATAATTTCTTAAGTGACATGCCATCATAACCTTGATCATACTATTGTAAGCATATGTAATGAATGCAGCGATCAAAAACAATGGTAATGACATGAGTAAACAAATGAATCATAAAGCAAAGACTTTTCATGAATAGTACTTTCAATACAAGCATCAATAAGTCTTGCATAAGAGTTAGCTCGTAAAGCAATAATTCAAAGTAGAGGTATTGAAGCAACACAAAGGAAGATTAAGTTTCAGCGGTTGCTTTCAACTTATAACATGTATATCTCATGGATATTGTCAATGTAAAGTAATATAACAAGTGCAATATGCAAGTATGTAGGAATCAATGCACAGTTCACACAAGTGTTTGCTTCTTGAGGTGGAGAGAGATAGGTCAACTGACCCAACATAAAAGTAAAAGAAAGGCCCTTCGACGAGGGAAGCATTGATTGCTATATTTGTGCTAGAGCTTTGATTTTGAAAACATCAAGAGAGTATAAAAGTAAAGTTTTGAGAGGTGTTTGTTGTTGTGAACGAATGGTAGTGGGCACTCTAACCCCCTTGCCAGACAAACCTTCAAAGAGCGGCTCCCATTTTATTTTTATTTTTGTGTGGCACTCCTTCCAACCTTTCTTTCACAAACCATGGCTAACCGAATCCTGCCAACAATCTCATACCATGAAGGAGTGCCTTTTTATTTTAGTTTTATTATGATGACACTCCTCCCAACCTTTGCTTACACAAGCCATGGCTAACCGAATCCTTCGGGTGCCGTCCAACAATCACATACCATGGAGGAGTGTCTATTTTTGTTAATTAATTTGGGATTGGGAATCCCATTGCCAGCTCTTTTTGCAAAATTATTGGATAAGCGGATGAAGCCACTCGTCCATTGGTGAAAGTTGCCCAACAAGATTGAAAGATAAACACCACATACTTCCTCATGAGCTATAAAACATTGACACAAATAAGAGGTAATAACTTTTGAAGTGTTTAAAGGTAGCACTCAAGCAATTTACTTTGGAATGGCGGAGAAATACCATGTAGTAGGTAGGTATGGTGGACACAAATGGCATAGTGGTTGGCTCAAGGATTTTGGATGCATGAGAAGTATTCCCTCTCGATACAAGGCTTAGGCTAGCAAGGTTATTTGAAACAAACACAAGGATGAACCGGTGCAGCAAAACTCACATAAAAGACATATTGTAAACATTATAAGACTCTACACCGTCTTCCTTGTTGTTCAACCCAATACTAGAAATTATCTAGACCTTAGAGAGACTAATTATGCAAACCAAATTTTAGCAAGCTCTATGTATTTCTTCATTAATAGGTGCAAAGTATATGATGCAAGAGCTTAAACATGAGCACAACAATTACCAAGTATCACATTATCCAAGACATTTTACCAATTACTACATGTAGCATTTCCCGTTTCCAACCATATAACAACAAGTGAAGCGATCAACTTTCGCCCTGAACATTAAAAGCTAAGAACACATGTGTTCATATGAACCAGCGGAGCGTGTCTCTCTCCCACACAAGGATGAACTTATTCGAGAACTAAGATAACAAAACAAAAACAAAAATAAAAGCACACAGACGCTCCAAGTAAAGTACATAAGAATGTGACGGAATAAAAATATAGTTTCACTAGAAGAAACCTGATAAGTTGTCGATGAAGAAGGGGATGCCTTAGGCATCCCCAAGCTTAGATGCTTGAGTCTTCTTAAAATATGCAGGGATGAACCAGGGGCATCCCCAAGCTTAGACCTTTCACTCTTCTCGATCACATTATATCACCCTCTTCTATTGACCCTTGAAAACTTCCACACCAAACTTCAAGCAAACTCATTAGAGGGTTAGTGCACAATCAAAAATTCACATGTTCAGAGGTGACACAATCATTCTTAACACTTCTGGACATTGCACAAAACTTCTGAAAGTTAATGGAACAAAGAAACTCATTCAACTTAACAAAAGCAGCAATACGAAATAAAAGGCAAAATCTGTCAAAAACAGAATAGTCCATAAAGACGAACCTGAAAGGGGCACTTAACTTGCTCAAACGGAAAAACTCAAAACTAATGAAAGTTGCGTACATATCTGAGGATCACGCTCGTAATTTTGCAGATTTTTTCGATTTTCTACAGAGACTTATGCCAGAATTCGTGACAGACAGCAATGCTGTTTCTGCGCAGCGATCCCAAATATAACATCAACTTTAGCATAGAAACTTTACTTGGCACAAAAACATGATAATGAGAGGTTGCTACAGTAGTAAACAACTTCCAAGACTCAACAAAACAAAAAGTGCTGTAGTAAAATAAACACATGGGTTATCTCCCAAGAAATTCTTTCTTTATAGCCATTAAGATGGGCTCAGCAGTTTTAATGATGCACTCGCAAGAAATAGTATTTGAAGCAAAAGAGAGCATCAAGAGGCAAATTCAAAACACATTTAAGCCTAACATGCTTCCTATGAAAAGGAATCTTGTAAATAAACAAGTTCAAGAAGCATAATGCAACAAGCATAGAAAGATAAAACAAGTGTAGCTTCAAAAATTTCAGCACATAGAGAGGCATTTTAGTAACATGAAAATTTCTATAACCATATTTTCCTCTCTCATAATAACTTTCAGTAGCATCATGAACAAACTCAACAATATAACTATCACATAAAGCATTCTTATCATGAGTCTCATGCATAAAATTATTACTACTCCCAACATAAGCATAGTCATTCTTATTAATTGTAGTGGGAGCAAATTCAACAAAGTAGCTATCAAATATAGGAGGTATATTGTAATCATAATCAAATTTATCCTCCATAACAGGTGGTAACAAAAGACTACTATCATTATAATCATCATAAATGGGAGGCAAATCATAATCAACATAAACTTTCTCCTCAATACCCGGAGGGCTAAAGAGATCATTTTCATCAAAACCGACCTCCCCAAGCTTAGAATTTTCCATAGCATTAGCAACAATGGTGTTCAAAGCATTCATATTAATAACATTCCCATTAGCATGCATATAAATTTCCATGGGTTTTTAATTCTCTCTTCAAACACATCATGTCCTAATTCAAGATAAAGTTCATAAAGATCTCTCATATTTTTGTTGTTTTCCATTATGCCTAACTAGTGTAAAACAAGAAACAAAAAGATGCAATTGCAGGATCTAAAGGAAATAGCTTCGAGTACTTACAATGGCGGAAAATGGCTTAGTAGCCGAGATCCGGAGTGTGAGTACCTTTTACCTTTCCTCCGGCAACGGCGCCGAAAATAGCTTGATGTCTACGGTGCTTCTATTCTTGAAGACAGTGTTGGGCCTCCAAGAGCAGAGGTTTGTAGAACAGCAGCAAGTTTTCCCTTAAGTGGATCACCCAAGGTTTATCGAACTCAGGGAGGAAGAGGTCAAAGATATCCCTCTCAAGCAACCCTGCAACCACAAAGCAAGAAGTCTCTTGTGTCCCCAACACACCTAATAGGTGCACTAGTTCGGCGAAGAGATAGTGAAATACAGGTGGTATGAATAAGTATGAGAGTAGTACGGCGCCAAATAGCTTGCTGGCGTGCAATTGATGGTAGTAATATTGCGGGAAGTAAACATGCAGTAGAACAGTAAACAAGCAGCGATAACAGTATTTAGGAACAAGGCCTAGGGATCATACTTTCACTAGTGGACACTCTCAACATTGATAACATAATAAATAAGTTCTCTTTCCTTTGTGCTACATATACTCTTGTTTGATAATGAACACCACTAATTGTGTAGGATTACACGAACCCTCAATGCCGGAGTTAACAAGCGCCACAACATTCGATATTCATGTTTAAGTAACCTTAGAGTATAATAGATCTTTGCAAAATAGACCAAGTACTAACATAGCATGCACACTCTCACCATCACACTACGAAGGAGGCATAAATCACATCAATACTATCATAATGACAATTAACTCCACAATCTACAAGAGATTATTCATAATCTACGACAAGAACTACACGATGCACACACTGTCACCATTACACCATGCAGGAGGAATAGACTACTTTAATAACATCACATGAGTAGCACATAGATAAATAGTGATACAAAACACATTGCAATCATAAAGGGATATAAATAAGCACTTCACTACACCATTCATAACAGTGAATAAGTATTCTGTGAAATATAGCCTAAGAGACCCACACGGTGCACACACTGTCACCTTTACACACGTGGGACAAGGAGTCTCCGGAGATCACATAAGTAAAACCCACTTGACTAGCATAATGGCATCTAGATTACAAGCATCATCATATGAATCTCAATCATGTAAGGCAGCTCATGAGATTATTGTATTGAAGTACATAGGAGAGAGATGAACCACATAGCTACCTGTACAGCCCCGAGCCTCGATGGATAACTACTCCCTCCTCATGGGAGCAGAGCGGTGATGAAGATGGCGTGAGATGGCAGCGGTGTCGATGGAGAAGCCTTCCGGGGCACTTCCCGTCCCGGCGGCGTGCCGGAACAGAGACTCTGTCCCCGATCTTGGCTTCGCGATGGCGGCGGCTCTGGAACTTTCTCGTACCGTGGCTTATTCCCATCGGGGTTTAGGTCAGGGACCTTTATATAGGCGAAGAGGTGGAGTCGGAGGGCTGACGAGGCGACCAGACAACAGGGGGCGCGGCCCAGGCCCTGGCCGCGCCACCCTATCATCTGGGCCCACCAGGGCTCCCCTCTGGTGGCTCTCGGGTGTTTTGGAAGCTTCGTGGAAAAATAGGATGCGGGCATTGATTTCGTCCGATTCCGAGAATATTTCCTTACTAGGATTTCTGAACCAAAAACAGCAAAACAGAACGGCCTTCGGCATCTCGTCAATAGGTTAGTTCCGGAAAACGCATAATAATGACATATAATGTGTATAAAACATGTAGGTATCATCAATAAAGTAGCATGGAACATAAGAAATTATAGATACGTTGGAGACGTATCATTGATCTTCAGAAATATGGTGTCCTGACGGTGCTTTTTCCAGCAGAATCCTGACTCCGGTGAATAATTCTCCAATGATCACGAAACATGCAAAATAGATGAAATAACATAAGTATCATCTCTAAATATGAAATATATCAATGAATAATAGCAAATTATGATATAAAATAGTGATGCAAAATGGTCGTATCAATCATCCCTCTTCTCTTTTGTTTACACATGTACTTTAGTTTTATTTATTAGATGACACTCCCCCCAACCTTTTCTTTCACAAGCCATGGCTAACCGAATCCTCGGGTGCCTTCCAACATTCACATACCATGGAGGAGTGTCTATTTGGAAATTTAAGTTGCTTACTGATAAATCAGAGCAAAACATGTGAAGAGAATTATTAATGCAAGTTAATTAATTGAGGCTGGGAACCTCATTGCCAGCTCTTTTTGCAAAATTATTGGATAAGCGGATGAAGCCACTAGTCCATTGTGAAAGTCTGTCCGAAGTAAATGACAAGATCGAAAGATAAAACACCACATACTTCCTCATGAGCTATAAAACATTGACACAAATAAGAGATAATAGCTTTTGAATTGTTTAAAGGTAGCACATGAAGTAATTTACTTTGGAATGGCAGGAAATACCACATAGTAGGTAGATATGGTGGACACAAATGGCATGGAGTTTGGCTCAAGGTGTTTGGATGCACGAGAAGCATTTCCTCTCAGTACAAGGTTTGGGCTAGCAAGGTTGTTTGAAGCAAACACAAGTATGAACAGGTACAGCAAAACTCACACAAGAACATATTGCAAGCATTATAAGGCTCTACACTGTCTTCCTTGTTGTTCAAACACTTTACCCGAAAATATCTAGACTTATAGAGAACAATCATGCAAACCAAATTAAACAAGCTCTACAGTAGTTCTTCATTAATAGATTAAACTACATGATGCAAGAGCTTAAACATGATCTATGAGAGCTCAAACAATTGCCAAATTACCAAACCATATGCAGCATTTTCCGATTCCAACCAAATAGCAATTTAACGAAGCAATAAGCCTTCGCCATGAACATTAAAGCACAATTAAGAACACAAGTGTTCCATATGAAAAAGCGGAGCGTAATATCTCCAATATAAGGATGACGGGATCCAACTTTATTCAAACAAAACAAAAAAAAAGCAAACCGACGCTCCAAGTAAAGCACATAGGAATGTGATGGAATAAAAATATAGTTTCACTAGAAGTGACCTGATAGTGTTGTCGATGAAGAAGGGGATGCCTTGGGCATCCCCAAGCTTAGATGCTTGAGTCTTCTTAAAATATGCAGGGATGAACCACGGGGCATCCCCAAGCTTAGACCTTTCACTCTTCTTGATCATAGTATATCATCCTCTTCTCTTGACCCTTGAAAACTTCCTTCACACAAACTCCAAGCAAACTCATTAGAGGGTTAGTGCGTAACCACAAATTCACATATTCAGAGGTGACACAATCATTCTTATCACTTCTGGACATTGCACAAAGCTTCTGAAAGTTAATGGAACAAAGAAACTCATTCAACATAGCAAAAGCGGCAATGCGAAATAAAAGATAGAATCTGTCAAAAACAGAACAGTCCGTAAAGAATCATCTGGAAGGGGCACTTAACTTGCTCAAATGGAAAAACTCAAAACTAATGAAAGTTGCGTAAATATCTGAGGACCGCGCTCGTAAATTTGCATATTTTTTCGATTTTTTTACAGAGACTTATGCGTGAATTCGTGACAGACAAGAATTCTGCGCAGTGATCCCAAATATAGTATCAACTTTAACATAGAAACTTTACTTGGCACAAAAACATGATAAGGAGAGGTTGCTACAGTAGTAAACAACTTTCAAGACTCAACAATACAGTAAATAAAATGAAACATGGGTCATCTCCCAAGAAGTGTTTTTCTTTAACGCCTTTCAGCTAGGCGCAGAAAGTGCAAATCAAGTAACATCAAGAGAAGAAGCATCAACATTATTATTTTGGGAGTTGGGAGTTTCCTCTATAATGCATGTTATCTTATCTATGTAAGTTTCAGAGGCTCCCTTTTCATTACTCTTAGGCTTGCTATTCTCATCAAATAAATTTTCGGGAACAATCCAATCATAATTCTTTTCTAGTGCCTCGAACATTCCTACAAGCTTGCAAGGTATTGATGTCTTAATGTCCCCTCCATCATTAACATTATTAGTGTACTTTATCCTATCAATGTCCATCTTCTCAAGGGTACTAGCAAAGTTGGTGTAAGAACCAAGCATTTTATATTTAGTAAAAACTTTTCTAGCCTCTCTTGCTACACCACCAAATTCTTTTAGAAGAGTTTCTAAAACAAAATCTTTCTTTTCTCCTTCCTCCATATCAGAGAGTGTAAGAAACATATGCTGAATTATAGGATTGAGATTAACAAATTTAATTTTCAACATGTGTACTAGAGAAGCAACAGCAATTTCATAAGTAGGAGCAAGTTCTACCAAGTGTCTATCTTCAAAATCTTCAGCTATACTAACATGAGTGAAAAAATATTCTATATTATCTCTTCCAATTATAGACCCTCGGCCTACCGGTATGTCTTTTAGAGTGTGCTTAGGAGGAAACATGATGAAATAAGCAAAAAGTAAACTAGGCAAATAGAATAAAGGCAAGTAACTAATTTTTTTTATGTTTTTGATATAGAGAACAAGACAGTAAATAAAGTAAAGCTAGCAACTAATTTTTTTGTGTTTTGTTTAAGTGCAGCAAACAAAGTAGTAAATAAAATAAAGCAAGACAAAAAAAGTAAAGAGATTGGAAGTCGAGACTCCCCTTGCAGCGTGTCTTGATCTCCCCGGCAACGGCGCCAGAAAAAAGTGCTGGCGTGTAGTTGACGTGGGAGTTAGAAATATCTCGGGTGTAACTTTTCTTCAGTTCCCCGGCAATGGCGCCAGAAAACAGTCCTTGATGAGCGTAGATGTACACGTCCGTTGGGAACCCCAAGAGGAAGGTATGATGCGCACACGGTGCAAGTTTCCCTCAGAAAGAAACCAAGGTTATCGAACCAGAGGAGCCAAGAAGCACGTGAAGGTTGTTGGTGGAGGAATGTAGCAACACCAGTGAAACCGGCGCCAACGTGGAACCTGCACAACACAATCAAAGTACTTTGCCCCAACGTAATAGTGAGGTTGTCAATCTCACGGCTTGCTGAAAACAAAGGATTAAGCGTATCGAGTGGAAGATGGTGTTTGTTTGCAAAGAACAGTAAAAGGAGAATGTATTCAGATGTAAAAGAATGGACCGGGTCCACAGTTCACTAGTGGTGTCTCTCCAATAAGATAACTAGCATGCTGGGTGAAATTACAGGCGAGCAATTGACAAATAAAGATTCAATACATATCAACGATGATTACTATGTGATTTAATCAGGGCATTACGACAAAGTACATAGACCGCTATCCAGATGCATCTATGCCTAAATAATCCACCTTCAGGTTATCATTCGAACCCCTTCGGTATTAAGTTGTAAACAACAGATAATTGCATTAAGTATGGTGTGTAATGTAATTAACACAAATATCCTTAGACAAAGCATCAATGTTTTATCCCTAGTAGCAACAGCACATCCACAATCTTAGAACTTTTTGTCACTGTCCCAGATTCAATGGAGGCATGAACCCACTATCGAGCATAAATACTCCCTCTTGGAGTTAAGAGTACAAACTTGGCCAGAGCCTCTACTAATAACGGAGAGCATGCAAGAACATAAACAACACATATATGATAGATTGATAATCAACTTAACATAGTATTCTCTATTCATCGGATCTCGCCAAACACAACATGTAGCATTACAAATAGATGATCTTGATCATGTTAGGCAGCTCGCAAGATCTATAACAATGAAAGCACAAGCGGAGAAGACAACCATCTAGCTACTGCTATGGACCCATAGTCCAAGGATGAACTACTCACGCATCAATCCGGAGGCGGGCATGATGATGTAGAGCCCTCCGGTGATGACCCCTCTCCGGCAGGTGCCGGAGGCGATCTCCCGAATCCCCCGAGATGGGACTGGCGGCGGCCTCTCGAATGCTTTCCGACGTGGCCTCTGCAAACGGCTTCGCGACGAAGGCTATTTGTAGGCGGAAGGGTAGGTCAAGGCGACGCGAGGGCCCAGACAACCGGCGCGGCCGGCTTGGGCCGTGCCGCCTAGTGTCTGGCCACCTCGTGGCCCCACTGTCTCCCTAGGTCTTCTGGAAGCTTCGTGTAAAAATAGGCCCCGGGCATTGATTTCGTCCAATTCCGAGAATATTTCCTTACTAGGATTTCTGAAACCAAAAACAAAAGAAAACAACTGGCACTTCGGCATCTTGTTAATAGGTTAGTGCCGGAAAATGTAAAATAATGCTGTAAAGTATGTATAAAACATTCAAGTATTGTAATAAAAGTAGCATGGAACATAAGAAATTATAGATACGTTTGCGACGTATCACCAGCCAGCAGGCTTTCCCTCGCTGGAGGTGTCGGACGGGAGCTGGAAGATGTAGCTCATCGTCGCTGGAGGTGTCGGATGGAGGCTTGGATGAATGGCGGCGTACGTATGGGTCTTATTGAGCGCGGATGAACGGCGGCGCAGAAGTCGAAGAGAGCAGCGGTTGCTCTTCCGAGGAGTCGGCGCTCCATTCCGGCGGGGTTGCGCGCGACGCGGTTGCCAATGCGACGGTTCCGCTTCCTGGCAACTGCACCGTCGCTACGTATGTGGCGGTTGAGCATCCGAGCCGCTGACGGGTCGGGCCCGCCCCTCCTCGCCTCTCATTTCGTTGTGTTCGGCGTGCCCGGTGCGTCCCATGTGGGACGGGGACAGGCTCAGGACGCCGTACACCGTATCGGGCCGCGCCGGACAAAAAAAAGCCTTTGGGGCGCGCGGCTGGGAACGTTTTTTTGTCCGGCGCGCCCCAAATCGCTTTGGGGAACGGTTTGGGGGCCGCGACTGGAGATGCTCTAAGGTTCTGGAGTTTAGGTCCATTTACTACTACAAAGTGCACGATTCCTTAAGGTAATCTGTTGTTAGTTAGACTAAGTTGAATGACCCCTCTCACGCTCTCATAAAATTCGGAGAAGTAAGAGCATCTCTAACAGAGCCCGTAAACACGTGAACTGAAAACTGTGAGTTCAGTTCACTGAACTCGTGTTTACGGGTCGGAAAAACTTTGTCACATAGTAGAATCTATAGTAGAATCTGTAAAATAAAAACTGAAAAACTGAATTTGAAATGTCGCGGATAAATTAGTAGATGATCATATATATAGATGGATTTGATGCTCCCGAGTGAGCATCAAAAGTTACATAATTTGAGAAATTGAACCTAAATTACTTATACACCGGCGGGCGCCACTAAATTGAAGCAAAATGCGGCCTAAATAATGGCCTATGCGTGCGGCGGTGCCGGTGGTGGCGGAGCGTCTCGGCGGTAGACGGCATCGACGGTGGCGTGGAGGAGCTTCACTCCTCGTCGGCGTCAAGCTCGACTATCTCGAGCTTGACGCGGCGGACGCGCTCCCCCGGCGGTCCGCCTCGTACTCGCGCACCTGGCAGATGGCGTCCGCCTCCTCCCGGCGGAAGCGAGTGCGGGCCTCCGCCTCGGAGATGGCCTTCGTCTGCGCGAGCACGGCCTCCTCCTCGTCGGAGCCGTGGACGTAGTCGCCCGTCGAGAAGGTGGGCGACCGCGCGGGGACGAGGTCGTCGCTGTCGCTGCTCTCGGCGATGGGGAGTCGTGGTGCGCGACTGGAGCCGCCAGACGAGGGCCCCTCGCCGGCGTTGGCGTACCTCGCCAGCTTCCCTGGGGGCGTGAGCCCCCAGTTCGTCCACTGGCGGGCGCTGCGCTTGCGCGCGCCCTCCGACCTGTTCTATTTCCGCCGTTCCGCGTCGGTGCGGAACACGGGGGGACGCGGCGGCGAGTCCTCGCCGCCCAATCCGGCGTCGCGGCCTGCTGAGCCGCAACGGGAGGCCATCGTGCCGGAAACGAGGGTGGAACGGTGGCTGCAGGATGCTCGATTGCGCGCCAAAATACGGGGGAGGCGGCGGCGGAGGGAGTGGAAGCGGCGGAGGGGTGTAGGATTTGGAAACCGAACTCCCCTCACGACCCCTTTTAATACGGGGCGACCGGGGGGGCGAACTCGTTATATGGGCCAGGCCGCGAGTTCGGGCTCCGTTCTGGCCCAGTTTTGGCCCAAACCCGTATAACCGCCGGAGTTTTTCAGTTTCCGCCCAGTTTGCGGGTTCTGCTAGAGGTGCTCTAACATGTTAGCTTTGTTCTGAGTTTTACAGCTTCAAGTGTACAACAACTTCATTGACGTTGGTCAGTCCAAGCTCGCAAGCATTTTGCACTCAAATGAGCTGTTCTGAATTCTCAAGGTGCACAATTCTTTGCCAACTACGTATAACTAAAGAATTGCAGATTTCTTTTTGTGAACAGAAATAAGAGATGAACATTTCAGCAAGCACAAGCCCATCCGGTTCTGGAATGAAGAGGAATGGAACGGAACCGTTCCGCACTTGAAGCCCGTTCGCGTGTTCGGTTTGCCAAAGGAACGGAACCAGCTGGTTCCACAAAAGAGAATATTTCTCTCATATGCGGAACGCACTGGTTCCACCAAATCGGTCGGACGATGAGGAACGACTGACTGACCAGCCCAACTAATCCCTCCAAAAAATAATTAGCCTTCCTAAACGTCTTCTCTCCGTCTTTGCCGGATTGCGAGCACGTGAGGCGGCCGACGGCAAGCAAACGAGACGGCCGACGGCGAGCAGGCGCGGCGGCTGACGGTGAACATGCCGACGCGGCGGCTACGAGGCACGCCCGGCGGAGGACAGCGCACGGGCGACGGCGGCCAGCATGCGCGTGGTGGCGAAGCACACCTGGCGGCGGCTAGCTCACACGGCGACGGCCAGTCACGCGCGCTGCGGCCAGCTCACTCGGCGGCGGCGAGGCACGCCCGACGGCCTAGCACACGCGTGGCGGCAAGGCAAGCCCGGCGGTGGCCAGCACACGCGGCGGCGGCCAACGCACGCGGCGGTGGACTAGCACACACGCGCACGGCTATACTTGTTGATTTTGGCATGTGATAATTTTGATTTGCACAAAAAATTCACAAGGGCTACTAGTACTATCACAAGAGCAAACGAGCCTACATTTCTCAACTTCTTTCCCCTTGCAGACGCCTAGATTGCAGGATACACTCCCGAGACACAACAATAGAACATAACTTCAGTCCTCAAGTTCAATAGCCTAGCTTCTCCTCTTGTGCACTATCAACGGTGAGCTGACTCGATAAAGAGTAGATCGGGAGAGGCGAAAACAGGGCGACTCGAAGGTTCGAGGTCTTGCCGGCGGATTCGCCGCTCCCCTTTTCCTCCGGTGGCCGCTCCGGCGCCGTGAGGACGAGGGGAGCTCCGGATTCGACCGTGCATGTATATAGTCCCAGTAGTCTAAGTCTTACCGGCGATGGCGGTGGGGTGGTGCCGGTGTCGCGTCGGCGGAATAAAGGTGTGGCTGCTCTTCTTCCACCTCGGCAACGTCCTCCTGGGCGGGGCTGTCGAGCAGCTGTTGGGTCGTGCTCGCGGATCGGCGGATCCGGCGAGTCGGAGTGGCCTGGGCATGGTTGTCGTGGCGGAGGTGATGATATGCCCATGGGTCTTTTGTCCCCCGTCTCCGTCTTCGCGGCAGTGAGGTGGCCTCCGGCCTCACTGTGGAGTTGCTGGGGGTGGTTTTGGAGTTGGAGATGCTGGTGCGTGTCTCCGTCTTCCCCGGCCGGCCGTGGTGGCGAGGGGGGAAGCTATGGTGCCTGCGTGCTGGGTCTTCTTGGTCGGTCTTCCAGGGATGGTGCTGTGGGAGTTGCTGCTGAGGTTGTGTTGCGGTTTGAGGTGGTGGGATCTGGCTGTTCTGGGCCAGATCGGAAGCGGTTCGAGCTCGGCGTGTGTCGCCGGCCGATGATCTTTCAGTGCGTAGCAGATCCTCTTCTCCGGAATTGGTGGTTACTGCGGCTCGTAAAAGCCTTTTGGCGAGGAGTTCCTCCGCTTCCAGGGTTCGTCATCGTCGACGTTTTCTTTGCGGGCGTGCGCGCTGGTGGAGTTCCAGGTCGTCGGCGTGAGGTTGAAGATGAAGATGATCCTCAGGGTTCTCTCCTCATGTATCCGTTCCTAGTGTTCTTGTATTTCTTCGCGTATGTTTGTTGTATCCTTACTACTGTCTGATTAATACAAGTTCTACTTTCAAAAAAAAAAAAAAAAGCTGACTCCATAAACAGTGCGTCTCCTCACCGGGGATGGTTTCTTGTCAAAGCAATTGCCTCTTCCACCTTTTCAGATCAATCTGCTGTTTACAAGTCCAAAATTAATAGGGATACAAAATTAAATAGTTTACCACAGATGTAAAGAAATTCTGTATTGACCTCAAAGCAAACCCACAAAAGGTAAAAGAGAGTATCAGATGATACTGATTCAGACAAGTTTTACAAATATTTGTAGGTACGTGATGACATATGTGAGTTCCATCAGTTGGTACCCAGCTTCAGTTGGACAGATGCTTCTTTGGATGTTTATCATCGTCATCCATCTGTGTATTACCCCTAATATTTTAAATATTTGTAGGTGCAGTGATGTCCACCCCTCACAATCCTATCTAATCATACGTGTACAAATTCAGAAGTACTCCCTCTGTCCCACGAAAGATGTTAAAGGTTTGTCAAAATTTAGATGTATCTAGACAGTAATAGATACATCCAAATTTTGACAAACATTTGACATGTTTCGTGGGATGGATGGAGTACTATTTGTATTTTAACACATTAATATTTCAGATACATAGGTGTGAGTATTCCTACAACATCTTAATGTGATGACACACTCTCTCTACTTTATCTGATTACCTGAAGACCTGAACTTAGTAGTATGGAAGCAGATGAAAAAAAAGCAACATGCACCCTTTGTCTACAGAATTATTCAGCCAAGGCTAAAACGCAAAGAGCTTGAACCCTTTGTCCGTACGGACCTAAGAGGCAAATGTAACTACAAATAGGTATTTTCGCACTTTCATGGTTCATTCGTATCTAAAATGTCCATGGATCGATCCTCCTCAATTACTACAGTCCGGAAGCATATGGAAAACAGAAAAACATGGTCCACCGAATTATTCATACAAGACTAAAAGAAATCTACTTCAGAATTGATCAGATATACTTTGAGCTACTGATTCTATGAATAGGTTGAGCTACTTTAGCTTTCCACTTTTCCCCTAAAATCAAATTCTGCTACAAAAAGGCCAAACACATATGCACATAAGCCACCCGAAACAGAGGCTGCGCTATTACGGCATCGGAGATTTGATCGGCTAATTAGGCAATTTGTTCTACTACCTTAGCTTCCATATTTTTACCTTAGCTCAAATAATGCTACAGAGAAGTCAAACAAATATGCTTCTTATGAGGATTTATTGTCACATGATGCTAGACCTAGAACTCGCGCTGGACCGTGTTAGATTGTATATATTGTATGTATCTAGGACCTAACTGTAATTGTATCTAAACCCTAATTGGCCTGAGTGCCCAATATATAAACACAGGAACCCCACGGCCTTTACCGTGCGAGGCTTCCCCCCAATACCGTTCTACATGGTATCAGCCTAACCAAACCCTAAAAATCCGATCCTCTCCACCTAGCCGCCGCCGCCGGGTCTAACCCTAGCCGCCGCGTCGCTCTCTCTTCCGCTGCCACCGATGGCCACCTTCCCAACCGCCGGTTCCCCGGCCTCCAGCGCCATCGTCCCCGCCACCAACGGCGCCCCCGGCACCCTGCCCTCCGGCAGCGCCCCACGCCAAGTCGGCCCCGTTGTCCTCTCCTTCGACGCCGGGAACTACACCAAGTGGGCGATCTACATGCGCGCCTCTCTCGGCCGCGCCGGCCTCATCGGCCACGTCGACGGCACTACCGCGGCCGCCCCCACTGACTCTGCATGGGCCTCCGCGGATTACACCGTTCTCAACGTGCTGCACGCCGCCATCGACGAGGACGTCGCCGACATGGTCCTCTCCCGCGATCAGACCGAGCGCCAGCTGTGGCTCGCCGTCCTCGAGCTCTTCTCCACCAACAAAGCCAGCAAGGCCATCTACCTCGACTTCGACTTCCGTCAGCTGGTCCAGGGTGCCTCCTCCATCACCGAGTACTGCCGGAGCCAGAAGAAGATCGCCGATGCTCTCTCCGAGAACGACTCCCCTGTGTCGGATCGCACGCTCGTCCTCAACACCCTGCGTGGTCTCGCGCCCCGTTTCTCCTCCGCGGCCACGGTCATCTCCATGACGGACCCGCTGCCCACCTTCCTCCGCGTTCGGAGCATGCTCCTCATGGAGGAGATGCAGCAGGCCAACGCCGCCACCACTGCCGCCTCCACCGCCCTCGTCGCCCAGGCCCGCCCCCAGCAGGTGGCGTGCACCGGCCCCGGCTGCCGCGGCGACTCCAACACCGGCAAGCCCAAGCCCGCCACCAAGCCCAAGGGCAAGCCTGCCGGCAAGCAAGGCGGCGCTCCACGGGCCGCGACGCCCGCTCCCACTGGACCGTGGGTGTGCTTCTCCCCGGGGGCCATGCCTTGGCGTGCACCCTCCGGCCCTGGCATCCTCGGCCCTCGCCCCCAGGCGCACTTCACCGCGGCGCCCACGGCCCCGCCCGTCTACCAGACTGCGCCCGCGTCCTCTTCCTCGCCAACTTGGGACAACGCGGGGATGATCGCCGCCCTCAACAGCCTCTACGAGCAGGGTGGCTGGGTCATGGACTCCGGTGCCACCTCCCACATGACCAACGACGAGGGTAACATTCTGTTTTCCTCACCACTCTCCACTCCTCATTTTGTTACCGTCGGCAACGGCTCGTCCGTCCCGATATCCTCGTCAGGGTACACCTCCTTTAGGTCTCCTTCAGGACAAATCTTCAAACTCAATCATGTGCTTCTTGTTCCTCACTTAATTCGCAATCTTTTGTCTATTCGCAAATTTACTCGCGACAATTCTTGTTCTGTTGAGTTTGACGCTCTTGGTTTTTCTGTGAAGGACCTGAAGACTCGTCGCGTGATCCTTCGCTGCAATAGTGAAGGGGATCTCTACACGTTTCCTGGCAGTCCGCGTCGTGCTCCACCCACCGCCACCGCCATGCTCGCCTCCGCCTCCGCTGACCTCTGGCACCAACGTCTAGGACACCCTGGTCATGATGCTATGTCGGCACTGCAGAAATTATCCTTAATCAAGTGTAATAAAGCTAGACCCACGTCCGTTTGCCACGCCTGTCAACTTGGCAAACACGTGCGTTTACCGTTTAGTTCGTCAACTACAGTGTCTAGTGCCAAGTTTGATTTAATACATTGTGATTTGTGGACATCGCCAATTATAAGCAATTCTGGTTTTCGCTATTATCTTGTCATTGTCGATGATTACTCTCACTTTTATTGGGCCTTTCCGCTTTTTTGCATATGCTCGCACTCAATTTGGCACCCCCATACGCTCCCTACAAACGGACAACGGTACCGAGTTCCTCAACAAACGAGTTGATACTCTTCTATACACACACGGTATGACACTCCGTCTATCGTGTCCATATACCTCTCAACAAAACTGCTGAGCGCGCGATTCGCACCATCAATGACACGATGCGCACGCTTATGTTCCACGCTAGTTTTCCCGAGTCGTTTTGGGCTGAAGCTTTGGCCACGGCCACGTTTCTTCTCAATCGCCGACCATGCAAGGCCATCGGTTCCTCTATTCCGTTCACGCGTCTCCATGGTCGTCCTCCTCCATACCACACTCTCCGGGTCCTTGGTTGTCTCTGTTATCCCAATGTCACCTCCACGGCCCTTCACAAACTTCGGCCTCGTTCTACGCCTTGTGTATTCCTCGGCTATCCGTCCCAACATCGTGAATATCGCTGCTATGACATCTCCTCAGGGAAAATAATCATCTCCCGCCATGTTGTTTTCGATGAGGGTGTTTTTCCGTTTCAGCATACTCCGACACGGACCGCGACATCGCCGTCATACAACCGACGTCTGGACTTCCTCTTCGCCGACCTTCAGGCCCCGTCGACATTGGCTGCCCCGTGGCAGCCGCCCGCGGCCTCGCCCGTGCCGTCCCACGTCGCGGCCTCCTCCACGCGGGCTGCTGCTCCGGCCTCTGGCTCCGCCGCTACCACTCCGGACGTGGTCACTGAGGAGACGCGCAGTCGTGCTACCGCCCGTGGTGCACGCACACCACGTGTGCCTTCTACATCGCCCGTCGTCGTCACCACCCGCTTCGGTCGGCCCGTTCGCCCTAGGGATCGGCTGAACCTCTGCGCCTCCGACTCCGTCGACAAGGTCCCCACCACGGCTCGGCAAGCTCTCCAGGACCCTCTCTGGCGTGCTGCTATGGCTGCTGAGCACAAAGCCCTCATCGACAACGGCACTTGGTCTCTCGTGCCCCGCCCTCCTCGCGCCAACATTGTCACCGGTAAATGGATCTTTCGGCACAATTTCCACTCCGACGGCTCCCTTGCTAGGCGCAAGGCGCGTTGGGTTGTTCGTGGCTACTCTCAGCGTCCCGGCATCGACTACGACGAGACGTTCAACCCCGTCGTCAAGCCTGCTACTATTCGCCTTGTTCTCCACCTCGCGGTCTCCAGCTCTTGGCCTATCCGTCAGCTCGATGTCAAGAATGCCTTCCTCCATGGCACCCTTGATGAAGTTGTCTACTGCCAACAGCCTCCCGGTTTCGTCGACGCCAGCAGACCTGAGCATGTGTGTCGTCTGCACAAATCCCTCTACGGTTTGAAGCAAGCTCCCCGCGCCTGGTACCAGCGGTTTGCTGCTTACATCGCCACCATGGGTTTTGTCGCCTCCGTCACTGACACCTCCTTGTTTGTGCTCCGTTCTGGGCATGACACAGCTTACCTGCTGCTCTACGTTGATGATATCATCATCACCGCTTCGACCACGGCTCTCCTTCAGCGGCTGCTCTCCATGCTCCACAGTGAGTTTTCTATGAAGGATCTTGGAGACCTTCACTACTTTCTTGGGATAGCTGTCACGCGCTCCTCCTCTGGGCTGTTCTTGTCCCAGAAGCAGTACGCCACTGATGTTCTGCAGCGTGCTGGTATGGCTGAGTGTCACCCGTCCACTACCCCCGTCGACACTCAAGCTAAGCTCTCCGCAAGTGATGGTGACCCGCTTCCAGATGGTACGGAGTATCGCAGCCTGGCTGGTGCACTTCAGTATCTCACCCTCACACGTCCGGACATCTCCTACGCCATTCAGCAGATATGCCTCCACATGCATGCCCCTCGCACGTCTCACATGGCGTTGGTGAAGCGTGTTCTTCGGTATGTGCGCGGCACTATGGACTTCGGCCTGCATCTTCTCCCTCGTCCTCGACATCGCTGACTGCTTATTCTGACGCTGACTGGGCTGGTTGCCCCGACTCTCGTCGCTCCACGTCAGGCTATTGCATCTACTATGGAGACAGCCTGATTTCTTGGTCCTCCAAGCGCCAGACCACTGTCTCACGTTCCAGTGCTGAAGCTGAGTATCGAGCTGTTGCCCATGCAGTGGCTGAATGCTGTTGGCTTCGTCAGCTTTTACAAGAGCTTCATCGCCCCCTCGCCACGGTGACGCTTGTCTACTGCGACAACGTCTCCGCCATCTACATGTCATCCAATCCAGTGCAACATCGTCGCACCAAGCACATTGAGATTGACATCCACTTCGTCCGAGAGCGTGTCTCTCTTGGTGAAGTTCGGGTCCTGCATGTTCCCTCCGCTCTACAGTTCGCTGATGTCATGACGAAGGGACTACCGAGTCAGCTCTTCCTCGACTTTCGGTCCAGTCTCTGCGTCCGAGAACCTCCCGCTGCGACTGCGGGGGGTGTTAGATTGTATATATTGTATCTATCTAGGACCTAACTATAATTGTATCTAAACCCTAATTGGCCTGAGTGCCCAATATATAAACACAGGAACCCCACGGCCTTTACCGTGCGAGGCTTCCCCCCATACCGTTCTACAGACGGCCTAGGTGTATTGGAAAATGTGGCCCGGCGGCTTCTTCTCGACCAGGAAGGCAGGAACTCGCGCTCGACGGCGCGGCGGTTCGGAGTGGGAGATCTTGGGTGGTGCCGGTGCAGTGCACCTGGCGAGAGGTGCGAGCGACCACCTGGAGGACGCGGCGAGCCGGGCACGGGGAGGAAATGGATGCGGAAGCGGAGAGCTGATTCGGCGGCGCGTCGGCGAGCGGCGGCAACGGCTGATTGCGGTAGGATTCAGGCACCGGCGGCGTGGCAGGAGGCTGCGACTTTGGCGAGAGATTCAGATCGTGGTCCACACTCGCGAACTGGCCAGTCGTGCGGGCCTACGGGGCGATCTGTAGGGGAAGTTACCATAATACCACTGGTGCGTTAATTTAGAAACTAAATTTACTGGACCAGATCGAATGGACAGAATAAATCAAACCAGTAGTACTACGTATTCTGGTTTTGCAAAGTCACTGTTCATCCGACCCATGCCAACCAGTAGAGGTTATAGCACTGAAGGCATGAAGGGAGTCCAAGTAGGCTGCGTGACTGTTCGTGTTTCGAGCACCCACGATACCGCCGACACCACAATATGTCTCTTCAGTGGTACCTGAACGTCCCTTGTCGTAGTTCAACACTTTTCTGATACCTCTCATGCCAACAGTCCAACACGCAGGTGGGCAGATCTTCCCGCTAGCCGGGATGCACTGACGTCAAGGTCCCTGGTATGGACATGGGGACACGACCTTGTTTCGGTGGTATAGCTGCTGTGCTAGTGCCAATCATTCTGATCAAAGATCGAGGGAGGCAAATAGAAGGTGAAAGCTAATAGTAGCTGCTACGGTTCTGGCAAGGAAAAATAGAAAAAAAAAACGCAGACCTATGGAGAAGAAGAAGGTGCGGGAGTGGAATACTGGTGTTTATGCGAGCAGATCAATCGTTCCCTAGTGTGACGTCCTCTATATATGGTCCTGAACTGGACTATAGTTGGTGGAGCACTACACGATCAAAGGCTTCTTCAATGTTCACATGGTTGATGGTTGTGCACGCCAGAAGTGCATGGTCCTTCAGGGTGATCTGTTGTCACTTAGACTAAGTTCAATGAACGCCCTCGTGCTCTCACAAAACTGGGGAAAGCAATCTGTAAATCTGTTTGCTGTCTTCTAAACTTTGTAGCTTCAACGGCTTCATTGCTCATGGTCAGTCCAAGCTTGTTGCAAGCATTTTGCACTCAAATGGGGATCTCCTCCGCCTCGTCTGGAAACAACGCCGACGTGCTGCGGGCAGAGGCGGTGCTGCAGGCACCGGCGGAGGGCAGGGGTCGCGTGCAGGACCGTCTCGTCTGGGAGCAGCCGCGGCCCTCGAAGAAGTCCATGTGGCGGCGTCGTGTGGAGGCGCGGAACGACGCGGCGGCTGGCCGTGGCGCGGCACCGGAGATGGAAGGTCTTTGCTTCCGCTGTTACGAGCCGGGGCATCGGAAGCGGGATTGCACTAACGACGAGGTATGCGTGAGGTGCTGGCTTAGGGGGCATCTGGCGAGGGAGTACAAGAGGCCAAGGAGCCCCTCGTCGGAGGAGGAGCTCCGGAACCTTGCTCTGGCCAAGCTGGCGCGCCGCCGTTCGCCAGTTCGAGGAGAGTTGGCCGGGGCCCGAAGGGGTCCTGCCAGGGATCCTGGACGCGCGGCCGCCCCTGCGCCTCCTCCGCCGCGGGCTCCCACACCGCCGCCTGCGCCTTCCCCACCCCCGCCGCCGCCCCCGCCACCACCGCCGGCCGCCATCATCGCGCCCCTCCCCCTGTGCCTCCCTCCGATGGGGGCTTGGCCGCCGTTATGCGTCGAGCCGGAGCACGCTCCGAGGAGCATGAGGGTGCAGGAGGCTCCTGCGCTCTGCGTCGTGAGGAGAACCGCGGCCATGTGCGACTTGGAGCGGAGGCTCCGTTTCGCCATGGTGGCCTCTGTCGGAGGACGGAGGCCGGCGGTGTCGGCTGAGCAGGTCTCGGCGGCGCTGAGATGGAGAGGCATGCCGGCGGCGGCGTTCTCGGTGCACACCCACGCACCGGATGATTTCTTGATCGTTTTCGAGTCTGTGGAGCTGAGGCGCCACGTCGCCGCCTTGCCATATGTGCTCGTGGCGGGTGCGCCGCTAGTTCTTCGGCCATGGAACCGACAGGCGCAGGCAAAGCTTGTTCCTTTGAGGACCAAGGTGTATCTCGTGCTCGAGGGTATTCCGCAAAAGCTTGGGACATTGGAGTCATTGAGGATCTGCTCGGGAAATCTTGTGTTGTGGAGGAGGTGGCGCCGGAGACGCGCTCTAGGGCAGACCTTGGCTTGTTCAAACTTTCGGCATGGACCTCGGACCTAGATGCTATTCCCGTGGCACGCATGCTCGCAATTCTAGAACCGCGGAGGGGAGATGCTAGGCCACTGCCGCCGGCGAGGGAGCTCTCGGATGCGGTGGTGGCACACGCGGCTGCGCCGGCGCTGGAGATCCAAACGTTGCAGTATAGAGTGCTGATTCATGCAGTGGCTGTGGAGGAGACGGATTCGGTGGAGACAGTGCCGAGGGCAGGGGCGCAGGGAGGAGACGCTGTTGGCAGCCGTGACGTTGGGCCTCAGGAGGGTCCGGGTGGCGGCGGCGGCGGAGGCGGAGGCGGTGAAGCTGGCTGTCGTCGGAGAAGAACCTTGCCCTGGACGCGTGGAGTTCCTGACTGTCGTGCTGGGCCTGGAGGGCTCTCCGCACAGTGGAGGAGTGGGACAGGTGGCAGTTCGCCAGTGGAGGCTGGGCCGTCGTGGGGCCTACCTCCCTTGGAGTTACCTGCGCACTGGGCAGTTCAAACGGGCGCTGGGACGGAGTCAAGTTTTGCGGCGGCTCGTGATCCTGTGGTCAGCGCTGAGAACTTCGTCAAGAGACAGAAAGAAAGCGACCGGGTAAGTTCGGAGGGAGATGCGCATGTGACCGTTGGACCTTGTGAAGCTGCGCCATCGTGCGGTGCGGAGAAGGGCCACGTTGCATCGGAGGGAGTGGTCGTGGAGGAGGTTCGTCTCGTGGGGCCGCGGATGGAGACGGGTCCTGCTGCGCAGGTTCTGGATCGGCAGGACGGGACAGGCTCGCTGCCGGCTGCAGCGGATCCCGAGGTAGCTCCTGCCGGGACTCCAGGGGCTGCGCGAGATGGGGCCACTGTGGGCCTGGAAACAGAGGAGAAAGAGGGAAGCGTGTCTCTGGCTGCCACGTTGAGGGAGGTCGGTGGAGCAGAGATGGGGACCACAGAAGGAGCGTTGGGGAGTGCGGTTGCAGAGGATCTGGAGACCTTTTTTCGGGAGAAAACAGCACGCCACTGGTTGCGCCGGAGCACACGCCACTGATACATTCAGCCGCAACATCTAGTGCCTCAGATGCTAGGAGTTTGGAGGATGCTTTCTTCCAGGTTTCGATCTCGGAGCAAGGCAGGAGAATGGAGGATGCTGAGGAGGGCACAAGGGACTGGCCGTGCTGTGGCCGAGCTGAGCCGGGGGTGAGTTCGGACAACGATCCTTTGGGGTCTCCGTGCACGTCCTACATTGGACCAAATAGTGAGATGCAGCTGGTCCCGCACCGAGTCCGAGAGGGACCAATCTTGGAGGAGGTTCTGCCAGAGGAAGGGACTGGAGGCAACACCGCAGAGTTGGAGTTACAGCAGGAGAGAATTGCGATGGGTCGCATCAAGGCATTCTGCTCCTCTATCATCAAGAAGTTGGCCCCACCACTGCTTCAGGAAGTGGAGAGTTCGTCCAGACTACGCGCTGAGGCGCAGCCGTTCACACCCAGGCGTCTGACGAGGAGTGCAGCGATGACGGTGCAAGATAAGGGGAAGAAGGCGACCAAGGCGTCAGCAGCAGAGACAGTGTTACTCAAGGCGTTGGGCATATGCCCTGAGGAGTTGTCTGTGGACGAGGAGCACCTTGCCAGCTTCAACGAGATTTTCGATTCACCCCTTGGCGAGCGACACGTGAGGGTCATGGCGTCCATCTTTGGGAAGATGGTGCCCCAGAGCTTTGACCAGCAGGAGGGTTGTAGAGTGGTGCTAGCGGCGCACTAGGCGTTCGTGGGAGTGGAGTTTGTATCTTTAATCTTATGGATTGTAATTTGGAGATGTTGTTCTGGAACGTTCGCGGCACGAATGATCCAGCGAAAAGGAGTGCCATTCGTGATTTCTTGGGGAGTTTGCATGTGAGCATTGTGTGTATCTCGGAAACTAAGGTTGAGGCGATGGACGAGTTCTACATCTCCCAATGTTTGGGACCATCTTTCGATGACTTCGTGTTTTTGTCGGCGGATGAGACGAGAGGAGAAGTGGTGATGGCTTGGGAAACCTCAGTGGTCCAAATCACCAATGTGAGCTACGACACGTATGCCATAACTGGCGAGGTTACGACTAGAGATGAGTCTAAATGGTGGCTTACCACCGTTTATGGACCCCAAGGGGTTGAGGAGAAAATCGTGTTTCTAGAAGAGTTGACAGAGAGAAGGTCACTTTGCCCGGGCCCGTGGGTGGTGGCTGGAGATTTCAATATGATTCTAAATGCCTCCGAGAAGAATAATGAGAACCTAGATAGAAACATGGTGCATCTCTTCAGGACGTTTGTACATGCGCATGAGCTAAAAGATCTATATATGCATGGGAGGCTTTACACTTGGAGCAATGGAAGGGAGAGTGCCACTCTTACACGCATTGATAGGGTGCTGGTCTCGGTGGATTGGGACTTAAAGCACTTTGACTCCGTGCTGCAAGGGCTATCCTCGTCGGTCTCGGATCATGCGCCGCTTCACTTGGCCCTCAATGCGGCCTTTCGGCCTAGGAGAAGGTTTAAGTTTGAGAGCTTCTGGCTCAAGTTGGAGGGCTTTGATGAGGCGGTTAAGGAGGCTTGGGTCTGTGACCCCGGCATTGTAGATCCCTTCCGGAGGTTGGATGCGCTTTTTAGGAATGTGGCTGAGCGCCTGCAATCCTGGGGGCAAAAACGAGTTGGGAACATCAAGCTAAACATTGCGATTGCTAACACCCTGATCTTACGCCTTGATGTGGCCCAGGAGAGGCGAAGGTTGACCCCTATGGAGGTTTGGCTGAGGAGAACTCTCAAGCAATCGGTGCTTGGGCTTGCTTCGCTTGAGCGTACCATGGCGAGAAAAAGATCGAGAGTACGCTGGTTGAAAGAGGGGGACGCCAACACGACGCTTTTTCATGCAGTTGCCAATGGGTAGGAGAGCGAAAAATCACATTGCCTCTGTGAGGATTGGAGAGGAGATTGTGATGGACCAGGAGAGAAAAGTGGAGGCTTTCACGGAGGCTGATTTCCAGCTGTTGGGGAGGGTGCATCCGAGAGAAAATTCGATTGATCTTGAAGAGCTTGAGATTCCCACAGTTGACCTACAGGACCTGGATGACATGTTCACTGAAGAGGAGGTTTGGAGGGTGGTCAAGGACCTGCACCCGGACCGGGTTCCGGGCCTGGATGGGTTTATAGGAGCTTTTTACCAGAGGGCGTGGCCGATCATCAAAGGAGATATCCTTGCTGGACTGTTCAAACTGAGTGTAGGAGATGGACGTGGTTTTGCCCGCCTAAACCGAGCCCTCGTCACTTTGATCCCTAAAAAGCAGGATGCCACAGAGGTCAAGGACTATCGCCCCATCAGCTTGGTGCATAGCTTTGCAAAACTATTCTCCAAAATTATGGCGAATAGGCTTCGGAGAAGGTTGGGAGAGGTGGTGAGCACCAACCAATCGGCGTTTGTTAGAGGACGGTCCCTGCATGATAACTTGATCTTAGTGAGGCAAGTGGCAAGAAAGATCAACCAACAGAGGCAGTCGGGTGTGCTCCTCAAGTTGGACCTCACGAGGGCTTTCGACTCAATATCATGGAGTTTCCTGTTTGAGGTTCTTCGACGCATGGGGTTTGGAGAGAGGTTCTTAAAGTGGGTGTCCTTGCTGCTTAACACGGCTAACACCAGAGTATTGGTGAATGGAGTTCCTGGAGGAAGGATAGTGCACGTGAGAGGACTCAGACAGGGTGATCCCACATCACCTATGTTGTTTGTAGCGGCTATGGAGGTTTTGACTGCCGCAGTCAAGAAAGCCGCAGAGAGACAACTCTTCACTGGGCTTGCGGGGATCACAGATGTAACATCCCAACCTTGTGTTTATAAATAAATGAGTGATCATGTGCATCTCATGCATATAGTTTGAATTTGAGCAAAATCCATTTTCTATTATGCAAATCCTTCTCTATTTATTTGTCTCAAATTCTCTCAAGATTTTATAAAATAAGTCACATGGTTTTGTTGTTTTCAATAAACCATGTGTGTCTATTGTTCTCTGCAAATTTGAGTTCAAAACAGATTTGAAATTGAATTTGAAATGAGAAATAAAAACCAGAAAACAGAAAAAGAGAGAGAGCTCTCTCTTGTCTCTCCCTGGGCGCAGCCCATCTCCCTCTCTCCTTCTTTTCTCCCTGGCTCGGTCCAACTCAGCCCAGCAACCAACCAAACCAGCCCAGGAATTTCCCCTAGGGGGTTATTTGCAAAACGGCCATCGTCTTCAACCCCACGATGGGGGAAGCACCTGCGTGTCACCACGGACGCCCTCGCCGGTGTCAAGATTCGCGCCGCCGCCCCACGACAGCTATAAAAGCTCCACGCCGCCGCCGAGGCCAACCCTAGCCCCGCCATTTCTTCCCCCTCTCTCCCCGCGCCTCTCTCTATGCGCTAGGGCCGAAACCCTAGCCACGGCCACCGCCTAGCGCCGCCGTTGCCGGCGCCCCCAAGCTCTGGCGAGTAGCTCACGGGCTCCGCCATCGTCTCCTTGTCCTCCTCATCCATGCACGCGAGCAGGGAGGCCCCGAATCGCCCGAATCGAGCTCGCCGGCCACATACAGTAGCCGAAGCTCGCCGCCGATTCCGACCTCACCGGAGCTCGCCGTCACCTCCATCGGTGTCAGGGTGAGCTGCTGCGTCCCCCGGTGCCCTCGCTTTACCTCCTCTCGCTCCCTAGAGCCGCCGCCATGCGCCACCTGCCCCGGCCGCCGCATAAGCTCGCCGCCGGCCACGCTCCGGTGGCCAATAGCGGGCGGCGCCGCCACCAAACGGCTCGCCGCGTCGCCCCGCACAGTTCCCCCACCCGCACGCCTCGAATCGTTGCCCAAATCGGCCGATTGAGCTCAGCCCGAGCTCAATTGTGAGCTCATGGCCAGCTGACGTCAGCATGACGTCATGCTGACGCCATGTTTCTTTTTTTATGTATTTTCTGTATTTTCTTATATTAATTTCTGTATTTCTTTAAATAGAAAATAGTATGACATGTGGGTCCCCTGGTCATAATTTTAATAATTCCATAAATGTTTAGAAAAGAATAAAATTATGACATGTGGGTCCAACTTTTATTATTTTTTATATAATTTTTAGAAATTGATTTAAAATGAATTAAACTTTGGAAATTCATAAGTAATTCATTTTAAATCAGAAAAATATAAAATTATATATCAAAATGATCAGAAAAACAAATCCTAGTTGTTTATCCATGTTTCATACATCTTTGAACCAATTAAATATGAGCCTTAGTAGAAACCCTAATTTGACCCCTCTCACATGTCGGGATTCGAAGCCGAACCCCTTTAATTTCCATTGATGCACCTAGGGTTACCCAAACCCCTTTAATATGACATGTCATCATATTGTATGTGCATTGCATTGTACCTTGTATTGATTGTTCTCTTCCTTTCCGGTGTTTGGTTCTTCACGATAGGGACCGAACGCGAGCCTGAGATCAACGCCGCCGAAGAGCAACACCCGAACAACGAGGGACAAGGCAAGCCCTAACCTGGTTCATATATGGTTTCGAAATGCTTTACTTCTGGTTCTTACATATTGCATCCGCTTCAAATATGTTTTATCGGCAGTTGTAGATATCCTATGTGTGCATATTCCATCCTTGTAGCCCAGAGTTCCTGATCCACCGCTCCCAGCAAAACTAGGTTTGAGCTTGTTCGTATCGCTAGAGCCATATATGTGTTATGCTTAGCCATGCTTAGATGTTGAAGTCTGATCCATCCGGTTGATGAATCAGAGCTACGAATGAACTTAGTTTGACAGGATGACGTGGTAAGATCAGTGATGTTGTTAATAAATATGTTAAAGGCTTGGATGGGCCGCCACATGGGGATGTGGTGATTTAACTCGTTCTCGCCGATACTAGGGCCTGAGTTCTCGCCTTCGGAACCAAGACTGAGCGTACAGCCACACGGGGCCCATGGGAACCCCTTGGCCCGAACTTACCTAGCTTACCCATGACTTAATTAGTTTGCGAGTTCCATTTGCCATACGCATGGGGGAAAGGTGGAAAAGGTTTTCAAAGTCCATCATACATGGCGTGGCCGGGGTGAAGGATGTTGTAGGCATTGAACTGGATCCCCTGCAGACAATGACCGGGTCCGCCTCGGAGAATGGCTACCTACGATGATGGAGCTCCCCAGTTAGTTTGACTCATGGAATAGGCGAAGTAAGGGAAAGGTTTTGGTCGACCACCCTCTGCCGGCACACCAAGGAAGTGTGTATACTACGGCACTAAGAGTCGGTCGGCGCGTGTGGGTAAAGTTGTACACCCCTGCAAGGTAAATCTTTTCGAAAAGCCGTGTCCACGGTTATCGACGACTTGGTGATGGATTCTGTGATCATAGACAACTTGAACCTAATCGTAAAACTTGATGTCAATGTGTGATAAGAATCCCTTCTCAGGGTGTCGAGGGGGTGATCCTAGGTGATAGGTTCAAGTGATGATGAAGATTCAGTGGATTCAACATGATGATTTTAGAGCTAGAGTTGTTAACGCTCTCTTATCCCCTTTTGAAAATGGTCTGAATAGACGAGCTTCTTCCCTCCCTGTTTACAAAGGAAAACCTTTCCGCAAATTAAGCTCCACATAAAGCCTCGCATACCCGCTTTGCTAACAGGTTGTACTAAGTCTTGCTGAGTCCCTGTACTCAGCCTTGCATGCTTTGTTTCGACGAAGTCCTTCCGACGATGGTGGCTTCTACCTTGACGTCGACGAGTAGATCGGAGTTCCTCGGCACCGAGACTTATGGGCTGGGACGTCGCCTTATGTTATGACCTCTTAGGCCCTTTGCAGTCTTGTTATCTAGATAACATAATTTTCTTTCCCTTGCTTGTTGAATTGTGGTCAGTGACCTCTACGTGTAATAAATTTGGATCTTAACTCTGTTAAGAGTTGTAATATATTTGCTTTCAGTCGTAGACTCACTGTTGTGTTACCGATTCTCACCCTGTAGGCCCTAGAGATCTAGGTTAGGCTTATGCCAGATGTGATATCTGGGTTTGTCTAGCCCTGACCTCCGGGGTCCCGATAGGTTTTGGTATCAGAGCAGGACTGCCTGTAGGAAACCCTTTCCACTGGTCGATGTTGAGTCTAGTAGTTGTGAAAACTATTTGAAAGTTAAGAGTATTTGCAAAAACATATGAATAGGATGCTTTTTACTCCTTACCTGGTGTCACTCTAATGCTGAGTCATCTTACCTTGTTTTGATTTCAAAGGTTTTACCTCTACCCTATTATTTCCAAACAACTAGGATCTACGGGTTTGGGTTGTTTTCTCTAAAAAGTACTCCGTACTTGGTTGCTTAACTCAGTGTTCCTAAAGTTGCATCAATTGATCTGAATCTTGTTCCTTCCATTCAATTGATAGTATCATTCCATTGAATCCTTTCCAAGGAATCTGTTTCTCATGATCTTTTTACTTTGTGGGTTCCACATAAATCTGTTCTAGGCTTCAAGGTTTTCTTTTACCTTGGTTGCCTCCTTTCCTTTTTAATTTCTTGAATAATACTTCTGAAGCTAGGTATGGATTCTTGAAAGTTACCTTGTGATTACTACCTCGCAGTGTCCTCTGTGTCACTCAGATAGTAGTTACCCCTTTATTTGTGTTTTTCCCTTGGACTTGAACCGAAGGTCCCGGATTGTGCTGGGTTCTCTTAGTGTGAATCTAAGTACATGATGCTGGCCTTTAGCCCAAGATCCATTCTGTTGATCCCTCCTCTGGCCGTGCTCGTCTGACCCATGTCTCTGCTGATGAGGCTGAAGAGGATCCAAGCGTCCTAGCTAATGGGTATGCTCTATATAAACTCAATCCTAGCTACAGTTTTGTTTGATTCCGGAGCATCGCATACATTCATATCTCAAGAGTTTGCAATAAAGAATGATATACCCTTCGAGACAATGCCCTCCCCTCTAGAGATCACAACTCCTGGGTCTCGTTGGCAAACCATTTGGATTACCCCTGAGGTCATAATCAGTGTGGGGCATCTGTTGTTTCCCACCTCTCTCATTTCCCTCAAGTCAACTGACATTGATGTCATCTTGGGCATGGATTGGCTAGTAAAGCACAAGACTGTCATTGATTGCGCAACCAGATCTATTATACTGACCGATCTTTCTGGCAAAAGTATTCTGTATTGGGCTCCATCCGCAATACCTCCATTGGCAAGGTTTACCCCTGAAGCCAAGTGTATGCCGTTGAAGCCCTACCTAAACAAGAACTCTCTGATGTCTGGGTGGTCCGTGACTTTCCAGATGTCTTCCCTGAAGAGTTACCTGGCATGCCACCTGATCGAAGTGTGGACTTTGTCATTGAGTTGGTTCCCGGAACTGCTCCTGTTTCCCGGAGACCATATCGTATGCCTCCGGAAGAGTTGGTTGAACTGAAGAAGCAGTTAGAGGAGTTAGAAGAGAAGAACTTCATCCAACCTAGTACTTCTTCCTGGGGATGCCCTGCCCTCTTTGTCAAGAAGAGAGATACCAACATTCCGCGGCTGGTTGTTGATTACCGTCCGCTCAACGCAGTGACTATCAAGAACAAATACCCTCTTCCTATAATCAATGATCTTTTTGATCAGTTGTCCGGCGCCACAGTCTTCTCCAAGATGGATTTGAGATCAAGGTACCATCAAATCAAAATCCGCAACGAGGACATTCCAAAAACAGCGTTCACAACTCGTTATGGTCTTTACGAGTACACTGTCATGTCCTTTGGCCTTACAAATGCTCCTGCCACTTTTATGCGGCTCATGAACTCTATTTTCATGGAGTATCTTGACAAGTTCGTCATGGTCTACATCGACGATATTCCGATCTACTCCAAAACCGAAGATGAACATGATGAACATCTTCGTCTGGTGCTAACCAAACTTCGGGAACACCGTCTCTACGCCAAGTTCTCCAAATGTGAGTTCTGGTTAAAAGAGCTCATCTTTTTGGGTCATGTTATCCCTGAAAAAGGTGTTGCAGTCATTCCAGATAAAGTTCAAGCCGTTCTTGACTGGAAGACACCTAAGTCAGCTAAGGAGATTCGAAGTTTTCTAGGTCTGGCGGGTTATTACCGCCGATTCATTGAAAATTTCTCCAAGATTGCAAAGCCAATGACCGATCTTCTCAAGAAAGACAAGAAGTTCGAATGGTCGGAAAAGGCTGAAGAAAGTTTCCAGGTTTTGAAAACCAAGCTGACTACTGCTCCTGTGCTCGTCCTTCCGGACACCATCAAAGACTTCGTTGTCTATTGCGATGCCTCTCTCCAAGGGCTCGGATGAGTGTTGATGCAAGATGGTCATGTAGTGGCCTATGCCTCTTGACAGTTGAAACAACATGAGCTCAACTATCCTACTCATGATCTCGAGCTTGCAGCTGTGATCCATGCTCTTAAGCAATGGCGACCTTACCTTTATGGTAATCGTTGCGAGTTGTACTCGGATCATCAAAGTCTGAAGTATCTTTTCACCCAGCCGGATCTGAATAATAGACAGAGAAGATGGTTGGAAGTCATAAAAGATTATGACTTGGGTCTCAACTATAAACCCGACAAAGCCAATGTCGTTGCTGACGCGCTAAGTCGGAAGTCCTATTGCAACAATCTGATGGTTAAGCAAGCGCAACCTTCTCTCTATGAGGAACTTGCAAAACTCAACCTTGAGATTGTTCCTAGTGGATTCCTTGCTAATCTAGAGGTGAAGCCCTCTCTTGAAGACTAGATCAATAAAGCTCAGAAGCAAGATTCTAGCATTACCGAGATCAAGAAGAACATTGCTAGCGGAGTTGCTAAATGTTTCTCCATCGATGATCAAGGTACCATTTATTTCGGTAAGCGTCTAGTTGTGCCGGATAAATCGGATCTCAAAGAGCTAATCCTTAAAGAAGCTCACGAGTCTCCCCTTTCCATCCATCCTGGTAGTACCAAGATGTATCGGGATCTTCGCCAAAGATTCTGGTGGTCTGGGATGAAGCAAGAGATCGCTAAGTTTGTTGCTGAATGCGACGTTTGTCGTCGTGTGAAGGCTGAACATCAAAGACCTGCTGGCACTCTCCAACCTCTATCAATTCCAGAGTGGAAATGGGATGAAATTGGCATGGATTTCATTACCGGTCTCCCCAAGACCAAAAATGGAAAAGATGTTATATGGGTAGTCATTGATCGTCTATCCAAGGTTGATCACTTCCTTCCTATCCGAGAAGACATAAAAGCTAGTCAACTAGCAGATCTGTATATCTCACGGATAGTCAGTCTCCATGGTGTTCCTAAGAAGATCATTTCTGATCGTGGGAGTCTATTTACCTCAAAGTTCTGGTCTAGCTTTCAACAAGCTATGGGAACTCGTCTTTCCTTCAGCACAGCCTATCATCCTTAAACTGGTGATCAAACCGAAACAGTGAATCAAATTCTTGAAGACATGCTCAGAGCCTGTGTTATATCCTTCGGTAAAGATTGGGAAAAGTTCCTTCCATTTGCCAAGTTCACCTATAACAACAGCTTCCAATCCAGCCTGGGCATGGCACCTTTTGAAGCTTTGTATGGCAGAAGGTGTAGAACTCCTTTGAACTGGTCCGAAACCGGAGAAAGAAAGTTCTTTGGACCAGATATGATCAATGAAGCAGAAGATCAAGTTCGCATCATTCGCGAGCGTCTGAAAACTGCTCAGTCACGTCAAAAGAGCTATTATGATCGCCATCATCAAGAAGTGAAGTATGAAATTGGTGATCAAGCCTATCTTCGAGTCACTCCTCTCAAGGGTGTCCGTCGTTTCGGTATCAAAGGCAAACTAGCTCCCTCCTTGCCAAGCGTGGTAATGTTTCTTACAAGTTGGAGTTACCTTCCAACTTTCCTGAAGTTCATGATGTCTTCCATGTGTCCCAACTCAAGCGTTGCTTCAAAGATCCTATCCGTTTTGTTGATCACGAGACTCTTGACCTCCAAGAGGATCTAACTTATCGAGAACATCATGTTCGTATCCTTGATGAAGCCGAGCGTAAAACTCGACGTCAGAGCATCAAGTTCCTGAAAGTTCAGTGGTCTAATCATTCTGAGCAAGAAGACCCCTGGGAACGAGAAGATCGTTTACGATCTGAGTACCCTTCCTTCTTTTCTAAAATCTAGGAATCTCGAGGACGAGATTCTTGTAAGGGGGTAGAGTTGTAACATCCCAACCTTGTGTTTATAAATAAATGAGTGATCATGTGCATCTCATGCATATAGTTTGAATTTGAGCAAAATCCATTTTCTATTATGCAAATCCTTCTCTATTTATTTGTCTCAAATTTTCTCAAGATTTTATAAAATAAGTCACATGGTTTTGTTGTTTTCAATAAACCATGTGTGTCTATTGATCTCTGAAAATTTGAGTTCAAAACAGATTTGAAATTGAATTTGAAATGAGAAATAAAAACCAGAAAATAGAAAAGAGAGAGAGCTCTCTCCTGTCTCTCCCTGGGCGCAGCCCATCTCCCTCTCTCCTTCTTTTCTCCCTGGCTCGGCCCAACTCAGCCCAGCAACCAACCAAACCAGCCCAAGAATTTCCCCTAGGGGGTTATTTGCAAAACGGCCATCGTCTTCAACCCCACGATGGGGGAAGCACCTGCGTGTCGCCGCGGGGGCCCTCGCCGGCATCAAGATTCGCACCGCCGCCCCCCGACAGCTATAAAAGCTCCACGCCGCCGCCGAGGCCAACCCTAGCCCCGCCATTTCTTCTCCCTCTCTCCCTGCGCCTCTCTCTGTGCGCTAGGGCCGAAACCCTAGCCATGGCCACTGCCTAGCGCTGTCGTTGTCGGCGCCCCAAGCTCTGGCGAGTAGCTCACGGGCTCCGCCATCGTCTCCTCGTCCTCCTCATCCACGCACGCGAGCAGGGAGGCCCCGAATCGCCTGAATCGAGCTCGCGGGCCACATACAGTAGCCGAAGCTCGCCGCCGATTCCGAGCTCGCCGGAGCTCGCCGTCACCTCCATCGGCGTCAGGGTGAGCTGCTGCGTCCCCCGGTGCCCTCGCTTCACCTCCTCTCGCTCCCTAGAGCCGCCGCCACGCGCCACCTGCCCCGGCCGCCGCATAAGCTCGCTGCCGGCCACGCTCCGGTGGCCAATAGCGGGCGGCGCCGCCACCAAACGGCTCGCCACGTCGCCCCGCACAGTTTCCCCACCCGCACGCCTCGAATCGTTGCCCAAATCGGCCGATTGAGCTCAGCCCGAGCTCAATTGTGAGCTCATGGCCAGCTGACGTCAGCATGACATCATGCTGACGCCATATTTCTTTTTTTATGTATTTTATGTATTTTCTTATATTAATTTCTGTATTTCTTTAAATAGAAAATAATATGACATGTGGGTCCCTTGGTCATAATTTTAATAATTCCATAAATGTTTAGAAAAGAATAAAATTATGACATGTGGGTCCAACTTTTATTATTATTTTTATATAATTTTTAGAAATTGATTTAAAATGAATGAACTTTGGAAATTCATAAGTAATTCATTTTAAATGAGAAAAATATAAAATTATATATCAAAATGATCAGAAAAACAAATCCTAGTTGTTTATCCATGTTTCATACATCTCTGAACCAATTAAATAATTGCCTTAGTAGAAACCCTAATTTGACCCCTCTCACATGTCGGGATTCGAAGCCGAACCCCTTTAATTTGCATCGATGCACCTAGGGTTACCCAAACTCCTTTAATATGACATGTCATCATATTGTATGTGCATTGCATTGTACCTTGTCTTGATTGTGCTCTTCCTTTCCGGTGTTTGGTTCTTCACGATAGGGACCGAACGCGAGCCTGAGATCAACGCCACCGAAGAGCAACACCCGAACAACGAGGGACAAGGCAAGCCCTAACCTGGTTCATATATGGTTTCGAAATGCTTTACTTCTGGTTCTTACATATTGCATCCGCTTCAAATATGTTTTATCGGCAGTTGTAGATATCCTATGTGTGCATATTCCATCCTTGTAGCCCAGAGTTCCTGATCCACCGCTCCCAGCAAAACTAGGTCTGAGCTTGTTCGCATCGCTAGAGCCATATATGTGTTATGCTTAGCCATGCTTAGCTGTTGAAGTCTGACCCATCCGGTTGATGAATCAGAGCTACGAATGAATCTAGTTTGACAGGATGACGTGGTAAGATCAGTGATGTTGTTAATAAATATGTTAAAGGCTTGGATGGGCCGCCACATGGGGATGTGGTGATTTGACTCGTTCTCGCCGATACTAGGACCCGAGTTCTCGCCTTCGGAACCAAGACTGAGCGTACAGCCACACGGGGCCCATGGGAACCCCTTGGCCCGAACTTACCTAGCTTACCCATGAGTTAATTAGTTTGCGAGTTCCATTTGCCATACGCATGGGGGAAAGGTGGAAAAGGTTTTCAAAGTGCATCATACAGGGCGTGGTCGGGGTGAAGGATGTTGTAGGCATTGAACTGGATCCCCAGCACACAATGACCGGGACCGCCTCGGAGAATGGCTACCTACGGTGACGGAGCTCCCCAGTTAGTTTGACTCATGGAATAGGCGAAGTAAGGGAAAGGTTTTGGTCGACCACCCTCTGCCAGCACACCAAGGAAGTGTGTTATACTAGTGGCACTAAGAGTCGGTCGGCGCATGTGGGTAAAGTTGTACACCCCTGCAGGGTAAATCTTTTCGAAAAGCCGTGTCCACGGTTATGGACGACTTGGTGATGGATTCTGTGATCATAGACAACTTGAACCTAATCGTAAAACTTGATGTCAATGTGTGATAAGGATCCCTTCTCAGGGTGTCGAGGGGGTGATCCTAGGTGATAGGTTCAGTGATGATGAAGATTCGGTGGATTCAACATGATGATTTTAGAGCTAGAGTTGTTAACGCTCTCTTATCCCCTTTTGAAAATGGTCTGAATAGACGAGCTTCTGCTCCCTCCGTTTACAAAGGAAAACTGCTTTCCGCAAATTAAGCTCCACATAAAGCCTCGCATACCCGCTTTGCTAACAGGTTGTACTAAGTCTTGCTGAGTCCCTCGTCTCAGCCTTGCATGCTTTGTTTCGCACGAAGTCCTTCCGATGCATGGTGGCTTCTACCCTGACGTCGACGAGTAGATCGAGTTCCTCAGCGGCAGCCTGAGACTTATGGGTGGGACATCGCCTTATGTTATGGCCTCTTAGGCCCTTTGCAGCCTTGTTATCTAGATAACATAATTTGCTTTCTGCTGCTTGTTGAATTGTGGTCAAGTGACCTCTGCAATAAATTTGAATCTTAACTCTGTTAAGAGTTGTAATATATTTGTTTGCAGTCGTAGAGTCACTGTTGTGTTACCGATTTCACCCTGTAGGCCCTAGAGATCTAGGTTAGGCTTATGCCAGATGTGATATCTGGGTTTGTCTAGCCCTGACCCTCCGGGGTCCCGACAACTAGCTCCAGAGAATCTCAGATACGCGATGATGTGGTTATTTTCTTGCACGATTACAGAGTTGGAAGCGGTAAAGGCCATTCTGAGAGTGTTTGGTGAGGCTTCTGGGCTTTGTGTAAACTATAGGAAGACCTCAGCCACGCTGATTAGAGAGCATGGAGGAGAAGCTGAGAGAGTGGCGGAGACACTGGGTTGCGAGGTGGTGGGGTTTCCCATCAAATATCTTGGCATGCAACTAGCTTTGAGGCCTCTCACAAAGGCGGAGTGGCAGCCGATGATTGACCAGGTCATGCATTGTGCCCCGGCCTAGCAGAGGGGGATGATCCAGAAATCTGGGAGGTTGGTTTTGGTCAAATCAGTGATAAGCGCGCGGCCTATACATCAACTAATGGTTCCTGAGGCGTCAGCTTGGGTGCTTGAGGAGCTGGCTCGATGGATGAGAGCCTTTTTCTGGGCGGGTGATGCGCGTAGATGTACACGTCCGTTGGGAACCCCAAGAGGAAGGTATGATGCGCACAGCAGCAAGTTTTCCCTCAGAAAGAAACCAAGGTTATCGAACCAGTAGGAGCCAAGCACGTGAAGGTTGTTGGTGGAGGAATGTAGTGCGCGCAACACCGTGAAACCGGCGCCAACGTGGAACCCGCACAACACAATCAAAGTACTTTGCCCCAACGTAATGGGAGGTTGTCAATCTCACCGGCTTGCTAAAACAAAGGATTAAGCTATCGAGTGGAAGATGGTGTTTGTTTGCAAAGAACAAGAAAGAACAATAATTGCAAGAGAATGTTTCAGGTAAAAGAATGGACCGGGTCCACAGTCACTAGAGGTGTCTCTCCAATAAGATAACTAACATGTCGGGTGAACAAATTACAATGGGCAATTGACAAATAAAGATTCAATACATACCAATGATGATTACTATGTGATTTAATCAGGGCATTACGACAAAGTACATAGACCGCTATCCAGCATGCATCTATGCCTAAATAATCCACCTTGAGGTTATCATCCGAACCCCTCCAGTATTAAGTTGTAAACAACAGATAATTGCATTAAGTATGGTGCGTAATGTAATCAACACAAATATCTTTAGACAAAGCATCGATGTTTTATCCCTAGTAGCAACAAAGATATCCACAACCTTAGAACTTTCTGTCACTCCCCATTAAATGGAGGCATGAACCCACTATCGAGCAATTACTACCTCTGGAGTTACAAGTATCAACTTGGCCAGAGCCTCTACTCGGAGAGCATGCAAGAACATAAACAACACATATATGATAGATTGATGATCAACTTGACATAATATTCTATATTCATCGGATCCCGCCAAACACAACATGTTGCATTACAAATAGATGATCTTGATCATGTTAGGCAGCTCACAAGATCTAAACAATGATAGCACAAGCGGAGAAGACAACCATCTAGCTACTATGGACCCATAGTCCAAGGATGAACTACTCACGCATCAATCCGGAGGCATGATGATGTGAGCCCCTCCGTGATCCCTCCCACAGGGTGCCGGAGGCTCCGAATCCCGAGATGGGACGACGGCGTCTCGCAATGTTTTCCGTATCGTGGCTCTCTGGCATGGGGTTTCGCGACGAAGGCTATTTGTAGGCTGAAGGGTAGGTCGGGGGCACGAGGGCCCCACACCATAGGCCGGCGCCGGCCAAGGCCCAAGCCGCGCCGCCTTATGGTCCCGCCCTCGTGGCCCCACTTCGTGTACTCTTCGGTCTTCTCAAGCTTCGTGGAAAAATAGGACCGGGCGTTGATTTCGCCCAATCCGAGATATTTTACTAGGATTCTGAAACCAAAAACAGCAGAAAACAACAACCGGCACTTCGCATCTTGTTAATAGGTTAGTGCCTAAAATGTATAATAATGTGTAGAGTATGTATAAACATTCAAAGTATTGTCATAAAAGTAGCATGGAGATAAAATTATAGATACGTTTGAGACGTATCAAGCATCCCCAAGCTTAGTTCCTACTCGCCCCCGATAGGTAAACGATAACACAAATAATTTCTGAAGTGACATGCTACTAACATAATCTTGATCAACATTATTGTAAAGCATATGAGATGAATGGAGTGATCTCAACAAAAGATTGCTAACAAAGATAATGACTAAACAAATGAATCATATAGCAAAAATTTTCATGAATAGTACTTTCAAGACAAGTATCAATAAGAGTTGCATAAGAGCTAACTCATAAGCAATAAATTCTAAGTAGAATGCATTGAAGCAACACAAAGGATGATTAAGTTTCAGCAATTGCTTTCAACTTGTAACATGTATATCTCATGGATATTTGTCAACATAGAGTAATATAACAAAGCAATAAGTAAACATGTAAGAATCAATGCACACAGTTAACACAAGTGTTTGCTTCTAAGATAGAAAGAAGTGGATAAACTGACTCAACATAAAGTAAAAGATTGGCCCTTCGCAGAGAAAAGCATGGATTACTATTTTTGTGCTAGAGCTTTTATTTGAAAACATAGAAACAATTTTGTCAACGGTAGTAATAATTCATATGTGCTATGCATAATACTTCCTACAAGTTGCAAGTCTCATGCATAGAGTACTAATAGTGCTCGCACCTTGTCCTACTTAGCTCTAAAACACGGATTATCATCACATGTCATATGTTTCAATCAAGTATCACAAGGTACCTCTATGCCGCGTACAAAGGTCTAAGGAGAAAGCACATTGGATTTCTCGCTTTTGATTATTCTCAACTTAGACATCCATACCGGGACAACATAGACAACAGATAATGGACTCCTTTTAATGCATAACATTCAACAACAAATAATATTCTCATAAGAGATTGAGGTTGTATGTCCACACTGAAACTTCCACCATGATACATGGTTTTAGTTGGCTGTCCAATGTTCTTCTCTAACATATGCATACTCAAACCATTTGATCATGAAAACGAACTTACTTCAGAAAAGACGAACATGCATAGCATCTCACATGATATCCAACAAAGGTAAAGTTGATGGCGTCCCCAGAAACATGGTTACCGCTCAACAAGCAACTTATAAGAACTAAGACACATAACTACATATTCATCATCACAATAGTTTTTAAGCTATTTGTCCCATGAGATATATATTGTAAAGGTAAAGGAATGAAATTTTAAAGGTAGTACTAGTAATTTACTTTGAATGGAAGAAAATACCATAGTAGGTAGATATGGTGGACACAAATGGCATGGGTTTTGGCTCAAGATGTTTGGATGCACGAGAAGTATTCGCACAAGGTTTGGGCTAGCAAGGTTGTTTGAAGCAAACACAAGTATGAACAGTACATCAAAACTTACACAAGAACATATTGCAAGCATTATAAGGCTCTACACTGTCTTCCTGTTGTTGTTCAAAACACTTTACCCGAAAATATCTAGACTTAGAGAGACCAATCATGCAAACCAAATTTAACAAGCTCTACGGTAGTTCTCCATTAATAGATTAAACTACATGATGCAAGAGCTTAAACATGATCTATGAGAGCTCAAACAATTGCCAAGTTGCCAAACCATATGCAGATTTTCTCGATTCCAACCAAATAGCAATTTAACGAAGCAATCACTCGCCATGAATATTAGCACAATTAAGAACACAAGTGTTCCATATGAAAAAGCGGAGACGTAATATTCCAATATAAGAATGGTGGATCCAACTTTATTCAAACAAAAACAAAAATAAAAGCAAACCGACGCTCCAAGTAAAGAACATAAGATGTGATGGAATAAAAATATAGTTTCACTAGAAGTGACCTGATAATGTTGTCGATGAAGAAGGGGATGCCTTGGGTATCCCTAAGCTTAGATGCTTGAGTCTTCTTAAAATATGCAGGGATGAACCACCTGCATCCCCAAGCTTAGACCTTCACTCTTCTTGATCATAGTATATCATCCTCTTCTCTTGACCCTTGAAAACTTCCTCCACAATAAACTTCAAGCAAACCCATTAGAGGGTTAGTGCATAATCAAAAATTGACATATTCAGAGATGACACAATCATTCTTAACACTTCTGGACATTGCACAAAGCTTCTGAAAGTTAATGGAACAAAGAAACTCATTCAACATAGCAAAGGCGCGCAATGCTAAATAAAAGGCAGAATCTGTCAAAAACAGAACAGTCCGTAAAGATAAATCTGGAAGGGGCACTTAACTTGCTCAAATGGAAAAACTCAAAACTAATGGAAGTTGCGTACATATCTGAGGATCACGCTCGTAAATTTTCAGATTTTTTCGATTTTTTACAGGGATCTCTCACAGAATTTGTGACAGACAAGAATGCAGTTTACAGGGAATCCCAAATATAGTATCAACTTTAGCATAGAAACTTTACTGGCACAAAAACATGATAAGGAGAGGTTGCTACAGTAGTAAACAACTTCCAAGGCTCAACAATACAATAAATAAAATAAAACTTGGGTTATCTCCCAAGAAGTGCTTTTTTAACGCCTTTCAGGCTAAAGTGCAAATCAAGTAACATCAAGAGAAGAAGCATCAAGATCATAACTTGTTCTAATAATAGAATCAAAAGGCAACTTCAATCTCTTTCTAGGGAAGTGTTTTATACCTTTCTTGAGAGGAAATTGATATTTAATATTACCTTCCCTCATATCAATAACAGCACCAACGGTTCGAAGAAAAGGTCTTCCCAACACAATAGGACAAGATGCATTGCATTCAATATCCAAGACAACAAAATCAATGGGACAAGGTTATTGTTAACCGTAATGCGCACATATCAATCCTCCCCAAAGGTTTCTTTTTAACATTATCGGCAAGATTAACATCCAAATAACAATTCTTCAATGGTGGCAAGTCAAGCATATCATAAATCTTTTTTAGGCATAACATACTTGCACCAAGATCACATAAAGCATTACACTCAAAGTCATTGAATTACATTTTAATGATGGGCTCCCAACCATCTTCTAACTTCCTAGGAATAGAAGCTTCAAGTTTTAATTTCTCTTCCCTAGCTTTAATGAGAGCATTTGTAATATGTTTTGTAAAGGCTAAAATTATAGCACTAGCATTGGGACTTCTAGCAAGTTTTTGTAAGAAATTTATAACTTTAGTAATATGAAAATCATCAAAATCTAAACCATTATGTTCTACAGCAATGGAATCATTGTCACCAATATTTTGAAAAATTTCAGCAGTTTTATCACAAACACAGCAGTTTCAGCAATTTTGTACGCTTTGCACTAGGAGTAGAAACATTGCCAACACCAATTATTTTACCATGATAGTAGGAGGTGTAGCAACATGTGAAGAATCAACATTACTAGTGGTGGTAATAGTCCATACTTTAGCTACATTATTTTCTTTAGCAAGTTTTTCTTTTTCTTCTCTATCCCACCTAGCATTCAATTCAGCCAACAATCTAATATTATCATTAATTCGAACTTGGATGGCATTTGTTTTAGCAAACCTAGCATCTTTAACTTCCTCAAGCATAACTTTCAATTTTAAAAGATCAACATCAAGAGCAAGACTATCAACCTTAGAAGCAAGAACATCAATTTTACCAAGCTTTTCTTCAACAGTTTTATTGAAAGCAGTTTGTGTACTAATAAATTCTTTAAGCATCACTTCAAGACCAGAGGGTACACTCTTATTATTGTTGTAAGAATTACCATAACCATTACCATTATTAGAAGGATATGGCCTATAGTTGTTGTTACCATAATTATTCCTATAAGCATTGTTGTTGGAATTATTATTCTTAATGAAATTCACATCAACATTTTCTTTTGAGCAACCAATGAAGCTAAAGGAACATTATTAGGATCAATATGAGATCTACCATTTGCAAGCATAGACATAATAGCATCAATCTTATCACCCAAAGAAGAGGTTTCTTCAATAGAATTTACCTTCTTACCTTGAGGAGTTCTTTCAGTGTGCCATTCAGAGTAATTGATCATCATATCATCAAGTAGTTTAGTTGTGCCTGGTGATGGACATAAAAGTACCTCAGCAGCTGAATCCAATAGGTCTTCGAGGAAAATTCAATCCCGCATAAAAGGTTTGATGATCATCCAAGTAGTCACCCATGGGTTGGGCAATTCTTTACCAAAGATTTCATTCTCTCCCATGCTTGAGCAACATGTTCATTATCAAATTGTTTAAAATTCATAATGCTACTTCTCAAATATAATCTTAGCAGGAGGATAATATTTACTAATAAAAGCTCTTTACATTTAGTCCATGAATCAGTACTATTCTTAGGCAAAGAAAGCAACCAATCTTTAGCTCTTCCTCTTAATGAGAAAGGAAACAATTTCAGTTTTATAATATCACCATCTATATCCTTATACTTTTGCATTTCACAAAGTTCAACAAAATTATTAAGATGGGCAGCAACATCATCAGTACTAACACCATAAAATTGCTCTCTCATAACAAGATTCAGTAAAGCAGGTTTAATTTCATAGAATTCTGCTGTAGTAGCAGGTGGAGCAATAGGAGTACATATAAAATCATTATTATTTGTGCTAGTGAAATCACACAACTTAGTATTTTCAGGAGTACCCATTTAACAAGTAATAAAGTAAACTAGGCAAATAAAGTAAAGACAAGTAACTAATTTTTTGTGTTTTGATATAGAGCTAGTAAACAAGACAGTGTAAAGTAACTAATTTTTTGTGTGTTTTTAGTATGTAGCAAACAAGACGGTAAATAAACTAAAGTAAAGCAAGACAAAAACAAAGTAAAGAGATTGGAAGTGGAGACTCCCTTGCAGCGTGTCTTGATCGCAACGGCGCCTTAAAAAGAGCTTGATGCGCGAGATGTACACGTTCGTTGGGAACCCCAAGAGGAAGGTATGATGCGCACAGTTAAGTTTTCCTCGTAAAGAAACCAAGATTATCGAACCAGAGGAGCCAAGAAGCACGTGAAGGTTGTTGGTGAGGAATGTAGGCGCGCAACACCATGAAACCGGCGCCAACGTGGAACCCGCACAACACAATCAAAGTACTTTGCCCCAACGTAACAAAGGAGGTTGTCAATCTCACCGCTTGTCAAAACAAAGGATTAAGCGTATCGAGTGGAAGATGGTGTTTGTTTGCAAAGAACAAGAAAGAACAATAATTGCAATAGAATGTATTCAGATGTAAAAGAATGGACCGGGGTCCACACCACTAGAGGTGTCTCTCCAATAAGATAACTAACATGCTGGGTGAACAAAGGCGGCAATTGACAAATAAAGATTCAATACATACCAATGATGATTACTATGTGATTTAATCAGACATTACGACAAAGTACATAGACCGCTATCCAACATGCATCTATGCCTAAATAATCCACCTTCAGGTTATCATCCGAACCCCTTCCAGTATTAAGTTGTAAACAACAGATAATTGCATTAAGTATGGTGCGTAATGTAATCAACACAAATATCTTTAGACAAAGCATCGATGTTTTATCCCTAGTAGCAACAAGACATCCACAACCTTAGAACTTTCTCACTGTCCCACATTAAATGGAGGCATGAACCCACTATCGAGCATAATTACTCCCTCTTGGAGTTACAAGTATCAACTTGGTCAGAGCCTCTACTAGCAACGGAGAGCACGCAAGAACATAAACAACACATATATGATAGATTGATAATCAACTTGACATAATATTCTATATTCATCGGATCCCGCCAAACACAACATGTAGCATTACAAATAGATGATCTTGATCATGTTAGGCAGCTCACAAGATCTAAACAATGATAGCACAAGCGGAGAAGACAACCATCTAGCTACTGCTATGGACCCATAGTCCAAGGATGAACTACTCACGATCAATCCTGAGGCGGGCATGATGATGTAGCCCCTCCTATGATGACCTCCTCCAGGTGCCGAGGCGATCTCCGAATCCCGAGATGGGATTGCGGCGCGGCCTAGTACTGTTTTCCGTATCGTGGCCTCGGCACTGGGGTTTCACGACGAAGGCTATTTGTAGGCGGAAGGGTAGGTCGTAGGCACAGGGCCCCACACCAGGTCGGCGCGGCCAGGGCCCGTGCCGCGCCGCCTTATGGTCCTCCCTCGTGGCCCCACTTCGTGTACTCTTCGGTCTTCCTGAAGCTTCGTGGAAAAATAGGACCCGGGCGTTGATTTCGTCCAATCGAGAATATTTCCTTACTAGGATTTCTGAAACCAAAAACAGAAAACAGGAATGGCACTTCGGCATCTTGTTAATAGGTTAGTGCCGGAAAATGTATAATGCTGTAAAGTATGTATAAAACATTCAAGTATTGTCATAAAAGTAGCATGGAACATAAGAAATTATAGATACGTTTGAGACGTATCAGCGGGAAAGAAGGAGATAAATGGAGGGCAATTCTTGGTGGCGTGGGACACCGTTTGTAAGCCAACACGGTTTGGAGGGCTGGGAATTAAGGACCTGAGGTTGCAGGGGTTGGCCCTTAGAGTACGTTGGTGCTGGCTGCGTCGCACAGACCCCTCCAGGCTGTGGCAAGGGTTCCCCGCTATCAACGACCAGGAAGCCAATGAAGTGTTTCAGTGTTTGGCGCAACTTCGAGTAGGAGACGGGGGGATTATCCTCTTCTGGAGAGACCGATGGATCAATGGAAGGAATGCGGAGGAGATAGCGCCAGAGGTCGCGGCCTCTGTCCCAACGAGAAGGAAGAACACAAGGAAGGCGAGTGATGCCTTGGTCGAGGATTCCTGGCTCTTGGATGTGTCTGGAGATCTGTCCATCGAGGGGTGGATGCAATGCACCTTGCTGTGGGAAGAACTGGAGAGAGTGCCTCGGGATGGCAACAGACCGGACCAGATCTTATGGAAAGGATCGCCGTCTGGGGGATATACCACTAGTGCGACCTACAACATGCTCTGCCAAGGGAGGGTCACATGGAGTATGGCTAAGCCGATATGGAGGTCGTTTGCACCCCCTAAGTGCAAAATCTTTGGCTGGCTGGCGATAAGACGTAGGCTCTGGACGTCGGACCGGAGGGCTCGACATGGACTGCAGGATCACCCGGATCCCTGCGCCACTTGCCTACAGGAGGAGGATAATGTGGATCATATTCTTGCGCAGTGCCCGTATGCCAAGATGGCCTGGTTCGGCTGTTTGAGAAGGATAGGATCACAGCTACAAGAACCGCAGGAGAATACAAATTTGGAGAGATGGTGGACGGAGGCGAGGAAGAGGTTGCGGAAGGAGGACAGGAGAGGATTTGACACTTTCGTTCTACTGATCGCCTGGACACTTTGGAAGCAAAGGAACGCCCGTGTGTTTGGGAACTTAGAGAGGCAGCTATCCACAGTGCAGATTATCGACATGATCCTTCAGGAGTTCAGCCTATGGAGGGCTGTGAGGGGAGTGGAGCGGAGAATCATGTCGCGAGAGTAGGTCCTTTAGTTTTGTGGGTGGTGTGCGTGGGTTGGCCAAGGGCAGATGTTCGCATCCCACCTTTTGGTCTCTTGTAATTTTTGTTGCTCTCTTCTATAAAGATATGGCACAACTTTCGCGTGCCCACGAAAAAAAGATTTTTCAGGAACAGAAATATTGTGAGTGGTAACTCGATCCTAAATCTCTGAGAGTTTCGCCATCGGAGGATCTTGAACCAACCATGTTGTTGAACTGATATAACCTGCATGTAACTAATGTTTAAGTTGCAAGTGGTTCTATAACTGTCCAGGATAGGTTTCACCTGGTTTTTTATTAATTAAATGGGTATCTCTGTGCTTCTTAAAAGGCAAAACTTTTGCATTAGTCTAAAAAAAACTGTGCAGGTAGTTTACATGACCGATATTTGTACAACTGAGTAATCCATTGTTGTGCAATGGTTTTACCACACATATGGATGATGCAATGTTGCCCATCGCATAGAAATCATACAAAGAGCATCTTACACATATCAGCACTGTTTTTGTCTAGACACATTTATAGTTGTGAAGAACACCATCGGAAGAATCATAAGCATAAGTGTTGAAAAGGTAAGTAAAATCTGAGGATTTCGCATTTTATTGTTGTTTTTTGCCTTGTCTAGACACATGTATTACGATAACTGGATAATATCTCCCACATTGCGGCAGAATAATAGCAGTTAAAAACTGTGCAAAAAAGTGCACCATAAGCTAAATATGTCTCCTACTTCATCGATATAAACGCCGTGTCCACAAAAACAGGCACATACGCGGGCGCAGGCGCGCACATAGTGAGAGAAAAGTACCATATTTTTTTTCGATAAAAGGGAATATATTAATATCGAGAGATACTAATTACATCCAGCTGCCTCAACAACAATTCAATATCCTAATGGTAGTACGAATGCTCACGGCCAAAAAAACTAAGAAACAAAAAGCCCCGCTACTGTATTCCAGCCCTAGCAGCAACAATACACGCGACTAATAAGGCAACACGAAGTAGTTCTATGACGAGTTCCCCAACGACGACTTCTTCTGAGACGTTGACGACCTCTTCGGCAACCTCAACATGGGAGACAACACCGCCGCCACTACTGCCGCTCAAGCTGCACCGTATGTGACTCTCCCTCTCTCTCTGTTAGATCTTTCTAGAGTTTTTAGTTCTAGTGTTTGGAGTATATGCGATATGTTTTTCCTGTTTAGATGGTATCACTTCATCTACTCTGTTAGTCTGCATGATTAGTTTTATTATTGTTTCTGTGATCATGTTATGTCAATTACTTATTTGGGTAAGATCATATGATAATTTCTTTATATATTCAATATTTTATTTTATGCATTTTAAAGGAAATGTTGCATTATGGTTACATACCTATGAAGCTTTGCATAGCATAGATACATGGTCAGAATTATGTGTACGTGTTTTGCAAAATTCAATAGAGATAAATATGCTAAGAGCCTAAGACAATAGATCTTTTTTGCCTTGCAATAAACAGAAGTGTAGATGAATATGTATAAGTTTGAAGAACTTATACTCCCTCCATCCTGTGAAACATGTCGTAGATTTATTGAATAGCATTTCTATATATGTAGAAAAGTTATTTGGCACCCACTATAATTGTATATTGTTACATTTATAAATTTGTGTTTTGTATACAAATATTATGTTTATGTTGGGTTAGAATTAAAAAACAACCTAAGAAACATCGTGTATGAGTCATTATAGTGTAAAAAATAGAAAATATACGTAATTTACATCGTATTTTTGCATGTCACATAAATAGATATTTCTGCGTCATGTCTATTTTTTCTTATGTTATTCTCGACTTCTGGAAGGCAAAATTTACGCGACGTAATAATTATTTATGGTTACAAAGATACATGATGGATGTGGAATAACTATTCTGCATCCTATTTAATGTTTAGATACATCTAAATTTAAAAAATCTCAGACAAAATTTATGGAACGGAGAGAGTACATAAAATTTTGCTGCCTAACCATTCTTATGATGAAACCACAGATTTGATCTGCGATCAAGCTCCATAATCCTAGAACAGTTGATCTTGCTTTTTCCATGGCTCAAACACAGCTGAGGGTCCTCCCAACAAATATGCTCAACGTGATGTACTCTGGCTGAAATACAAGCAACGTGCTCAACTGCCCGGATTTCTTGGTGCTCCTAATGATACAAAAAGAAAACTGATGACAGATTAGGGCATGTACATTGGTTTAGACGGATGGTGTCTGTAATAATACTTCATGTCATCTATAGATAATGATATAGGCAATGTATACAATAGTATGTCTGTAAGTTGTCTATTTTTAGTCATAGCTATATATGAGTATAAGTTATAGACATCCTTCATACAACAACAAAAATGGTGTCTGTAAGCTGTCTGTAAGAAGCCTACAGACTGTCTGTAACTTTACAGACAGCCTCCTTCTCTCTCCTCATTCTCTTTCCTCCACATCACCAAAATCACCTATAACTACCTCTTATAGACAGCTGAGTCATCACCATTGTACATGTCCTTAGTGGCAGCTTCGAAATTTAATTCCTTGCGTGCGCAACGTTTGGATTAAAAATATATTGGGCCACCCTGGTGTAGTGTTGTGGGAATATCCGTTGACACTTGACACTGCAGAGCGCACATGCATCTTGCCACGATGTGGATCCTATACATGATATATGAATCGAATCATTGACCCAACCAGAACTTGTTGCGCTGCTAGTCTGCTTACTGCCTCCTGATCGATGTGGTGGTTCTATCGGAAAGGCCCATCGGGCTTCGCCGGCGCCTCCACGGCCGAAGAGGTCACCGCCGGCACCGACGGTCGAGGCTTGGTCGCCGTCATCACAGGTACCTACTTGACTACTTCCACAGTTCCACGCATGGTCAATTGTCAGCCCCGGAATTTTGGAAGTGATTGTAGCCATATCAATCTCGGCGCGTGTGTCCCTGCAGGTGCGTCGAGCGGCATCGGACGGGAGACGGCGCGCGTGCTGGCGCTGCGCGGCGTGCGCGTCGTCATGGCGGTCCGCGACGTCTCCGCGGGGATCAGGGCCAAGGAGGCCATCCAGGCCGAGATCCCCGGCGGGGCGGAGGTGGACGTGCTGCAGCTGGACCTCAGCTCCATGGCTTCGGTGAGGAGGTTCGCCGACGAGTTCGGTTCCCTGAACCTGCCCCTCAACATCCTCATGTAAGAATAACGCGCATCGATCAGTAACAGCATCCAGCTATTTGCATCAAGAAACGACTAGAAATCTGGAAATAAATCCTATACGACCCTAACTCATGCGACCTGGTGAGTAGACCACATCTGGCACCTCTGATCTGAAAAAAGCCTGCACCCAGGTAACAATTCGCCACATGATTTGCTACGTGTACGATGCAGGAGGTGGTCTACGACCGGGTCGTACAAGGTTGGGTCGACTCGTATAGGATTTTTTTCCTAGAAATCTTGCCTGTGCTTAGTTGCTTAGTATACTGGGAGCTTAATTCTTGCAATTTTCAATCAGAAACAATGCTGGGGTCGTGACGAGGCACTGCACGCGTTCCTGCGACGGTCTGGAGCTGCATTTTGCGACCAATCACATCGGTAGTAGACATGCACATCTGTTCTTTCATGTGGTCTGCGAGCTACGAGATTGATGCTCACGGTGCAGCGGCCTGTTGTTGACTCGAAATGGCAGGGCATTTCCTCCTCACAAACCTCTTGCTGGAGAACATGAAGAGCGCCAGCCGGAACAGCGGCATCCAAGGAAGGATCGTCAACGTATCGTCCGCGGGGCATATCATGACCTACCCTGAAGGCATATGTTTCGACAAACTGCACGACCCTTCAGGGTACTCTTTTGTCAGTTACACTAATTTAAATGAACCATCTCAAGCTCTCACAAAGCTGGGAAAAGTTAACTGGTTGGCCTTCTTCTGAACTTTTTACAGCTTCAACAGCTTCATCGCTTATGGCCAGTCCAAGCTTGCAAACATCCTGCACTCAAATGAGCTATCCCGAATTCTCAAGGTGCGGCGACTCTTTGCCACTCAAATGTATGGCCGAAGAAGGGCAACTTGACATTTTTATTTGCGAACAGGAAGAAGGGGTGAACATTTCAGCAAACACGGTCCATCCTGGTGTCATCGCGACAAGCCTCTTCAAGAATAGGACTATTGTCAACGGTAACTCTCACATATCCAGAGCTATTTTGCAGTCTGAGAATTTTAAAATGACCATCTTGAGCTGATATAGTCTCGCTGCATGGAACAAATGTGCAAGTAGCGTTGGATAAATAAGGGTGCAGTTTTAACAGTTTTTGTGTTGCTACGTCTGCAGCTCTGATGAACACCGTTGGAGGAATCATAAGCAGAAGCGTTGAACAGGTTAGTAAACCATCATGGTTCCAGGTTTTATTCCTTTATTGTTGTTTTTTGCCTTGTCTGTACTACAACATAGGCATTCCTACTGCTGAAGAAGAACATCGTGCCATGTTTATTCAGGGTGCTGCAACAACATGTTATGTGGCGATGCACCCTCAAGTGCAGGGGATAACTGGTGGATATTTCGGCAACTGTAATATAGCCAAGCCAAGCTCGCAAGGAGTAGATGCAGAGTTGGCGAAGGAGTTGTGGAAATTTAGCTTGCAGATAGTGTCTTCTTGATGTGCCCGTTTCAGCTTAAAACATTGTTTCTCATCGGAAACTCTCTTTGAAGCTCGACCTCCATGTAGCTCTTTTTTTTTTTGAAAAAGTCGAAAATGGAATTTACAAGTTTCAAAAGAATATGAAAAAATCTGAATGTCATAAGGATGTATTCTACTATCATGTAAAATCTAAATGATAAATACTTTATATTTTGGGATACACAAAGTATAAATTGCATTTTTGTTATTGTTATGTAGCCCTAAGTATATAAGGTATTTTTGCATTGAGACCCTGCACACTTGTAGGACACATCTCTAGCTAAGATTTTTTTTTCCAGATTCTTTTTGAAACTTTAAAACATGGTTTACGAATTTTTCAAGAAAAAAGAGCTGGAGCTCGAGTTCCAAAAGTCCACACTCTGTTTTGCACGATACATTTGTTATGGATTACATCATCAGTTTTGAAGTATACGAAGTGTTTAACATTTTTTTTAAAGTTGAACAGTGGGTTTCCCTACTATATATTTTACAAATTTTATAAAAAAAAATGTAGTGTAGAGTCGAAATGATAGAGGTTTGCATCATGGAAAAGGAAAAAAAAGCCACATGCCTCTAATCGATAACTAGGAACTATACAAAACTATTTGCCCAGCTTGTTATATTAGAATAAGATTTTGGTTTAGCTTTATGAACAAGTAGAGCCAACTTATCCTTAAATTTCTTTCTAGAACCATGAAGATTTGGTGGAACTCCTTTGAAGATAAAATCATTCTTAGTTGTTCATACAACGCATGCAATTAATAGAATAATCTCTATCAAAAAGGGTTGGGCATTCTGATCTTTCAAATTTTGAAGAAGTTGTTGGAGATGAGTATTAACATAAGCTGGAGGGCTCCAATCTGGACAGATATACTTCCAACAATGAATTGCAAAAGGGCAATTGACAAATAGGTGGTCCCGAGTCTCGAGATTGCAGTATTACACGTGATAAAGGTATATTCTGGAGTTAATTTCGAAAAATATCAAATTACAGCCGTAAGTTCGAAATACCACCTCTATTCATCTAAACTAGCAGGGATACCCGCGCATTTGCGCGGCTAGACATTATATATAGAAGGTACGATGTGTATATTTTTTTATCTTCATCTCTCATTCTATATTAATTAATTTTTCTCATTAAATGATGCTCATCCATCAGGATAATATAAAATTCTCTACCTTAGTGAATCATGGTGATAGGCTGATTTTTAATTTAATTAGTCGTTCTTGCTCCAATGCACTCATAATTCTTATTTACCTCTATCTCTATGTTCTAACGAATAGAATTTTCTATATCTAATATAATTTAGTGATATAAATTATATATTTACTTTGAACTCGTGATTACCAAGTTCCTTGATCATTTAGGGAAGATATCATATTTTTCGTGCATTTGCCTACTCAAATTATACACAAAATTTAATCTATGTTTGCATTCAAAATACTGAGTCCCGAGTTAGTAATTTAATGATATGTACTTATTTTCAAATACTACATGTAGTTTACAAACATTTTTTCACCATACATCCTCGTTCTCCTAGTTAAATTTCATAGTCAGGCTACCATAAAAGTAACAATAATGTAAACCGGTTCACCTTTTTGTTGCATCCATGGCCCACCTGATATTATAAATTAGATTCTGAAGATGGTACAACTGCCTCCTGATGGGTGGATCACAATTTATTAAGCAAATCAAACTGGAATAGTGGCTACCATGCTTCTATTTTTTATATGTATCTAACTTGAGATCTTTCTTGATCTCATTATCGTCACTTGCCGTTCCCATTTCCTTTAGCATGGCTGTCAATTGGTCCCACTTGACATTTGAATTCAGTTGCATGGCACAAATCTGTTGTCGCGCATGGCTCCTCTTTTGGTTTGTTTTCCATCATGTTGCCATCAATATATTGGAATTCTGTCTTCATCTATTGTCGTATTGATACTATATCTTTTTGGGAAGCGCTTGGTAGGTGACTCTGTATTTGCCCCTCCGCATGGCCTGTGCAGCATGGGGTTCTCATTGGCAGCATGATGATGTGTGTCCTGATGTTGTTAGCTCCCTAAGCTTGTTGTACGCCATCGTATATTGCCTTCAATATGATTTGCAAAATAGGTGTTAATTGATAGTATCAACACGAATATGTAATATAGAAATAAAATGAGTCTCCGAAACAGTTATACCCGTGACGTTGTGGTATACAGCTGCATGTTAACTTCACATATTTGAAAGCAGTAGTCGTACGTGGATGAAAAGAAGAATGTTCATGGAGATTACCTGAAGTTGATTTACGTGAGAGGTTTAAGCCAAGGGAATAGCAGATTTCGCCGAACCGAGCGAAGCAGTATCAAAATTTGATCCCGCCAATTGATTCGGTGATGTGAGAAGCAAAGAGGTCTTTTACGGTACAATTTACTAGTCCTATGTACTGGTAGTATTTTTGATAATTTACATGGTAAGGAAATCATAACACATATTTGGGTTGATTTGTTACCATCTAAAGTTCAATCGTGCCACATCAGAATTTCATATACTAATTGTCGCCATCGCCGCAAAAGAAGGATAACATGCAGCGCTTCACGGAGAATTTTGGCAGAAGGTGGCTCTACACACCCTTGAAAATCCGGAAATCTCATCGGGGCTCAGTAAAGTGCTGGCAGAATTCGCCAACGATGTGCCGATAGCGGACGAAGAGTTTGCGAAGTGGCGGTCGGCGGAGGACAACAATGTAGTCATCAAGATTGATAGCGCCGAGTCCAACAGCTTCTCATCCTCCTTCTAGGATGATGATTCGACGATGGCGGCAACCGTGTGAACAGTGGCACCGGTGGCCTCGACTGGAGCCCATTCAACCGCCGCGACTACTAGATCTAGGATGTATGACATTTTTAGTTAAATTTTGTTCAAATTTAAAATCTTAAATATTTGTATGAAATTCTCATGTTTCGTTTAAATTTCTTGTTTTATTTTATTCTTTTTGGGGGCTGCGGTGGAGATGTTCCTGACCATGTAAAATAAAATATGTCTGGTCAACACATGGAGGCAACTATAAGGAATGTTCTTGTATTACATGGTTTGTGTTGCCGAAATATGAACAATCTAGTCTGCCATACATGCAAGATCTTTCCTATTCCACTTTTGCATGTACCCAGTTTGCCCTTTGCTGAAAATATACTACTGCTTCAATCAACAAGTATTGATAAATCTGAACCGTCTAATTTGTTGGTTGGAATGGTTGGTATTTGTTTATCCCTATCGTAGTAAAAAGGCTCTTGTCATAATCTCTACTGGACATTAAAGCATCCCTTTGGCTACTACATAAGAAATAAGTACATCTGATGATGGGGCTAGTTCATAGCATATGCCCCCGTGATTGCTCTGTACCACTATATGCTTCCGTTAGTACCAGAGCATCTCGATCCTCAGCGCAAGGAAAAGCATAATTTTGGTGTGTATCTCATCCTCGTCCTTACTCCTTACCCCGTACGACAAGCGGGAGCCAAAAAAAGTTCCACGTACGCTGCAATCGCACGCTTCAGAATAGGATATGACACCGGTGAGCCAGGACAAGGGCAACCGTAAGTATTCGCTGAGGGAGCAAACCTTTTGCTAAACACCTTTTTATGTTACTGCTTTCTTGCCGGGCCAATTCAAATCTTCCGGGGAGATATTGTCAGGCGGCCAGTCTGGATCACGGAAAATTGGTAGTGGGACACATTTCTCTAGTTCGAACACTTCGGACCGTCAAGATTGGCACATGGATTCACGAACTTGTTAAGCCATCATATTTTGTCACTCAAGTATATCATGCCCGTACATTGCCGGTGCAGCTGTTGAGTGAATTCCCGATGTCACACAAGCCTAACTAGCCATATTCGGGCGCATAATTTTCTCAAGTACATGATCCCTAGAAGTGCTCGTTACGACGTGTGCGGCTTCAACATATCTCCCTCATCTGGAGGCAGGCAGTAAGCCATGGCTGGTGTTATATAGACAACTGAAGCGCCAATGCCGGTGTTAATTTCTCCCTTTTAAAACAGTTGAACCCATCAGATCGAACCATGTGTCCTGGATCATCGCATAGTCAAAGCTATTGTACGAGTATAATTACTCAAACTACCTGACCGCACTAATGATCAGATCACACATTGCCGCCTCAGCTAACTCTATGCATAACCGTACTAGCTCCTGATTTACTGGCTGGCCCCAATATAAAGACCCATGCAGACATCAAATATTTGATGAGCAATCCTACTGTCATGCATGTACTTGAGTAGATACATTTACATAGGAGAGCATGTTTAGGCTCGTGCTACATTAGACTTAAAACTGCTAACTAGAAGTGTGGACATACGATCAGATTGTTCATGTTCATCCAAGGCGACCAAGCGGAATTTTATTAGTTGTGTTGAGATGTTATTGAGGATGATATGATGACAATGTTTGGCCGATTTTGTCTCGGACAATTGCCTCTTTCCAACCGTAACTTCTGAGAGCTAACACTGCTACCTCGTTTCTTTGGGTGTCGTGCGATGCTATAAAAATTTAACAATATAGACCAGTATGTCTTTCAATGTTAGTTTTAAAATATTTACACAGATAGCTACAAGCCAAATAATGGTGATACCATAAATAATGTATGCCAGGTAGTAATATTATGCAAGGAATGGTTACACTCCAGGAGATAATTCATGAGATACATCGTAAAAACACAATAGGGTGATTTTAAGTTATACTTAAAAAGACTTTTGGTGAAATGAGTTGGGACTTTCTTCAACAAACTCGGTCTACTGATGAAAGGGTTTCCAAACAGAAAACAGTGTGAGAATTACAGTGGTTGGTAGGTATTTCCAGACACGCGAGGGCTGCGGCAGGGTGACCACTTATCCGCAATATGGTACATCTTTGCGTATGGTACATCTTTTGATTTCGAGCGTGTCCAATCTAAAGAAACCATGCCATTACATTCAGAAGTTATTTTTTCGAAACGAGCATCCAAAAGTTATTTACATACAAGCCCACCTTGACAGAAGAGTTTCATAAATGATTCATGAATTGTCTAAACTCAAAATCTACTGCTGATAGCGGACGATTAACCATGTTTAACCAAGTAATCCCCACGTCCTATCCCAACGTGAATTGAGGCATCAATGATTCCTGAATTGTCTAAATTCAGAATATACTTCTTGTTATATTTTGATCCAAATTTAATATAAATGCTAACAACGGAGCGAAGCGAGGCCCGTCGCCGCTAGGCTTGTGGGGTGCTCCCCTCTCACTTTCCCCTGGTATGGATCGTTATCACCTCCTATTTATACGTATTGTAAATCGCCGACTAGGGTTTATTGCTTCATAAAATAACCCACGACGTTTGCAAACATTTTCTGATATAGTGAAGTTTTTCTAGTTGGCACCCGTGGTTTTTCCCCTTTGTATTGGAGAGATTTTTCACGTTAAATCTTGTGTCTTCCGTTGTGATTTCTTTTTCGTTCTTCGTTATTGCCTTCGCGTTTGTAACACTTCTGATAGCCGACGATTAAGCATGTTTAACCAAGAATCGATGGCTCAATGGAGCAAGGGTGCTCGACTTGGCACCGAACTTGGTCGCCAAGGAACCGACTCGCCGTGCCAACTCTCGTTCAGTGAAGGAGGGGATATGGCGGGCAATCTGTTGAAAGACTATGTACCGGACATAAGCGTTGCTGCCCTAACCGAGTTCTTCTAGATTTGGCATGTTCTGGGCACTGTGCAACTGATTTTGGAGCAGGAGGACACCATCGTAAGGTAGTCCAATGATGGTGTCTTCTCGGCGAAGTCATCCTACAACGCCTTTTTTGACGGCACGACGAAGGTGTCAATGGCATTGCAGGTGTGGAAGTCGAGGTGGCCCCTATATCTGCAAAAAAAAATGTAGTTGGTTGTGAGGGACAGGTGTTAGACCGCCGATAGATTCCAACATCGAGGACCTTGTCACCCCACCGCATGTCCCCTTTGTGACCAAGAACCAACGACGATTCAGCATCTTCTAGAGAGCTTGGACGCTGCATATGTGGATGTGACCAGCTTCCTGCCACCGATACAGACTTAGCATTGCATAGGTGCCGGCCATTATATTGGTCTTTCAATGTATTTGGCGTCATAGGAATGACAGCGTTTTCAATAGAGCTACACCCGTTGTGGTGACCATCAAGAGCAAGATCAATAAGGATATGATGGGTGGCGCCTAGCTTAGTTGTTTCGTAGTAAGGAGTTTAGCTCTTCGGAGCCATTGTCATAACGTGGTTGCCCGTAGGATATTAGGCTTTCAGCTTGAGAAGCTTCTACCTCTTATTGTCAGCCAACTAGCCGTTCTATGGCTTCGTATATACCGCTTTTGGATCTTTCTTCCATATGGTAAATGCATCCATTCAGTGTATTCTTGAAAAAAAAAGAACTCGATATGAAATGCTCTAGGCATAGCGCACAGATACTGCATTTGGTCCAGGTATATTGGGACTAGGCCCATCTATCAAAACACAAAACAACGAGTCTTTATGGGCCAACTGATTGTTGCAGCAATGAATACAATGGGCTAGGAAAGAACTGGAAAAGCTAGTATGCATGGATATACAGAAACCAACCTTCCGAATACAGCTCGGGATACTAACAGGTGATACCGATCCAAGTCTTTCATGGGGCAAAAACACATCTTCCGTCCGAGGAATCTCTTTGGTGATTTGGAACTAATTTTTTCCTATCCGATGAACAAGGTCCAATGCTTCGTTACCGATTTATGTCGTGATGCATTTAGTTTAATTCCTCACAAGCCTAATAATGCAAATACGCATGCACGTGATAATCAAACTCAAGAAAAACAAATGACATCGGAAGGGCTCGTTGGGAACAAATTTGTTTTGAAACGGTCAATGGGAACATTTGCTGGTTGCATTTCACAAGTGGAGTCTAAAGTCCAACGACTGGTTTTTTTTTGTAATGGGGGCAAAAAAGACTTTGTCTCAATCTATCAATTAAGTAGAAGTTTTACAAGCCTGTAAATAGTTCATTACAAGGGTTACTCTCCCCGTATGAGTTCACCCAAACGCTTGACACCCGCTGATACGTCTCCAACGTATCTATAATTTCTGATGTTCCATGCTAGTTTTATGACAATACCTACATGTTTTGTTCACACTTTATATCGTTTTTATGCATTTTCCGGAACTAACCTATTAACAAGATGCCGAAGTGCTAGTTCCTGTTTTTGTTGTTTTGGTTCAGAAAGGCTGTTCGGGCAATATTCTCGGAATTCGACGAAACGAAGACCAAACATCATAATTCACCGAGACGGACCATGACACCGAAGGGGAGCGGAGAGGGGCCGGGGGCCCCACACCACGGCGCGGCCAAGGAGGGGCGCGCCCGGGGTGGGGAGCCCACCGGCACCCTCGCGCCGCCTCTTCGCCTATTTAACCCTCGTGACCTAAATCTTCGATACCGATTGACGAAACTCCGAAAAGCTCCAGGCGCCGCCGCCATCGAAACTCCAACGGGGACAAGTTCTGCCGCCGGACGGGGAATTGCCCGGAGCCATCTCCATCGACATCACCGCCATCTTCATCGCCATTGCTGTCTCCTATGAGGAGGGAGTAGTTCTCCTCGAGGCTAAGGGCTGTACCGGTAGCTATGTGGTTAATCTCTCTGTACTCCAATACAATGATCTCATGAATTGCTTTGCATAATTGAGATCCATATGATGAGCTTTGTATCGCTACTAGTCTATGTGCTACTCATGTGATGTTATTAAAGTAGTCTATTCTTCCTGCATGGTGTAAAGGCGACAGTGTGTGCACCGTGTAGTTCTTGTCGTAGGTTATGATCATAATCTCTTGTAGGTTATGGAGTTAATTATCACTATGATAGTATTGATGTGATCTATTTCCCCTTTCATAGTGTAATGGTGAAAGTGTGTATGCTATGTTAGTTCTCGGGTTATTTTGCAAAGATCTATTATGCTCTAAGGTTACTTAAATATGAATGTTGAATGTTGTGGCGCTTGTTAACTCCGGCTTGAGGGAGCTCTTGTAGCCCTACACAACGAATGGTGTTTGTCATCCAACAAAAAGTGTATGTAGCACAAGTGAGGAGAAGTTATTATTTATTATGTGATCAATGTTGAGAGTGTCCACTAGTGAAAGTATGATCCCTAGGCCTTGTTTCCAACACCGAATTTACCGTTTACTTACATGTTTACTCGCTGCCATATTTATTTCAGATTGTTATTACCACTCATATTCATCTATACCACATGTGTTTTACTATCTCTTCGCCGAACTAGTGCACCTATACATTTGACAAGTGTATTATGTGTGTTGGGGACACAAGAGACTTCTTGTATCTTAATTGCAAGGTTGCTTGAGAGGACTATCTTTGACCTCTACCTCCCTGAGTTCGATAAACCTTGGGTGATTCACTTAAGGGAAACTTGCTGTTCTACAAACCTCTGCTCTTGGAGGCCCAACACTTTCTACAAGAATAGAAGTACCCGTAGACATCACCCGCCAAAACACATAAACGTGCCTCAATTTGATCCTATAGAAAACTACTTGCGAGGGAGCATGTTTGTTGTGGAAAACTCTTTCATTGCGCTCATTTCAAATATCCCATGAAACAAGCAGGTTGAGAGAGGTCATGGCCTTGCGATTTGAAGAAGCCCCGTCCGACATCATCCTCCACCAATCTGATGTAGTGAGACCCACCCATTGTGAAGGAACGAGCTCGGGGATGCCCATCCAATCCTTGACCAACCCCCAAAGACGGACGGAGGAGCGGCAATGGATAAAAATATGATCCACCATTTCCGTACATTGGTTGCAAAGAGGACATAGGTCACAATTTGGCCATCCCCGCTTCTCAAGACGATCCGTCATCCAAATGCGATTTTGGTTCGCAAGCCATGCAAATAATTTGACCTTGGGTTCGTGTGTTGGAGATATGCCCAAGAGGCAATAATAAATTGGTTATTATATATCTTTGTGTTTATGATGAATGTTTATATACCATGCTATAATTGTATTAACCGAAACATTGATACATGTGTGTTATGTAAACAACAAGGAGTCCCTAGTAAGCCTCTTGTATAACTAGTTTGTTGATTAATAGATGATCATAGTTTCATGATCATGAACATTGGATGTTATTAATAACAAGGTTATGTCATTATGTGAATGATGTAATGGACACACCCAATTAAGCGTAGCATGAGATCACGTCATTAAGTTCATTTGCTATAAGCTTTCGATACATAGTTACCTAGTCCTTTCGACCATGAGATCATATAAATCACTTATGCCGAAAGGATACTTTGATTACATCAAACTCCACTGCGTAAATGGGTGGTTATAAAGGTGGGATTAGGTATCCGGAAAGTATGAGTTGAGGCATATGGATCAACAGTGGGATTTGTCCATCCCGATGACGGATAGATATACTGGGCCCTCTCGGTGGAATGTCGTCTAAATGGCTTGCAATCATATGAATGGTTCATAAGAGACCACATACCACGGTACGAGTAAAGAGTACTTGTCGAGACGAGGTTGAACAAGGTATCGTGATACCGATGATCAAACCTCGGACAAGTAATATATCGCGTGACAAAGGGAATCGGTACCGTATGTATATGGTTCATTCGATCACATAGTTCATCGTTGAATATGTAAGAGTCATTACGGATCTCTAGGTCCCGCTGATGATTATTGGTCGGAGAGGCGTCTCGGTCATGTCTGCACATTCTCGAACCGTAGGGTGACACACTTAAGGTTGCGATGTTGCTAGAGGTAGTTTCGGGATTAAAGAAATAGTTTTGGAGAGTTACGGAATTGTTCCGGGAAGATGATTAATGATTTATTAATTAATTGAATTAGTAAATATTAATATTAATTTATTTAGTAGAAATAAATATGGGGCTAAAAGTAGTCTATAAGATATTTTGCTAATGTGTTAATTAAGTAACACGTATTAGCAACCTATCAAAAGGAAAGAGGTAAAATCAAAAAAAAAGAAAAAAAGAGGAGAATCGGATGGCCGGCCAGGGAACAAGTCCCTGGGCCGTACGGCCAAGACACCCAACAGCCAACGTATCTAGCTTGGCCGATCCGATCGGGAGCTACCTAATTGGCTATTGGCCAAGTAATCTGTTTCTTGGATTGCACGTTTGGGCATCACGGCCAGCTATAAAAGAAGGTGACGCGCAGGTTGCAAACGATCAGATTTTTGTTCCGTGGTCGTTTGCTCCGTTTGCTCCACCTTTTGCCTAGTTTCTTCCACCCAACGCGAATAGGCGAAGCCCTGTCCGCGCAAACTCTCCACCACCACCACGCCGTCGTGCTGCTGGACTAGATCCCATCTACCACATCTCCCCGCTTGCTGGAACAAGGAGGAGGTGTCTTCATCGAGCTGTACGTGTGACCGAGTACGGAGGTGCTGCCCGATTGTGGCACCGTCAAGATCAAGATCTTCTACGCGCTTTTGCAAGCGGCAAGTGATCGACTACATTCACCCCGAGATCTAATCTCGTTAAGCTTTGCGAATCTTCGAGGGTTAGTCTCATCATCTCCTCTTTGCTAAGACTTGTCGTTTCGAAGCATCATGTGATGATCGGGTGTCATATATTCAACATGTGCATACAACGGGTACAAGCCAGTTTTGTACACGCGGGTACTAAGGTTGCCTTGACGAGCCTAGCATGTACAGACATGGTCTCGGAACACGGGATACCGAAAGGTAGAGCATGAGTCATATGATTGATATGATGAACACTTTGGGTGTTCGCCATTGAATTTACATCTTGTTCGTGATGATCGGGCTTGGTGTGGTGGATTTGGTTCATGTGATCACTAAAACAATGCGAGGGATATTGTTTTGAGTGGGAGTTCACCTAGTTTTTAATTTTGTTAAATTAAAATTTGAACTCAATTTGTCATAAACCTAGTCTAAACTATTGCAAATATATGTTGTAGATCATGGCGTTGATGCGCGTAGATGTACACGTCCGTTGGGAACCCCAAGAGGAAGGTATGATGCGCACAGTGGCAAGTTTTCCCTCAGAAAGAAACCAAGGTTTAATCGAACCAGGAGGAGCCAAGAAGCACGTTGAAGGTTGATGGTCGCGAAATGTGATGCGGCGCACAGGGATTCCGGCGCCAACGCGGAACCTGCACAACACAACCCAAGTACTTTGCCCCAACGAAACAGTGAGGTTGTCAATCTCACCGGCTTGCTGTAACAAAGGATTAAGTGTATCGAGTGGAAGATGTTTGCAAAGAAAATAGTAAAACACAATTGCAGTAGATTGTATGCTATGTAAAGAATAGGACCGGGGTCCACAGTTCACTAGAGGTGTCTCTCCCATAAGATAAAAGCATGTTGGGTGAACAAATTACAGTCGGGCAATTGACAAATAGAGAAGGGCATAACAATGCATGTACATGATATGATAAATATAGTGAGATTTAATTGGGCATTACGACAAAGTACATAGACCGCCATCCAACTGCATCTATGCCTAAAAAGTCCACCTTCAGTTATCATCCGAACCCCATTCGTATTAAGTTGCTAAGCAACAGACAATTGCATTAAGTATGGTGCGTAATGTAATCGATAACTACATCCTTAGACATAGAATCAATGTTTTATCCCTAGTGGCAACAGCACATCACAACCTTAGAACTTTCCGTCACTGTCCCAGGTGTCAATGAAGGCATGAACCCACTATCGAGCATAAATACTCCCTCTTGGAGTTAAGAGTACAAACTTGGCCAGAGCCTCTACTAATAACGGAGAGCATGCAAGATCATAAACAACACATAAACAATAGATTGATAATCACCATAATCATAGTACTCTCTATCCATCGGATCCCGACAAACACAACATATAGAATTACATATAGATGATCTTGATCATGTTAGGCAGCTCACAAGATCCAACAATGAAGCACACCAAGGAGAAGACGACCATCTAGCTGCTATGGACCCATGGTCCAGGGTGAACTCACTCATCACTCCGGAGGCGACCATGGCGGTGTAGAGTCCTCCGGGAGATGAATCCCTCTCCGGCAGGTGCCGGAGGCGATCTCCGAATCCCCCGAGATGGGATTCGCGGCGGCGGCGTCTCTGGAAGGTTTTCCGTATCGTGGCTCGGTGGGGGTTTCGCGACGGAGGCTTTAAGTAGGCGAAAGGGCAAGCGAGGGGCCACACGGTGCCCAGGGGGGCCGGCGCGGCCGGGCCTGGGCCGCGCCGCCCTATCCCCTGGCTGCCTCGTGGCCCCACTTCGTTATCTCTTCGGTCTTTGAAGCTTCGTGCAAAAATAGGACCTGGGCGAAAGTTTCGTCAATTCCGAGAATATTTCCTTACTAGGATTTCTGAAACCAAAACAGCAGAAAACAGAAGGCTCTTCGGCATCTTGTTAATAGGTTAGTTCCAGAAAATGCATAAATATGACATATAATGTGCAAAAACATGTAGGTATCATCAATAAAGTGGCATGGAACATAAGAAATTATCGATACGTTGGAGACGTATCAGCATCCCAAGCTTAGTTCTGCTCGTCCCGAGCAGGTAAAACGATAACAAAGATAATTTCTGAAGTGACATGCCATCATAATCTTGATCATACTATTTGTAAACATATGTAATGAATGCAGCGATCAAAACAAAGGTAATGACATGAGTAAACAACTGAATCATATAGCAAAGACTTTTCATGAATAGTACTTCAAGACAAGCATCAATAAGTCTTGCATAAGAGTTAACTCATAAAGCAATAAATCAAAGTAAAGGTATTGAAGCAACACAAAGGAAGATTAAGTTTCAGCGGTTGCTTTCAACTTATAACATGTATATCTCATGGATATTGTCAACATAAAGTAATATAACAAGTGCAATATGCAAGTATGTAGGAATCAATGCACAGTTCACACAAGTGTTTGCTTCTTGAGGTGGAGAGAGATAGGTAAACTGACTCAACAATAAAAGTAAAAGAATGGTCCTTCAAAGAGGAAAGCATCGATTGCTGTATTTGTGCTAGAGCTTTTATTTTGAAAACATGAAACAATTTTGTCAACGGTAGTAATAAAGCATATGAGTTATGTAAATTATATCTTACAAGTTGCAAGCCTCATGCATAGTATACTAATAGTGTCCGCACCTCGTCCTACTTAGCTTGGACTACCGGATCTTTGCATGCCATGTTTCAACCAAGTGTCACAAAGGGGTACCTCCATGCCGCCTGTACAAAGGTCTAAGGAGAATGCTCGCATTTTGGATTTCTCGCTTTTGATTATTCTCAACTTAGACATCCATACCGGGACAACATGGACAACAGATAATGGACTCCTCTTAAATGCATAAGCATGTAGCAATGATTATTATTCTCATATGAGATTGAGGATATATGTCCAAAACTGAAACTTCAACCATGATTCATGGCTTTAGTTAGCGGCCCAATGTTCTTCTCTAACAATTTTGCATGCTCCAACCACTAAAATGATAGATCCTTCAGACAAGACGGACATGCATAGCAACTCACATGATATTCAACAATAGTTGATGGCGTTCCCCAGAAGCATGGTTATCGCACAACAAGCAACTTAATAAAAGATAAAGTGCATAAGTACATATTCAATACTACGATAGTTTTTAAGGCTATTTTGTCCCATGAGCTATATATTGCAAAGGTGAATGATGGAATTTTAAAGGTAGCACTCAAGCAATTTACTTTGGAATGGCTGAGAAATACCATGTAGTAGGTAGGTATGGTGGACACAAATGGCATAGTAGTTGGCTCAAGGATTTTGGATGCATGAGAAGTATTCCCTCTCAATACAAGGTTTAGGCTAGCAAGGTTATTTGAAGCAAACTCAAGGATGAACAAGTGCAGCAAAACTCACATAAAAGACATATTGTAAACATTATAAGACTCTACACCATCTTCCTTGTTGTTCAAAACTCAATACTAGATATTATCTAGACCTTAGAGAGACCAAATATGCAAATCAGATTTTAGCAAGCTCTATGTATTTCTTCATTAATGGGTGCAAAGCATATGATGCAAGAGCTTAAACATGAGCACAACAATTGCCAAGTATCACATTATCCAAGACATTTTAGAATTACTACATGTAGCATTTTTCAATTCCAACCATATAACAATTTAACGAAGAAGAAACTTCGCCTTGAACATTATGAGTAAAGCCTAAGGACATATTTGTCCATATGCAACAGCGGAGCGTGTCTCTCTCCCACAAAGTGAATGCTAGGATCCATTTTATTCAAACAAAAACAAAAACAAAAACAAACCGACGCTCCAAGTAAAGAACACAAGATGTGATTGAATAAAAATATAGTTTCGGGGAGGAACCCGATGATGTTGTCGATGAAGAAGGGGATGCCTTGGGAATCCCCAAGCTTAGACGCTTGAGTCTTCTTAGAATATGCAGGGGTGAACCACGGGGCATCCCCAAGCTTAGAGCTTTCACTCCTCTTGATCATAGTATATCATACTCCTCTTGACCCTTGAAAACTTCCTTCACACAAACTTCAAGCAAACTCATTAGAGGGTTAGTGCACAATTAATAATTCACACATTCAGAGGTGACACAATCATTCTTTACACTTCTGGACATTGCATAAAGCTACTGGACATTAATGGATCAAAGAAATGAATCCAACATAGCAAAAGAGGCAATGCGAAATAAAAGGCAGAATCTGTCAAAAACAGAACAGTCCGTAAAGACGAATTTAAAGATGGCACTAGACTTGCTCAAATGGAAAAACTCAAAACTAATGAAAGTTGCGTACATATCTGAGGATCACGCTCGTAAATTGGCAGATTTTTTCGAATTTTCTACAGAGAACTGTGCCCAGATTCGTGACAGACAGCAATGTTGCGCAGCGATCCCAAATATAACATCAACTTTGACATAGAAACTTTACTTGGCACAAAAACATGATAAGGAGAGGTTGCTACAGTAGTAAACAACTTCCAAGACTCAACAAAAAAAAATTGTTGTAGTAAAAACATGGGTTGTCTCCCATAAGCGCTTTTTTTAACGCCTTTCAGCTAGGTGCAAATCAAGTAACATCGAGAGTAGAAGCATCAACATCATAGCTTGTTCTAACAATAGAATCAAAAGGCAACTTCATTCTCTTTCTAGGGAAGTGTTCCATACCTTTCTTGAGAGGAAATTGATATTTAATATTACCTTCCCTCATATCAATAACAGCACCAACGGTTCGAAGAAAAGGTCTTCCCAACATAATAGGACAAGATGCATTGCATTCGATATCCAAGACAACAAAATCAACGGGGACAAGGTTATTGTTAACCGTAATGTGCACATTATCAATCCTCCCCAAAGGTTTATTTTTAACATTATCGGCAAGATTAACATCCAAATAACAATTCTTCAATGGTGGCAAGTCAAGCATATCATAAATCTTTTTAGGCATAACAGAAATACTTGCACCAAGATCACATAAAGCATTACATTCAAAGTCATTGAATTTCATTTTAATGATGGGCTCCCAACCATCTTCTAACTTTCTAGGAATAGAAGTTTCAAGTTTTAGTTTCTCTTCTCTAGCTTTTATGAGAGCATTTGTAATATGTTTTGTAAAGGCTAAATTTATAGCACTAGCATTAGGACTTTTAGCAAGTTTTTGTAAGAAATTTATAACTTCAGAGATGTGGCAATCATCAAAATCTAAATCATTATGAGCTACAGCAATGGGATCATTGTTCCCAAGGTTGGAAAAAATTTCAGCAGTTTTATCACAAGCAGTTTCAGCAGTTTTAGCAATTTCAGGCAGTTTTGTACGCTTTGCACTAGGAGTAGAAACATTGCCAACACCAATTATTTTACCATTGATAGTAGGAGGTGCAGCAACATGTGAAGAATTAGCATTACTAGTGGTGGTAATAGTCCAAACTTTAGCTACATTATTCTCTTTAGCTAGTTTTTCATTTTCTTCTCTATCCCACCTAGCACGCAATTCAGCCATTAATCTTATATTCTCATTAATTCTAACTTGGATGGCATTTGCTGTAGTAGTAATCTTATTATCAAGATCATTATTAGGCATAACTTTCAATTTTAAAAGATTAACATCAGAGGCAAGCCTATCAACTCTAGAAGCAATAGTATCAATTTTATCAAGCTTTTCCTCAACAGATTTGTTAAAAGCAGTTTGTGTACTAATAAATTCTTTAAGCATGGTTTCAAGACCAGGGGGTACACTCCTATTATTGTTGTAAGAATTCCCATAAGAATTACCATAACCATTACCATTAGCAGAAGGATATGGCCTATAGTTATTACCAGAGTTGTTCCTATAAGCATTGTTGTTGAAATTATTATTTTTAATGAAATACACATCAACATTTTCTTCTTGAGCAACCAATGAAGCTAAAGGAACATTATTTGGATCAACATTAGATCTACCATTCACAAGCATAGACATAATCACATCAATCTTATCACTCAAGGAAGAGGTTTCTTCAACAGAATTTACCTTCTTACCTTGTGGAGCTCTTTCCGTGTGCCACTCAGAGTAATTTATCATCATATCATCAAGAAGTTTTGTAGCCGCCCCCAATGTGATGGACATAAAGGTACCTCCAGCAGCTGAATCCAATAAATTCCGCGAAGAAAAATTTAGTCCTGCATAGAAGGTTTGGATGATCATCCAAGTAGTCAGTCCATGGGTTGGGCAATTCTTTACCAAAGTTTTCATTCTCTCCCATGCTTGAGCAACATGTTCAGTATCTAATTGCTTAAAATTCATTATGCTACTTCTCAAAGATATAATTTTAGCGGGAGGATAATATCTACCAATAAAAGCATCCTTGCATTTAGTCCATGAATCAATACTATTCTTAGGCAAAGATAGCAACCAATCTTTAGCTCTTCCTCTTAATGAGAAAGGAAACACTTTCAATTTAATAATATCACCATCTACATCCTTATACTTTTGCATTTCACAAAGTTCAACAAAATTATTGAGATGGGCAGCAGCATCATCAGAACTAGCACCAGAAAATTGATCTCTCATGACAAGATTTAGTAAAGCAGGTTTAATTTCAAAGAATTCTGCTGTAGTAGCAGGTGGAGCAATAGGTGTGCATAGGAAATCATTATTATTTGCATTTGTGAAGTCACACAACTTAGTATTTTCAGGGGTATTCATTTTAGCAACAGTAAATAAAACAAACTAGATAAAGTAAATGCAAGTAACTAATTTTTTTGTGTTTTTGATATAGAGAGCAAGACGGTAAATAAAGTAAAACTAGCAACTAATTTTTGTGTGTTGTTTAGGTGCAGCAAACAAAGTAGTAAATAAAATAAAGCAAGACAAAAACAAAGTAAAGAGATTGAGAAGTGGAGACTCCCCTTGCAGCGTGTCTTGATCTCCCCGGCAACGGCGCCAGAAAAAGCTTGATGCGCGTAGATGTACACGTCCGTTGGGAACCCCAAGAGGAAGGTATGATGCGCACAGCAGCAAGTTTTCCCTCAGAAAGAAACCAAGGTTTAATCGAACCAGGAGGAGCCAAGAAGCACGTTGAAGGTTGATGGTCGCGAAATGTGATGCGGCGCAACACCGGGGATTCCGCCAACGCGGAACCTGCACAACACAACCCAAGTACTTTGCCCCAACGAAATGTGAGGTTGTCAATCTCACCGCTTGTTGTAACAAAGGATTAAGCGTATCGAGTGGAAGATGTTTGCAAAGAAAATAGTAAAACACAATTGCGATTGTATGCTATGTAAAGAATAGGACGGGGTCCACAGTTCACTAGAGGTGTCTCTCCCATAAGATAAAAGCATGTTGGGTGAAAAAATTACAGTCGGGCAATTGACAAATAGAGAAGGACATAACAATGCATGTACATGATATGATAAATATAGTGAGATTTAATTGGGCATTACGACAAAGTACATAGACCGCCATCCAACTGCATCTATGCCTAAAAAATCCACCTTCAGGTTATCATCCGAACCCCATTCAGTATTAAGTTGCTAAGCAACAGACAATTGCATTAAGTATGGTGCGTAATGTAATCGACAACTACATCCTTAGACATAGAATCAATGTTTTATCCCTAGTGGCAACAACACATCACAACCTTAGAACTTTCTGTCACTGTCCCAGGTGTCAATGAAGGCATGAACCCACTATCGAGCATAAATACTCCCTCTTGGAGTTAAGAGTACAAACTTGGCCAGAGCCTCTACTAATAACGGAGAGCATGCAAGATCATAAACAACACATAAACAATAGATTGATAATCACCATAATCATAGTACTCTCTATCCATCGGATCCCGACAAACACAACATATAGAATTACATATAGATGATCTTGATCATGTTAGGCAGCTCACAAGATCCAACAATGATGCACAACAAGGAGAAGACGACCATCTAGCTACTGCTATGGACCCATGGTCCAGGGTGAACTACTCACTCATCACTCCGGAGCGACCATGGCGGTGTAGAGTCCTCCGGGAGATGAATCCCCTCTCCGGCAGGGTGCCGATCTCCTGAATCCCCCGAGATGGGATTCGCGGCGGCGGCGTCTCTGGAAGGTTTTCCGTATCGTGGCTCACCGGGGGTTTCGACGGAGGCTTTAAGTAGGCGAAAGGGCAACGCGAGGGGCCACACGAGGTGCCCAGGGGGCAGGGCCGGCGCGGCCGGGCCCGGGCCGCGCCCTATCCCCTGGCTGCCTCGTGGCCCCACTTCGTTATCTCTTCGGTCTTCTGGAAGCTTCGTGCAAAAATAGGACCCTGGGCGAAAGTTTCGTCCAATTCCGAGAATATTTCCTTACTAGGATTTCTGAAACCAAAAACAGCGAAAACAGCAATGGCTCTTCGGCATCTTGTTAATAGGTTAGTTCCAGAAAACGCATAAATATGACATATAATGTGTATAAAACATGTAGGTATCATCAATAAAGTAGCATGGAACATAAGAAATTATCGATACGTCGGAGACGTATCAGTCCCCATCAATCAATTTTAACCAGTTCCTAGAGAAAGAAAAGCTTAAAAGCAATGGTAGCAACTTCACCGACTGGTTCCGTCATGTGAGGATCTTCCTCAATGGCGGAAATCTGCAATATGTGCTTGATGCACCGCTAGGTTCCCCACCACCCCCTGCAGTGCGAGGAAGAAAAGAATGTTTTCGAGACTCAGGCTAAAGTGTACTCTCAAGTTCAGTGTGCCATCCTATGCAGCCTAGAGGCAGAGCTCCAAAAGCGTTTTGAGCACCACGACCCTTGTGATATGATGCATGAGCTCAAAGTTATCTTTGAAACTCATGCGGCCGTGGAGAGCTATGAGGCCTCGAAGCAGTTCTTTGGCTGCATGATGGAAGAGGGCAGCTCCGTTAGTGAGCACATGTTCGCTATGTCCGGACACGCGAGGAAGCTCAGTGACTTGGGGATTGTGATCCCTAACCAGCTGGGTATTCATCGTGTTCTCCAATCACCGCCACCAAGTTACAAGAACTTCGTGATGACAATATGCAGAACATGAACAAGGAGTTACCTGAACTCTTCTCCATGCTGAAATCTGCTGAGGTTGAGATACAGAAAGAGTACCAAGTGACCACCAGTTCAAGAAGCAGGGCAAACCTAAGAAGGACCTCAAGAAGGGTGGCAAGAAAGCTGCCGCTCATCCTGAGAAGCCTAAGGGTGGCCCTAAACCTGATACTGACTGCTATTACTGCAATGGGAAGGGGCACTGGAAGCGGAATTGCTCCAAGTATCTGGCTGATCTGAAGAGCGGCCTTGTCAAGAAGAAGAAAGGTATATCTGATATACATGTTATAGATGTTTATCTCACTGGTTCTCGTAGTAGTGCCTGGGTATTTGATACTGGTTCGGTTGCTCACATTTGTAACTCGAAACAGGAACTACGGAATAAACGAAGCCTAGCGAGGGATGAAGTGACGATGCGCGTTGGAAATGGATGCAAGGTCGATGTGATCGCTGTCGGCACGCTCCCTCTACATCTACCATCGGGATTAGTTTTAGACCTTAATAATTGTTATTTGGTGCCTGCGTTGAGCATGAACATTATATCTGGATCGTGTTTAATGCAAGACGGTTATTCATTCAAGTCTGAGAATAATGGTTGTTCTATTTTATGAATAATATCTTTTATGGTCATGCGCCTGAGAAGAATGGTTTATTTCTATTAAATCTCGATAGTAGCGATACACATGTTCATAACATTGATGCTAAGCGAATTAAATTGAATGATAATTCTACTTATATGTGGCACTGTCGTCTTGGTCATATTGGAGTGAAACGCATGAAGAAACTCCATTCCGATGGATTACTTGAGTCACTTGACTTTCAGTCACTTGACAGATGCGAGCATGTCTAATGGGAAAAATGACTAAGACTCCATTCTCTGGTATTATGGAGCGAGCTACAGACTTATTGGAAATCATACATACCGATGTGTGCGGACCAATGAGTGTAGCCTCGCGCGGTGGTTATCGTTATGTTCTAACCTTCACAGATGATCTGAGTAGATATGGGTATATCTATTTCATGAAACATAAGTCCGAGACTTTTCAGAAGTTCAAGGAATTCCAAAGTGAAGTAGAAAAATCAACGTAACAAGAAGATCAAGTTTCTGCGTTCTGATCGCGGAGGCGAATATCTGAGTTATGAGTTTGGCATGCATTTAAAGAAATGCGAAAAACTTTCACAGTTGACACCGCCGGGAACACCACAGCATAATGGTGTGTCCGAACGTCGTAATCGAACTCTCTTAGATATGGTTCGTTCTATGATGTCTCTTACTAATTTGCCGTTATCTTTTTGGGGTTATGCGTTAGAGACAGCAGCATTCACTTTAAATAGGGCACCATCAAAATCCGTTGCAACGACACCGTATGAATTATGGTTTAATAAGAAACCTAAGCTGTCGTTCCTTAAAGTTTGGGGTTGAAGCCTATGTAAAAAAGTTACAACCGGACAAGCTAGAACCCAAAGCGGAGAAATGCGTCTTCATAGGATACCCTAAGGAAACTATAGGGTATACTTTCTATCACAGATCCGAAGGCAAAATCTTTGTTGCTAAGAACGGAACCTTTCTTGAGAAAGAGTTTCTCACTAAAGAAGTGACTGGAAGAAAAGTAGAACTCGACGAGGTTACTGAACCTTCTCTCGTTGATCAGAGTAGCGCAGTACCGGAAGATGTTCCTGTGCCGCCCGCACCGGTAACAGAGGAAGCTAATGATAATGATCATGAAACTTCGAGCGAAGTAGCTACTGAACCTCGCAGGTCGACAAGGGAACGTACCACTCCTGATTGGTATGATCCTTGTCTAAATCTCATGATTGTGGACAACAATGATGAGGACCCTGCGACGTATGAAGAAGCGATGATGAGCCCAGATTCCAACAAATGGCAAGAAGCCATGAAATCCGAAATGGGATCCATGTATGATAACAAAGTGTGGACTTTGGTAGATCTACCTGATAGCCGCAAGGCTGTTGAGAATAAATGGATCTTCAAGAGAAAAACAGATGCTGATGGTAATATTACTGTCTATAAAGCTCGACTTGTCGCAAAGGGTTTCCGACAAATTCAAGGTGTTGACTATGATGAGACTTTCTCACCTGTAGCGAAGCTAAAATCTGTGAGGATTTTGTTAGCAATAGCTGCATTTTTCGATTATGAGATTTGGCAGATGGATGTCAAAACGGCGTTCCTTAATAGTGACATTGAGGAAGAGTTGTATATGGTACAACCCAAAGGTTTTGTCGATCCTAAAAATGCTGACATGGTATGCAAACTTCAGCGTTCCATTATGGACTGAAGCAAGCATCCCGGAGTTGGAACCGACGCTTTGATAAGGTGATCAAAGACTTCGGGTTTATACAGTGTCATGGAGAGGCCTGTATTTACAAGAAAGTGAGTGGGAGCTCTGTAGCATTCCTGATATTATATGTAGATGACATATTATTGATTGGAAATGATATAGAACTATTAAGCAGTGTAAAAGGTTATTTGAATAAGTGTTTTTCAATGAAGGACCTCGGTGAAGCAGCGTACATTTTAGGCATCAAGATTTATAGAGATAGATCAAGACGCCTAATAGGGCTTTCACAGAGTACATACCTGGACAAGATTCTAAAGAAGTTTAGAATGGATGAAAGTAAGAAAGGGTTCTTACCGATGTTGCCAGGTAAGGTCTTGAGTAAAACTCAAGGTCCGGCTACGGCAGAAGAAAGAGAGAGGATGAATCAGATCCCCTATGCCTCGGCAGTAGGCTCTATCATGTATGCCATGCTGTGTACTAGACCGGATATAGCGCATGCTGTTAGTTTGACTAGCAGATATCAAAGTGATCCAGGAATGGAACACTGGACAACGGTCAAGAATATCCGAAGTACTTGAAAAGAACTAAGGATATGTTTCTTTGTTATGGAGGTGACCAAGAGCTCGCTGTAACAAGTTACACCGATGCAAGTTGGAACACTGATCCTGATGACTCTAAGTCTCAGTCTGGGTACGTGTTTATATTGAATGGTGCTGCGGTAAGCTGGTGTAGCTCCAAGCAGTGCACGGTGGCGAAGTCTTCAACAGAATCGGAATACATAGCGCTTCGGAGGCTTTCGGAAGCGGTATGGATGAAGAGGTTCATTGTTGAGCTCGGTGTGGTTCCTAGTGCATTGGACCCACTAGTCATTTATTGTGACAACATGGGTGCCATCGCCAATGCACAAGAACCAAGGTCACACAAAAAGCTAAAGCATATCAAGCTGCGTTTTCATTCGATTCGCGAGTACATCGAAGATGGAGAAGTAAAGATTTGCAAAGTACACACTTGAATGTAGCAGATCCGTTGACTAAAGCTCTCCCTAGGGCAAAGCATGACCAACACCAGAATGCCATGGGTGTTAGGTACCTTACAATGTAATCTAGATTATTGACTCTAGTGCAAGTGGGAGACCGTTGGAGATATGCCCAAGAGGCAATAATAAATTGGTTATTATATATCTTTGTGTTTATGATGAATGTTTATATACCATGCTATAATTATATTAACCGAAACATTGATACATGTGTGTTATGTAAACAACAAGGAGTCCCTAGTAAGCCTCTTGTATAACTAGCTTGTTGATTAATAGATGATCATAGTTTCATGATCATGAACATTGGATGTTATTAATAACAAGGTTATGTCATTATGTGAATGATGTAATGGACACACTCAATTAGAATGAGATCACGTCATTAAGTTCATTTGCTATAAGCTTTCGATACATAGTTACCTAGTCCTTTCGACCATGAGATCATATAAATCACTTATGCCGAAAGGGTACTTTGATTACATCAAACGCCATCGTAAATGGGTGGTTATAAAGGTGGGATTAGGTATCCGGAAAGTTTGAGTTGAGGCATATGGATCAACGGTGGGATTTGTCCATCCCGATGACGGATAGATATACTCTGGGCCCTCTCGGTGGAATGTCGTCTAAATGGCTTGCAAGCATATGAATGGTTCATAAGAGACCACATACCACGGTACGAGTAAAGAGTACTTGTCAGGAGACGAGGTTGAACAAGGTATCGTGATACCGATGATCAAACCTCGGACAAGTAATATATCGCGTGACAAAGGGAATCGGTACCGTATGTATATGGTTCATTCGATCACATAGTTCATCGTTGAATATGTAGGAGTCATTACGGATCTCCAGGTCCCGCTGATGATTATTGATCGGAGAGGCGTCTCGGTCATGTCTGCACATTCTCGAACCGTAGGGTGACACACTTAAGGTTGCGATGTTGCTAGGGGTAGTTTCGGGATTAAAGAAATAGTTTTGGAGAGTTACGGAATTGTTCCGGGAAGATGATTAATGATTTATTAATTAATTGAATTAGTAAATATTAATATTAATTTATTTAGTAGAAATAAATATGGGGCTAAAAGTAGTCTATAAGATATTTTGCTAATGTGTTAATTAAGTAACACGTATTAGCAACCTATCAAAAGGAAAGAGGTAAAATCAAAAAAAAGAAAAAAAGAGGAGAATCGGATGGCCGGCCAGGGAACAAGTCCCTGGGCCGTACGGCCAAGACACCCGTATCTAGCTTGGGGATCGGGAGCTACCTAATTGGCTATTGGGCAAGTAATTGTTTCTTGGCTTGCACGTTTGGGCATCACGGCCAGCTATAAAAGGAGGTGACGCGCAGGTTGCAAACGATCAGATTTTTGTTCCGCGGTCGTTTGCTCCGTTTGCTTCACCTTTTGCCTAGTTTCTTCCATCCAACGCGAATAGGCGAAGCCCTGTCCGCGCAAACTCTCCACCACCACCACGCCGTCGTGCTGCTGGACTAGATCCCATCTACCACATCTCCCCGCTTGCTGGAACAAGGAGGAGGTGTCTTCATCGAGCTGTACGTGTGACCGAGTACGGAGGTGCTGCCCGATTGTGGCACCGTCAAGATCAAGATCTTCTACGCGCTTTTGCAAGCGGCAAGTGATTGACTACATCCACCCCGAGATCTAATCTCGTTAAGCTTTGCGAATCTTCGAGGGTTAGTCTCATCATCTCCTCGTTGCTACCGTCTACTAGATTAGATCTTGGCTTGGTTTTCGTCCTTGCGGTAGGAAATTTTTTGTTTTCTATGCTACGAATCCCATCATCGTGAGTATTCATAACCGAGGCAATGGACCCAAGGTATTGCACCTCATAAGACGACATGGCGGAGTACTCCCCATTCGGCGTTAGCCTCCAAATAGTATCATGATAAACGTCTTCACGAAGGTGGATGGAGTCAATAAGGCACCAAAGCTCAACAAATTAGTAAAGGTGCTCCATGGAGTAAACTCGTCCCAAGTTAATCTTGGCCACTCAAGCATGCTCATGCAAGGCATGCGAAATTTTCCAATTATTTCTCGTGGAGGCATGAAATACAAGCGGTGCTATCTCAATCGGCTTTCTACCATTCAACCAGGGTGCATGCCAAAAAGGGGGTCTTCCTTCTGGTGCCAAGAGTAATGTTGGTGGTGGCATAGAAGATTTCCATATCCTCCTTGTTGCATGGGTTCCCGTATCTGACCCAAATCTTGTTGGGATCCTTCCACCCAACCAAGGCCAACAAAGCCTAAGCGTCGTGCCAAATTTTCCCATGTGAAGAATTCCAAGGCCTCCAAGCTTCTTAAGGCGGCACACCGTCTACCAATTGACCTTACACCTAGCGCCAGTGGTAGAATCTTTGGCAGACCAAAGGAAGTTTCTTTGGATCTTATTGATGAACTTAATGGTTTCCGGGGGAATGTTTAGCGAAGTGCGGTGGTAGATGGCTTGCGAAGCAATGTCGTATTTGATCAAAGCTGAGCGCCCGTCTGTGGTAACATATTTGCCATTCCAAGTTGGGAGCTTCCCTACACATTTATCCTCAAGATGTTGAAAGTCCACCCTTTTGAAGCATCGGACTGAAAGTGGAACCCAAGATATCGCAAAGGAAAAGAAGCTCTTGCCACCGGGACACCGTAAAGAATGGAGTCAATATCCACTTGACCACACTTAATGGGGACCACGGAGCTCTTTTGGAAGTTGGTACGAAGGCCGGGTGACCTCACCAAATCTCTCAAGAATCTCCATCAAATTTTGAATATCCTTCCTAGTAGGGGCCACAAAGACCTCCGCACCATTCGCATAGAGAGATGTTCTCAAGATATAACCTTTTCCCTGGATCTTGTGAAGAAGACCCGCGGTCGTAGCGTTTTCCAAGATTTGTGTTAGCAGGTCAATGGCAATGACGAATAGAAATGGCGAAAGAGGTTCCCCTTGCCGCAAACTACGCCCATGCAAGATAGGGGCGCCGGCCACACAGTTGAGGACAACTCTAGACGTGGAAATGGTGAAGATGGCCATGATCCACTCACGAAAGCGGCTAGGAAAACTCGGAGTTGTAGAAGATCAAGGATGAATTCCCATCGAACAGAATCAAAAGCTTTGCGAATGTCAAGCTTGAAGAGGAGTGCCACGGTTTATCTTTCTTAGGAAAAAAACCTGGTAAATCAACGATTAGAGTGCTGGACAGTGGATTCTCATCAATATCTTGTGTTGTGAGCTGATACGTCTCAAACGTATCTATAATTTTTGATGCTCCATGCTTGTTTTACACCTTTTCGTAACGAAGACAGTCCAGAGGGGAGTCGAGGGGGCAGCAGGGCGCCCACACCTACCCTAGGCGCGGCCTGGCCCTGGCCCGCGCCTGGGGGTGGTGTGGGCCACCCTGGCCTCCACCGACATCGCCACTCCGCCTATTTATTCACGATCTCGGGAAAACCCTGGAGACCCGAGCCTCCATCCACGAAAAGTTCTGTCGTGGCCACCACTGCAAAACCCAACTCGGGGGGTTCTGAAGCTCTTCCCGGCACCCTGACGGAGAGGGAAATCATAGCCGGAGGCATCTACATCGCCATGCCCGCATCCGAAGTGATGCGTGAGTAGTTCATCCCTGGACTATGGGTCCATAGCAGTAGCTAGATGGTTGTCATATCTAATTTTGCTTCATGTTTAGATCTTGTGAGCTGCCCTACACGATCAAGATCATCTTATGTAATCCTACAGGTTGTGTTTGCTGGGATCTGATGAATATTGTATGCTATGTTGAGTTCGATTATATATTCATGTCACATGTTATTTGTGATCTTGCATGCTCTAAATTGCTAGTAGTTACTCTGGCCAAGTAGATGCTTGTGACTCCAAGAGGGGATATTTATGCTCGATAGTAGGTTCATGCCTCTAGTTTTCTAGAAGAGTGACAATAACTTCTAAGATTGTAGATGTGTTGTTGCTACTAGGGAGAAAACAACAATGTTTCATCCAAGGGTAATTCTATTGTTTACTTTACACACATTGCTTAATGCGATAATTGCAAGTTAATACTAAAAGGGGGTTCGAACAATAACTGGAAGGTGGATTATTAGTCATAGACGCAATTGGATTACAGTCTATGTATTATGTTGTAATTCCCAAACGAATCTCATAGTAATCATCTTGTCATGTATGGTCGATATTCTTCTGTGCCCAGCCTGTAATTTATTCACCCAACAGGCTATTTATCTTTATGGAGAGACACCTCTAGTGAACTGTGGACCCGGTCCTTTTCTTTACACTGATAGATTCATCCAGTGCAATCCTGTTTTTTTACTTACTGCAAAGCTCTATTCGGCAATGCCCTCCGTTTGTAACTATCCCAAAATTATATTAGCGCCATGGTGAGGTTCTTTTTGATAGAGCTATACGGTTGGGCAAACTTTTTTGACACTTTTTAGATAGGGTTCCTTGTTGTTACACGTATGGAATCATGTATGGAAAATTTGGGGTCATTTGGAGATGTTCGAAAAAATCACTTTGCTTAAGCGCATGCCGTTTCGTCTCACTGAAACTAGCTTTTCTAACAAGGTGATTTATTCTACCTTCTCTAAATAACCTCAAATTTCATACAGCTGATCTTCTATACATAGATAGATAGATCGTTTCGTTTTTACATTTTTCGAACTTTTTATTTCCCTTTATAATACCCAATTTATTTTCAGGTCAAAACCTCGAAAAACAGCATCATGTATGGCATCATTTTCACCCTAAATTTCAAATTTTGTGAAACTTTCCCTTTTAGATATTCCTTGTTGTTATAGGTATGGCATCATGTATGCCAAACTTGGTTAGGTCTCACTGAAACCAGCTTTTGTAACAAATTAGGTTTTTTCTACCTTCTCTAAATGACCTCAAAAATCATACAGACGATCTTCTATACAAATATAGGTAATGGCTACAATAAATCGGTGATGGTTTATCATTTTTTGCGTGAAAAGTAATGGATACTAGAAATTGATGATGGTTTATCATTTTTTGCGTGAAAAGTAATGGCTACAAGAAGTCGGTGATGGTTTATCAATTTTTGCGTGAAAATTAATGGCTACAACAAATCGGTGATGGTTTATCATTTTTGCGTGAAAATTAATGGCTACAACAAATCGGTGACGGTTTATCATTTTTTGAGTGAAAATTAATGGCTACAACAAATCGGTGATGGTTTATCATTTTTTGCGTGAAAAGTAATGGCTACAACAAATCGGTGATGGTATATCATTTTTTTGCGTGAAAAGTAATGGCTACAACAAATCGGTGATGGTTTGTCATTTTTTAGCGCGTGAAAAATAATACAGAAAACCGCCCTTTAGCATACTTAGAGGGTGGAAGCTAACCGCATGAGAGAGAGAGATTGTGGTGCTGATACGTCTCCAACGTATCGATAATTTCTTATGTTCCATGCTACTTTATTGATGATACCTACATGTTTTATGCACATTATATGTCATATTTATGCATTTTCTGAACTAACCTATTAACAAGATGCAAAGAGCCAGTTGTTTTCTGCTGTTTTTGGTTTCAGAAATCCTAGTAAGGAAATATTCTCGGAATTGGACGAAACTTTCGCCCAGGGTCCTATTTTTGCACGAAGCTTCCAGAAGACCGAAGAGATAACGAAGTGGGGCCCCGAGGCAGCAGGGGACAGGGCGGCGCGCCCAGGCCCCGGCCGCGCGGCCCTACCCCCGGGCACCTCGTGTGGTCCCCCGCGTTGCCCTTCCGCCTACTTAAAGTCTCCGTCGCGAACCCCAGCGAGAGCCACGATACGGAAAACCTTCCGAGACGCGCGCCGCGAATCCCATCCGGGGGATTCGGAGATCGCCTCCGGCACCCCGGAGAGGGATTCATCTCCCGGAGGACTCTTCATCGCCATGATCGCCTCCGGAGTGATGAGTGAGTAGTTCACCCCTGGACCATGGGTCCATAGCAGTAGCTAGATGGTCGTCTTCCTTGTTGTGCTTCATTGTTGGATCTTGTGAGCTGCCTAACATGATCAAGATCATCTATCTGTAATACTATATGTTGTGTTTGTCGGGATCCGATGGATAGAGAGTACTATGATTATGGTGATTATCAATCTATTGTTTATGTGTTGTTTATGATCTTGCATGCTCTCCGTTATTAGTAGAGGCTCTGGCCAAGTTTGTACTCTTAACTCCAAGAGGGAGTATTTATGCTCGATAGTGGGTTCATGCCTCCATTGAATCTGGGACAGTGAGAAAGTTCTAAGGTTGTGGATGTGCTGTTGCCACTAGGGATAAAACATTGATTCTATGTCTAAGGATGTAGTTGTCGATTACATTACGCACCATACTTAATGCAATTGTCTGTTGTTGCAACTTAATACTGAATGGGGTTCGGATGATAACTGAAGGTGGACTTTTTAGGCATAGATGCGGTTGGATGGCGGTCTATGTACTTTGTCGTAATGCCCGGATTAAATCTCACTATATTTATCATATCATGTATATGCATTGTTATGCCTTTCTCTATTTGTCAATTGCCCGACTGTAATTTGTTCACCCAACATGCTTTTATCTTATGGGAGAGACACCTCTAGTGAACTGTGGACCCCGGTCCTATTCTTTACATAGCATACACTCTACTGCAATTGTGTTTTCTGTTTTCTTTGCAAACAATCATCTTCCACTCGATACGCTTAATCCTTTGTTACAGCCGGTGAGATTGACAACCTCACTGCTTCGTTGGGGCAAAGTACTTTGGTTATGTTGATTCCACGTTGGCGCGGAATTCTGTTGTTGCGCCGCATCACATTTCGCCATCATCAACCTTCAACGTGCTTCTTGGCTCCTACCGGTTCGATTAAACCTTGGTTTTCCTGAGGGAAAACTTGCTACTGTGCGCATCATACCTTCCTCTTGGGGTTCCCAACGAACGTGTGAGTTACACGCCATCAGTGGCCCCGACCAGAGAGAGAGATAGGGGTTATCATGCCCGTTAGATCATACGATCAACGGTCGGCGGGCACGATCCACGTGACATGGGCTAGACCAATCAGGGCAATGTTGCACGTCTGCGAGAATTTGTGAAGGGAGAGGGCAAAACTAAGTAGTATCAAGAAACCAAGGGCACCTGAGTAGTAAATAGACTAAGGGATTCAAATTTGAGATTTAAAAAATGAAAAATGCGTGTTTTGTACAATGAAACCTATCTTGGCCTACCTCAAACTATTTGCAATACAAATATACATCAGTGTGAGAATTGTGGCCTCATTTAGACAAAATATGTTTTGGGGAAAGCTGTTTTGGGAAGGGCTTGTTGTGGAAAACCATGCACCTTCATAGCTACTAGGTGATTTGAGAAGTGGCAATTTGAGGTAAAACTTGATTTATCTATGATTTATCTATGATTTGAGAAGTGGCAATTTGTGGTAAAGACTCCATGAGTAAGTGCCACTCTTTTTCGGAACTTTTTGCACATTAAATGACTCATTTAACTAGTTAATCCCATTGGTTGACTCTCTGTTGACCAGCCACTTGAGGGTAAAACCGAGTATATTGCACTAGCCAGTATTAGCACTCAAGGGGAAAACTGAGCACACAAAAAATGCTAGTATAAGACTCGAGGGTATACCTGAGTATATCTAAATTTCCAGGGTTAGACTCGAGGACACGTGCAATTGTTGACGCGTAGACGCGGGTCGCGGTGCAGAAGTCGAAGACGTGCAATCGTGGACGCGTGTCGCGTTGCAGAATTCCAAGACGTGCAGACGTGCAACTCTGGACGCGTAGGACGCGGGTCGCATTAACCACCCCTCGCCTTTATAGATGCCTCCTCGCACTATCTCTGTCACTCTTACTCGCTCACGCAACGCCAACTCTCTCACGTCCCATCATCTTCTCCCAAGCAAAAAACCCTCTCCCTCTCCCTCTGCCGGCGAGATGGACAAGGAGAATGCCAATCCCATCGTCCACGATGGCGTCGGCTCCAAGCACGACGCCTCCCTCTTCGACGCCGTCCCCTCAACGGCCGTCGCCGCCGCCGGTGCATTGGAGGCTGCTTCCACCGGTGGCGGTCAGATCCCGCCGGGATTTGACCCCTATGATCCGGATCCGTACGTCCCGCCCCCGAAACCCTACGACACCTCCATGGAGGATCCATGGAACGAGGTAACTACGGGTTGCTTCCTTTTTTGTTCCCCATTCCTTTTTGAACCCTATTTTTGCTGGTGTAGATGGATCTGTAGATGGATGAGTATTGGGCTAATATTTGCGCCGATTTTATTCCATTTTGTTTCGATCACTTCTTGATTTCGTTTAAGATTTGGGGTTCGGCCGTTCGGTTAATTTATGCAAGTAATAATGGGATCTCAATCAGTTAATTTATGCAAGTAATCATGGGATCTCAATCAGTTATTTTATGCACTAATCAAAAGATATCAACCGTTTAATTTTGCAAATAATCTGGAATGTGTTCAAGTTTAGATCTGGAATTTGTTTCTTTGCCTATGATGAATCGTTGGGCACAAATTTTTACAGGGAGAGTTCAGCGAACCATTGCTGTGTACAATCTGTTGTGCATGAGCTTTGGTTCGCTAACACCTTCCCTGTAGATATATAATCATGCCCACTCTAACTGAGGCTGACTCTGTTTTTCCTAACTTTGTTATCATGCACGTTAGTCATCGTTGCAACTCATTCACTCATAGTTTCTGTTTGATATGGATCATGTCTGGCAGCGACGTCGGCAGCGACGAAGAGGACGAGGACGTCAAGACTCGCCAGGTGCTGCGGAGGCTGGTCGGCCACTACATCTCCTACTTCGCCAAGGGTGTCTACAGGTGCCCCTTCGCACTAGGAGACTCGGCGCACGGACTTCAACTGCCTCGTCACGCATACCGAGAACATCGCAACACCTTCCCCAAGGTCGCACGACGTGAACGTCTACTCCTTCCGCGCCAAGCACGGGCGCTCGGCATGCACCTCGCAGCATGCGCGGGTGGAGATCTCCGCGGGCACATGCTTCCCAGCGCAAGGCTCCCAAGGGGAGCAGGAGCAACAAGTGGAGGGAGAGCCAGATGGGGTAGGCGGAGTCCTGGACGTGTGCTGCTGCCTCCTATTTTGTTGTTGGGATCCCTTGTTGTTAGCTAGGGATCCCTTGTTGTTATGTTGTTAGTATAATGGTGCTGTGAAGAACCTCGAACCGGTTACTATGTTGGTTGCTGTGTATGCAGCTTATTATCTAGGGAGGGATCCCTATTATCTATCCCTATTCTATTATATTTTGTTGGCCCTACTTTGTTTTCTCGATTTACTATGACTGTGAATTTATCGTACATTACTTGGAGATTTGCTTCTAGATTTAACTACATACATATGGACCAGAGGGAGTACTAGATTTGCTGCCATATTGGGCAAAAAACGAGGGCCAAAAGGCACAAATAATTGAAGAAAGACAGAAATGCAAGCTTCTCTAGATTTGATACTAATTTGGTGAAAAGGACAGAGAGAAAGAAAAAGGTGCACTTAATAATGCCAATTTGGGGCCGAGAGAGACAGAACCCAGCTCCTGCTCACGTGCAACCAAACGCGGTCTCGTCCTGTCCCACGCGGTCCCTTTCTACCAGCCCCACGTGACGCGGCCCCACACGACGCGGCCCCACACGTGACAGAACGGTCAACTAAATGGGAATCCTGCCGTCTGAGCTGCTTCTGCGGGTTTCAAACAAGGGCTTGGGGAAAACTGAGGAAAAACTAAGGAGCTGGGGAAAACTGAGTACAACTATGAACCTGAGGGCACGAAAATAGAAATCCCTAATAAATTTGATCATTGTGCCTATCTTATAAAGTTTATATGTTTGCAAATTGCAAGTTGGGAGTTACTATAACCATGCTTTCATGGGAACACTTTCGACATTTCACTTATATTTAGTTGATGTCATGTTCTTTTGTTTATGGATGCCTAGCGGCGTGAAATAAAATGGAAACTTGTAAGTCCATGGAGTTTGTATATGAGTTAGAGAAACGCCTGGGCCGCTAATCTAAGCCATGCATCATTCATGGTGGAAATTTACAGCTAAACCATAGTGAGCATTCTATGAAGCATTTTCAATAAAAAGCTATACCCATAGTAAATAAAAAATTTGTTGAGATGCTCATTGTTTGTTTGTCTTATCATTTTGGCATGGGACTGCTCCTACAAGAGTACATCCATATCATCGGACAAGAGGTACCCCGTTGACGGTTCTCAATAATACATGTATACTTACAATGACAAGAACTTATTTGGGACCTAACTTGAGTAGCATGAGGTTTAGATACTCGCATTCAAGGGGCATGAGATTTTCAACTTGTGATTTGCAAGCATATAGTTCATATTTGATTCACATTAACTTTCACCATTCAAGATGATTATGATAGGGGCAATGAGAGCTCAAAGCTAATAAGTACCATACTTTTTGGAAAGTTTATAAAACTTGTTTATCTTGCTTACTCTACAAAGAGTCTCTCTTTTACTTTTATGTTGAGTCTTCATCTTCTACTTTATGCATCAATTAAGAGAGCATAGTTGTCATTCTTAGTGCAATGTGCATAGTCCCAAAATTATTATTGGTTGATTCGTGATTTTGACTATTGCTTGTTCTTAAATTATTTGTATCTAGTCACCCCCTGAACTTTAAAGGTGTCCTAGCATTTATGTTTTGCTACTCCATAAAATACATGTTGAGTACCACTTTGTTATGTTTACTCTGTGCTCAGAAACAAACAGTTGCTTTCAATACACTATTATTCATGATCCTTTGTTTGAGTTACTTCTCATGTTATAACATAGTTGCTAAGTTCTACTGAATTATATCTATCATGCCTATGTTTAGATTACTTTGATCCCAGTGACATAGGCATCCCCAATGGGCCTGCCAAAGATGGTACCCGGGGTTTACTAAAGGCCCAGGACTCGAAGAATAAGAAGACTCGGAAGCCCATTTAGCGTTAAGGAAAGATAGTTTGTATTAGGAAAGATAGAGATTTGTAATCTTACGGGTTGGATACGAAACCCTCCCGAACTCTGTAACTTGTGTATTACGAAACCCTCGGCTCCACCTCTATATAAGGGGGAGTCGAGGGACGAAGAAAGATCGAATCTACTGTCAACATAACCCTAGTTTTCATAATCGTCGAGTACTTTTCGCCTGAACCTTCGAGATCTACTTGCCCTCTACTTCTAGCAAAACCCTAGTCTACAATCCGTAGGCATTGACAAATTAATCCTTTGTCAATTGGCGCCGCCTGGGGATTAGAGGTTGCAAGGAGCTGATCTCGATGGCACGTTCAAGATTGTCGACTTCGTCGGTGGCAAGCAATGCGATGGATCGAGGTAACCTGGAAAAACTGATCTAGTCGATTTTATTCCTCACCCGCCCTCCCGTATGGATGCATGTGCCTATCCGGAGGAGCCTATCGTCATGACGTTCGGAGAATTCCGATTTGGCGTCAACAAAGAAGGATCCTACCGTCTCGAAGTTCCGATCTCGTCGGAATTTTCAGCGATCGATTCTAACTTTTCATCGAGTGATGAGGAGTTTTCGTCGCCACGTCGTCGACGAAGACAAGCGGAAAGCTCAAGATCCTCGCAACACATCCTTCAAGTCGTTTGCGGACTCCTTTATAAGCAGCGACTCCGACAGCGTCGACGCCTCAACTTCATCGACAAATCTGCTGCCATCGGAAAGGTCTTCACCACTCTATATGATGGTGTCACCAATCCCGGACAAAAATCAATACGCAAAATATCATCAGATCTATGCGATAGAAGAGGCAGGCCGATCAGAACCAGAAACGTCAGAGGCTTTCGATGATTTGGGAAATCCTTACATCGATCCCGCTGATCTCAGAAAAGGCCTAGGCACTAAATACGTCGGGTCCTCACCCCGAGAAAGAGTACAACTCCCGCAAGCAGCGTGGGATAGGGCTGCAAGAGCCATGGATGGTTCAGAAACCAATGACCACCACTGCTACTGTACAAGAACTACAGCATATCAATATAGACTTGCTCGGGTAAGCAGAGAGTTGGAAAAACAGACAACATCCCCGAATAGGAGAAAAGAGGCAGCTTCCGCATCGCGAGAGCGAGTTAAGTCGACAATCGGAACTTCGGAGACAAGTCACAGAAGCTCGGAGGAGAGCAATGTCTCGGCTGCAAAACATACCCGAAGCAGAGAGGAAACATAATTCAAAATCTCGACATGTCCTTTATGTCGATTGATACAAGGGGAAATATCATCCCGAAACGCCAGGCATGATACATGGCAACGCAAGCTTACATCCTCGCGTCCCCACCCCCTGGGACCCGAGAGAAGCATTGTTTAATATGGCAATGGCGGGAGTTGGAGTTATGGGAACGTTTGCAGCAACGCCTCCCGAAGAAAATCCTAGGCAAAATAGTCCACGACCCACCGCAGCAGTTCAAGACCCACCAAGAACAAGTGGAGCAAGAGACACAGCAGTCAAGTAAGGGTGGACAGAGCACGACAAGAAAGAAGGGAGCGTCAGCACTCACCAGAAGTTGCCGACGAAGATATGTGTGGGCTCCCGTGCTTTACGAGAAGGGTTCGAAAAACTCGAGTCCCAAAAGGATTCAAGTTACCCGAAAATTTCAAGAAATTCGACGGTTTGCAAGATCCCGAGGATTGGCTCGTTGATTATCTAGAGATGGTAAAGCTGGTAGGAGGAACCAGAGCAACAGCCATGCAAAGTATCCAAGTTCACTTGAGCGGTGCCGCGAGATCTTGGATAAAGAAACTCCCCCCAAGTTCCATCGACAGCTGGGATAACTTTGAGGATATCTTCGTGAAAAATTTCCGATCCACCCGCAAGAAACCTGCGTCATTGGAAGAGTTGAGGGCGTGTCGACAGAAACATGACGAGTCGATGAGAAAATATATACAGCGGTGGAACATTATAAAAAACTCGGCAGAAGATATATCCGACGAGAGCAATAGATGCATTCGTGGCAGGAATTCGAGAGACTTCGTCGAGGACTTAGGGAGAACTAACCCTAAGACCATATCAGCACTCATGGAGATAGATGGGCAGATGGAGAAGACGTAATATACAACAAGCGACACAGGTCGCCAGAAGAGGATCATGGTCGAAATTATCAAAATAGAAGGCGATTTTCTCGCCAGCTCTACAACAACGATGCTCCCTGGCCATATATCGGCTGGCTTTCGAGGAAATCCTGGAGGGAACAGTCGAGATGACTATCAAAGGACTAATGAGCAAGAAGGCGACAATAGAGGAGATTCTCGCGGCAACAGGCAAAATAGTGGACCAAGGTTTCAAAGACCTTACGTGTCACCCGAAGAGATGATGAACGGTCCGTGTCAAATGCATTTTTTATCTCGACAACAATGGAAAAAGGCAGTCAGGACATCTCCAGAAAGACTGCCGAAATTTTCAGGCAATGTTGCGAGCCGCGGGAATTGCAAATGCCCAAGCCATGAACAGAAACCCCCAGGGGCCAAGGAGCGAGATTCACCTTCCACCTCCTCCCGCAATTACGGATGAAAATCGGCACCAGCTCAGAATAGCGGCAGCACCACACCCACCTCCATATGTTGATCCTAACTCCAATGGTGCGGTCTCGATGATTCAAAGCTAGGCCATCCAACAGGGCGTAAGGTAATCTCACGACAAGTGTTCATGGCAGAAAAGATGCCTCCACCAACCAGTTGAATACTTAAATTGGTCGGGGCAAGACATCGGCTTCACAATCGCGGATCATCCGAAGCAAGTTCCTCGACCAGGACAATCGGCACTCATCTTACCCGCAGTAATTGCTGGTTTCGACGTGTCGAGAGTTTTCATAGACGGCGGCAGCAGCTTAAACCTTATGTATGCAGATACATTGAGGAAGATGAACATATCCCCTGGCAAACTTGAAACCAACTGATACACGTTTCACGGGATCACACCAGAGAAGCCAATCCGTTTGGCAAGATCAATCTCGACGTTCGCCTTAACCCGAGAAAATTACAGATAGAGAATTTGGAGTTTGAAGTTGTGGATTTCCGTCGCAATATCACGCTCTGTTGGGACGACCGTATGCCGTTCATGGCGGCCGCATTATACATATCTGTTATGGAGGTTGCCCGGCCCAAGGGACCTATCACAATCAAAGGAAGTTTCGCGTTATCCGATAAATGCGACAAGGATTTTCATCGACCGTCGAAACTTTCGGGATGCAAAGGCATATGCGGCGCCAAGGTTCACTGATTATGATGTGCGCCGAGGTAGGGAGATCTTCTAAGGAGCCAACTTTCAACACAACCAAGGATTCAAAAGAGGTACAGATCCACCCGAGATCCCAAAGAAAACGACATCCATTGCAGCAAACATGGACGTCGCATAGGAAAGCGCGCTCGTCGAGTTCCTCCGTGAGCACTGGAAAATCTTCGCATGGTCTCCGTCGAGTTCCTCCGTGAGCACTGGAAAATCTCCGAGAGCACAATGCTTTACATGCTTTATCAAGATTGTGTTGGCTGCATGTCACCTCAAAAATTATTTTTGATACTCCATGCTTGTTTTACACTAATTCTTATATGTTTTCCTCATACTTCGTTGCACTTTTATGCATTTGCGGGCACTAACCTATTAACAAGATGCCACAGTGTCAGTTCCCTGTTTTCTGCTATTTTTGTATTTCAGAAAAGTTGTAGGCAAAATCTCGAAATTGGACGAAACAAAAGCCGAAGTCAATATTTTCCGTAACGAAGACAGAGTCCAGAGGGGAGTCGAAGGGGGAGGGGCAGGGCGGCCACACCTGCCCTAGGCGCGGCCTGGCCCTGGCCCGCGCCTAGGGGTGGTATGGGCCACCCCGACCTCCACCGATATCGCCCCTCCGCCTATTTATTCACGATCTCGGGAAAACCCTGGAGACCCGAGCCTTCATCCACGAAAAGTTCCGTGGCCGCCATTGCGAACCCATCTCTGGGGTTGAAGCTCTTCCAGCACCCCGCCGGAGGGGGAAATCATCGCCGGAGGCATCTAAATCGCCATGCCCGCCTCCGAAGTGATGCATGAGTAGTTCATCCCTGGACTATTCCATAGCAGTAGCTAGATGGTTGTTCTCCAATTTGTGCTTCATGTTTAGATCTTGTGAGCTACCCTACATGATCAAGATCATCTTTAAGTAATTCTACATTTTGTGTTTGCTGGGATCCGATGAATATTGTATACTATGTTGAGGCCGATTATATATTCATGTCATATGTTATTTGTGATCTTGCATGCTCTCCGTTGCTAGTAGATATTCTGGCCAAGTAGATGCTTGTGATCCAAGATGGGGTATTTATGCTCGATACGAGGTTCATGCCTCTAGTTTACTGGAAGAGTGATAATAACTTCTAAGATTGTAGATGTGATGTTGCTACTAGGGAGAAAACAACAATGTTTTATCCAAGGGTAATTCTATTGTTTAATTTACTCACATTGCTTAATGCGATAATCTGTTAATTGCAACCTAATACTGAAAGGGGTTCGGATGATAACCGGAAGGTGGATTATTAGTTATAGACGCAGTTGGATTACGGTCTATGTATTATGTTGTAATGCCCAAACGAATCTCATAGTAATCATCTTGTGATGTATGGTCGATATTCTGTCAATTGCTCAGCTGTAATTTGTTCACCCAACATGCTATTTATCTTTATGGAGATACACCTCTAGTGAACTGTGGACCCATGTCCTTTCCTTTACACTGATAAATTCATCTACTGCAATCATGTTCTTTGACTTACTGCAAAGCTCTGTTCTCTTTAATTACTGCAAACACCTCTTTGCACTCGATACGTCTAATTCTTTGTGTTCAGCAAACTGGTGAGATTGACAACCTCACTATAAGTTGGGGCAAAGTACTTTGGTTGTGTTGTGTGCAGATTCAACGTTATTGCTGACGCCTGTAGTGCGCCCTGCCACTAGTCAGCTAGCAACACCTTCAGAAGTCACTCATTTCTCCTACTGGTCGATTAAACATTGGTTTCTTACTGAGGAAAACTTGCTGCTGTACTCATCACACCTTCCTCTTGGGGTTTCCCAACCGCTTCCACAACATATGCGCTCAACAAGATTGTCTGGCACCATCACCGGAGCACCATCATGAGCCCAGTCAACTGAACGGTTCAAATTCTTCACGCCCCCTGGTGCGGTCAAAGGGCCTCCGAACTACCAAACGCTTCCTAATATGTTTGGTGCTGCTTAATTAGCAAAAAGGTTACATCCTTCTTCTTAAATTGGTTCTTATCATCCTCCTCCGAGGCTTGAACATGCACGTAAACCAGACCATTGCTAGCCGATATCTGGATGATATAGAGAGAACCGACCTCTGAACATATACTACTAGACCGATCGATCATGCACTAGAACGGAGCAAGCATAATTAGGCTTGAATCGGTCGATCAACCGCTTAATTTTAGCAATACTGATAAGTATGCTAGATTTAGGCGGCGTTGATGATGCCGATAAGGGGTATGCCGACGGCGGTGACGACGAGCGTGGAGGGGACACCGAAGACGACATGGCTCCAGAAGGTGAGGTCGTGTGCATTGCGGGGCACCCGACGCGCCTGCTCGCACACGATGAGGTTGGCCGCCGACCCGAGAAGTGATAGGTTGCCTGCCACCGTGCTCACCCATGCCAGCAGCAGCCATGACCGTGTCACCGCCGCCGGCGAGATCGTCGCTGCCGATGCTGCCACCTCGTCCCCCATCAGTAACACTGCACGACACGAACACGCGCGTTAGATAACTGCGAGAACACGTTTTCAACAAGTCTTGTCATGCACACGCGGAGACGGCACAAAAATTGCTTAATGCGTTGGGGCACACCCGAAGAAAACAGGGCAGTATTCCCCGTGTCTCCCTAGTTAACTCGTAGTAGAATCTATACTCATTAAATAAGCAATCGAAGATCTCAATTAAAAAAATCAAAGACAAATACATTCATCGACGGTGTGCATGCACGACATCACGGGTGTTATTCTCTAAATAAACAACTAGCACAAGTATACAGTTGTAAATCAGATTTGGTGTACGAATTAATTTACTGACCTGTTGGTACGTTGGAGGCGAGGTTGGAGAGGAGGAGGATGATGAGAGAGAGGACGGTGACGCCGCTGACGTGGTTGATCTTGGAGTAGGGCGCCATGACGTTCCAGATGGCCCCAGGGAGGCCCGTCTTGTTGAAGCCGCTGACCGTGACGAACATTCCCGTGAAGAAGACAAGCAGCGAGTAGGACACCTTGCCGAGGCAGGCCTCGGCGTCGCGGAAGTCGACGACGATGAGGGCGACGGCGGTGGTGATGGCGGTCCACGACATGTTGAGCCCGAGCATGTATGCCACCAGCATCCCGGCGGTGACGATGTAGGCGAAGCTCTTGAGGAAGAGCCTCCGCTGCGGCTCCGAGCACTGCATGAACCACCGGTGCTTGGTCGAGATGCTCTCCGCCATCACCGAGTCGTGGTCGTCGGCGGACAGCACCCGGGCAGGGCTCTTGAGCGTGGCGGCCGTCAGCGGGGACGGCCGGCGCCCCTCCTCGACGGCCACCATCTCCTTGCTTTCGGCGTCGGGGCTGACCCCCTCCAGGTCCTTCCAGTACATGCAGAGCAGCATGACCATGTTGACTGCCATGCCGGCCAGCATGGCTGGCAGGATGCCGAGGAAGAAGGCGACGAATGAGATCTTGCTGTTGAAGGCGATGACGAGGTTCTGCGGGTTGCCAATTGGCGTGGCGCTGGACCCGATGTTGGCACTGGTGGCGAGTGCGAGGAGGAAGGGCTTGGCGGGCAGGTTCCGCTCGGCGGCGAGCTCCAGCACGAACTCCGTGAGCACGACGCAGCAGGTGTCGTTGGTGAAGAGCGCGCTGGCGAGCGCGGTGACGACGCAGACGCGGCAGAGGAGGTCCCGGCCGCCCTGGCTCCGCCACGCCAGCAGGCGGCCCAGGTGGCCGAACATGCCGGCACCCTTCAGGTAGCCGCCGACGACCATGGTGGCGAAGAGGAGGCCGAGGATGGGGAGGTCCACGGAGGCGTAGGCGTCGTCGGGGCTGATCACGTGGAAGACGACCATCAGCGCTGCGCTCAGCAGGGCGCCCGCCGTGCGGCCGATCGGCAGGAACGGCACCGACGGGAACACGGCGAGCACCCAGAACACCCCGAACGCCGCCGACCCCAGCACCACCTTGGACAGAGACGCCAACGCCATGGCTAGCTCCTACTATGCTGGGGGAGCTCGATCACTCTTCTCTGTGACTCGATGATCGGTCGTTGGGTTAAGTGGCTTCTGCCGTGGTAATTGAGGCGACTCTCCCGGGGCTTAAGTACTCGCGAGCTGCATGCTTTGCGCTGCAAACCGCAGATGACGTAAGGGCCCGAGCTAGTTCATACAGTACAAAACTTTTTAGCTAGCTAGCTGGCTGTACTGAAATTATTACAAGAGCCACTAGCAGGCATGAGTGTCAAACTAATTAACGCAGTCAGACAAAAAAATCTGCATAAATGTGCATGCACACTCACGAGCCACGAAGTGACTGATCACAATTTAATCAGCTCACTCATAATCATGCAAAATATTACTACTCAGAGGACACGAAGTAGTTCTCTGTAGCTGAAAGGATCATACGAGTCCAAAACAATTTTTGATGGAAACCGTTTAAAATCACGTGCTTTGCAAATCCTTGATAGGCTCACAAATCGTACAGTACAGGACACACGATTTTGTTACTTAGTGGTTCTGCGACGTGTACCATATGCATGCCAGACACGTCATCGCTCCGGCTCCATCTACATAACAGCGCAAGTCAGCACGTGCTTCCAGGCCGCCTTTGTACGCCGGATCCTTCCGACCATGAACTGATCTGGCGTGTACTATACCACGTAAGTATGTAGTACCTATCACTCTATCAGTATCCAGAGGATGATCGATCGATAGTGCACCACCTTGTACAATTGTAGTATACCTAGCAATCTCGAAAGACAGATAGTGAGCCCATGTGCAGTTTTTGGAAATGGAAAGCCAACACCACGTAATCCCTAAATGGAGCCTGACCTACATATATGGATCTTTTTTTTTCTCAAAACTCGAATTCAACAATTTAAAGTTTTAGAAAAAATATTAAAAATTAGATATATATCAATAATGATATTAGTCTACTAACTTGAAAATCTAATCGTGAAATACACTGTATTCTAGACTACAAAAAAAAGCCGCACAAATTTTGACCACCTTGTATTCTAGAATTCATGTGCTTACTTCATCTTGTTGACCACCTCTTTCTTTCTTGGAAGTGTTCCATGCATTTCTTATAACGGAACTAAAACTTTGAATCAATGATAGCATATGTGGTTCTCAAAAAGGGTGTACCCCAAGTATTATAGTACTAGAGAAATTATTTCCCATGTCCATTACAACAAAATCCACGGGCACAAAAGTCATATGCAATTCAACCATAATGTTATTAACTCTACCTAAGATTTGATTGGTAGAACAGTAGAAGTATTACCAAGTAAGAGATCAATATCACAGTTCCCATGGCACCTACTTCTAGTTGATGATATAGTTCTTTAGATATTGCATAAACACTAGATTCTAAATCTAGAATAGCATGCCAAGTAACTTTTTCAATAGTAATTTGTATCGTTGGGGTCCATAGATCCCCATGCTTAGGTGGTTGTTGGCGTCAGAAACCCACCGGCGGGCAGCGACTGGCCAACACGGTAGAGCCGAATGACTAGCTGCGGCTGGCCCTGGCCTCTGAGCGACGGCAAAGCCTCTGGTCGCGCCGATGCCGGGTCGCAGGGCGTGCCACCTGACCTATACCTGGTCGGAAGGTGTGGATGATGCCTCGCTTAGTTTCCTGCGCAGGCACACACGTACACGTTAAATACGAGCCTCGATCGCTCTCAGGTTGTCTGTGAATCGGCTCAGGGAGCCGATTCACCCATGATTCGTCCAAGGTGGCCGAATATATGGTGGTCCTGCTTGATCAAGCGTATGAGATCCACGACGATCTAGGGTTTTCACCGCATAATCGGATCATCCTACTCACGATTGGGCCTCGCGCTCACGCACGGTAAACGTAAGCCAGCCCTAGACAAGGCCTAAAACCAACACTAGGTTGATCCCCGGAACGTCCTGTCTAGGGGCAGCAAACTACACCCTACATGCCGCTGGATCCTCCAACCCTTTGTAAGGCCTAACTATTGGCAGATATTAAACTAATCCTTGATGAATCAAGGATCGACCATAACGGATCAGATCTACTAAATAAAGATCAAGCGGGCCGCCCCTGCACCCATGATGAGGCACAAGGACGGCTAGACGCGCAGGGTTGCACTACGCGAGCATATGATGCTAAGAACGATGCTAACCCTAACGCGTCTACGATAACTACGTTGCTCGCCATCAAAAACGCTTCAGTACGAGCAACGCATGAACAACTGGAGCTTGTGCTGCCTAGATCGCGAGATGCGATCTAGGCAGCATGATGCTTACCGGAGGAACCCTCGAGACGAAGGAGTTGGCGATGCGCCGAGATTGGTTTGTGTTGAACGTTGGTTGTTGTTTATTCCATAAACCCTAGGTACATATTTATAGTCCAGGGGACTTTCTAATGTGGGCGTGCACTAAACCGTGCACGAGATAAACTCTAATTTCTAAACTAAGATGCGATCTAATATGTTACGGATACACGGGCGGTTCAGCCCAACTTGGTAAACCAGGCCGATTCACGTATTTCTTCCACGTACAATCTTCACGTCCATCTTGATCGCGCCCACCTCTGACTTGGTCAAATTCTGGTGATAACACATGCCCCCTGGTTTTGGAAATGATATTTCCAAAATCATTCTTAGTCGGGTCATGTCGTGGCAGCAGAACCGTCGCAGAGTTCTTCATCATGATAACCTGCCTCCTCAACTTCTCTGCACGATTTGACAGTTTTGGCACCACTTCCTCGGAAACTGCTGTGGCATTGAATTTTTATCAAGCCCACTTTTATTTAACCGCCCCAAACAGTTTTCCTCTGCATCTCCTTCGCATTAGCTCGCGAGCCGACGCCGGAGCACAACCCGGCGGAGGTCCATGCGGCCAACATCCGCCGCGCCATTGCGGCCGGGGAGGAGTCAGACCATGACTTCTCCACCTGGTCAGAGGACGACAAGTCCCTGACTGATGGGGAAAGCGATCTCCGCTTCCTCGCCGACAAGGAAGAGGTGGAAGAAAGCGAGGACGATCGCTTCCCTGGGATGGGGCCACCTCCGAGGAGGTGAAGGAGGAGGAAGAGGAGGATGACGATGACGACAGCTCCCCGACGAGCCGCCGGCCAGCGCCATTGTCCCTCGGCCGAGTGACTTCGACCCGACGACGACGACGGCGACGAAGAAGATGAGGACAATGAAGGTCCTGTCGGCGGCCGCTGGAGCAGCGACGACGAGCCGGCCGAGCCGCCGACAGCGGCGATGACGGCAACGACGAGGCAGCAACGCCCGTAGATAGGGCCCCTAGCATAGGATCCGTAGAAGTAGGCGGGGCAATGTATCCCCTTTTGAGGGCAATCAGCTCTACTATGTAAGAAATCTCGCCTATTAATGAAGAACCTTCCCCAATTTGATTTGCCGATTTCTTCTGAGTTCAATTGAGCCGATTCGTCCCCTTTGCCAATGCGTGATGAGCCGATAGCACCGTATCGGTCCTTCAAGATTCGCCCTTCCCTTCTCCAACCGATGATTTTCTAAATTTGGCAGAAAATGCAATATCTTCAGGGAACCCTTGAACCTTCCCCACCAAACCTAATAATGTTCTTCAATAATCATCATTTGTGAAGAAGGTTGCAATGAAGGACCAGCCGTTGGTATCCCAATCGGCTTTTAAACAGAGCAAAAAACAGCATCCACCAGGCCTGCTGCCCCGAGCCTCACTCGAGGCGAGACTTTAGCTGATTTAGCCTGGGCTTGATCATGCAGAGCCAGCCGATTTGCACGTAAATCGGCTTGCAGAGAGCCTCCAAGGTGGGCTGCCCCCGAGTTTCCTCAGTGCGCCTCTTCGTCCTTGCTGTCGATCGGCTCCCTTCCTTTGGTGGATCTGATGCGACCCACCTTTAACTGATCTGGGCACCCAAGCTGCCCTTAGCACTGTTCTTGAAGAGAAGATCTGAGCTGTTAAACCTCTCTCTGAGGAGTTCTTCCATTATGGCTTCTCTTCATAATTCACTAGGGCTGACCTTCTGGTTGTATTTCTTGAGTCGATGGCCATGCATCGGCTGTAAAATGTTTAAAAATTTTAGGCCGATTTGTGTATCGGCACTCATCTCATATCCTCAGATTTTATCTCATCTCATCCTCGTGTTTTATCTATCTAGGTGCCCCCCGAGCCGATTCTGTCAAGAGAATTGATGGTATCGGCTCTTCAGGTAGTCCTGTTGGGTCAAACGTTGATCCCAGGCAGAATGGACGGTGAGGATAATTTTGGCCGATTGCTGGAATCGGCCTCCATGTTGCTTGCTCGGTGAAGGTTTGTAATATCCCTTCATCAGTTTCGGAGGGCCGATCGCAAGGATCGGCCTCGCCATGTTGCTTATTGACGTAGTCTTGCTACTCGTCCATGTCGGGTGCACTGTGTAATCGTGGAGCACTACACTCCGCCGGACGAATGAACACCACGTTTGTGCCAGCCGATGTGTCATCATCGGCTCTCTTTTGCTTGGGGCGCCACTCTTTTCTTTGCGGTAGCCCCTCCTCATCCAGGGTCCTCTCGGACTTTCGCAGTCAGGCCGCGCCTTCCTCGCGTATGTAAGTACACCCTTTCAGCTTCCTCCGCACCGCGCAATCGCTGAACCCTGCGTTTTTGTGTATGGCTGAGACCGTCAGGGCACCACCTTGGACGGTGGTACCTGTCTTCTTCGCATTCCCCTCGTCTCTCCGAATCCTCGAGATCTTCCAACGAGGGGTCTCAGCACGTCTGTTTTGCGGTGGGAGAGGCCCTAAGCGCTCGAACACGGACACGTTGGCTGTCTCCTTCTTCTTCCGGTTGCATTCTGGGCAGTTGCCGATTGTTGGTAATCGGCTCATTCCTGAATCCCAACGAGTGTCTGAAGAAAGGCAGTGCCAATGCTGTCCGTATCGTCCTGCTCCCTGCCGTGGCGCTCCTGTCGCTCCTCATCATGATTATGCCGGCGATGCCTTTCATCGTTTCTGGTCAGACGACCTCTTTCATCATTGTTGTTGTATCGCCGGCGTTGGTCATATCGACTAACATACTTGTTGAGGAGGTGATCGGAGAGGGGTCGTTGGTATCTTATGTTCTTCACTTCCCCCTCTGTGACGTAGCGCTTGCCATCTTGACGGAGCCGATCGCATGGAGCGGCCCCCTCCTTGCTCTGAGAGCAGCTGTCCTCATCCCCGTCCTTCTCAGAGCGGTGTCCAAGCTCTACCATACTGATGTTGGCTGAGAAATCAGGCTGGCACCCTCCAAGGTGGGTAAACTCCACCATGTTGACGGGGAAGGGGTGTGTGTCGACCTTCATGGCGTACTGGTTAAAAATTAATCGCCCATTTTCTATCGCCACTTGGATCTGCTGACGCCACACCCTGCAGTCGTTGGTGGTGTGGGTGAACGTGTTATGCCACTTGCAGTATGGCTTTCCGTTCAGCTCTTGCACCGTAGGAAACTTGTGGCCTTCGGGTACCTTTATGTGCTTCTCCGTGAGTAAGAGGTCGAAAATCTGCTCGGTTTTCGTCACGTCGAAGTCGAACCCTCTTGGAGGCCCTGGTGGCTTTACCCATTTGCAGGTTACTGGGCCTGCAGCTCGAGTCCACTCAGCTACTGCGACCTCTCGCTCTCCCGTAGGACCTTCATCTTCGCCTGCGTCAACCATGGTAACCACGCGCTTGAATTTATCTTGGTAGATATCCGGGTGGCGTTGCTCATATGCTGACAACTTCTGCACCATGTGTGCTAATGAAGGATAGTCCGCCTGGGAGGCCACTTCCTTGATCGATGATGATAGACCCACCACCGCCAATTCGACTGCTTCCTTTTCGCTTACATGAACCGAATAGCATCGGTTCCTAACGGTCCTGAAGCGCTGAATGTATTCGGACACCGTTTCTCCGCGCTTCTCGTACTTGGGCTAGATCGGCAATGCCAGCCTCGGAAGCCTCTGAGTGATATTGCTCGTGGAACCGTTCTTCCAGCTGCTTCCAGGTCTGGATTGAGTTCGGTGGCAGCGACGTGTACCATCCGAAAGCCGATCCTGTGAGGGACTGCGAGAAGTACCTCACGCGCAGCTCGTCTGACGCTGAGATCATGCCCAGCTGCGCCAAATATCGGCTCACATGCTCGATGGAGCTGGAACCATCTGATCCGCTGAACTTTGTGAAGTCCGGGAGCCGATATTTGGGTGGTAGCGGGATCAATTCGTACTCATTGGGGTACGGCTTGGTATAGCCGATCGCCTTTCTTTTCGGCATCATGCCGAACTGATCTTTCAGGATCGTACAAATTTGATCCGCGGTGATGGCCGCAGGTGCCGAACCCTGAAGGTTCGTCGGAGTGGCGTACTTAACCAGCCATGCTTGTTTCTCTGGTTCTGAGCCAACTGCAGGAGCTGGGCTCGGGAGCTTTGTCGGGGTGGCGTATTTAGCTAGCCACGTTTGCTTCTCGGGGTCTGCCTCCGACGCTCTGTTGCCCCAGAAGTCCCTGCTATAGCAACCTGGTTCGAGGGTGCCCAGGTGCTGCAGTCTGGCACGTATGCACATGCGTATCCGTGCGGGATCTCCTTGGGCGCGTCCTGTAGGAACTGGTAGTCACTGGGGTCACCACCAATCTTGTAGACGACAAAAGCCGATGAGTTCGGCGCCTCGGGCGCTGCCAACGCGAATGGCAGCGGGGGACGGGAATGGAGCAGCGCTTCCCCTTGGTGAGTCCCTAGGGCTGGTCCTGACGGAGAGTACCGATGGCTCATGATCTCCTGGATCACGCGCGAGCGCGCTCCAACGTATTCACCAGGCTCTCAGAATGGCGGTGCAGCGAATGAGCCACCATGAAGTTGATCTCCTGACGCAGCGACCTGGTGCGTTCTTCGGACGGGGTGGACGGGTCCACTCCATCAAGTGCGCCTTCAGGTGTGAACCCCTTCCATCTGATGCCATGGGAGCGGGTCCTGTGGAAAGAGCCGATTAGGTCGGCTTCGAGGCAGACTTGATCTCGTCGTACTTCTTCTTGAGCTCGCCAGTGAGATCCCCGTACGTGACCGGAGTTTCTTCTGCCACTTCTGATGAAGACGGTATGGTGTCTTTCGCCATCTCTGATGTGGATAGCGAGATGGTTGTCGTTGAAGATTGGTCCCACCGGGCGTGCCGAATGTGTTGGCGTCGAAACCCACCGGCGGGCAGCGACTGGCCAACACGGAGAGCCGGGAATGACTAGGGCTGCGGCTGGCCCCAGTCCCTCAGAGCGACGGCCCGCAAAGCCTCCTGGTCGCGCGCCGATGCGGGTCGCAAGGGCGTGCCACCTGACCTATACCTGGTCAGGAAGGTGTGGATGATGCCTCGCTTAGTTTCCTGCAGGGCACACACGTACACGTTAAATACGAGCCTCGATCGGCTCTCGGGTTGTCCTGTGAATCGGCTCGGGAGCCGATTCACCCATGATTCGTCCAAGGTGGCCGAATATATGGTGGTCCTGCTTGATCAATATAAAGCGTATGAGATCCACGACGATCTAGGGTTTTCACCGCATAATCGGATCATCCTACTCACGATTGGGCCTCGCGCTCACGCACGGTAAACGTAAGCCAGCCCTAGACAAGGCCTAAAAACCAACACTAGGTTGATCCCGGAACGTCCTGTCTAGGGGCAGCAAACTACACCCTACATGCCGCTGGATCCTCCAACCCTTTGTAAGGCCTAACTATTGCAGATATTAAACTAATCCTTGATGAATCAAGGATCGACCATAACGGATCAGATCTACTAAATAAAGATCAAGCGGGGTGCCGCCCCTGCACCCATGATGAGGCACAAGGACGGCTAGACGCGCAAGGGTTGCACTACGCGAGCATATGATGCTAAGAACGATGCTAACCCTAACGCGTCTACGATAACTACGTTGCTCGCCATCAAAAACGCTTCAGTACGAGCAACGCATGAACAACTAGGCAGGCTTGTGCTGCCTAGATCGCGAGATGCGATCTAGGCAGCATGATGCTTACCGGAGGAACCCTCGAGACGAAGGAGTTGGCGATGCGCCGAGATTGGTTTGTGTTGAACGTTGGTTGTTGTTTATTCCATAAACCCTAGGTACATATTTATAGTCCAGGGGACTTTCTAATGTGGGCGTGCACTAAACCGTGCACGAGATAAACTCTAATTTCTAAACTAAGATGCGATCTAATATGTTACAGATACACGGGCGGTTCAGCCCAACTTGGTAAACCAGGCCGATTCACGTATTTCTTCCACGTACAATCTTCACGTCCATCTTGATCGCGGCCCACCTCTGACTTGGTCAAATTCTGGTGATAACAGTGGTATCATGGTTTCTCTATTGTATCTATTTAACTTTTATTTGAGCACATATTTGCAATGTATGAACCAAAACCTGCTTCATGAACATTAATAGAGGAGGATCTTTAGCAATTTTTTGCAAGATAGGCATAATTTCATGGAAGCTATTTTTCTCAAGATTAATTACGAAGCATCTTAATATCTTCAACTTGTTTAGTCTTACCTTTTATTTCTTTCCACTCATAAATATTTTTTCCTACATCCTTAGCATGTTTAAAGAATCACTTAGATAAGATGTTTTCTATAAACATGTTTTAGTAAAGTTCCCTTTGTTCAACATATAGTACTAAAGATGAGACTTTGTTTACAAGTAACACATACTGTCATTGATACGTCTCCAAGCGTATCTATAATTTCTTATGTTCCATGCTAGTTTTATGACAATACCTACATGTTTTGTTCACACTTTATGATGTTTTGATGCATTTTCCGGCACTAACCTATTAACAAGATGCCGAAGCGCCAGTTTTTCTGTTGTTTTTGGTTTTAGAAATCCTACACAGGAAATATCTCAATTGGACGAAACAAAAGCCCACGGTCTTATTTTGCACGGAGCCTTCCAGAAGTCCGAAGAGGAGACGAAGAGGGGACGAGGCCAACCCCAGGGCGGCGGCCCACCCTCTGGCTGCGCCACCATATGGTGGGCCCCTCGGGCACCCCCGCACTGCCCCTTCGCCTACTTAACCCCTCCGTCGCGAAAACCTAGTACCGAGAGCCACGATACGAGAAAAGTTACTGAGACGCCGCCGCCGCCAATCCCATCTCGGGGATTCGGAGATCGCCTCGGCACCCTGCCGGAGAGGGAGATCATCACCGGAGGGCTCTACATCACCATGCCCGCCTCCGGATGATGCGTGAGTAGTTCATCCTTGGACTATGGGTCCATAGCAGTAGCTAGATGGTTGTCTTCTCCTCTTGTGCTATCATGTTTAGATCTTGTGAGCTGCCTATCATGATCAAGATCATCTATTTGTAATACTACATGTTGTGTTTGGTGGGATCCGATGAATATTGAATACTATGTCAAGTTGATTATTGATCTATCATATATGTGCTATTTATGTTCTTGCATGCTCTCCGTTGCTAGTAGAGGCTCTGGCCAAGTTGATACTTGTGACTCCAAGAGGGAGTATTTATGCTCGATAGTGGGTTCATGCCTCCATTGAATCTGGGACAGTGACAGAAAGTTCTAAGGTTGTGGATGTGCTGTTGCCACTAGGGATAAAACATCGATGATTTGTCTAAGGATATTTGTGTTGATTACATTACGCACCATACTTAATGCAATTGTCTGTTGTTGCAACTTAATACTGAGGGGTGCGGATGCTAACCTGAAGGTGGACTTTTTAGGCATAGATGCATGCTGGATGGGGTCTATGTTCTTTGTCGTAATGCCCTAAGTAAATCTCATAGTAGTCATCATGATATGTATATGCATCTCTATTCTGTCAATTGCCCAACTGTAATTTGTTCACCCAACATGTTATTTATCTTATTGGAGAGACACCACTAGTGAACTGTGGACCCCGGTCCATTATTTTACATCTGAAATACAATCTACTGCAATCACTGTTCTCTGTTGTTTTCTGCAAGCAAACATCATTCTCCACACCATATGTTTAATCCTTTGTTTTCAGCAAGCCGGTGAGATTGACAACCTCACTATTAAGTTGGGGCAAAGTATCTTGATTGTGTTGTGCAGGTTCCACGTTGGCGCCGGAATCACTGGTGTTGCGCCGCACTACACTCCTCCACCAACAACCTTCACGTGGCCTTCATCTCCTACTGTTTCGATAAACCTTGGTTTCTTTCTGAGGGAAAACTTGCCTGCTGTGCTCATCATACCTTTCTCTTGGGGTTCCCAACGGACGTGTGCTTTACCGTCAACAAGGAAGTTGTTGCCTCCGCGCACAGCAACTCTTTTTCTGGCGCCGTTGCCGGGGAGATCAAGACACGCTGCAAGGGGAGTGATACGTCTCCGACGTATCGATAATTTCTTATGTTCCATGCCACATTATTGATGATATCTACATGTTTTATGCACACTTTATGTCATATTCGTGCATTTTTTGCAACTAACCTATTAACAAGATGCCGAAGTGCCTCCTGTTTTCTGCTGTTTTTGGTTTCAGAAATCCTAGTATCGAAATATTCTCGGAATTGGACGAAATCAACGCCTGGGTTCCTATTTTGCCGGAAGCATCCAGAACCCGAGAGCCACCAGGAGAGCCCCGGTGGGCCCAGATGACATGGTGGCGCGGCAGGGCTGGGCCCGCGCCACCCTATGGTGTGGTCGCCCCTTGACCCTCCTGCGCCGCCTCTTCGCCTATATAAAGCCCTGCATCGAAAACCCTTACGGAGAAAGCCACGATACGAGAAAAGTTCCAGCCGCCGCCATCGCGAAGCCAAGATCCTGGGGGACAGGAGTCTCTGTTCCGGCACCCTGCCGAGGGGGAAGTGCCCCCGGAAGGCTTCTCCATCGACACCGCTGCCATCTCCACCGCCATCTTCATCACCGCTGCTGCTCCCATGAGAAGGGAGTAGTTCTCCATTGAGGCTCGGGGCTGTACCGGTAGCTATGTGGTTCATCTCTCTCCTATGTACTTCAATACAATAATCTCATGAGCTGCCTTACATGATTGAGATTCATATGATGATGCTTGTAATCTAGATGTCATTATGCTAGTCAAGTGAGTTTTACTTATGTGATCTCCGGAGACTCCTTGTCCCACGTGTGTAAAGGTGACAGTGTGTGCACCGTGTGGGTCTCTTAGGCTATATTTCACAGAATACTTATTCACTGTTATGAATGGCGTAGTGAAGTGCTTATTTATATCCCTTTATGATTGCAATGTGTTTTGTATCACTATTTATCTATGTGCTACTCATGTGATGTTATTAAAGTAGTCTATTCCTCCTGCATGGTGTAATGGTGACAGTGTGTGCATCGTGTAGTTCTTGTCGTAGATTATGATCATGATCTCTTGTAGATTGTGGAGTTAATTGTCATTATGATAGTATTGATGTGATCTATGCCTCCTTCGTAGTGTGATGGTGACAGTGTGCATGCTATGTTAGTACTTGGTTTATTTTGCAAAGATCTATTATGCTCTAAGGTTACTTAAACATGAATATCGAATGTTGTGGCGCTTGTGTTAACTCCGGCATTGAGGGTTCGTGTAATCCTACACAATTAGTGGTGTTCATCATCCAACAAGAGTATATGTAGCACAAAGGAAAGAGAACTTATTTATTATGTGATCAATGTTGAGAGTGTCCACTAGTGAAAGTCTAATCCCTAGGCCTTGTTCCTAAATACTGCTATCGCTGCTTGTTTACTGTTTTACTGCGTTACTACTGCGTTACTACTGCTTGTTTACTTCCTACAATATTACAACCATCAACTGCACGCGGCGAGCTATTTTCTGGCGCCATACTACTCTCATATTCATTCATACCACCCGTATTTCACTATCTCTTCGCCGAACTAGTGCACCTATTAGGTGTGTTGGGGACACAAGAGACTTCTTGCTTTGTGGTTGCAGGGTTGCATGAGAGGGATATCTTTGACCTCTTCCTCCCCGAGTTCGATAAACCTTGGGTAATCCACTTAAGGGAAACTTGCTGTTCTACAAACCTCTGCTCTTGGAGGCCCAACACTGTCTACAAGAATAGAAGCTCCCGTAGACATCAAGCACTTTTTCTGGCGCCGTTGCCGGGGAGGAAAGGTAAAAGGCACTAATACTTCGGTTCCAGTAACAGTACTTTTCTGGCGCCATTGTGTGTGTGCTCGAAGCTATTTCCTTTAGACTCTGCAATTGCGACATTTGGTTTCTTGTTTACACTAGTTAGGCATAATGAACAACAATGAGCTTTTTATTCTATTTCCTGATTTAAAACATGGATGGTTTGATGCGAAAATTAAAAAACCCATGGAACATAGTAATATGAATGCCTTGAACACTATTGTTGCTAATGCTATGGAAAATTCTAAGCTTGGGAAGCTGGTTTTGATGAGCATGATATTTTTAGTCCCCCAAGCATTGAGGAGAAAATTTACTTTGATGATACTTTGCCTCCCATTTATGATGATTATAATGATAGTAGTCTTTTGTTACCACCTGTTATGGAGGATAAATTTGATCATGATTACAATATACCTCCTATATTTGATAGCTACTTTGTTGAATTTGCTCCCACTATAATTAATAAGAATGACTATGCTTATGTTGGGAGTAGTAATAATTTTATGCATGAGACTCATGATAAGAATGCTTTATGTGATAGTTATATTGTTGAGTTTGCTCATGATGCTACTGAAAGTTATTATGAGAGAGGAAAATATGGTTGTAGAAATTTTCATGTTACTAAAACACCTCTCTATGTGCTGAAATTTTTGAAGCTACACTTGTTTTATCTTCCTATGCTTGTTACTTTGCTCTTCATGAACTTGTTTATTTACAAGATTCCTATGCATAGGAAGCATGTTAGACTTAAATTTGTTTTGAATTTGCCTCTTGATGTTCTCTTTTGCTTCAACTTTTATTTCTTACGAGTGCATCATTAAAACTGCTGAGCCCATCTTAATGGCTATAAAGAAAGAACTTCTTGGGAGATAACCCATGTGTTATTTTGCTACAGTACTTTGTTTTATATTTGTGTCTTGGAAGTTGTTTACTACTGTAGCAACCTCTCCTTATCATGTTTTTGTGCCAAGTAAAGTTTCTATGTCAAAGTTGATGTTATATTTGGGATTGCTGCGCAGAAACAGCATTGCTGTCTGTCACGAATCTGGGCACAGTTCTCTGTAGAAAATTCTAAAAAATCTGCCAATTTACGAGCGTGATCCTCAGATATGTACGCAACTTTCATTAGTTTTGAGTTTTTCCATTTGAGCAAGTCTGGTGCCAGCTTTAAATTCGTCTTTACGGACTGTTCTGTTTTTGACAGATTCTGCCTTTTATTTCGCATTGCCTCTTTTGCTATGTTGGATTTATTTCTTTGATCCATTAATGTCCAGTAGCATTATGCAATGTCCAGAAGTGAAAAGAATGATTGTTTCACCTCTGAATATGTGAATTATTAATTGTGCACTAACCCTCTAATGAGTTTGCTTGAAGTTTGGTGTGAAGGAAGTTTTCAAGGGTCAAGAGAGGAGAATGATATACTATGATCAAGAGGAGTGAAAGCTCTAAGCTTGGGGATGCCCCCGTGGTTCACCCCTGCATATTCTAAGAAGACTCAAGCATCTAAGCTTGGGGATGCCCAAGGCATCCCCTTCTTCATCGACAACATCATCAGGTTCCTCCCCTGAAACTATATTTTTATTCAATCACATCTTGTGTTCTTTACTTGGAGCGTCGGTTTGTTTTTGTTTTTGTTTTTGTTTGAATAAAATGGATCCTAGCATTCACTTTGTGGGAGAGAGACACGCTCCGCTGTTGCGTATGGACACATGTGTCCTTAGGCTTTACTCATAATGTTCAAGGCGAAGTTTCTTCTTCGTTAAATTGTTATATGGATGGAATTGGAAAATGCTACATGTAGTAATTCTAAAATGTCTTGGATAATGTGATACTTGGCAATTGTTGTGCTCATGTTTAAGCTCTTGCATCATATGCTTTGCACCCATTAATGAAGAAATACATAGAGCTTGCTAAAATCTGATTTGCATATTTGGTCTCTCTAAGGTCTAGATAATATCTAGTATTGAGTTTTGAACAACAAGGAAGACGGTATAGAGTCTTATAATGTTTACAATGTGTCTTTTATGTGAGTTTTGCTGCACTTGTTCATCCTTGAGTTTGCTTCAAATAACCTTGCTAGCCTAAACCTTGTATCGAGAGGGAATACTTCTCATGCATCCAAAATCCTTGAGCCAATATTCATGCCATTTGTGTCCACCATACCTACCTACTACATGGTATTTCTCCGCCATTCCAAAGTAAATTGCTTGAGTGCTATCTTTAAACAATTCAAAAATTATCATCTCTTATTTGTGTCAATGTTTTATAGCTCATGAGGAAGTATGTGGTGTTTTATCTTTCGATCTTGTCATTTACTTTTGACAGACTTTCACAATGGACTAGTGGCTTCATCCGCTTATCCAATAATTTTGCAAAAAGAGCTGGCAATGAGGTTCCCATCCTCAATTAATTAACTTTCTTTAATAATTCTCTTCACATGTTTTGCTCTGATTCATCAGTAAGCAACTTAATTTTGCAAATAGACACTCCTCCATGGTATGTGAATGTTGGAAGGCACCCGAGGATTCGGTTAGCCATGGCTTGTGTAAGCAAAAGGTTGGGAGGAGTGTCATCCATAAATAAAGAAAAACTAAACTAAAGTACATGTGTAAACAAAAGAGAAGAGGGATGATCTACCTTGCTGGTAGAGATAACGTCCTTCATGGGAGCCGCTCTTGAAAGTCTGGTTGATGAGGTAGTTAGAGTGCCCACTACCATTCGTTGACAACAACAAACACCTCTCAAAATTTTACTTTTATACTCTCTTTATGTTTTCAAAACCAAAGCTCTAGCACAAATATAGCAATCGATGCTTTCCTCTTTGAAGGACCTTTCTTTTACTTTTATGTTGAGTCAGTTTACCTATCTCTCTCCACCTTAAGAAGCAAACACTTGTGTGAACTGTGCATTGATTCTTACATACTTGCTTATTGCATTTGTTATATTACTCTATGTTGACAATTATCCATGAGATATACATGTTACAAGTTGAAAGCAACCGCTAAAACTTAATCTTCCTTTGTGTTGCTTCAATACCTTCACTTTGATTTATTGCTTTATGAGTTAACTCTTATGCAAGACTTATTGATGCTTGTCTTGAAGTACTATTCATGAAAAGTCCTCGCTTTATGATTCATTTGTTTACTCATGTCATTACCTTTGTTTTGATCGCTGCATTCATCTCATATGCTTACAATAGTATGATCAAGGTTATGATGGCATGTCACTTAAGAAATTATCTTTGTTATCGTTTTACTGCTCGGGACGAGCAGAACTAAGCTTGGGGATGATACGTCTCCGACGTATCGATAATTTCTTATGTTCCATGCCACATTATTGATGATATCTACATGTTTATGCACACTTTATGTCATATTCGTGCATTTTCTGGAACTAACCTATTAACAAGATGCCGAAGTGCCGTTCCTGTTTTCTCTGTTTTTGGTTTCAGAAATCCTAGTAACGAAATATTCTGGAATTGGACGAAATCAACGCCCAGGTTCCTATTTTGCCCGGAAGCATCCGGAACACCCGAGAGCCACCAGAGGAGGGCCCTGTGGGCCCCAGATGACATGGTGGCGCGGCCAGGGCTGGGCCCGCGCCACCCTATGGTGTGGTCGCCCCTTTGACCCTCCTGCGCCGCCTCTTCGCCTATATAAAGCCCCTGCATCGAAAACCCTTACGGAGAAAGCCACGATACGAGAAAAGTTCCGAGCCGCCGCCATCGCGAAGCCAAGATCCGGGGGACAGGAGTCTCTGTTCCCGCACCCGCCGGAGCGGGAAGTGCCCCGGAAGGCTTCTCCATCGACACCGCTGCCATCTCCACCGCCATCTTCATCACCGCTGCTGCTCCCATGAGGAGGGAGTAGTTCTCCATTGAGGCTCGGGGCTGTACCGGTAGCTATGTGGTTCATCTCTCCTATGTACTTCAATACAATAATCTCATGAGCTGCCTTACATGATTGAGATTCATATGATGATGCTTGTAATCTAGATGTCATTATGCTAGTCAAGTGAGTTTTACTTATGTGATCTCCGGAGACTCCTTGTCCCACGTGTGTAAAGGTGACAAGTGTGTGCACCGTGTGGGTCTCTTAGGCTATATTTCACAGAATACTTATTCACTGTTATGAATGGCGTAGTGAAGTGCTTATTTATATCCCTTTATGATTGCAATGTGTTTTGTATCACTATTTATCTATGTGCTACTCATGTGATGTTATTAAAGTAGTCTATTCCTCCTGCATGGTGTAATGGTGACAGTGTGTGCATCGTGTAGTTCTTGTCGTAGATTATGATCATGATCTCTTGTAGATTGTGGAGTTAATTGTCATTATGATAGTATTGATGTGATCTATGCCTCCTTCATAGTAGTGTGATGGTGACAGTGTGCATGCTATGTTAGTACTTGGTTTATTTTGCAAAGATCTATTATGCTCTAAGGTTACTTAAACATGAATATCGAATGTTGTGGAGCTTGTTAACTCCGGCATTGAGGGTTCGTGTAATCCTACACAATTAGTGGTGTTCATCATCCAACAAGAGTATATGTAGCACAAAGGAAAGAGAACTTATTTATTATGTGATCAATGTTGAGAGTGTCCACTAGTGAAAGTCTAATCCCTAGGCCTTGTTCCTAAATACTGCTATCGCTGCTTGTTTACTGTTTTACTGCGTTACTACTGCTGCATTACTACTGCTTGTTTACTTCCTACAATATTACTACCATCAACCGCACGCCAGCGAGCTTTTCTGGCGCCGTACTACTACTCATATTCATTCATACCACCTGTATTTCACTATCTCTTCGCCGAACTAGTGCACCTATTAGGTGTGTTGGGGACACAAGAGACTTCTTGCTTTGTGGTTGCAGGGTTGCATGAGAGGGATATCTTTGACCTCTTCCTCCCCGAGTTCGATAAACCTTGGGTAATCCACTTAAGGGAAACTTGCTGCTGTTCTACAAACCTCTGCTCTTGGAGGCCCAACACTGTCTACAAGAATAGAAGCTCCCGTAGACATCAGGGAGTCTCTCACATCCAATCTCTTTACTTTGTTTATTGTCTTGTCTTGCTTTACTTTATTTTATTTTCTGTCTTATTTGCTTTCTTTATATCAAAAACACAAAAAAATAGTTACTTGTTTTTACTCTACTTTATTCTGTTTGCTTAGTTTACTTTTATTACTGCTAAAATGAATACTCCTGAAAATACTAAGTTGTGTGATTTCACTAGCACAAATAATAATGATTTTATATGTACTCCTATTTCACCTGCTACTACACAGAATTTTATGAAATTAAACCTGCTTTACTGAATCTTGTTATGAGAGAGCAATTTTCTGGTGTTAGTACTGATGATGCTGCTGCCCATCTTAATAATTTTGTTGAACTTTGTGAAATGCAAAAGTATAAGGATATAGATGGTGATATTATAAAACTGAAATTGTTTCCTTTCTCATTAAGAGGAAGAGCTAAAGATTGGTTGCTATCTTTGCCTAAAAATAGTATTGATTCATGGACTAAGTGTAAAGATGCTTTTATTGGTAAATATTATCCTCCTGCTAAGATTATATCTTTGAGAAGTAGCATTATGAATTTTAAGCAATTAGATAATGAACATGTTGCTCAAGCATGGGAGAGAATGAAATCTTTGGTAAAGAATTGCCCAACCCATGGACTAACTACTTGGATGATCATCCAAACCTTTTATGCAGGATTGAATTTTTCCTCGAGGAACCTATTGGATTCAGCTGCTGGAGGTACTTTTATGTCCATCACTTTGGGTGCTGCAACAAAGCTTCTTGATGATATGATGATCAATTACTCTGAATGGCATACTGAAAGAACTCCTCAAGGTAAGAAGGTAAATTCTGTTGAAGAAACCTCTTCTTGAGTGATAAGATTGATGTTATTATGTCTATGCTTGTTAATGGTAGATCTCATGTTGATCCTAATAATGTTCCTTTAGCTTCATTGGTTGCTCAAGAAGAGCATGTTGATGTGAATTTCATTAAGAATAATAATTTCAACAACAATGCTTATAGGAATAATTATGGTAACAACAACTATAGGCCATATCCTTCTAATAATGGTAATTCTTATGGTAATTCTTACAACAATAGTAGGAGTACACCCTCTGGTCTTGAAGTCATGCTTAAAGAATTTATTAGTACACAAACTGCTTTTAATAAATCTGTTGAAGAAAAGCTTGGTAAAATTGATGTTCTTGCTTCTAAGGTTGATAGTCTTGCTGCTGATGTTGATCTTTTAAAATTGAAAATTATGCCTAATGAAGATAAATATATTAAGTCATTTGCTCTATCCAAGTTCGAATTAATGACAATATTAGAATGATGGCTGAATTGCATGCTAGATGGGAAAGAGAAGAAGAAAAAGAAAAACTTGCTAAAGAGAATAATGTAGCTAAAGTTTGGACTATTACCACCACTAGTAATGTTGATTCTTCACATGTTGCTAAACCTCCTACTATCAATGGTAAAATACTTAATGTTGGCAATGTTTCTAATTCTACTGCAAAGCGTGCAAAATTGCCTGAAACTGTTGAAACTGTTTGTGATAAAAGTGCTGAAATTTTTCAGAATGTTGTAGATCATAATGGTTTAGATTTTGATAGTTGTCATATTTCTGAAGTTATTAAGTTCTTACAAAACTTGCTAGAAGTCTAATGCTAGTGCTATAAATTTAGCCTTTACAAAACATATTACAAATGCTCTCATTAAAGCTAGGGAAGAGAAATTAAAACTTGAATCTTCTATTCCTAGGAAGTTGGAAGATGGTTGGGAGCCCATCATTAAGATGAAATTCAATGATTTTGATTGTAATGTTTTATGTGATCTTGGTGCAAGTATTTCTGTAATGTTTTCCTATCGGGGCGCAAGACAAACCGGGAACGATCCCATGGAAAGTTGTGTGAGTTGGCTGTAGCATATTCTCCGTTATGCCCAGTGTACGCATGGTATGCTTGTACATGATGTTTATGCTGCTGTCGTTGTCTATCAGCACCTTGCTGAATTTTACCCGAGTTTCCGGCCCCTTCATGATTGGGTCCACGACGAGAGCGTATCCGCCCGGATTCGGCATGATTTTGGGTGATCCTTGAACGACCAGGTGATTTCCTGATCTGACCATAGCATGTACTTGGGTACTGCCGGCATCACCGTTCACTTCCATGGAACGGCGATGCACGCTCTGCCTGTCGGTTGGTTCGGTGACAAAGACAACCATGCACAAATGAGGGTCTTCGTAAACATTCCGGCCCAAAGGTGCCGGTGGAGGTGGTTGGTCACGGTTCTCCTCCACCCGGTGAACCTGCTGGTATTGTTGCCTGTTTGGCTGAGGCTGTACCGGTAAAGCATTTGCTCCAGTAAGCGGTGGTGGTGGTGGTAGTTGTTGTTGGCGCAGCATATCCTGCGGCGGTGGCAACATTGTGGCACACCCTTGTCCTTGCGCATTCACTGCACCCTTTTGCATTAAGTACTTGGTCCAAGACAATCCTTCGTCAGATGGTTTGACGGATGATCCGGGTTCGGCGTGTGCCACCGGCAAGGTTGGTCCATGGCGGCTTCCATGGTGTATTTCACCAGCTTGCCAATTCTTTTTCTGCCCCAGGGGTTTTTTCGACCCATCGCTTCTTAGGACCCGCCCATGGCTGCGATCCGGTTTTCTGTCTCGCTGCCGGCATCATAATTTTCTTGCACAGCAGCAACTCCTGCGGCATACCTTCGATCCGGGAAATCTTCCCTCCTTTTGTTGTCGGTTATCCCGGTTTTGCCGCTGTGCGGATTCGATCTCCGGCTCAGCTTGCATCGCTGCATTGGGTCTCCCAACGCATAATTTTCCGCCACACGTATCATTTCCGCCAAGGTTGTTGGCATGCTTCTCTGCAGCTTTTGCCACAAAGGTGATCCTCTCCGGCATCCTTGGCTGAACCAAGCAATGGCTTGTGCCTCAATCACTCCTTCACATGTGTTTCTCATCGAGTTCCACCGGGTGAGATAATCCCGGTCTGTTTCTCCTGTACGCTGTTGGCATAGCGTGTTGGGGCCGGTTTGGCCTCTTGTTAGTGCTGCTGAAGTTGTTCACAAAGGCTTCCTCGAAATCCAACCATCCGTTAATGCTTCCTGCCGGCAAATTGTTAAGCCAAATCCTTGCAGGGCCTACTAGGTAGGACGGTATGATTCTTACCGCCCAACGCCGGTTTACTCCACCACCAGCCACGTAAACAGCTGTGACATAATCTGCCAGCCAGTCTTCCGGCTTGGTCGTACCATCATACGTTCTTGTGTCCCGGGGAACTGAAGTTGGCGCATCAAAATTCTTCCCATGATTCGTGGGCCAAAACACCTTGGGCCAGGAGGTCCTCTCACATTCAACTATTGCGGAAAGATGTACTCTGTCCAACCTGTGCCTCGCATCCGGTCTGGCAAACATCTTTCCCCCAGACGTTCCCCCAAAGGGTTCCGGTGGACTCTTGTTCGTTCCATCTCGGAATCTGATTCGCCATATCCTTCCGGTTCCGCGGCTCTTGCCTGCCGGTACCCTGGCGGTGGCATTTCTTCATCGACGTACGCCGCCCTTGCAGCTCGATAATTTTGCCCGGTCTCATATCTACCGGCATGATTGTTTCCGGCATAGCCTCCCTTGGCGTAGCCTCGATCTGCCCCTTGGCTTTTTCTACCGGCATCTTGTTGCCCGGCCTTTTGCTTTCCGGCAAGAACTGGATCATACACAGTCATCTGCCGTGCGTTCTTTTCTCTCTCCCTTCTTTTGTCCGGATGGGGGGACGATGCCTGCCCATGGGACTTGCTTCCGGCATTCTTTGTTGAACGCGTGGACTTTGAGGCCACTGCCTCGTTCAGTTTAGCTAGCTGCTCACCATTTTTCTGCTCGATAGTTTTCAGCAGCTCTTTTACACGCTCTTGCTGCTTTGCCAACTCGTCTTCGGAAAGCGATTCACATAGTCTACTGGCTTTAGCGGCTTTTATAGTTTTATCCGGACTACTGTACTTAGGCTTTTCTACGATGCTTACGGATACAGATGCACTCTTGCCGGCAAGAACCTCTTTGCGCAAATCTTGGTCTAGATTGCGAGCTTTAAGCCGGTTTTCCGGTATCCTAGCGGCATGAGCACTAACGAAGCAAAGCCATGGGCTGCGTTATACTCACGTAGGGTTAGGTTCAGCTCGCGCTGCGCCCGGATGATGTCGGCGCCACCGGTAAGCGGGGCCTTGCGCGTGGCCTCCAGCTCCTCCTGAGCCTTTGCCGGGTCGATGTTCTGCGCGATGGGCGTGGCCAGCGTGCATCGCCGCTTGAAGATGTGTTGCCGGTGGTGCTGAAGATGCTCCCGCGACGCCTGCGTCACGCTCCAGTGGCGGTTTTGCCGGGCGGGTCGATGCCGCACGTTCATCTCCTTCCTCCACAGCTCCCTTGCCGGTGTTGACCGCACCAGTCATCATGACCCACGCGCGGCGGCGCGCCGCAGACAGCCACATTGGCGGATCCGGCGCCACCAAAGACCGGCGAGAGGCACCGGCGCACGGGAACGGGTGTGCCGAACAGACGCGGAGGCCGCCGAATCCCATGGTGCGGCTGCTCGCGGATCCCAGCGCCGTTGGCGAAGCAGCCGGCGTTGTCGCGGATGAAGTCCATGTTGTAGATGCGTTGCACGAGCGCGGGACACCGTGCGCCGCTCGTCGATGTCGAGGATGCTCCGCCCGAATATGAACTCCGCAAGCGCTACTTCATGCCCCACGGTGGGCGCCAATTGTCGTCGTGGAACAAACATATGCCATAGGATGGCTTATCTTGGGGCCGAATGGACGCTAGAGGATTCGGGGAGGGTTTATGACCAGATGGGATGAACTTCCGGATGCTTTTCTCAAGAACTTGGCCAAGGCCACAGGTTGAAGAAGAAAGACACATGAAGAACTCGCTCTAGATCACTATCTTCATTGATTTCCACAGCCTTGCTGTGCTTGAGCTTGCTGTTCTTCTCTATGTTCTGCTAATGTCTATTTCTCCTTCCCTCTATCTCGGCGCCCGTGAAGGAGGCTGCCCCTCCTTATATAGGGGAGAGGGTGGCTTACAGACAAGAAACCCTAAAGGGATCTTTGACTAGACAAACTACTTTACAAAGATACTTTATAAAGCTACTTTAATCATAGATGACGCCGGGGTCTTTGCAAACAGGAGGCCGACGCCCTCCTGGCTTCTTTGGCCGTCATCCTCCTCTTTGTCTTCAGGCCTTCGTTTAAAGCCACTTTGCTTAGCTCATCTTGTCTTCTAGTTCTGAAGAGAATCTTTGACTGGTCTTGCCGACATGCTCTCCCTTCCGGTCTCCGGCATCCTTTCTATCCGGTCCCGGTATACCCCTCTTGGAGATACCGGCTTAGCTTACTTAGCCAAAATCCTATCTTTGAGCTCTGGTATAAATATTAAACCGGTATCTTGATGGATAAGACCATCCAGTTGGCATGCCTTCTGCATACCGGGGGTCATCCCCCAACATTAGTCCCCGACCCGAAGCTGGTATAGTCCGGCGGATCTTATCCAACAGACCATGCCAGGTTCCCATGTTCTTGTACATACTGGTTTATCTGATCTGGCGTCGCTTGGCTCCTAAGATCTTTGCCCGGACTCATGCCCTCTTTCTTGCAAGGCATTCTCCGGCTGCTTATCTTCCGGCATCTCATTCATTTAATACTTTCTCAAGGTCGAGAATATATCGGGGTCCCGTTCCCGTCGTAGACATGCGCACCGTGATCGACGCCACGGCAGCACGTGGGTCACTTCCGTTCGCTTCCGCGCGCGCATTAATCGCCTTCTCCACAGCTGATCTCAACTACTTCTTTAGATCCGTGTGCTCCCTCCCTCAGGTTTCTTTGTCGTCGCTGCTGCAGTATCGTCGCGCCATCGTGGCGATATCACGGCGACCGTCAGCGCTCCACGGGCTGAACCGCCACGGTTCAACGGTTTTTCACCTCACCTCTTTTCCTTTATAAGGTCAAACGCCCTCTCTCTTCTTCTTCTTCGCACTCCCAAGCCTCGCGCACCATCGCCTCCTTGGTTTGTACGCTCCACTTTCGCTTGCTCTGAGTCCCGCCGCCCAGCAAATCTTCACCAGCGCGCCGCCGGACGCCGCCGGACTTCACCGCGAAGAACTTCTGTGGCGCCTCTCTCGGCGCGACATTGGCGCTCCTTCAAGCTTTTCTCCGCCTCACCGTCGCCGGACTTCCTTGCCTACGCAAGCTCGCCAACCACCGGCGAACCTCTTCCTCTGTGACTCCGCCGCCCAGTTAGGCCTTATCCGTGTTTACTCTTTTGCTTGCTGTTCAGATCTTGAGTTGGAAGCGTGTTTACTCTTTCTTTTCTTTGCTTTTCTCTCTTTCGTAGATCTTCTCGCAGGGTAGTTCTTGGGAACTTGTTTTTCGAGTAGATACCGGGAGTTCTCAAATCCAAATGTCTTCCGAACAATACCTTTCCACTTCTTCTTCCAGTAACCGGAAGATCGCGCCTCCGACGGAGTTAGCGCAGATCTAGCCCAGATGGAATCGACGGCGGCCAAGAGCAAGATGCCGGTAGCTCTAGCCAAGCTTCCGGCGCTGACTCTTCCGAGATCACTCGCGGAGCCTGGATGGGCTCCAGCGCTGAATATGAGATTGATTGGCTATATCGGTCCCGGAGGATTCCGGAAGGAGTATCCTGCCGGATTCCCGGCGACGAGATCGAACCGGTGCCTAACCCCGGCGAATACGTCGTCTTCCTTGCTCATTTTGAGCGCGGCTTCGGCCTCCCAGCCTCTCCCTTTTTCCGGAGCTTTCTTGACTTTTACAAACTCCAGCCTCACCACCTTCCCGGCAACGCCATTTTCTACCTCTCCTGCTATGTCACCTTCATGGAGGCATACATCGGCATTCGTCCCACTCGCGAGACGTTTGCTCGATTCTTCGCCCTTCGGATTAATTCCGTTCAGGCTTAGACATTCCTAAACCCAAACCCCCGTACAATGCGGGTCTTGCATCATTGGCTCCCGCCAAAGCGAGCCCCTTCTTCAAGTTTTCCGGTCTCGAGTCATGCCGGTTGTGGCAAGGGACCTTCTATGTTAGGAACAACGGCGCCGCAGATCTTATTGACCTGCCTTTTGATCCGGCGCCGCCACCAAGACTAATCGGAGCTACAATCCGAAGGAGTCTCACAACGAGACAAACCGGATTATACGCTTCATGAAACAGAGATGAAGGACACCAACCTCTGCTCTGACATCATCCGCACCTTCATCTCGCGTCGGGTGCTTCCTCTTAAGCGCCGCGCCCACAAGATGTGCGAGATGTATGGCCCTGGCGATCCTACCAAGATCACCGGGCTCCCTCTCAGAAGAAGGATGTCGTCCTTAAGGCCAGGCAGATCTGCCAGACCTCCATGCCGGAAGATTGGGAAGGCCTCCGGCCTCTTAGCTCTACTAACCCTCCGACCCAAGAAGTAAGAAATTACACAACTCGGGTCGGTTCACCGGAAGCTTTCATTGTGGTTAACCTCTTCTTTCTCTTTTGTTTCTTCAGGCCAAGGACCGTTTCCCCAGCATCGAATCCGACAAGCGAGGCCGTTGCCGGAAGCGCGGTCTCGACAAGTTTGACCCCGACCCCGTCATTTTTTGGCGGGACCTGAAGATGGGCCGGACTCCACCCGCGCGCCTCGGCAAGTCTCTGCCGGAACCTGCCGGTTCGTCTGATGAACTGACCATCCTTGAGGTAGCTCTTCTTTTATACTTCTCATATTCCTTTGCTATTGTTCTTCTGTAGATGTTCCCTCAGCCAACATCAAACCACAGGTCCATGAGCATGTCGCCCCGCTGCAGGCCGAGGCCGGCCAAGAGTTTGTGGACAAACTCATGGCCCTGTAAGGCAAGAACAAGACCGGCCTCCGATGCCGGCTCAACCTCCTCGCTAAGCGCTTCCGACCGAACCCGTCGCGGGTAAGGTCGTTGCTATGAGGCGCCATAAGGGCAAACATATGCCGACCGCTACCGGGTAAGGCTCCACTTCTCTGTTTGTTTCTTTCACCAAGTTCCTTTCCGGCTGCTTTTTTCCAACTTTTCCTTTTCTTTTCAGCCCCGCGCTCAAGCTTGGCTCCGTGCACAGGTTTGGTTGCCCGGCCAGGACCTCAACTCCTCCTCCTCATTCCTCCAGCCCGGCACCTCCGTGTCGGCAACATCCGCCTCCCTCTCCGGGGGGCACAAGCCCGGGGGCGCGCGGCCCCTACACCGCCGTATCTCCGCACGGAGGAGGACCTTGCCTCCTCCAGTACCCAAGACACCGGCGCCAGCAACATGGGCGCCGGAAAAGAACTTGGCGGGCGGAACCTTCGGTTCCTCCCGTCCTGAGAAGAAGAAAGAAGAAGACTCCTCCAAGACCGCGCCGAAACTTCCGTGCCGGCAACTTCTACGCCGACGCCGCTCGCGGAAACCTCTTCCCGAGGCAACCGGGGCCACGCCAACGCCTCCAGGAGCCAAGGACCTCCCGCGATCGCGCCGCCGCCCGCGAGCCTTAAGATCACGGACTTCTCAAGCCGGGCGTCCCGCGGAAAGGCCACGGACGGCAGCGCCTCCGGCTCGCAGCCTCTTGTGGCATGTCGGGCCTGCCGCCGTCGTGGTCCAGGATAAACCTTCCGGCCTCTTGGGCCGGATCGTTGAGCTGAAGCGCGGGGGCAAAGACTTGGGGCCTCTTCTCCCCTATGCCCAAAGATGGAACGATGCGGACATCTCCGCAGCTACCCGCGGCTTGGGAAAGGACCGCCTCCCGGCGCCAGATCCTGCCGGCCCTCGGTCCACCGAAGAACACTTCACGCGGCTCAAGCGTGCCGTGAAGGAGTTCGACAGCGCGTGGTACGACGCCACCGCTAACGTGGTGGTAAGTTCTATCAACTCTCTTGTAAATTTTCTTGATGCCGGTTTTCTTCTTTCCGGATCTTGTCTATTCTCCCAGTCCCCGAGTTTTGGGTTTAGAGTGCAACTCTTAGCGCAAAACTTTCTTTTAAAGAATTTCCAACCGGCATCTTTCTCATAGCATACCGCAAACTCCCAGTCCCGAGTTTTGGGTTGAGAGCGTAGGTCTTAGCGCAAAACTTTCTTTAAAGACGCCACAAACTCCCACCCCCGAGTTTTGGGTTGAGCGAGGTCTTAGCGCAAACTAGAAACGCGCGAGACCGCATAGCTGGTCCCGAGTTTCGGTTGAAACCCTTTGCTCTTGCTAACATCACTTTCAAACAGCACGGCCGACGCCCGGCGGCTCTCTTCGAGGAGCTTCTTTGGGAGCACCGGGATCTTGAGGCGCACAGCAAGTGCCAAGGTAATCTTTGTGCCTCCGGCATCTTTACCGGAAGGTTTTCTTTTCTTTGTTACTTACAAGTTTTTTCACATAACAGCTATCCCGGAAGCCTCCATTGAGGCCCTCAAGGCCCAGGTTGCCGCACTCCAAGGTACAACTTCTATTTTTCCGGCTAACTTGCTTCTTTGTGTCTCATTTGTTTTTTGTGTTTTCACTAACATCTTCTTTTTCGGCTTTTAGCTGAAAAGAAACAGCTCATCCGGGATCACCAGAAGGCCTTGGAGGCCCAGAAGGAGATCTCCAGGGAGCTCAAGGATCAGGCTATCCAGGCCGGAGTCCGGCATGCTGAGGAGCTGAAGGCCGCTGAAGCTGCTGCGGAGGCCAGGCTTAACGAGGCGCTGGAGGATGCCGGCAACGCCAATGTGGTGTTGCAGGCCGAGCTGGAAGAGGCCGCCAAAGCGCTGAAAACGGCTGAGGGCAAAGCCGCCAAAGCGCACAAAGCTGCCGCGGAGGAGGCCACCAGGGCCCAGAAAGTAGCCGAGGGCGAGGTCGCGCGGTTGAAGGCGGAACAGAAGGAGTACGACCTTCTGGTCACGCGGACTGACGTGCTTGCTCTTCGTATGTTTCTCCTTTTCTCTTTTCCGGTTTCTGCTTATAAGCTTATTCATTCCGGTATTATATACTTAGCTTTCGTTTGTCTCGCAGGGCTCTTTCCGGATTCCCAGGCACATGCTATAAATAAGGTTGCGGAGCACCGGGCGCAGCAGGCTGGCGATAACTTGGGTGCACCTTGGGATCCCTATGATCACTTGGTTGCTCTAAGCGCGCGGATCTCCCACATGCGCTCAGTGGATCGGAACCTTTCCGACATCCCTGAGGTAGCCTCCCAGCTTTTCAAGACCCTCTGGCCTGGTGAAGCGGTGCCCAGACCTTCTCCTCATCAGCGACCGGTTGAAGGTGCGCCGAAGGATCCCGGGAGTGGTAGTGCTCGCTGCCCGTGCGGGAGCAGACTGGGTCCGCGCTGCTCTGCTCCCCGTACCCGGAGCTGGATCTGGATGCCCTCGTCGGCGTGCGTGAAGGCGCTCCCACTGATTTGGACCCGGTCCTTACCGCTAAGCGGCAGGACCGTGCGTACCACATCGCGGAGTATGCTGAAATGCGCACTTTCATCCCCCCTCCTGAAGATGTCAAGGATTATTTGAGCGAGGAGGAGGAAGATGAAGGCGAGATGTGCCGGATACTCCCGATGTCGCGCTCCCCCGGAAGCCCCGCTGCCTGACTTTGTGTTGCCAAAAGACATTACCTGTTCCTGGTTACTTTGTAACAAAACTCGTTAAATTCTACCCCGGTATGCCGGGGTTTATGATGTAATATAAAACTTGCCCTTTTGGTCTGCGGTACAACATTTTACGCCGGTAGGCTTATACCGGTAACTTGTTAAGTTATGTTTGTCTTAACATATTTGCTTGTTGAGTTGCTTTTTCTTGCACTACAATGATTTCGAAATTGTTTCCGCATCCAATTGATGCATACTTGGCTCTTTTGCCTTGGCTCTGCCTACCTTCTCTGGGCATTTTTGGCGTATGAGCACAAAGTTCTTTTACCAAGCAAGCATTTTTTTGAACTTAGAAATAACTCGAAATTTTTGCAAAAAACCGGTATAACCGGGGTTAGTTAAACTTTTCCGGATTGTTCTTTCCTCGCTCTCTCTTTCCGCAGCTCATGTGCTTATCCCCTACCGGTTTATCTTGCTTGCCATGAAGCCAAGTTATGGACAACAGCAGAGTCGAAGACTCCGGCATGGTCTAGCACACTACTAAACCGGAAAGAAAAAACATTCAATAGGCAACCGGCAACAGAAAAAATAAACATGTTTCATGCAACTTAGTAAGGTAGTCCCCGAGATTCATTCGAGGTTCCGACATCTTTTTATTCATAGCAAATAAGGTACAAAAAGGAACTCTTACAGCACCACTACAAGAGTAGAAAGGACGCAACAAAGCTACATTCCATTTGGTCTCCTCTCCTGACTTGTCCGCCTTCCCTTTCTTCCATTCCTGTGCATCAATCAGGTAATAGGCATCATTGTGGAGAGCCTTGCTCACAATGAAAGGTCCTTCCCACGGGGGGGAAAGCTTGTGCCGGCCTTCAGTGCGCTGCACTAGGCGTAGCACCAGGTCCCCTTCTCGGAACACTCTTGGATTAACCTTCCGGCTATGATAGCGTCTGAGATTTTGCTGATAAATGGCTGTTCTTGCCAGAGCTAATTCTCTTGCTTCTTCTAGCAAATCCACATCATTTTCTCGGGCCTCCTTTACCTCTTCTTCGGTATAGAGCTGCACCCTTGGTGAATCATGGAGAATGTCAGTCGGTGACCGCTTCGGCCCCATAAACCATGAAGAATGGCGTGTATCCGGTAGACCGGTTTGGAGTTGTTCTTAGACTCCACAGCACTGATGGTAGCTCATCGATCCAACATCCCGGCGATTTTTCCATTGCATCAATGAGTCTTGGTTTGATACCGGAAAGCACTAGAGCATTTGTTCTCTCAACTTGGCCGTTCTGTGGGTGCGCCATCGAGCACAAATCCAACCGGATGTTTTGTTTTCACAAAATCGCTTGAACTCTCCTTGAGCAAAGTTCGAGCCATTGTCAGTTATGATACTGTGCGGGTATCCATACCGCAGAATTACATCTTTTAGGAACTTTACCGCTGTGTGGCCATCACATTTTGCGATAGGCTTCACTTCCAAACCACTTGGTGAATTTATCCACCATTACCAAGATGTGAGTCATGTTTCCCCTTGCGGTTTTAAATGGTCCAACCATGTCCAGGCACCGACAGCGAATGGCCAAGTTAGCGTATGGTTTTTAAACCGATGCCGGGTATGGTTTTGCTTGGCGTACCTCTGCACCCATTGCATTTTCTCACCATATCCTCCGCATTCTCCAAAGCCGTTGGCCAATAGAATCCATGCCGAACACTTTTGCCACCAGTGCTCTTGATGAGGCGTGGTGCCCGCATTCTCCTCGATGAATTTCCTCAAGCATTTCTCTTCCTTCTTCCGGCTCCCACATCTTTGGAGGACACCGGTAACACTTCTTTTGTATGCCTCACCGTTGATGATAGTGTAAGCTTTGGACCTTCTCTCGTATCCTTCTGGGATTCATTTTCGTCAACCGGCAAGGTGCCGTTGACCAGGAATTTCTTAATAGGTTTAACCCAAGATGGCGCTTCTCTAACCACAAACACCGGCATGTCTATGTCCATGTTGTCCACAAGCATTGCCTCCTCCGGTATGAGTGTCGTAGTCCCAGAGTTTACCGGTGCAGTTCCCGAGTTTGCCGGAGCAGTCCCCGGGTTTCCTTCGTCAATCTCCATTGGCACCACATGCGACTCCGGTACGAAAATTGATTCCGACTCCGGACTTGGCTTGATTGACGGAACTCTTAAATGCGCCAAGGCTATTCCGGGAGGAATTTCTTGCCTCGATGAGCCCAGCTTGGATAGAGCATCCGCGGCTTCATTTTCAGCCCGCGGTACATGGTGAAACTCACATCCTTCGAAGAAGCCGGCAATCTTTTGCACATGAAACCGGTATGAGGCCATGTTGGCATCTTTTGCATCCCAATCTCCTGAACACTGCTGCACCACAAGATCTGAATCACCGTAGCAAATGATCCGGAGCGCTCCGATTTCTTTTGCGACCTTAAGCCCGTGTATAAGTCATACTCAGCGACATTGTTTGATGCCTGAAGTGCACTTGTAAAACATACCGGAGGTGATCTCCCTTAGGTGAGGTGAGTACCACACCGGCACCCAGACCCTCCTTGAGTTTGGATCCGTCAAAGTGCATCTTCCAGTATTCTATCTTGTGTTCTGGCGGTTTGTATTGTATCTCCGCCCAATCGACCAAGAAATCAGCTAAAGCTTGCGATTTTATGGCATCTCTTCTTTCATACACCGGTACATATGGTGATAGCTGAATTGCCCATTTTGCAATCCGGCCGCTGGCGTCCTTGTTGCCCATGATATTGGAGATGGGTGCCTCACTCACCACCTTCATGGGGTGCTCCCAAAGTAATGCTTGAGCTTCGTGGCGGCCATGAACACGCCATAAGTCATCTTTTGGAAGTGCGGGTAGTTCTGCTTTGAGGAGGAGAGCACTCGCTCAGGTAGTATACCGGCCTGGACGGTTTTTCCTTCCTCTTCTCTCTTTCCACCACAACCACAACGCTAACCACCCGGTTCGTTGCCGCTATATAAAGCAACATAGGTTCTCTTTCCAAGGGCGAGGCCAAGATCGGGGCCGTTACGAGCATGTTTTCAATTCTTTGAACGCTGCGTCCGCCTCGTGTGGTCCAGACGAAAGTATCCGATTTTTTCATCAAAGCATAGAGTGGCAAGGCCTTTTCTCCTAGCCTGCTTATGAACCGGCTTAGCGATGCCAAGCTTCCGGTAAACTTTTGCACATCTTTCAGCTTCAGGGATAGCCATTCTTTCTATTGCCCGGATTTTTACCGGATTGACCTCAATGCCCCGGCTTGACACAAGGAAACCAACAGCTTGCGGGCAGGGACACCGAAGGTATTTTGCCGGATTGAGTTTCATCCGGAACCGTCTTAGGTTGTCAAATGTTTGCCGGATGTCATCGATTAAGGTATCTTTTACTTTAGTTTTTATCACAATATCATCCACATAAACTTGCACATTCTTTCCGATTTGATCAAACAAGCATTTTTGCATATAGCGCTGGTACGTTGCACCAGCGTTGCGCAAACCAAAAGGCATTGTAACATAGCAATAAGCCCGTGCGGGGTAATGAACGTGTTTTTATTTGATCTTCTTTTTCAGAGGAATTTGGTGGAAGCCGGAATACGATCCAGGAACGACAACAACTCACACCCAGCTGTAGAATCAATCACTTGATCGATTCGGGGCAAAAGGAAAGGATCTCTTGGGCAAGCTTTGTTGAGGTTGGTGTAGTCGATGCACATGCGCCACACCTTCGGAGCTTGTGCCTCCAGTGTTCTCATCTTTTTTTCTCGACCATCACCGGATTAGCCAGCCACTCTGTGTGCGTGACCTCCACAATAAAACCGGCAACCAACAGCTTTGTCACTTCCTCTCCAATGATTTTCCTCCTATCTTCAGCGAACCGGCGCAAAGGTTGACGCACCGGCTTAGCATCCTTCCGGCGTTTAGAGAGTGCTCAACCAGCTCCTCGGAACTCCTACCAAGTCATCAGTTGACCAGGCAAAATATTCCGATTCTCACGGAGGAAGCTGACGAGCGCGCTTTCCTATGCTTGACTGAGGCCGGCACCGATACGAACGGTGCGCTCTGGGTAAGCCGGATCCAGCACAATGTCCTTTGTCTCGTTTGTCGGCTTGAATGCCGGTGAGGCCAAGTTTCCACTCATTGCCGCTAAGCTCAACTTTGAGGACTGAGCCAGCGCAACAGCAGTTTGCATTCTCTTCTTTTCCTCCGCTATCACCAGTCTGCCAGGTTTGATCCGGCGGAAGTGGTTTCCATCGAAACTTTATAGTTTCCCACCACGGTCAAGGGTCCACGAGGTGCCGGCATCTTCATCTTGAGGTAAGCCGTATGGGTTGATGCCATGAAAGCTGCCAATGCCGGCCTTCCCAGCAACGCATGGTAAGGACTATCCAAGTCCACCACCTCAAATTCAATGTTCTCAACACGACAATTGTCACGTCCTCCAAACGACACATCCACCCGAACTTTTCCTATCGGGGCGCAAGACAAACCGGGAATGATCCCATGGAAAGTTGTGTGAGTTGGCTGTAGCATATTCTCCGTTATGCCCAGTGTACGCATGGTATGCTTGTACATGATGTTTATGCTGCTGTCGTTGTCTATCAGCACCTTGCTGAATTTTACCCGAGTTTCCGGCCCCTTCATGATTGGGTCCACGACGAGAGCGTATCCGCCCGGATTCGGCATGATTTTGGGTGATCCTTGAACGACCAGTGATTTCCTGATCTGACCATAGCATGTTGGGTACCGCCGCATCACCGCGTTCACTTCCATGGAACGGCGATGCACGCTCTGCCTGTCGGTTGGTTCGGTGACAAAGACAACCATGCACAAATGAGGGTCTTCGTAAACATTCCGGCCCAAAGGTGCCGGTGGAGGTGGTTGGTCACGATTCTCCTCCACCCGGTTAACCTGCTGGTATTGTTGCCTGTTTGGCTGAGGCTGTACCGGCAAAGCATTTGCTCCAGTAAGCGGTGGTGGTGGTGGTAGTTGTTGTTGGCGCAGCATATCCTGCGGCGGTGGCAACATTGTGGCACACCCTTGTCCTTGCGCATCCTTCACTGCCCCCCTTTGCATTAAGTACTTGGTCCAAGAGCAATCCTTCGTCAGATGGTTTGACGGGTGATCCGGGTTCGGCGTGTGCCACCGGCAAGGTTGGTCCATGGCGGCTTCCATGGTGTATTTCACCGGCTCTTGCCAATTCTTTTTCTGGCCCCAGGGTTTCTTTCACCCATTGCTTCTTAGGACCCGCCCATGGCTGCGATCCGGTTTTCTGTCTCTGGCTGCCGCTGGCATCATAATTTTCTTGCATAGCAGCAACTTGCTGCGGCGCATACCTTCGATCCGGGAAATCTTCCCTCCTTTTGTTGCTCCGGTTGTCCCGGTATTGCTCTTGCCGCTGCTGAGGCGGATTCGACTGCTCCGGCTCAGCTTGCACTGCCGGCTGCATTGGGTCTCCCAACGCATAATTTTCCGCCACACGTATCATTTCCGCCAAGGTTGTTGGCATGCTTCTCTGCAGCTTTTGCCACAAAGGTGATCCTCTCCGGCATCCTTGACTGAACCAAGCAATGGCTTGTGCCTCAATCACTCCTTCACATGTGTTTCTATCGAGTTCCACGGGTGAGATAATCCCGGTCTGCTTCTCCTACGCTGTTGGCACAACGCGAGCTGCGGCCGGTTTGGCCTCTGTAGTGCTGCTGAAGTTGTTCACAAAGGCTTCCTCGAAATCCAACCATCCGTTAATGCTTCCCGCCGGCAAATTGTTAAGCCAAATCCTTGCAGGACCCACCAGGGACGGTATGATTCTTACCGCCCAACGCCGGTTTACTCCACCACCAGCCACGTAAACAGCTGTGACATAATCTGCCAGTTTTTCCGGCTTGGCGTACCATCATACGTTCTGTGTCCCGGAAAGTTGCGCACCGGTGGCTCTTCTCCCATGATTCGTGGGCCAAAACACCTTGGGCCAGGTGGACCCTCACATTCAACTATTGCGGAAAGATGTACTCTGTCCAACCTGTGCCTCGCATCCCGGTCTGGCAAACATCTTTCCCCCAGACGTTCCCCCAAAGGGTTCCGGTGGACTCTTGTTCGTTCCATCTCGGAATCTGATTCGCCATATCCTTCCGGTTCCGCGCTCTTGCCTGCCGGTACCCTTGGGGGGCATTTCTTCATCGACGTACGCCGCCCTTGCAGCTCGATAATTTTGCCCGGTCTCATATCTACCGGCATGATTGTTTCCGGCATAGCCTCCTTGGCGTAGCCTCGATCTGCCCCTTGGCTTTTTCTACCGGCATCTTGTTGGCTTTTTGCTTTCCGGCAAGAACTGGATCATACACAGTCATCTGCCGTGCGTTCTTTTCTCTCCCTTCTTTTGTCCGGATGGGGGGACGATGCCTGCCCATGGGACTTGCTTCCGGCATTCTTTGTTGAACGCGTGGATTTTGAGGCCACTGCCTCGTTCAGCTTAGCTAGCTGCTCAGCATTTTGCTGCTCGATAGTTTTCAGCAGCTCTTTTACACGCTCTTGCTGCTTTGCCAACTCGTCTCCGGAAAGCGATTCACATAGTTCTACTGAAGCTTTAGCTGCTTTTATAGTTTTATCCGGGCTACTGTACTTAGGCTTTTCTACGATGCTTACAGACACAGATGCACTTTTGCCGGCAAGAACCTCTTTGCGCAAATCTTGGTCTAGATTGCGAGCTTTAAGCCGGTTTTCCGGTATCCTAGCGGCATGAGCACTAACAGAAGCAAAGCCATGGGCTGCGTTATACTCACGTAGGGTTAGGTTCAGCTCGCGCTGCGCCCGGATGATGTCGGCGCCACCGGTAAGCGGGGCCTTGCGCGTGGCCTCCAGCTCCTCCTGAGCCTTTGCCGGGTCGATGTTCTGCGCGATGGGCGTGGCCTGCGTGTGCGCCGCTTGAAGAGGTGTTGCCGGTGGTGCTGAAGATGCTCCCGCGACGCCTGCGTCACGCTCCAGCGGCGGTTTTGCCGGGCGGGTCGATGCCGCACGTTCATCTCCTTCCTCCACAGCTCCCTTGCCGGTGTTGACCGCACCAGCCATCATGACCTCCACGCTGCCGGCGGCGCGGCGCGCACAGCCACTTGGCGGATCCGACGCCACCAGCACCGGCGAGAGGCACCGGCGCACGGAACGGTGCCAATAGACGCGGAGGCTGCCGAACTCGATGGTGCGCCGTTCTGCGGGAACAGCCGCCGTTGGCGAAGCAGCCGGCGTTGTCGTTGATGAAGTCCATGTTGTAGATGCGTTGCACGAGCGCGGACACCGTGCGCTCGCCGTCGATGTCGAGGATGCCCGCCCGAATATGAACTCCAGCAAGCGCCACTTCATGCCCCACGGTGGGCGCCAACTGTCGTCGTGGTGAACACAGATGCCATAGGATGGCTTATCTTGGGGCCGAATGGACGCTAGAGGATTCGGGGGAGGGTTTATGACCAGATGGGATGAACTTCCGGATGGTTTCCTCAAGAACTTGGCCAAGGCCAGAGGTTGAAGAAGAAAGACACAAGGAAGAACTCGCTCTAGATCACTATCTTCATTGATTTCCACAGCTTACAGGCTTGAGCTTACAAGGTTCTCTCTCTATGTTCTGCTAACAGCTATTTCTCCGCTCTCTATCTCGCGCCCGTGAAGGAGGCTGCCCCCTCTCCTTATATAGGGGAGAGGGTGGCTTACAGGACAAGAAACCCTAAAGGGATCTTTGACTAGACAAACTACTTTACAAAGATACTTTATAAAGCTACTTTAATCATAGATGATGCCGTGGTCTTCTTTAAACAGGGAGGCTGACGTCCTCCGGCTTCTTTGGCCGTCATCCTCTTCTTTGTCTTCAGGCCTTCGTTTAAAGCCACTTTCCTTAGCTCATCTTTGTCTTCTAGCTCTGAAGAGAATCTTTGACTGGTTCTGCCGACATGCTTTCCCTTCCGGTCTCCGGCATCCTTTCCATCCGGTCCCGGTATACCCCTCTTGGGGATACCGGCTTAGCTTACTTAGCCAAATTCCTATCTTTGAGCTCCGGTATAAATATTAAACCGGTATCTTGATGGATAAGACCATCCGGTTTGGCATGCCTTTGGCATACCGGGGGTCATCCCCCCAACATTTTGAACACTTGTGTTCTTAGTTTTGCTTTAATGTTCATGGCGAAGGCTGAAAACTGCTTCGTTGATTGCTATTTGGTTGGAATCAGAAAATGCTTCATGTGGTAAATGGTATATTATCTTGAATAATTTGATACTTGGCAATTGTTTTGAGCTCTCATAGATCATGTTTAAGCTCTTGCATCATGTAGTTTAAATCTATTAGTGGAGAACTACCGTAGAGCTTGTTGAAATTTGGTTTGCATGATTGGTCTCTCTAAGGTCTAGATATTTTCTGGTAAAAGTGTTTGAACAACAAGGAAGACAGTGTAGAGTCTTATAATGCTTGCAATATGTTCTTGTGTAAGTTTTGTTGTACCTGTTCATACTTGTGTTTGCTTCAAACAACCTTGCTAGCCAAAGCTTTGTACTGAGAGGAAATGCTTCTCGTGCATCAAACACCTTGAGCCAAAACCCATGCCATTTGTGTCCACCATAACTACCTATATGTGGTATTTTTCATTCCAAAGTAAATTGCTTGCGTGCTACCTTTAAAATTTCATTCCTTTGTCTTTACAATACATAGCTCATGGGAAATAGCTTTAAAACTATTGTGGTGATGAATATGTTGCTATGTATCTTAGTTCTTATAAGTTGCTTGTTGGGCGGTAACCATGTTTCTGGGGACGCCATCAACTTTTACACCTTTGTTGAATATCATGTGAGTTGATATGCATGTTCGTCTTGTCTGAAGTAAGGGTGATTTATCATGATTAAATGGTTTGAGTATGCATATTGTTAGAGAAGAACATTGGGCCGCCAACCAAAGCCATGTATCATGGTGGAAGTTTTCAGTTGGACATTAATCCTCAATCTCTTATGAGAATATTATCTGTTGTTAAATGCTTAAGCATTAAAGAGGAGTCCATTATCTGTTTTCTATGTTGTCCCGGTATGGATGTACTCAAGTTGAGATCTATCAAAACTGAGAAATCAAATGCGATCTATCTCCTTGGACCTTTGTACAGGTGGCATAGAGGTACCCCTTTGTGACACTTGGTTGAAACATATATAATGCAATGATAATCCATGGAAATCCGAGCTAACTAGGACAAGGTGCGGGAACTATTGGTATTCGATGCATGAGGCTTGCAACTTGTAGGAAGTTTTATGCATAACACATATGAATTATTACTACCGTTGAAAAAATTGTTTCCATGTTTTCAAAATAAAAAGCTCTAGCACATGAGTAATCCCTGCTTCCCCTCTGCGAAGGGCCTTTCTTTTACTTTATGTTGAGTCAGTTTACCTACTTCTTTCTATCTAAGAAGCAAACACTTGTGTCAACTGTGTTCATTGATTCTTACATGTTTACTTATTGCACTTGTTATATTACTTTATGTTGACAATTATCCATGAGATATACATGTTACAAGTTGAAAGCAATTGCTGAAACTTAATCATCCTTTGTGTTGCTTCAAAACCTTCTATTAAGAATCTATTGCTTTATGAGTTAGCTCTTATGCAAGTCTTTTTGATGCTTGTCTTGAAAGTACTATTCATGAAAAGTTTTGCTATATGATTCACTTGTTTAGTCATTATCTTTTTGTTAGCAATCTATTGCTTCGAATCACTCCATTCATCTCATATGCTTTACAATAATGTTGATCAAGATTATGTTGGTAGCATGTCACTTCAGAAATTATTGTTTTTTATCGTTTACCTACTCGAGGGCGAGTAGGAACTAAGCTTGGGGATGCTTGATACGTCTCCAACGTATCTATAATTTCTTATGTTCCATGCTAGTTTTATGACAATACCTACATGTTTCGTTCACACTTTATGATGTTTTGATGCATTTTCCGGCACTAACCTATTAACAAGATGCCGAAGCGCCGCCTGTTTTCTGCTGTTTTTGGTTTCAGAAATCCTACACAGGAAATATTCTCGAATTGGACGAAACAAAAGCCCACGGTCTTATTTTGCACGGAGCCTTAAGTCCGAAGAGGAGACGAAGAGGCGACGAGGCGGCCACCCCATAGGGCGGCGCGGCCCCACCTCGGCCGCGCCGCCATATGGTGTGGCCCCCCGGCACCCCCTGCGCTCCCCTTCGCCTTAATCCCTCCGTCGCGAAGACCCTAGTACCGAGAGCCACGATACGAGAAAAGTTACTGAGACGCCGCCGCCGCCAATCCCATCTCGGGGAATTCAGGAGATCGCCTCCGGCACCCTGCCAGAGAGGGGAATCATCACCGGAGGGCTCTACATCACCATGCCCGCCTCCGGACTGATGCGTGAGTATTTCATCCTTGGACTATGGGTCCATAGCAGTAGCTAGATGGTTGTCTTCTCCTCTTGTGCTATCATGTTTAGATCTTGTGAGCTGCCTATCATGATCAAGATCATCTATTTGTAATACTACATGTTGTGTTTGGTGGGATCCGATGAATATTGAATACTATGTCAAGTTGATTATTGATCTATCATATATGTGATATTTATGTTCTTGCATGCTCTCCGTTGCTAGTAGAGGCTCTGGCCAAGTTGATATTTGTGACTCCAAGAGGGAGTATTTATGCTCGATAGTGGGTTCATGCCTCCATTGAATCTGGGACAGTGACAGAAAGTTCTAAGGTTGTGGATGTGCTGTTGCCACTAGGGATAAAACATCGATGCTTTGTCTAAGGATATATGTGTTGATTACATTACGCACCATACTTAATGCAATTGTCTGTTGTTTTCAACTTAATACTGGAGGGGGTGCGGATGCTAACCTGAAGGTGGACTTTTAGGCATAGATGCATGCTGGATGGCGGTTTATGTTCTTTGTCGTAATGCCCTAAGTAAATCTCATAGTAGTCATCATGATATGTATATGCATCTCTATTCTGTCAATTGCCCAACTGTAATTTGTTCACCCAACATGCTATTTATCTTATTGGAGAGACACCACCAGTGAACTGTGGACCCCAGTCCATTCTTTTACATCTGAAATACAATTTACTGCAATCACTATTCTCTGTTGTTTTCTGCAAGCAAACATCATTCTCCACACCATACGTTTAATCCTTTGTTTTCAGCAAGCCGGTGAGATTGACAACCTCACTGTTAAGTTGGGGCAAAATATCTTGATTGTGTTGTGCAGGTTCCACGTTTGAATCACTGGTGTTGCGCCGCACTACACTCCTCCACCAACAACCTTCACGTGGCCTTCATCTCCTACTGGTTCGATAAACCTTAGTTTCTTTCTGAGGTAAAACTTGCTGTTGTGTGATACGTCGCAAACATATCTATAATTTTTGATGTTCAATGCTTGTTTTACACCAATTACTATATGTTTTAAGGGACTAACCTATTAATAGTTGGAAAAGTGCACAAGTTCTTGATTTCAACTTTGTTGTGCAGGAAATAGGCAAATATGGAAGGAAATAGCTCATTATGGTGAAATCTGGAATTCCCGGAATCTGTCCCTGCTGAACACTTTTCAAAAATCGCTTCGAAAATCCATCAAAACGACGTCCAATGGAAAAGTCGTAAACTACAAAGTTGTAGAGAATTTCAAACCGAACAATTTGGACATCTTATTTGTCCAGAACGGACAACGGATGCATCCGAGAGACCAGAATTACTGCGGAGGTTTGTGCAGTCTCGGGACTCCGAAAGTTGGTGACGTATTTGACACAAACTCTTTCCATACCTGGATATATCGGCCCAGTCACGAGTTGTGAGGATCATGAAGGACAGAGGGGAGTCCTAGGAAGGTTCTAGAGGTGCCCAAGAGCCCTTGGATCATAAGGGCATCCATCCTATGGCCTAGATTGCATCTCCAACACTATATATTGATGGAAAACCCTATTTTTGGAGGCCCAAAAGCATTGTCACGAAAATCCTCCTCCTTGGCAGCATCCAAGGAGGGGGAAACACTCATCTACACCAGCACCAACTCAAGGAAGAAGAAGTCTAAGGGGCGGTGCTCCCCCATGATGCCGGTGGCGGGGAAGGAGTCCCCCGCACCGCCGCCGCCGCCGCCGCCCACGCCTTCGCCTCCCGGCGCTCCTCGCTGAGCCCTCCAACATCTTCACCGCCATCTCCATCACCAACTCCTCATTGTATTCAGTGGTCCATCCTCTCACAAACCTCTGTACCGCCCTATGTAAACATGGTGTTTGATGCTATAAGTTATAATCCTATGATCTATGTCATGTTGCCATAATTTATTTGTTCTTTGATTGATTGGTTGTTTCTCTTTGGTTCATTAGAGTTGTATGTTGATATGTTACCGTCCTTGGTGCCCATTATATTTGTGCGCGCATGGATCAAGCACCATAGGGTTGGTAGTACTTGTATACTAGAAGGGGGAAGTTCTACCGGAGTGACAGAAACCTGAGGACGCGAACCAGATAGTTGCATGTATGGGAGTAAGAGGACCATTTACTTAAGGCTATGGTTGGGGAAACCTTAATTCTTGCAAGTATTTATGGATGTTTGCTAGCAAGCTAATCATATAGTACTTGTAATCCCGGAGGGAGAGCATGTATATTTAGCCTCTCCTACATAGAAAGCTGCATCGAAGACATTGAACCCAAGATCCTCACTAATTGATCTTGGACAAAGCCACCACTATTACCACCGCCTTTCCACACTCATGGTACTGTTAGTTTAGTTTGTTTTATTGCTGCAACATTAACATTTATTCCGTGTATTTTATTGTTCTGCAAAGTCACCTCTCATACCCGTTATCGCTCTAGTTTTATTTCCTAGATATTGCAAACGCTTAGTGTGCGTAGAGTTGTATCAGTGGTTGATAAAACTTGAGAGAATGTTTATCCTACCTTTAGCTCCTCGTTGGGTTCGACACTTTTACTTATCGAAAAGGCTACAAACGATTCCCTATACTTGTGGGATATCACCGTGCTCATCATACCTTCCTCTTGGGGTTCCCAACGGACGTGTGCTTTACCGTCACAAGGAAGTTGTTGTCTCCGCGCACAGCAGTCATCCATATTGTTGATTTTTTTAATGAGTATATAAGAATATTTGGTTCACACCTTTCTCGACGGGTGCCTCCTTGAGAGCACTTGTTAGTTTCTCAACTAATCTATCCAAATTTTCTTCAAAAAAATTTCCATTACTATTTCTTCTTTGTTTTGAACATGATTCCCAAATAATGTCCAGTACAATAAGATTCTCCTAATTTTTAGTTTAATGTTGGAATTTTCGTCAATAATAGGTGGTGGTGGTTTACCATAGACATGATTATAAGTATATGAGAACATTTTTTAGAGTTTTGTTTTATGTAAAGTAAACAAAATGCAAAATTGAAAGTAAATATGCAATACTAAAAGTACTTACGCAAGCAAAAAAAAAAGTAAAGAAACAAAAGAAAGACAAATTTAAAATCTTTGAAGATCTAAAGGGGAAGAAAATCTCACAAAGGTGCACCTCCCCAAGCTTGGCTTGATTCACAATGGTGTAGATGAGTGGAAGAAAAGATTGGAATTGTTTTGGAAGAACAAACTTGAAGACTCGATAACTTGTGATGGTACTTCTATGCTTCCCCGACAATAGCGCCAGAAAATGCTCTTGATGACACTAGATTGACTAGAATGGTAACTCGTTGGGACTCCGAGAGAAAAGTGATGTAACACAAGTCTTTTGCCCACAAGGGTGACTTGAGTGTTTATATCAAACTCCCAAAAAAAACAGAATATTTTTTCATTCGTCTTCTAGTAACCTACAAAACAAAATAGTATTGCCTTGTGTCCCCAACTTTACCCAAGTGCTTGTTAAGAACAAGGTTTCGTACTGGAATTGAAAAAATATAAATTGTAGTAAATAAAGTTAAGGTGTAGAAAGTTAAGTAATCTAAAGGCAATATGAACTGCAAACTAAATGATATGCAAAAGTAAACTGGTATATATAGTGATGGCTGTGATGTAAAATTTATGAAAGAACTAAGTGTAAGTGTGATATAAGTTTTTGTAGTTTTATATTAATTAATTGTTGAAAATGTAAAGATATGTAAATGCAAGTAAAAGATGTTTCTTATGATTAAAACTGGACCGTGTTCATAGTTTCACTTGTCTACTCTCTCATAAACATGGTGGAATCAAAACATCCTCAAAGAAAACATAATATTAATTGATGTAACTTCATAATGTATTTGGTAAACATTTATATGGGTACCACATCCTATGGTTTAGATGATGCAACACATCCCATTAATACTCCTCTAAGAGAAGACTCAACAAACTAGATTTAAGATAAACGGAGTATTGTCTTTGTTTGTATGACATCATGTTTAATATCAAATATTCTACTTCAAAGATATGAGATCTCCATTGTTTTTCACTTGGTGATATTAACACAAGCATTCATTTATCCCTAGTTAGGTAACAACAGAAAGGTAAAAAGCCATAGTAGCTAGGAGAAAAACTTTCCGATCACTATCAAGTATAATACTACCATGTTACTCCAACTAATGCACACTTCCCCTATCATGCCCTATAATACTAGTTGGATAAAAACTTGTAATCTAGAACAGGTACATAATACACACCTACTCATACATGAAACACAAAATAATAATTGCAATCTCAGATACCAATCTCATAAGAACTAAATATCCACCACAAAGGGATTAGAAATAGGTGGCCACAATCACAAAGGCAGATCATGTTGCACTAGGATATTGAAAGCATGAGAAAGAGAGAGATCAAGCTACTTCCAAAAACCCTATTCATCATGGAGATGAAGGAGATGTTGTTGGACTGGTTGGAGATGCAAGCCTGCAATGTTCCACGGCTTTTCCCCCTCCAATTATCGCCGGTTCGGCCTCTATTCTGTGTTTCTATCTCAGGGTTCATCGTGCTTCGAGATCACGAATATGGTTGTATATATAGGCGGTTTTACGTTAAGATGAGTCCAGGGGAATGAAAATCAACAGCATCGGAGCCCCAAGGCGCCAGGTGGGGCCCATGGTGTGACCAAGGTATCAGGCTGCGCCATGGGCCTCATCTTGCTCCTCAATCAGGTTCAAGTTCTCTATGTATTGATTTTCTGTAAAAACTTTCACAGAAAAATCTCGGATCCTTTTGAGTTTCCGATGGTACTTGCAATTCAAGAATACGTAAAAGAGGGCTTTCCTACCTAGAGGGTTATAATATAAATAAAATGGATCTTTTAAGAAAATCTCTGAAATCATTCTAACTCATTATTATAACCACTTATATTAATAAATTATGATGGAATATAGCGCAATATACTACAAATAACATATATGTATTTTAGATGCATCAATTACCGAATTAATTTCTATCAGTTTGGACTTTTTATTGAGTTGTCTAATGCATTAATTCAATATAATATCAAAAAAATACCGTGCCAACATTTTGGAATTTTGGTTGAGTTGGCTAGTCTTTGAATTCAAGGGAATTCTAAAATTGTAACAAACTAGGTCAAGGTTACTTATTTGGTAAATATTTTAGCACGGACTTTCTGTGAAAATCGAGGATACTTGTGCAATGTTCTCTTCCTGTCTTTTTGGAGAATCTTTTTGTGGTCCGGTGTTTTAATTGGTGGTGGTTTGTGTCAAGCTGATCTAGTTGAGCACTATATATGGCAGGATTTTTTTTCTTCTTTCCTTTTAGTTTTCTAGCTATGTGCATTCTTGATGTCTCGATTAATTCTTGATATTATGTTGATGCAGATACCGTGTGTACTTGATAAATTTATATTAATATATTTATTTTTCAAAAAAATGTAATACATATATAAACTTGTATGTCTATATAAAGAAGAAGGAGCCAATGGGTTAATACCACCAAATCACATAATTCTATTGGTGCGATGAGGCAAAAGCTAGATGAGATGATCATGAGAAGCAAGGTTATGTCCTTAGAAGCTCTCCAAGCTTGGTTGGAGCTTGCCAAGAGGGCTTTGTCTTTAGAGAAAGTGTAGCTAGCAAAGTTAACGATTATGTTGGCAATACTTTTAAACGGAAAAATGGTTAAGGCAACGTGATCCATCATCACGCATGTTATTTAATATAATGGTCGTTATGCTAACAATAATTATAGAGCATGCAAAAAAACATTGGCCAAATTGAGGGAGTAGTTCTGCACCTTGTGGATGGTGGGGTATCGATCCTTTAATATGTTGATGATACGATTCTATTTCTGGAGCATGAATATGAGAACATGTGAAAAATAAAATTAACATTATGAACTTTTGAGCAACTTTTAGGACTTGAAATGAACTTTCACAAAAGTAAATTGTTTTATTTCGGTGAGGCTCAAGATGACGATGGCATGTATGCCGAACTTTTTTCTTGGGGCAAGGCCAGTTCCCCATCAGTTATTAGGCATCCCATTACATTATAGGATACTATCAAATGCTAAATGGAAACACGTCGAGGAAAGGCTACAAAAACGATTAAGTAGTTATAAAGGAAAAACTACTATCTGTTGGCAGAAGATAGTTTTCATTAGTTCAGTACTAAGTAACATGGTAATGTATATGATTTGTTCCTTCCAACTTTCTAAAGTAGTTTTACAACGATTGGATTATTTACGATCAAGATTATTTTGGTAAGAAAATAACGAGAAAAGGAAATATCAACTGGCGAGACAGAGTGTAGTTCGACACCCTAAAGATCAAGTGGGACTTAGGATTGGTGACCTTGAGGTCAAGAACAAATCCCTCCTAGGTAAATTGCTTTTTTAATCTTCTTGTCGGAGATTGGGTGTGGCCGACCCTTTTAAAAAGGAAACCTAGAGGCTCGCATTTTTGTGTTGGCCTTATAGAGATGAAGAAATACTTCTTTCCATATTCTTCATTTACAATTTAGGATGGCTTGGAAATAAGGTTCTACGAGAATGAGTGTCTGAGTGATGCCAAATTCCGAGAGCAATGCCCAGCTCTACACAATATTGTGTGTCACAAAAATTATCGTAAAGGTGTTGAGGACTTCAACGTATGATGTGACATTCAGAAGAGATCTTGTTGGTCTTAGGCTTGCGTATTGGAATGCTCTGCTACAACAGTTTGCATTGATCCAATTAACGCAAGGGGCTGATGAATTTTGTTGGAATCTTAATGAAAGTGGTAAATTTTCTATGTTTACTATTTATAGTGATGTGCCGGTCGATAATAACAAAAAAAATGAAAAATGAAGATTCCGCTAGAAGCTAAATTGTTTTTCATGGTATCTTCGCAAAGGTGTAATCCCCATTAAAGACAACATCGTGAAACAAAATTGGTATGGGAGTACAAAGTGTGTTCTATCGCCACGACAAGGCTATGAAATACTTACTTTTTATGTGCAAATTTGCTAAATCTATGTGGTTGATCATCCATGTAGGTTCTACCTTATACCTGACACGTAGAATTGCTAATATAGTTGGCAATTGCCTAAACGGTGTGGCCAATATGTTTACTTATTAGGATGGGAGGGCTTGCCGTTATTAGTTTTCTCCGAGTATGTAAAAATGGTAAGGTTTTTAATGAAAAAAATTATTCTCTAATGCAGCTTATCTACCCGTACACAACTTTGTTCCTTTCATGGTCATCTAGACAACGTGTGGAGAATCGCGACCTGTTTATGGAGGTGTCTATACACACGGTGAGAGATATTTTTATGCAGCATGGGTTGGCAGTGTAGTCTTAGGATTGGCCCTACATGGTATCGTTTCTTCGAGGACTCCTGTATTGCGCCTTTTTATTTTATCTTTTGTTATGTTGAGATTGACGCGTTTGTGGGCATTTTAGTTTTAGGCCAGTTCATAGTACTTAATTCTTTTAATTAATTAAACGCTTGTTATCAAAAGAAGGAGCCCTGCTTCAGTGCTCCCCCTAATAGAAGTTGAGCGGTCATATTTGTTTTTTCCTATGTTAGGTCCGCTTAAACTCATATCTATCCCATGTATGCCTATATGTATAGATACGGTATCTATACCCATTTATATGTGGTGCCTTTTCGGTAAACATTGTGTCACGCACGCACATAACGGTATAAGTACGTACAGGATTTTCGTACAAGACAACACGGGCGATACATGCCTCTATAGGTTGTACGTACTTGTCAGATTTGGTAATTTTACGATCGTGCCCCCACTTACGAAGGAGTATGAAAAGATCTGCACCGTTCTTTTTTATTTTGACGCGCTCATAGTTTTGCCAAGGAAGGAGTACCGGAAGTGGAAAAGAAGGAGATGGCACGATCAAATATATTAGAGGCAATAAATCTGATACTGTAAAGGCCGGAGGAGTGCGAGGCCATAGGCAACCGAGGCACACAGGGCTGCCTTTGAGAAGCATAGGCTTTGCCCTTGAGAATACGGCGTTGAATCTAGAACCGGACAAGATGAATCAAGAGGCCGGCAATGAGATGAGGTTTAAGAGACCTGCACAAATTGGGATCATGACGATGTATCCAAGTGGGATGGATGAGAAGGAAATAGCCTTTCCGGAGATCAGTCATGAGATATAATGGTCTGAGGTCCACTATCCTTCAGTGAGGCTGTACGTGTGATGCCCATGGGAGCAATGTGATGAACTTTCTTCATCTACGCTTTGGGATGTTTTTCTTGCTTGTTATCTTTACTTTTGTGTGATGGTGGTTTCTTATGATGATGAGAAGTTCTTGATCATATATTCATTTTGGAGATGGATGATTGTAACATCTCAGTTTATTTTGGATGATGGAGTGCTTGTCAAATGGAAACTGTATGATCAAAGAAATGAGAAATGCGTAGACAAACAGTTGGAGGCGCATTTTAGGACGTCTAACTTCGCACCCAGTCTGCAAGGCTGTAAAGCGGTGCAAAACTGTTTAAACTTGCACCTTAATCAGTTATAGAATCCTAAATAATGCATTGCTAGAGTTGCTCTGAGTTTATACGGGAAATTGACAGCTCAAAGGGGACACTGTTGTACTGCTTGGTTGGACTTGTGTGTTATCGGGATTCAGTAGACATGACAGACTATGGTTGTGCATAGATAGTGATCTCTTTGTTACCGAGAACCCACGAGTTACTAAAACCAGGGAGGTCTATAGTCACAACGCACTACTCCCCTACTGTGGTAAGAAATGGGGGCAGCCGCGGATCTCATCCGCAATCTTATCCTGGCCACGCTCAAACTGACGGGTGCACGCCACTCAGCAAAAGCAGGATGTTTCCTCTCGATCGGTCGATGGAACAGTATGAATTTAAACTCTTCTGATTCCAGCGAGAAATTATTTGAACTATCGACTCTGTAAGTCTGTAATTCCTGCGTCCAAACTGTATCTGCACACTCGCTCTTGCTGTCGATGATCGACTAGTTAGGGATAAATTAAAGAATGCATCATAACTGCATTTTTCTTGATTAGCTAAGTGAGTGAGCTCTGATGAGCGTAAGCGATGATTGGGCTACAATAATAGCTGAAAGCATCCAGTACGTTGCTTTTCCAGGCACCTAATTGGCTTTCGACCATCGTTACTATATGCTGCATGGCTCTACCAGTAGTAGTCCAGTACTAACATGACAACATTGAACTTCTACTGAACGCGCACCTGATGATTTTTTATGTTTTGCGGATACATCGTCCAGCTGACAATGCCAGTGGTGAGTGGCCTCGGTCGACACGTCGTACGAGGAGGCTAAACAACACAAAAGAACAGAAAGGAACATACGAGGAGGCTAAAGTTAGGCCACAACTCTGACGATTAGTCTGCTCACGTTTCGAGAGTACATTCTTCGATCGCAAAGCTGATAAGTAGCCAAAGATCATATGGCTACCCGTACCTTTCAGTGTCTTTTGATTCTCTGAGCTCAATCGTTTCAAGACCTTGTGGTTGTCACACAAACTGAGGTCATTTTCAGGTTTAAACAACCGCGCCGACGCACTTTTGACTTTCCTTCGTCATTTTTTCAAACACATGCAGGCAGCACAAGGTCCAGATTCACCTTCAAACGGTTAAAAAGAATCGGGAGGAGGTATGATAAATTTCTTTACGGGCAACTATCAGGCAAAACTGCTAATGGACGTCAATTCTCCCCTGTCTAATCAAATCCTTTCCTTTGAGATGACGTACAAACATCGATCAAATCTTCACTGAGAAATGTAATGCATGCTTACTCATCGCTAGCTACCAAGTTCCCTGTTTTTTGAAGCCTATTCCTTTGTCTCCGGTTCTGTTGGATGTTCATTATGTTAATTAACCTTGGCTTTAGTCTGAAGCGCTCGAAGTTAAGCCAAGTAGCTTACAGGTGTTGTGCATGCAGTACCGGGTCGAAATATGGCTTTCAAATTAAGTTCCGAATTAGTAGATGCTACCATTTGGACTGGGGGGGAATAAGATCGAAAAACAATCGTCCGGGCAGATCCAGACGCTCTTCACTACTAAGCAAGAAAGATTAAGATTCAGTTCACTCTTGGGCACACACGGTGGACGAATTAGGCAAAAGTTTCAACAGCCAGTTGGGAGAATGTAAGCAAGCGGTAGATGGCTCAGCTAGCTGTAACTTTCTGCACGCCACTAGATGACTACAACATCTAGCAGCTAAGAGCTCAGTGCTCGCCAATTTGGCTAAGCAAACAAGTGTATTTGTCGGCTCTTAAGGTTTTTTACGGTGTGACAGCTGACTTGTACTTGTGTCACCCTGTGTTCTGTCTCTGTTCTCTCGGTACAAATATTAGTCTACTAATGTTAGTAGTACTACCTGGGTTCTGATTCACGCTTAACCAAATTGTCTATGTATGAACGACACAAGCATATGCTGCTTTGCGCCTTCTGACCTTATGTAGGTGCATCATGCTTCTTTTTAGGTAAAAGAAAGTGTACACCTTGAAACATGCTGGATAGTTCAAGCAAGAATATATCCTCACGATCCTTGAAGCTTTCTCACAGTGTTCACTAATATAAGATGTTTACGAAATATAGACTTGCGAAATGGAATACTGTCTGCCGACCCAAAGATCAAGGGGGCTTGGGTATTGAGGTTCTTGAACTCAAAAATAGATGTTTATTGAGTAAATGACTTTATAAACTTCTTAACGAGGACGGGGTGTGGCAAGAATTGCTACATAATAAATACCTAAGACAAAAGACCTTATCTGAGGTGAAAGCTAAGCCTACAGACTCTCCCTTTTGGAAAGGATTGATGGGGGTTAAGGACGATTTCTTTAGTCGAGGTTTTTTTAAGGTTGGTAATGGAGCAAATACTCGTTTCTGGGAAGATATTTGGTTAGGAAAACGTTCACTAGCTCAGCAATATCCATCTTTGTATAACATTGTGCATCACAAAAATGTAACAGTAGCCCATGTGTTAGCTCAAACACCTCTGAATATCAGTTTCAGAAGGTTGTTGGTAGGAAACAAATGGACTTTGTGGTTACAGTTATGCCAAAAACTTATGAGAGTTAATCTAAACAAAGAGAATGATCGTTTTGTTTGGAGTCTGACAACAGATGGTGCGTTTACAGTCAAATCTATGTATGAGGATCTTATGAATGACCGTGACCTTTCTTGCAAAAATACCAATGGAATGTTAAAATTCCTCTTAAGATAAAAATATTTATGTAGTTCTTGAGTAATAAGGTTTTGCTTACTAAAGATAATTTAGTTAAAAGACGGTGGAATGGGTGTACAAAATGTGTTTTCTGCGGGGACCAGGAGACTATTGAACACCTCTTCATAACTTGTCCTTTGGCTAAATTACTTTGGCGCACAATTAATTTCACTTTTGATCTTCTACCTCCAACCAATATTACGAATATGTTTGGTAATTGGTTAAATGGAGTTGATAGACAATCTAAGGTTTTCATCCATATTGGGGTATCTGCCTTATGTTGGTCTATATGGAGGACGAGGAATGACATTATTTTTAACAAAAAACAATTTTTCCACTTTTTGCAGGTTATCCATATGGTGTCACATTGGGTTCAGTTGTGGGCTCTGTTGTCACCGGAGGAACAGCGGGATGCTATGCCTACTGGATGCACACGACTCCAGATGGTCGCTCAGGATATCTTGTGCCTGGCTGGCTGGCGGCATAATACGAGGCTACGTTGATGTGTAGTCATTTGTTTCTTAGTTTCTTTCGCTGGTTGATTTTCGTATAAATTTTAGGCGATGCTTGAGGTGTTCTAAACTATGTACTCTTAAACTTTATTAATAAAAAGCCGTGCGCATCATCATGATGCAGAAGTCAGGGCTTTAATCGCCATTTTGAAAAAAAAAGATGTTTACTGCCAAAACGTCTTATATTAGTAAACGGAGGAAGTAACAAATAATCTTTTTTTGCCGCAACACGAAGACGGGGACTAGCGTGTAGCCGCTTCTCATGTGCACGGCGCACAACAAGGAGGGGCTAGTTCAACCTTGTCTTGGATGGTGCCATTATTCGACTCTGCTGCGAACTTGTTGGATGGCTCGAATACTTCAAATTGTGTACAATGTTGAGCCTTATTCAGATAGTAAGTCAATATGTAGGTTATTCAAAGTGTCAGAGAAGGAGAGAGAGATCCATGGCAAGACACATACACTTCGCTAGCTCGAAATAATTTTCTTTTGACAAACTGAGCATGAGTTCTGGTTTTTTTGCATCATCAGGAGGAGGAGTTCAGTATGGTTCTAGCTCAACCTTTGTGTGTAATAGAATTATTATAGAATCAGATAACCTGGAGGTAGTCGAAACTATGAAGAACGGCCGGGTTAGTCATGGCGTAGCTGTAGCAATCTTCGATGACTGTTACCACCTCTCGAGGGGGTTTGTAAAGATTCAATTCGTCCATGTTTCTTGAGAAGCAAATATGTTAGCTCATGAGCTTGCAAAACTAGCTAGGGGATCACCTCAGTGTGCATGGATTTAGGATCACCCTAGCTCGACTATTGTTGTTATATTAAGCGTTATAACTCTTATTAGCAATGAATAAAGAGGCTTACGTTGTAAAAAAAAAAAGGAGAAGTCCAGTAGTCCGTATACGCTTGGGGAAAAAAAGCAACAGAGCAAAGACAACACAAACGAATACTCAAAACAGTATAGATTTTACTTTCATGTTTATTCAAAGAGTAATGGTGAAAGTTAGTTACTCTAGAGGGTGGACCATGCAAAGTCTAAAACCCTATTTATTTGAAGTAGGTTTGACGGAGTATTTTTTATAAAACTAGAAGTACACCCCGCGTGTTGCAGCGGATATTGTGAAAAGAAAATGTTTATTTATAATATACAATCTATCAAAACAATGAATATGAGTTTTACATCAATGAACACTGTGGGTACACACTCATGTAATTGTATCATTAAAAACCTTGTCATTTTTACATTATAACGGCAAACGCTTTCATCCTAATAAGAATAATAAACCTATGATCAATACCATGTAACCAGTTGCAAAATATAGCAGCAACATTATATGACGGATACAAGCTAGAAACTATTTGGATGACTAACAATATAGATCTAAGTCTTTGATTGTCTCACTATGATGGTAAAATAAAAAAATTGTACTATGCGTTTTACAAGGTTATATTCGGTGTGGACTACTCCTCTACGAAGATACCAAATAAATAGTTTTTTATATGCACACATATCTTTTTTCCAAATTTTCTTATTATTATTAAGTATCAACTAGCGACTCTGTCTACAATCGTGCTTTATATAGAGAGTTCAATGAGAAATACCATTCTCATGTAGCTTCCACCAAAATTTATCGCTCCTTGCGATAGTTGAACCCTTAACAATCGCTCTACCAAGCATTCCATGACGCAAGCGTGGGGCTAATTATTCTTTTCTAAATATCTCATTTAGCGGAGAGGACTCCCGTACCCTGTGTTAGAATTAATCTTGACGTGTGATGTGTATACGAGCAAGTCTGCATGTTGTGTCTCTACTACTTTGCATATCGTGATAGTCTAGTGAGTGGAGAGAATCTAGTGCGTGCATTAGATGTTAATTGCATGAAGTAGTTATGGCCAGGTCGTGTGAGGCTGGCCGAATTGGCCGAGTCATGTGCTCCTGGAGTGATTTCATGAGGTTGATTTAGTCTTGAAGTTAGTGGTGCATGTAGGCACACGAATAAGACACAAGCTCGTGGCTTGTGGTGTGGCGGTAGTGTCGTAGTGACCGCATGGCAAGTGTGCGTACTGCCTATTTAAAGCATTGTATCATGTTTGTATGAGAATGAGCCAAGGGAGAGAGCCGCACAGGCAAAGTCTCTGTTCTTCTTCTTTCTTGGTGTGTGCGTTTGTGTGAGTTTTTCCAAATGTGTGCTTGTGAGAGAGACAAGAGAGAGAGAGAGAGAGTTCAGAGGTAGAAGAAGAGGAGGGGCTGAGAGATTCAGCCCTAACAATTGGTATCAGAGTTCAGAGCCACACAGGGTTCTTCTTCCTTGGTGTGTGCGTTTGTGTGAGTTTTTCCAAATGTGTGCTTGTGAGAGAGACAAGAGAGAGAGAGAGAGAGAGAGAGAGAGAGAGAGAGAGAGAGAGTTCAGAGAGGTAGAAGAAGAGGAGGGGCTGAGAGATTCAGCCTCAAAAATTGGTATCAGAGCCACAAAGATCCGTGGCGGCGGCGCGGCGCACTCCATGGGAGATGGAGGCACCTGTGCGACGAGGCTGGTGGGGGCGCTATGCTGCTGGATGGGCATAGCATGGTGATCGGCATCGAGAAGGCGTCATCCACATCAAGAGAAGGCCGCGGTGTGATGATGCGGCAACAAGGCGATGGGCGGTGCGATGCCGCTGAAGCCGACAATGGTGACGGCGGCGAACTCCATGCGAGGTGGAGGACGACGGCGCGAGGTGAAGGTCGCTGGCGGTGTGATGCCGCTAGCAGCCCAGTGTGGTGCGATGCTACGAGAAGGAGTCGAGGTGTGATGCCTCCACGAGACGACGGCGGCGGCGCGACGCTGCCTTGTGCTAACGTCGACGGTGTGATGCCATTGCGCGGCGACGGTGCAATGCCGTCATCTCGACGAGAGTCAGCGCGATGCTGGCAATGGTGGCGTGATGCCATCATCATCATGAGAGTTGGTGTGAAGCCAACAAAAGTTGCGGTGTGAAGCTGCAGAAATACGGCGTGGTGACCGGCGCTGCAAGGGCGTCGTCCTCAACAACATCGTGGAGCTAGGTGTTGTGACGGCGCCGTCCAAGGCAAGATGTTGCAGGTGATCTGCATGGAAGTAATCACGTCAAGATTAGGGAGAGAATGGCCTAATCTTGATGTGTGATGTGTATACGAGCAAGTCTGCATGTTGTGTCTCTACTACTTTGCATATCGTGTTAGTCTAGTGAGTGGAGAGAATCTAGTGCATGAATTAGATGTTAGTTGCATGAAGTCACTGGTAGAAAAAAGGGCTTTGGTCGCGGTTCGCAACAGCCATTAGTCGCGGTTGCGCAACCACGACTAACGATGCGCGACTAAAGGTCTCCTTTAGTCGCGGTTGCTTACGAACCGCGACTAGCCCGCCACGTGGGCGGCTAGCATGCGCGCGAAGGACCTTTAGTCCCGGTTTGTAACACGAACCGGGACCAAAGGCTATTTCGAGTTTTTTTAATTCATTTGGTTTTCTAATTATTTTTCACTCCCTCTTTTTTCTATTTTTTTTAGAATTTTACTATTTCTGTTATTTGCATAGTTTAGTCTCTATCTCTAACTACACTTATCTCTAGTCAAATTACATACTCGTGGTCAAACTTCCCGCTCGGTCACCCATCCTCTCACTACTCTAGCACTAGCACACTTAACTTCCGAGTTCCATCCTGTTCCGCATCCAAGAGCTTCGCGCGCATGTATGTGATAGTAGTATCATATCAATCCTATTAACATGTTGGTCGATGTCACATTTCTTTATTGTTTGAATTTCAAATAATTCTTTTAATAAACAAAAGTAATGATGTAATAATAATCTTGAACAAATAAATAAACATTAACTTTTTATTTTGTATTATTTTTAATTTTATTAATTAATTAAATATTTTTTTGCCAAACCTAAAACCTAAAAATTTGAAAATCTTAAAATTGGGTAAAAATGATAGTAATCTTTATGCAGAATGCAACTATTAATTTTAGGTTTTTTAAAAATAAAAAATATATAAAATCCGTAATTTATTGCAAAAACTAAAATCTTCCTGCTTTTGTATTTCCATTTGGAATTTTGAGAATCTAAAATTTGGCTAACCGGGTAGCCCAGGTGAATTCGGATGTAACTTTTTCCCAGAATTTTTTTGATATATTATACGTTTTTTTCCGACGTTGTATGCAAAAGTTATTGCGGTTTTACCATTTTTTAAACTTTTTTTGCAAAAAAAGTGAAAATTCGAATTTCTTAATTTCTCTGAATAGTAGGTTGCATAACATACAAGAATCTGAAAACAATTTTTTTTTGAATTTTCTATCATTTTTTTTGTATTTTACAAACCAAAAAAGGCGATCCACCAACCGCGACTAAAGGTGTTCGGATTGAACTCGCGTCGCCCGAACCGCGACTAAAGCCCCCTTTAGTCGCGGTTCGAATATTTTCGCGACTAATGGGGGTGGACGGAAGCCCTTTTTTCTACCAGTGGGTCATGTGAGGCTGGCCGAATTGACCGAGTGATGTGCTCCTGGAGTGACTTTAGGAGGTTGATTTAGTCTTGAAGTTAGTGGTGCATGTAGGCATAAGAATAGGACACAAGCTCGTGGCTTGTGGTGTGGCGGTAGTGACCGCATGGCAAGTGTGTGTACTGCCTATTTAAAGCATTGTATCATGTTTGTATGAGAATGAGAAAAAGAGTGAAAATGTAGCGATTGTGTGTGCCGAGGGAGAGAGCCGTACAGGCAAAGTCTCTGTTCTTCTTTCTTGGTGTGTACGTTTGTGTGAGCTTTTCCAAATGTGTGCTTGTGAGAGAGAGAGAGAGAGTTCAGAGGTAGAAGAAGAGAAGGGGCTGAGAGATTCAGCCCCAACACCCTAGCCATGCTATCGCGCTTGTGACAGATATTATTGTATAGAGCTAGATATTGTTTCCGGAGTGTCGGCATTGCCCAGCCTCTTATGCTCGTAGAACCTAATTTCAGAGATTATAAAAGACCCAACGGATGGCGTACCTAACTGTTCATCAGGAGAAAGCCATGCTCTGCTCGATTGGTCCTACTGAATAAAAAGTGAAAATTCCTTCAGTACGCAAAGAGGAGTATTTAGCTGGAAATGGAAGCCTTCCGTCGAGAGCCAAAGCACAAAGGAACGATATCGATTAAAGCGGAAAGAAAGACAAAGGAGGAGGAGGAGCTCCGATGGAGCACGACTTTTGAAGCACCCACTGCACGGCAGGGCCAGCACAGCCTGTGCATGCTTGATGCTTTCCCTCTTCGATTCTTTTCCCGCCAAGAAAGCCAAAGCGCATATAGACTCGATCACACAGTATACAGTACAGTACACTCTTCCTCCGATCTCCCTCTCTATACAAAGCATAGCCGTGGTGATAGTGCACGCGTCGAGTAAACAGCAGCTGCTACACCGGCCACATAAAAAATACACACGGCGTGCACAGCTACGGTGATGCCGGCCACCGGTCGCCGCTCCAGGCGTGTAGCCGTGCTACGCTGCATCATCGCCGCGCTGGTCGTCACCGTGCTCCTCGCCGGCCTCGCCGTGCTCGTCTTCTGGCTCGTTGTCCGTCCCAAGCCCATCGAGTACACCGTGACAGGCGCCCTCGTCAAGCACTTCAACATAACGGCGCCGCCCGCCGCCGCGCTCAACGCCACCTTCTACCTCACCCTCGCGGCGGACAACCCGAACCGGCGCGTGTCCATGCGCTACGAGTCGCTGGAGCTGTACGTGCACTACGGCGAGGGCGAGGAGGCGCCGCAGCTGGCGGTCGCCGACGTGCCGGGCTTCCACCAGCCTAGCCGGAACGAGACGCGCCTCGAGGTGCGCGCTGTCGCGCGGGCGGCGCCGGTGGCCGACCGGGCCGCGCGGGAGCTCGAGCACGACCGCTCCGCCGGCCAGGTGGCCGTGGAGGTGCGCGTGAGCGCGCGCGTCTGCTTCGAGGTCGGCCGCGTCAGGTCCAGGCACTACGACATGCGGGCAGTCTGCTCGCCGGTGGTCATCGGCTTGTCGCCCAAGTCGGCGCGGTCCTTCCCGAGCGTGCCGTGCGACGTCGCCATTTCGTGAGACATCGACGTGCTGCTACCTCACGATCGAATGGTGTGCCTGCAACTAACAAATATTATTTGGGTGTCCTGCGATGAGTTGATTGGATTACATCTTCGAGTCTCTACGTACTCGCTAGATGCATACTTCAATTTGTGTGCTCTCATTTTTTCTTTTTCCTATTTTTGTGTGAAAGACTCCTCTTTTTCCAGTGTTTGTATAAATGTATGTTGATGATTGGATTTCTTTGCTATAAAGGCACGTACGGTGACGGGGGATACACTATTTTCGTGATATCCATTTCATTTGGGGATAATACAAAAACATGTCGTATATTTTTACTGTGGCGGCGTGTCGGAGTTGATGGCATTGTGTGCTTATCGATCCTTGAGATCGGCGGCTTGGTCTTCTTGCTTTTCTTCAGATCTGACGAGATTTGTTTCTTGGCGTGTCATTGGCGTCTGTTGTTATCCATGGCAGTGATGGGGGCTGGGACGAGGTGGATACTCCGGAGAATGTTAGTCTGGAGGTGGTGGATTTGTCGTTATTTCTTGACTTTATTGGTCGGATGCAGTAGATCTTGGTCTAAGGTAACGGGGACGTGCTTTTTAGAGCATTGCAAAAATATTTCAATATTGATCCTTTGTGTACGTAAAGATTGGCTGACGAGGTCAGCTGGAAAGAAATGACGTGCTTTCAAGAGCACACCGAAGAAGGACCATTTCAAAACCGATTTTTCTGTTGAGAAGAACATTGCAAATGGTTGTAAGGAAAGAATCCCCGCCAGTGATTGGGCAGCATTTTGTGAGTACTGGTGTTTGGAGTCCACCAAGGAAAAAAGCTCGAAATAATGCTTTGAACCGTGCTAATCAAAAAAAATGCTCGTCATACTTCTGAATCAAGGAGTTTTGCAAGGCAAGGTACATAGGGCCATAGGGGTGAGTAATATCTATATGTAATTGTCAACATCATGATTTTGATTGATATGGTGTTTTTTTTTATGTTTACATCATCGATCAGGAGATAGCTCATAGTCGTCCAATTAGGAGAGTTAAAATGTACAGAGCCACACACATGAACAAAGACAATATACATGTTGGAGGAGTGGTTCGGGAAAATATAGTAAGTTATTCTTCACTGACATGATCCAGGTCTTGAGTACTAACTGCTAGTACTAAATCATACTCATATCCTAGGTCAAACTACAAGAAGAACTTATAAATGATTTAGGTCTTGAGTAAAAAGATATTGAAGAAGAAGATCTATATTCTCGTGTCTTCCCTAAATATACCAGAGGCATAGTTCGTGGATTGGGGTTGTTACCTCATGGCAGGTATCAAGAAATGGAAGTGGAGTATACCGGGCTTAGGATGTGCAATGATGAACTTATTTCCAAGATGGATGTTGTGGCTGGGCAAATGGAAGTAATGAAGAGAAGGTGGGATAGTCAATGCAACTCGCAGGCTATCCCAGATGCACCTTTCCATCAGAATTCCTCATGTGGCAGTTGGTCCTATGCTAACTCCTCGAAGTGCTTCAACTCCTGCTCCCAGCATTATTATTGAGGTGGCACCTCGTCCTATCATACCTCCTTGAGGTGTTAGATTTAATATTGCCAGAACTCATAATACTACAAAGACTGCACTCTGTCCTCCCCCAACATCTCTTCCACCAACTATCAGAACACCTCTCAACCAGTCAACTCAAGTTGATGATGTGCTGACTCCAACAGAAACAAAACCTGATGTGGTGACCCCAATAGAAACTCAACCTGCTATGTCAAGTCTAGTTGATGATGTGTTGAATTCTATGCTCAGTAATCCCCCAAATGTTGCTCTTCTCAGTACTCCTCCACATGATGTTGTTGTTGTGTGAACTGCCTATACAGATGATGCTACTTGTGTGCAAACTGCTACTCTAGATGCTGCTCTGGTGAGCCCCTCTCCCCCCCACACACATTTCATGTGCTTTTGGAATGGTTTATTCCCCCATATCCTAGTACAAGATCTAAAGGTGCTTCAAAGAAGGCGGGAGAAGCTACAATTTCATCTGTTGGTGGCAATAGTAGCAAGAGAAAGTGTTTTATTGAGCCACATTTTGTGCCCTTATCATAGGTGATTATTGAACATTGCACATTGTGGTACTTAAAACATCTCCGCTTCGCATCCGATGGAGCCGTTTTTCTGGCCGAATGGGAGGTGGCGAGGAGATTTGTATGGGGCGGCGATTTTTCCAACCACAACCCCTAAATGGCCCCCAAAACGGCGATGCAGCCTAAATATTTCAATTAAATATGTCCCTGCCCACTTCACATAAATAAAATTAAAATCATAGTTTTAATATAAATCTCACATTAAGTTCAAAAAAACAAGATCATAAATAGTTCAACAAGGTACAACTAGGCCTCTTCTTTGACCATCCACAAATGATCCACTAGATCGTCTTGGAGTTGGTGATTGATGGTGCTCCGGTGATGGCGCCAGACAATCTTGCTGAGCGCAGATGTTGTGGAAGCGGTTGGTAAACTCCAAGAGGAAGGTGTGATGAGCACAGCAACAAGTTTTCCCTCAGTACGAAACCAAGGTTTAATCGACCAGTAGGAGAAAGGCGTGACTTCTGAAGGTGTTGCTACCTAACTAGTGGCAGGGCGCACTACCGGCGTTAGCAACAACGTGGAACCTGCACACAACACAACCAAAGTACTTTGCCCCAACTTGCAGTGAGGTTGTCAATCTCACCGGTTTGCTGAACACAAAGGATTAGACGTTCGAGTAGAACAGTACAAGATTGCAGTGGTTTAATTTATCAGTGTAAAGGAAAGGACCGGGGTCTGATACGTCTCCAACGTATCGATAATTTCTTATGTTCCATGCTACTTTATTGATGATACCTACATGTTTTATGCACATTATATGTCGTATTTACGCATTTTCTGGAACTAACCTATTAACAAGATGCCGAAGTGCCAGTTTCTGCTGTTTTTGGTTTCAGAAATCCTAGTAACGAAATATTCTCGAATTGGACGAAATCAACGCCCAGGTTCCTATTTTGCCCGGAAGCATCCACACCCGAGAGCGCCGAGGGGCCTGGGCCCCGATGACATGGTGGTGCGGCAGGGCTGGGCCCGCGCCACCTATGTGTGGTGGGCGCCCTTCGACCCTCCTGCGCCGCCTCTTCGCCTATATAAAGCCCCCGCATCGAAACCCACGGAGGAAGCCACGATACGAGAAAAGTTCCAGAGCCGCCGCCATCGCGAAGCCAAGATCGGGACAGGAGTCTCTCCGGCCCCTGCCGGAGCGGGGAAGTGCCCGGAAGGCTTCTCCATCGACACCGCTGCCATCTCCACCGCCATCTCATCACCGCTGCTGCTCCCATGAGGGGGAGTAGTTCTCCATCGAGGCTCGGGCTGTACCGGTAGCTATGTGGTTCATCTCTCCTATGTACTTCAATACAATAATCTCATGAGCTGCCTTACATGATTGAGATTCATATGATGATGCTTGTAATCTAGATGTCATTATGCTAGTCAAGTGAGTTTTACTTATGTGATCTCCGGAGACTCCTTGTCCCACGTGTGTAAAGGTGACAGTGTGTGCACCGTGTGGGTCTCTTAGGCTATATTTCACAGAATACTTATTCACTGTTATGAATGGCGTAGTGAAGTGCTTATTTATATCCCTTTATGATTGCAATGTGGTTTGTATCACTATTTATCTATGTGCTACTCATGTGATGTTATTAAAGTAGTCTATTCCTCCTGCATGGTGTAATGGTGACAGTGTGTGCATCGTGTAGTTCTTGTCGTAGATTATGATCATGATCTCTTGTAGATTGTGGAGTTAATTGTCATTATGATAGTATTGATGTGATCTATACCTCCTTCGTAGTGTGATGGTGACAGTGTGCATGCTATGTTAGTACTTGGTTTATTTTGCAAAGATCTATTATGCTCTAAGGTTACTTAAACATGAATATCGAATGTTGTGGCGCTTGTTAACTCCGGCATTGAGGGTTCGTGTAATCCTACACAATTAGTGGTGTTCATCATCCAACAAGAGTATATGTAGCACAAAGGAAAGAGAACTTATTTATTATGTGATCAATGTTGAGAGTGTCCACTAGTGAAAGTCTAATCCCTAGGCCTTGTTCCTAAATACTGCTATCGCTGCTTGTTTTGTTTTACTGCGTTACTACTGCTGCGTTACTACTGCTTGTTTACTTCCTACAATATTACTACCATCAACTGCACGCCAGCGAGCTATTTTCTGGCGCCATACTACTGCTCATATTCATTCATACCACCTGTATTTCACTATCTCTTCGCCGAACTAGTGCACCTATTAGGTGTGTTGGGGACACAAGAGACTTCTTGCTTTGTGGTTGCAGGGTTGCATGAGAGGATATCTTTGACCTCTTCCTCCCTGAGTTCGATAAACCTTGGGTAATCCACTTAAGGGAAACTTGCTGCTGTTCTACAAACCTCTGCTCTTGGAGGCCCAACACTGTCTACAAGAATAGAAGCACCCGTAGACATTGATGACCCACAAGTATAGGGGGTGTATCGTAGTATCTTCGATAAGTAAGAATGTCGATCCCAACGAGGAGCAGAAGGTGTTGGCAGCAGTTTCGATGAAGGATTCATTGTAAATGCTCACAGACAAGTATTCAGGGGGTTTTGATATTGCAGATAAATAAAGTACAAGTAAATAAAATGCGAGAGAAATAATTGCAGCGAGTGGCCCAATCCTTTTAGCACAAAGGACAAGCCGGTTTGATTACTTATAATGACCAAACGTTCTTGAGGACACACGGGGATTTTAGTCTAGTGCTTTCGCTTCATACAGCTGATTAATCTTCATTGTTTTGATAAGTGTTGTGTGGGTGAACCTATGCTAATGCACCGCCCTTCCTAGGACTAATACATACTTGTGATTATACCCCTTGCAAGCATCCGCAACTACAAGAAAGTAATTAAGATAAATCTAACCACAGCCTTAAACTCTGAGATCCTGCGATCCCTCCTGCATCGATATACTAACGGGGGCTTAGGTTTCTGTCACTCCGGCAACCCCGCAATTAGCAACCGAATACAAGATGCACTCCCCTAGGCCCATAAATGGTGAAGTGTCGTGTAGTCGACGTTCACACGACACCACTAGAAGAATGACACCACAACTTAAATATCATAACATTGAATATTACTCAACCATAATTCACTACTAGCATTTAGACTTCACCCATGTCCTCAAGAACTAAACGAACTACTCACGAGACATCATATGGAATACAATCAGAGGTGATATGATGATGAATGACAATCTGAACATAAACCTTGGTTCAATGGTTTCACTCAATAGCATCTACAACAAGTATAGAATAACACCGGGAGAGTTTCCCTATCAAACAATCAAGATTTAACCCGAATTGCTACAGATGACGAGGTGCAGCGGTGGTGATGGCGGTGTAGATGGTGGAGATGATGAGGATGATGGAGATGATGTCCCGCTCGATGACGATGGCGATGGCGATTTCCTCCCGGGGGGGAATTTCCGGCGGATTCCCGCGGAGAGCTCTTTTCTCTCTGGTGTTCTCCGCCCGCAGAGGCTGTAACCCTTCGTGAGGATCCCTCGTGGCTTAGGTTTTTGGGACGAAGGAGTACGCGAAGAAAAGGAGGCGAAAGGGCGTGGGGCCCCAGAGCACGGTGGCGCGGCCGGCCTTGGGCCGCCGCCCGTGGTCCGGCCCACAGCTCCTCTCGCTCCCCCTTTGGCTCCCTCCGTCATCTGGAAAAATAGGAATTTACGTGAAATTCCCTTCCACATTGATCTTCCGAAATATTGCGTTCGACGGTGCTTTTTCCAGCAGAATCCGGCTCCGGTGCTTGATCCTCCAATGATGATGAAACATGCAAAATAGATGAAATAACATAAGTATTGTGTCCCAATATGAAATATATCAATGAATAACAGCAAATTATGATACAAAATAGTGATGCAAATTGGACGTATCAACTCCCCCCAAGCTTAGACCTCGCTTGTCCCCAAGCGAAACTGAGCTCGATAAACGAGACCACATGTTTATGGAGTGAAGAGTCGATAAATAAAATACGGACAAGAAGCATCATATTCATTCACACAAGACATTCTAGTAAACAACTTCCTCATATAACTCATCTTGAAATAAGTAAAGAGAAATCACAAGTAAAAGTGCATAAGAAATCATAATTGGTGATGGCAAACTTTGTTCTTGGTCAGAGAACTACTAACGGATTGTACTTCTAAGCAAAGCTTTCATATTAGAATTTATAGCTGAGCTTTCATATTCAAGCATGACAATCTCTTCATAATTATTGATAAATTCAAAATCATATTCATTCAGATAAAATTGGTACTAAACAAGAAAGTATAAAAGACATGATTAACTCAATCATAGCATAAATGATTGGTTCACAACAACTCAATTGCTTGCTTGAGATAGAGGAAATAGGTTTACTGACTCAACATAAAAGTAAAAGACAGGCCCTTCGCAGAGGGAAGCAGGGATTAAATCATGTGCTAGAGCTTTTCAAGTTTTGAAATCATATAAAGAGAATAAAAGTAAGATTTTGAGAGGTGTTTGTTGTTGTCAACGAATGGTAGCGGGTACTCTAACCCCCTTGCCAAACGAACCTTCAAAGAGCGGCTCCCATGAGGGACGGCATCTCTACCAGCAAGGTAGATCATCCCCCTTCTCTTTTGTTTACACATGTATTTTAGTTTTATTAAGGATGACACTCCCCCAACCTTGGCTTTCTCAATCCATGGCTAACCGAATCCTCGGGTGCCTTCCAACATTCACATACCATGGAGGAGTGTCTATTGCAAAATTAAGTTGCTTACTGATGAATCAGAGCAAAACATGTGAAGAGAATTATTAATGAAGGTTATTAATTGAGGCTGGGAACCTCATTGCCAGCTCTTATTGCAAAATTATTGGATAAGCGGATGTGCCGCTAGTCCATTGGTGAAAGTCCGCCCAACAAGATTGAAAGATAAAACACCACATACTTCCTCATGAGCTATAAAACATTGACACAAATAAGGAGTAGTATAGTTTGAATAATTTAAAGGTAGCACATGAAGTATTTACTTGGAATGGCAGAAAATACCATGTAGTAGGTAGGTATGGTGGACACAAATGGCATAGGGTTTGGTCTAAGGTTATGGATGTATGAGAAGCATTCCCTCTCGATACAGGTCTTTGGCTAGCAAGGTTTGATAGCAAGCATAAAGGTTGAGGGAAACAAACAAATATACATATGATAGAAACAATCATGCATCTTTCTCATCAGTACAAGCAATTTTAACTTTAGGATACTAGGCATAGTCGCATAGAGATAATAGAGTAATGTATCTAAGTGTATTTCTCTCCTTCATTAAACATCAAGATGTTGTTGCTATAGACCAATGCTAAGTTTGCCAAAACCAAATAGATTATTTGATGCTCCCAAAGTGATACTCATACTCATGTCAAGAGTAATCATATAATGGAGATTGCAAACTAAAATAAGGTGTGCAAAAAGTAAATGATAAGACTTCTCATTAATATTCCATAACGATAACTCACACCAACGGATACATAGATAACTAAGAGAGATACTTCCACATTGCATACTATTCCATATGATAACTTCCCTACTCATGATATGACACTACTTGATAGTAAAAGATAAAGGTGGTGGTGATGTGATACCGCGGCACTCCCCCAAGCTTGGAACAAACCAAGGGGATGCCAATACCGATGATGAATTACTCCTTCGGTGATGATGGTGATGGATTCCTCTCGCGCTTCATAAGGATCTCCTTCAACTTCAGCTTCTCAATTTTGTAATTCTGCACCAAAACCTGAAGAGACTCATTGTTACCCGAGTGTGGCGGTGACGGCCTTGTGCTGGGATTTGAGTAATATTCCAGCATTCTGCGAAGTCGCTGGTTCTCCTCCTGAAGTATCTCCACTTCCCTCCTTAGAGCACGATATTGATCACAAAACTCATCAGCAACCCGTATTGCTTCCTCCACACAAGGGAAAGAGTCGAGGTCCAGAGCAGGCGGAAGAGCTCCCTGCAAGTTATGAGAAAAAGAACGCCCAGTGTTAACCGATCCCACCAAGATTGGCTTACTCCTCGTAGTTTCCCACTCTCCTTTTGCTGATGCTATCTTCTCCTTCTCCTTATTGATCCTTTCATCTATCTCTTCCCTCCAAGGCCCCTTGTCTTTGTTGTTGGAGACCATGGTGCTTCTAGATCAAAACAAATCTGGCAGAAAACAGCTCGAAACAAAACACGACGAGAATTACGGACCTCCAGGGGTCCGGGGGATTATATAGCAAATATTTTTACGACAAAAGGAAGATTCCAGGCCGAAAACGAGTGGAAACGGGACGCCGAGGCGGCCAGACCATAGGTCGGCGCGGCCAGGGTGGGGCCCGCGCCGGCCTATGGTGGCACGCCCTCGCGCGTCTTTTCCACTCCGTTTCGATTCCGTAATTTTTCATATTTTCCAAAAACAGCAAAAATAAGGTTCGGAAAGGTAAACGCGGACTTTTTATTACCTATACTGTTACCTATTCAAAGTCCAGTTCTGGCGGACTGTCAATTTGTCCTTTTATGAAAGCCTCCGGTGTTTCCACTTGAATAATATCAACATCAACATTATAAGAATCGCCCGAGATATAATGCTTGAGTCTTTGTCCATTCACCACTTGTGTGGCATTGCCTTGGAGAGAGCTAATTTTAATTGCTCCTGAACGATACACCTCCTCAACAACATATGGTCCTTCCCACTTCGAGAGTAATTTCCCTGCAAAAATCTGAGACGAGACCGATACAATAGAACTTGATCTCCAACATTAAATTCTCTTTTGATGATCCTTCTATCATGCCATTTCTTAACTTTTTCTTTAAAGAGTTTAGCATTTTCATAAGCTTCACTTCTCCATTCATCTAGAGAACTTAATTGCAACAACCTCTTATTACCAGCTAGTTTAGGATCTTTATTTAGTTCTCTAACAGCCCAATAAGCTTTGTGCTCTAGTTCTAAAGGTAAATGACAAGCTTTTCCATAAACCATTTTATAAGGTGACATTCCCATAGGATTTTTATAAGCAGTTCTATAAGCCCATAATGCTTCTTTCAATTTGCTAGGCCAATTCTTTCTAGATTTATTAACGGTCTTACCTAAGATAGCTTTAATCTCTCTGTTTGATAATTCTACTTGACCACTAGTTTGAGGGTGATAAGCAGAAGCAATTCTATGATTAATACCATACTTAGCAAGAGTTTTTCTAAAACCTCCATGAATGAAATGAGAACCTCCATCAGTCATAATATATCTAGGTACTCCAAATCTAGGAAATATAATATCTACAAGCATTTTTATAGAGGTCTCACCATCAGCACTTTTTGTAGGTATAGCTTCTACCCATTTAGTAACATAATCAACAGCGACAAGTATATGAGTGTTACCGTCTGAAGAAGGGAAAGGACCCATGAAGTCGAATCCCCAACAATCGAATGGTTCAATAACAAGAGTATAATTCATAGGCATCTCATTGCGTCTAGAGATATTACCAACTCTTTGACATTCATCACAAGATAAAATAAATTTCCTTGCATCTTTGAAGAGTGTTGGCCAATAAAAACCTGATTGTAGAACCTTTTGCGCGGTTCTATCTCCAGCGTGATGTCCTCCATAAACACTTCCATGACATTTATTCAATATCTCCTGTTGTTCATATTCAGGAACACATCTTCGCATAATACCATCCACTCCTTCTTTATATAAGTGTGGGTCATCCCAAAAATAATGCCTTAAATCATAAAAGAATTTCCTCCGTTGCTGAGCTGAAAAGGTTGGAGGCAAGTACTTCGAAACAATAAAGTTAGCATAATCTGCATACCAAGGGCTCTCTCGCGAGCTCACCTTTATTACAGCCAATTGTTCATTTGGAAAACTATCATTAACAGGAACAGGATCATAAGCAATATTTTCCAATCTAGACAAATTATCACAACAGGATTATCAGCACCTTTCCTATCTATAATATGTAAATCAAATTCTTGCAACAGAAGTACCCATCTAATAAGCCTTGGCTTAGCATCTTTCTTTGTCATAAGGTATCTAATTGCAGCATGATCAGTATGAATTGTAACTTTTGAATCAACAATATAGGGTCTAAACTTGTCACAAGCAAAGACTACAGCTAACAATTCCTTTTCAGTTGTAGCATAATTTCTTTGAGCAGCATCAAGAGTCTTACTAGCATAATGAATAACATTTAGTTTTTTATCTACCCGCTGTCCAAGACAGCGCCTACAGCAAAATCACTAGCATCACACATAATTTCAAAAGGCAAATTCCAATCAGGAGGTTCGACTACAGGAGCAGTTGTTAAGGCTTTCTTTAGAGTTTCAAAAGCTTCCTTACAATCATCATCAAAAACAAAAGGTACATCTTTTTGAAGAAGATTAGTAAGAGGCTTTGAAATTTTAGAGAAATCTTTAATAAATCTCCTATAAAACCCAACATGACCAAGAACACTACGAATACCTTTAACATCCCTCGGATAGGGCATCTTCTCAATTGCTTCAACTTTAGCTCTATCAACTTCAATACCTCTCTCAGAAATTTTATGTCCCAATACAATTCCTTCATTAACCATAAAGTGGCATTTCTCCCAATTAAGAACAAGGTTAGTTTCTTCACATCTCTGCAAAACTTTATCAAGGTTTCGCAGCAATTATCAAAAGAATTCCCATAGACAGAAAAATCATCCATGAACACCTCTACAATACTTTCGCAAAAACCATGAAAAATAGCAGACATGCATCTTTGAAAAGTAGCAGGAGCATTACATAAACCAAAAGGCATACGCCTATAAGCATAAGTTCCATAAGGACAAGTAAAAGTGGTTTTCTCTTGATCTTTAGCTTTAACAGCAATTTGTGAAAACCCAGAATATCCATCAAGAAAGCAAAAATGAGTATTTTTAGACAACCTCTCTAACATTTGATCAATAAAGGGTAAAGGGTAATGATCTTTCTTAGTAACTTTATTAACTTTTCGAAAATCAATGCACATTCTATAACCTACAACTATTCTTTGAGGAATAAGCTCATCATTATCATTAGGCACAACAGTCATTCCTCCTTTCTTAGGAACACAATGAACAGGACTAACCCATCTACTATCAGCAATAGGATATATAATACCAGCTTCAAGGAGTTTTAATACCTCGTTTCTTACCACTTCCTTCATCTTCGGAATTAGACGACGTTGATGTTCAACAACAGGCTTTGCATCTTCTTCCATATTAATAGCATGTTGGCAAATAGAAGGAGAAATCCCTTTCAAATCATCAAGAGTATAGCCAATAGCTCCTCGGTGTTTATTCAATATTTCCAATAACCTTTCTTCCTCAATCTCTGAAAGCTTAGAACTAATAATAACAGGATATATTTTCTTATCATCAATATGAGCATATTTAAGATTATCAGGTAAAGGCTTTAAATCAAAAACAGGATCTTCCTTTGGTGGCGGTGTTGTACCCAAATCTTCCACCGGTAAATCATGCTTGAGAATAGGTTGGCGACGAAAAATTTCCTCAAGCTCATCTCTTTCTTTCCTAAAAGCTTCACTTTCACTATTCTCCAAATGTTGCTGCAAAGGATTATTAGGAACAAGAACAATAGATGCACACTGCTCCATTTTAAAATCATTACTAGGCAAGTCAGCTTTATAAGGAGTTTTGGTAAAAGTTAAATTCATAAGGTTCACCAACAAATCTAGTCAAAATTTTCTCTTTCTTACAATCTATAATAGCTCCACAAGTATTTAGAAAAGGTCTACCAAAAATGATAGGACAATGATCACTAGCAGCAGAACCAAGTACCAAAAAGTCAGCAGGATATTTAATCTTACCACATAGAACTTCCACATCTCGAACAATACCAATTGGAGAAATAGTTTCTCTATTAGCCAAATGAATAACCACATCAATATCTTCAAGTTCACAAGAACCAATTTCGTGCATAATCTCCGTGTAAAGCTCATAAGGAATAGCACTAACACTTGCACCAATATCACATAAACCATAATAGCAATGATCACCAATTCTAACAGATAGCATAGGAACACTAACTTGTTTGGATTTATTAGGATGTGAAACAATATTAGAAGCATCTTCACAGAAAATAATATGACCATCCTCCACATTTTTAGTCACAAGATCTTTAACTATTGCAACAGCAGGTTCAATTTTAATTTGTTCTTCAGGTTCTTTAGGTTTCTTTTCACTTTTATTAACCGCACTAGATATGACAGAGTACTCCTTCATTTTAGCAGGGAAAGGAGTTTTTTCAATATAAGCTTCAGGAATAACATTATCAACAATTTCAACAACTACACATTTGTTTACAGATGAATCAATTTTATCTTTATACGGTTCATGATACTTATCAAAATTCTTCTTAGGCGTTCATAATGAGAGGCAAAAGCTCTATAAAGATTTGCAACAACTTGGGAATCAAGACCATATGTAGCACTCATATTACGAAATTTATCAGTATCCATAAAAGCTTCAATGCATTTATAATCATAAATTATACCTGATTCTCTATCTTTATCGTTCTCCCATCCTTCAGTATTTTCTTGGATCCGATCAAGAAGGTCTCTTTTAAACTCTTCATTCTTGCGTGTAAATGATCCAGAACAAGAAGTATCCAGCAAGGTCTTGTCTTGAAAAGAAAGTCTTGCATAGAAATTATCAATAATAACATTACCAGGAAGCTCATGAATGGGGCATTTGAGCATTAAAGACTTCAATCTCCCCCAAGCTTGGGCAATACTCTCTCCATCATGAGGCCAGAAATTATATATGCGGTTCCGATCTTTGTGAATTTCACTTGGAGGATAAAATTTGGAATAAAATAAAGGCACAATGTCCTCCCAATCAATAGAATCACCATTCTTCAGCAATTTATACCAGTGCGCCGCTTTACCAGACAGCGATATAGTGAATAGTTTCTTCCTAACTTCATTCATAGAAATACCTGCACATTTGAATAACCCGCATAATTCATGCAAAAACAGTAAATGATCACCAGGATGAATAGTTCCATCCCCTTCATAGCGGTTATCCATAACACGTTCAATAATTTTCATAGGTATCTTATATGGTACTACTTCCTCACCTGGCGCTTCATCCACTACCGTTGCAGTAGTAGTAGATTTCCCAAATAGAAATTGAAGAGAAGATCTCTCCATAATGATTTATAGCAGCAGGCAGAAATAAAATCAGCACAAACAGTAAAGGTTTTCCTTACCAATTCCACTTACCAATAGCGCTTCACTCCCCGGCAACGGCGCCAGTAAATAGTCTTGATGACCCACAAGTATAGGGGTGTATCGTAGTATCTTCGATAAGTAAGAATGTCGATCCCAACGAGGAGCAGAAGGTGTTGGCAGCAGTTTCGATGAAGGATTCACTGTAAATGCTCACAGACAAGTATTCGGGGTTTTGATATTGCAGATAAATAAAGTACAAGTAAATAAAATGCGAGAGAAATAATTGCAGCGAGTGGCCCAATCCTTTTTAGCACAAAGGACAAGCCGGTTTGATTACTTATAATGACCAAACGTTGAGGACACACGGGGATTTTAGTCTAGTGCTTTCGCTACATACAACTGATTAATCTTCATTGTTTTGATAAGTGTTGTGTGGGTGAACCTATGCTAATGCACCGCCCTTCCTAGGACTAATACATACTTGTGATTATACCCCTTGCAAGCATCCGCAACTACAAGAAAGTAATTAAGATAAATCTAACCACAGCCTTAAACTCTGAGATCCTGCGATCCCTCCTGCATCGATATACTAACGGGGGCTTAGGTTTCTGTCACTCCGGCAACCCCGCAATTAGCAACCGAATACAAGATGCACTCCCCTAGGCCCATAAATGGTGAAGTGTCGTGTAGTCGACGTTCACACGACACCACTAGAAGAATGACACCACAACTTAAATATCATAACATTGAATATTACTCAACCATAATTCACTACTAGCATTTAGACTTCACCCATGTCCTCAAGAACTAAACGAACTACTCACGAGACATCATATGGAATACAATCAGAGGTGATATGATGATGAATGACAATCTGAACATAAACCTTGGTTCAATGGTTTCACTCAATAGCATCTACAACAAGTATAGAATAACACCGGGAGAGTTTCCCCTATCAAACAATCAAGATTTAACCCGAATTGCTACAGCGATGACGAGGTGCAGCGGTGGTGATGGCGGTGTAGATGGTGGAGATGATGAGGATGATGATGGAGATGATGTCCCGCTCGATGACGATGGCGATGGCGTCGATTTCCCCCTCCGGGAGGGAATTTCCCCGGCGGATTCCTGCCCGCCGGAGAGCTCTTTCTCTCTGGTGTTCTCCGCCCGCAGAGGCGGCTGTAACCCTTCGTGAGGATCCCTCTGTGGCTTAGGTTTTTGGGACGAAGGAGTACGCGAAGAAAAGGAGGCGAAAAGGGCTGTGGGCCCCCAGCACGTGGTGGCGCGGCCAGCTCTGGGCCGCGCCGCCCCGTGGTCTGGGCCCACGTGGCTCCTCTCTGCCCCCTTTGGCTCCCTCCGTCATCTGGAAAATAGGAATTTACGTGAAATTCCCTTCCACAGTTGATCTTCCGAAATATTGCGTTCGACGGTGCTTTTTCCAGCAGAATCCTGGCTCCGGTGCTTGATCCTCCAATGATGATGAAACATGCAAAATAGATGAAATAACATAAGTATTGTGTCCCAATATGAAATATATCAATGAATAACAGCAAATTATGATACAAAATAGTGATCCAAATTGGACGTATCAGACATCAAGCACTTTTTCTGGCGCCGTTGCCGGAGAGGAAAGGTAAAAGGTACTCACACTCCGGATCTCTGCTACTAAGCTATTTTCCGGCGCCGTTGTAAGTACTCGAAGCTATTTCCTTTAGACTCTGCAATTGCGACATTTGGTTTCTTGTTTACACTAGTTAGGCATAATGAAAACAACAAAAATATGAGAGATCTTTATGAACTTTATCTTGAATTAGGACATGATGTGTTTGAAGAAAGAATTAAGAAACCCATGGAACTTTATATGCATGCTAATGGGAATGTTATTACTATGAATGCTTTGAACACCATTGTTGATAATGCTATGGAAAATTCTAAGATTGGGGAAGCTGGCTTTGATGAGCATGATATTTTTAGTCCCCCAAGCATTGAGGAGAAAATTTACTTTGATGATACTTTGCCTCCCATTTATGATGATTATAATGATAGTAGTCTTTTGTTACCACCTGTTATGGAGGATAAATTTGATTATGATTACAATATACCTCCTATATTTGATAGCTACTTTGTTGAATTTGCTCCCACTACAATTAATAAGAATGACTATGCTTATGTTGGGAGTAGTAATTATTTTATGCATGAGACTCATGATAATAATGCTTTATGTGATAGTTATATTGTTGAGTTTGCTCATGTTGCTACTGAAAGTTATTATGAGAGAGGAAAATATGGTTGTAAAAATTTTCATGTTACTAAAACACCTCTCTATGTGCTGAAATTTTTGAAGCTACACTTGTTTTATCTTCCTATGCTTATTACTTTGTTCTTCATGAACTTGTTTATTTACAAGATTCTTATGCATAGGAAGCATGTTAGACTTAAATGTGTTTTGAATTTGCCTCTTGATGCTCTCTTTTGCTTCAACTTCTATTTCTTGCGAGTGCATCACCAAAACTGCCGAGCCCATCTTAATGGCTATAAAGAAAGAACTTCTTGGGAGATAACCCATGTGTTATTTTGCTACAGTACTTTGTTTTATATTTGTGTCTTGGAAGTTGTTTACTACTGTAGCAACCTCTCCTTATCATGTTTTTGTGCCAAGTAAAGTTTCTATGTCAAAGTTGATGTTATATTTGGGATCGCTGCGCAGAAACAGCATTGCTGTCTGTCACGAATCTGGGCACAGGCCTCTGTAGAAAATTCGAAAAAATCTGCCAATTTACGAGCGTGATCCTCAGATATGTACGCAACTTTCATTAGTTTTGAGTTTTTCCATTTGAGCAAGTCTGGTGCCAGCTTTAAATTCGTCTTTCGGACTGTTCTGTTTTTGACAGATTCTGCCTTTTATTTCGCATTGCCGCTTTTGTTAAGTTGAATGAGTTTCTTTGTTCCATTAACTTTCAGAAGTTTTGTGCAATGTCCAGAAGTGTTAAGAATGATTGTGTCACCTCTGAACATATGAATTTTTGATTATGCACTAACCCTCTAATGAGTTTGCTTGAAGTTTGGTGTGAAGGAAGTTTTCAAGGGTCAATAGAAGAGGGTGATATAATGTGATCGAGAAGAGTGAAAGGTCTAAGCTTGGGGATGCCCCGTGGTTCATCCCTGCATATTTTAAGAAGACTCAAGCATCTAAGCTTGGGATGCCCAAGGCATCCCCTTCTTCATCGACAACTTATCAGGTTTCTTCTAGTGAAACTATATTTTTATTCAGTCACATCCTATGTATTTTACTTGGAGCGTCTGTGTGCTTTTATTTTTGTTTTTGTTTTGTTATCTTAGTTCTCTAAATAAGTTCATCCTTGTGTGGGAGAGACACGCTCCGCTGGTTCGTATGAACACATGTGTTCTTAGCTCATAATATTCATGGCGAAGTTTCCTCTTCGTTAAATTGTTATATGGTTGGAATTGAAAAATGCTGCATGTAGTAATTCTAAAATGTCTTGGATAATGTGATACTTGGCAATTGTTGTGCTCATGTTTGAGCTCTTGCATCATATGCTTTGCACCCATTAATGAAGAAATACATAGAGCTTGCTAAAATTTGATTTGCATATTTGGTCTCTCTAAGGTCTAGATAATTTCTAGTATTGAGTTTTGAACAACAAGGAAGACGGTGTAGAGTCTTATAATGTTTACAATATGTCTTTTATGTGAGTTTTGCTGCACCGTTTCATCCTTGAGTTTGCTTCAAATAACCTTGCTAGCCTAAGCCTTGTATCGAGAGGGAATACTTCTCATGCATCCAAATTCCTTGAGCCAACCACTATGCCATTTGTGTCCACCATACCTACCTACTACATGGTATTTCTCCGCCATTCCAAAGTAAATTGCTTGAGTGCTACCTTTAAACAAATTCAAAAGTTATTACCTCTTATTTGTGTCAATGTTTTATAGCTCATGATGAAGTATGTGGTGTTTATCTTTCAATCTTGTTGGGCAACTTTCACCAATGGACTAGTGGCTTCATCCGCTTATCCAATAATTTTGCAAAAAGAGCGGCAATGGGATTCCCAGTCCCAAATTAATTAACAAAAATAGACACTCCTCCATGGTATGTGATTGTTGGACGGCACCGAAGGATTCGGTTAGCCATGGCTTGAGAAAGCAAAGGTGGGGAGGAGTGTCATCATAATAAAACTAAAATAAAAAGGCACTCCTTCATGGTATGAGATTGTTGGCAGGCACCCGATGGAATCGGTTAGCCATGGTTTGTGAAAGAAAGGTTGGAAGGAGTGCCACACAAAAATAAAATAAAATGGGAGCCGCTCTTTGATGGTTTGTCTGGCAAGGGGGTTAGAGTACCCATTACCATTCGTTGACAACAACAAACACCTCTCAAAACTTTACTTTTATACTCTCTTGATGATTTCAAAACCAAAGCTCTAGCACAAATATAGCAATCGATGCTTTCCTCTTTGAAGGACCATTCTTTTACTTTTATGTTGAGTCAGTTCACCTATTTCTCTCCATCTCAAGAAGCAAACACTTGTGTGAACTGTGCATTGATTCCTACATACTTGCTTATTGCATTTGTTATATTACTCTATGTTGACAATTATCCATGAGATATACATGTTACAAGTTGAAAGCAACCGCTGAAACTTAATCTTCCATTGTGTTGCTTCAATACCTCTACTTTGAATTATTGCTTTATGAGTTAACTTTTATGCAAGACTTATTGATGTTTGTCTTGACGTACTATTCATGAAAAGTCATTGCTTTATGATTCAGTTGTTTACTCATGTCATTACCTTTGTTTTGATCGCTGCATTCATTACATATGTTTACAATATGATCAAGTTTATGATGGCATGTCACTTCAGAAATTATCTTTGTTATCGTTTTACCTGCTCGGGACGAGCAGAACTAAGCTTGGGGATGCTGATACGTCTCCAACGTATCGATAATTTCTTATGTTCCATGCTACTTTATTGATGATACCTACATGTTTTATGCACATTATATGTCGTATTTACGCATTTTCCGGAACTAACCTATTAACAAGATGCCGAAGTGCCAGTTCCTTTGCTGTTTTTGGTTTCAGAAATCCTAGTAACGAAATATTCTCGGAATTGGACGAAATCAACGCCCAGGTTCCTATTTTGCCCGGAAGCATCCAGAACACCCGAGAGCCGCAGAGGGGGGCCCTGTGGGCCCAGATGACATGGTGGCGCGGCCAGGGCTGGGCCCGCGCCACCCTATGTGTGTGGGCGCCCTTCGACCCTCCCGCCGCCTCTTCGCCTATATAAAGCCCCCGCATCGAAAACCCTTACAGAGGAAGCCACGATACGAGAAAAGTTCCGGAGCCGCCGCCATCGCGAAGCCAAGATCTGGGGACAGGAGTCTCTGTTCCGGCACCCTGCCGGAGCGGGGAAGTGCCCCCGGAAGGCTTCTCCATCGACACCGCTGCCATCTCCACCGCCATCTTCATCACCGCCGCTGCTCCCATGAGGAGGGAGTAGTTCTCCATCGAGTAGCTATGTGGTTCATCTCTCTCCTATGTACTTCAATACAATAATCTCATGAGCTGCCTTACATGATTGAGATTCATATGATGATGCTTGTAATCTAGATGTCATTATGCTAGTCAAGTGAGTTTTACTTATGTGATCTCCGGAGACTCCTTGTCCCACGTGTGTAAAGGTGACAGTGTGTGCACCGTGTGGGTCTCTTAGGCTATATTTCACAGAATACTTATTCACTGTTATGAATGGCGTAGTGAAGTGCTTATTTATATCCCTTTATGATTGCAATGTGTTTTGTATCACTATTTATCTATGTGCTACTCATGTGATGTTATTAAAGTAGTCTATTCCTCCCGCATGGTGTAATGGTGACAGTGTGTGCATCGTGTAGTTCTTGTCGTAGATTATGATCATGATCTCTTGTAGATTGTGGAGTTAATTGTCATTATGATAGTATTGATGTGATCTATGCCTCCTTCGTAGTGTGATGGTGACAGTGTGCATGCTATGTTAGTACTTGGTTTATTTTGCAAAGATCTATTATGCTCTAAGGTTACTTAAACATGAATATCGAATGTTGTGGCGCTTGTTAACTCCGGCATTGAGGGTTCGTGTAATCCTACACAATTAGTGGTGTTCATCATCCAACAAGAGTATATGTAGCACAAAGGAAAGAGAACTTATTTATTATGTGATCAATGTTGAGAGTGTCCACTAGTGAAAGTCTAATCCCTAGGCCTTGTTCTAAATATGCTATCGCTGCTTGTTTACTGTTTTACTGCGTTACTACTGTTGCGTTACTACTGCTTGTTTACTTCCTACAATATTACTACCATCAACTGCACGCCAGCAAGCTATTTTCTGGCGCCATACTACTGCTCATATTCATTCATACCACCTGTATTTCACTATCTCTTCGCCGAACTAGTGCACCTATTAGGTGTGTTGGGGACACAAGAGACTTCTTGCTTTGTGGTTGCAGGGTTGCATGAGAGGGATATCTTTGACCTCTTCCTCCCTGAGTTCGATAAACCTTGGGTAATCCACTTAAGGGAAACTTGCTGCTGTTCTACAAACCTCTGCTCTTGGAGGCCCAACACTGTCTACAAGAATAGAAGCACCCATAGACATCAGGGTCCACAGTTCACTAGAGGTGTCTCTCCATAAAGATAAATAGCATGTTGGGTGAACAAATTACAGTTGGGCAATTGATAGAATATGGAACATACATGACAAGATGATTACTATGAGATTCGTTTGGGCATTACAACATAATACATAGACCGTAATCCAACTGTGTCTATGACTAATAATCCACCTTCCCGTTATCGTCCGAACCCCTTTCAGTATTAAGTTGCAAGCAATAGATTATCGCGTTAGCAATGTGTGTAAAGTAAACAATAGAATTACCCTTGGATAAAACATTGTTATTTTCTCCCCAGTAGCAACAACACATCTACAATCTTACAAGTTATTGTCACTCTTCCAGAAAACTAGAGGCATGAACCTACTATCGAGCATAAATACCCCCTCTTGGAGTCACAAACATCTACTTGGCCAGAGGTCTACTAGCAACGGAGAGCATGCAAGATCACAAATAACATATAACGTGAATATATAATTGACCTCAACATAGTATACAATATTCATCGGATCCCAGCAAACACAACATGTAGGATTACATAAGGGTGATCTTGATCATGTAGGCAGCTCACAAGATCTAAACATGATGCACAAATTGGAGAAGACAACCATCTAGCTACTTCTATGGACCCATAGTCCAGGGATGAACTACTCACGCATCACTTCGGAGGCGGGCATGGCGATGTAGATGCCTCCGGCGATGATTTCCCCCTCCGGCAGGGTGCCGGGAAGAGCTTCAGAACCCCCGAGATGGGTTCTGCGATGGCGGCCGCAACGGAACTTTTCGTGGATGGAGGCTCGGGTATCCAGGGTTTTCCCAAGATCGTGAATAAATAGGCGGAGGGGTGATGTCGGTGGAGGCCAGGGTGGCCCACACCACTAGGCGCGGCCAGGCCGGCCACGCCAGGGCAGTGTGGCCGCCCTGCTGCCCCTTCGACTCCCCCTCTGGACTCTTTCTTCGTTACGGTAAAATATTGACTTTGGCTTTTGTTTCATCCAATTCCGAGAATATTTCATGTACAACTTTTCTGAAATACAAAAACAGAAGAAAATATGGAACTGGCACTGTGGCATCTTGTTAATAGGTTAGTGCCGTAAAATGTATAAGAGTGCAAAAAAGTATAAGCAAAACATATATAAATTGGTGTAAAACAAGCATGGAGCATGAAAAATTATAGATATGTTTGAGACGTATCAAGCATCCCCAAGCTTAACTCCTGCTCGTCCTCGAGTAGGTAAGTGATAACAAAATAATTTTTTAGGTGACATGAAGCCAACACAATCTTGATCAAGCATTGTAAAGCATTGTGAGCTGGGATCAAAGTACTCTAAACATAGGCATGATAGATATAATTCAATAGAACTTAGCAACTATGTTATAACATGAAGAGTAACTCAAACAAAGAACCATGAATAATAGTGCATTGAAAGCAACTGTTTGTTTATGAGCATAGAGTAAACATAACAAAGTGGTACTCAACATGTCCTTTATGAATTAGCAAAACATAAATGCTAGGATACCTTTAAAGTTCAGATGGTGACTAGTGATACGTCTCAAACGTATCTATAATTTCTTATGTTCCATGCTACTTTTATTACAATAATTGAGTGATTTACACATACTTTACAGCATTATTATACATTTTCCGGCACTAACCTATTAACAAGATGCCGAAGTGCTAGTTGTTGTTTTTCTGCTGTTTTTGGTTTCAGAAATCCTAGTAAGGAAATATTCTCGGAATTGGACGAAATCAACGCCCAAGGGCCTATTTTTACACGAAGCTTCCAGAAGACCGAAAGGGAGACGAAGTGGGGCCACGAGGGGGCCACACACCAGGGCGGCGCGGCCCAAGCCCTGGCCGCGCCGGCCTGTTGTGTGGGGCCCTCGCGTCGCCCCTGACCTACCCTTCCGCCTACAAATAGCCTTCGTCGCGAAACCCCCCGTACCGAGAGCCACGATACGGAAAACATTACTGAGAGGCCGCCGCCGCCAATCCCATCTCGGGCATTCAGGAGATCGCCTCCGGCACTGTCGTCGTGGTGAACGAGCAGATGCCATGGGATGGCTTATCTTGGGGCCGAATGGACGCTAGAGGATTCGGGGGAGGGTTTGTGACTAGATGGACGAACTTCCGGATGCTTTCCTCAAGAACTTGGCCAAGGCCAGAGGTAGAAGAAGAAAGACACAAGGACGAACTCGCTCTAGATCACCATGCTCATTGATCTCAAGACAGGTTACAGGTTGTTCTCTCTTCTGTTGATCGCGCGTATGAAAGTGCTGCCCCTCTCCTTATATAGGGGAGAGGGTGGCTTACAGAACAAGAAACCCTAATGGGATCTTTGACTAGACAAACTACTTTACAAAGATACTTTATAAAGCTACTTTAATCACAGATGACGCCGGGGTCTTCTTTTAACATGAAGGATGACGTCCTCCGGCTTCTTTGACCGTCATCCTCCTCCTTGTCTTCTAGTCTTCGTTTAAAGCTACTTTGGTTAGCTCATCCTTGTCTTTTAGCTCCTGACGGAATCTTTGACCAGTCAGCCGGCATGTTCTTCCTTTTGGTGCACCGGTATCTTTCCTTCCTGGTTCCGGTATACCCCTCTTGGGGATACCGGCCTAGCTTCACTTAGCCAAACTCTATTCTCTTATTCCGGCATGAACATTAAACCGGTATCTTGAAGGGTGAGACCATCCGGTATGGCATACCTTTGGCATACCGGGGGTCATCCCCCCAACATTAGTCCCCGAAGCTGGTATAGTCTGGCGGATCCTATCCAACAGACCATGCCAGGTTCTCGTATCTTGGATACCGGTTTAACTTTCTTAGCCTTTGGTTCAAATCCGGCATCTTTGCTCGGACTCACATATTCTCTGTTCGCAAGGCATTCTCCGGCATCTTACTCTCCGGTATCTTAGTCTTTAAGTCTCTCCTCGACGAGGTCGAGAATATTTCGGGTTCTGTGCCTGTCAGAGACATGCGCACTGTGACTGTCGCGCCAGTGTCAGTTGTCACTTCGTATTGACACTTGCGCGCTCATTAACTGCACCGCTCCGGATCCCACTCACCGCTTCGGATCCCGTGTGTGCCTCCGTGTGGCTTCCCCTTTTCCGCGTGTACCCCTATGCCACGTGGCGATCTGCGACGCGAACCGTCACGGGCCGCGGGGCAAACCGCGTAGGCCCAGCGGTTTTCGGCCCACTATCTCTCCTCTTTATAAGCTTAACTGCCCCTTCTTCTTCCTCTTCTTCGCATTCCCCTACTTCCGCGCATAGTGTTCTTCGCCTCTGCGCTCCTTCACCGTACTTTGCCCGCCGCTGCTCGCCTGAGTCTCGCCGCCCGGCGAACTTACGCCGCGCCTTCGCCGGACCTCGCCGTGCGGAGAGCTTCTGCAGCGTCTTCTTCAAGCGCGCTGCATCCTTGCTTCTTCTTGACCTTCACCGCCTCGCCGTCGGCAGAGCTCACCGGCGACCGCGGGCCTGTTCTTTCGCCGGAGAAGGTCTTCCTCGTCAACTGCGACACTCAAGGTCAGTTCTAATCTTGCTTTGTTTGCCATTTGCTCGCTTTCTAGATCTGGGGTCTACGGTGTTCTTATTTCTTCCTTTTTCTTTGGTTTTTCTCTTACTCGTAGATCTTCGCGCGGGGGTCAAGTGTGGGATTTCTGTTTCTTTGCCTCCTATCCAATGTCTGACGAGGAATCTTCCTCCGCATCTTCCTCTTCCTCCTCCGCTAGCCGTAGCCAGCAATCTTCCGACGAATCTACACCCTCAGATTCGATAAGGACAGATCCCGGCAGCCAGCAGGACTCCGGTAGTCAGCAAGGTTCCGGCAGCCATCAAGAGGCCGGTAGTCTTCAAGATGCCGGTAGCTCCCGAGATGCCGGTGGCTCCCAAGATGCCGGTAGCTCCCAGGATGCCGGTAGTCATCTAGAATCCGGCAGCCACCTTGGGTAGCTCTGGCGAAGCTTCAAGTAGCTCTAGCCAATCTTCCGGCGAGGAGCCTTCCCCAGTTACTCGCGGAGCCTGGATGGGCTCCAATGTTACTAAGTACGAGATAGATTGGTTATACCGGTCCCGTAGGATTCCGGAAGGAGTCACTTGCCGGATTCCTGGTGACGAAATAGTACCGAAACCCCGGGACGGTGAACGTGTTGTTTTTCTTGCTCACTTTGAGCGTGGCTTCGGCCTTCCTCCATCTTCTTTTTTCCTTGATCTCTTAGATTTCTACAAACTCCAACCTCATCATCTTCCTGGCAACTCCGTCTTTTACCTCTCCTGCTACACCACCTTTATGGAGGCCTATATCGGCATTCGTCCCACTCGCGAGACGTTTGCCCGATTCTTCGCTCTTCGGATTAACTCCGTTCAGGGCGTAGAATATTCCTGCCCAAACCCCCCGTACAATGCGGGTCTTGCATCAGCAAACGTCAAGGGAGCCCCTTTTTTGATTTTTTTTTCCTGGAGTCTTGCCGGTTATGGCAAGGGACGTTTTTCTATGTGAAGAACAACGGCCCCGCAGATCTTATTTGTCTGCCTCCTTTCGATCCGGCGCCGCCCGCAAAGACCAACTGGAGCTATAATCCGAAGGAGACTCACAACGAGACCAACCGGATTATACGCTTCATGAAGCAGAAGATGAAGGACACCGGCATCTGCTCGATGATATCATCCGCACCTTCATATCGCGCCGGGTACTTCCTCTGAAGCGCCGCGCCCATAGGATGAGCGAGATGTACGGCCCTGGCGATCCTACCAAGATCACAGGCCTGCCCCTTAGCAAGAAGGACGTTGTTCTCAAGGCTAAGCAGATTTGCCAAACTGCTATGCGTTTTAACTGGAAATGGGGCCTCCTTCCCTTCAGCACTACTAACCCTCCGACCCAAGAAGTAAAGGGATTAATTGGGGTTGTTCCTTGCCGGTAACCTTTTGCTTTTGCTTATTTTCTTTTTCATGTTTCAGGCCAAGGACCGCTTCCCCCTCATTGAAGCCGAGCGGCGAGGAGTTTGCCGGAAGCGCGCCCTCGACTCCTTCGACCCAGATCCCTACATTTTCTGGAAGGATCTGAAGATGGGCAAGACCCCGGCATCTCGCCTGGGCCGGTCTCCGCCAAAGCCAACCGGGTCCTCTGATGACCTGGTTATGCTTGAGGTATTTTCTCTTCCGGTCTCTTTTATCCTCCCTTATCGTTTTCCTTCGAGCCTTCTTAGCCTCGTTCAAACCATAGATCCATGAGCACGTGCCGCCCCTGCGCGCCGAGGCCGGCACGGAGTTTGTGGACAAGCTCATGGCCCAGGGCCAGAAGAACAAGCGGTCGCCATCTGACGATGGCTCCAGCCAGGCCCCTCCTTCCAAGCGCTTCCGGACTGAAGAGCTGGGGGAGAAGAAAGTTGGCGTGCGCCGCTACGCGCGCAAGCAGATGCCAACCGCTTCCGGGTAAGTTTTTATTCCCTGACTTGTCTCTTTTTGCTAAGTTCTTTTTCCGGTTGCTTTCTTCCAACCATCTCTTTTTCTTTCTCTCAGCCCTGCGCTCAAGCTCGGCTCAAGACCCTCGGGCTCTGAAGGTTCCGCAAGGACCTCAACCCCTCCTCACTCAAGCCCGGCACCACCTGGTGCCGGTAACATCTCTGCCTCCCTTTCGGGGGGCACAACAAGTTCGGGGCGTGCGGCCCCTACATCATCAGATCACCGCACGGAGGAGGATCCTTCCTTCTTCCCCGAGAACCAAGACACCGGCACCAGCAACATCGGTGCCGGAGAAGAAGAAGCTGCCGGGCAGGCGGAGCCTCCAGCTCCTCCTGCCCTTGAGAAAAAGACAACTCCCGCGCCGGAATCCTCCGCGCCGGGAAGCTCCAACCCGGGTGGTGCGTCTACCGCTCCCCCTTCTCCACGGACCATCCTCATGCCGCCGCCAAGTGCTCCCGGCGCCCAGCCTTCCGGGGCTGCTTTTGCCGCGCCACCGCCCAAGACCTCCAGGCTTACCAAGGGAAAGGCGACGGCTCCCAGCACCTCTTCTGCGGGCCAGCAGCCCCTGGTGCTGCACGTCTCCAAGGCCGCCCAGAACACTGTCACCAAGGCCACCGGTCTTCTTGGCCGCATCACTGACTTCAAGCGCCGAGGCCAGGATCTGGGGCACCTTCTGCCCTACGCCGAGAAGTGGAACGCCGCGGATATCACTCCGGCGACCCGCGGCTTGGGCAAGGACAGGCTGCCGGCACCTGACCCCGTTGGGAACCGCTCTTCCGAGGAGCACTTCACGCGGCTCCGCTGCGCCGTGAAAGAGCTGGATAGCGCGTGGTACGACGCCACGAACAACCTGATGGTGCGTTTTACTATCTTTTCTCAATTGCCGGTTTCCTTTCTTCCGGAGTCTTTTATCTTTTACTTTCATGCCGGTTTCTCTCTTGTCTATCTTCCCAGTCCCCGAGTTTTGTGGTGAAAGCGTAGCTTTTAGGACAAAACTTAAACTTTAAGAACTTAGCGCGAAACCGGCACTGCCAGTCCCCGAGCTTCGGGTTAAGAACTCTGTTCTTAGCGCGAAACTCTACCTTAGAACGCGCGAAACCGCACAGTCCCCAGCCGGTTAAGAACTCTGTTCTTAGCGCGAAACTTTACCTTAGAACGCGCGAAACCGGCACTGCCAGTCCCCGAGCTTCGGGTTAAGAACTCTGTTCTTAGCGCGAAACTTTACTGATCTTTTTGCTTTGAACAGCTCACGGCTGACGCTCGGAAGACCCTCTTTGAGGAGCTCTTGTGGGAGCATCGGGAGCTTGTGGAGGCACACGACAAGTGCCAAGGTATACTTTTGTTCTGCCGGCATCTTTCTTACCGGAACCTTTTTTCTTTCTGACACTTGTAATTTCTTCTTGACAGTGCTCCCGGAAGCTTCCATTGATGCTCTCAAAGAGCAGCTCGCCAACGCCCAACGTACGACTTTGTTTTTTCCTTCCGCTAACTTGTCCTTACTTTGAATTTTACCAACACCTTGTTGTTTACACCTTCCTTTCCGGTTTGCAGGGGAGAAGGAGCAGCTGATCAAGCAGCATCAGGAGGAGCTGAGCGCCCAGAAGACCAGCTACCAGGAGCTCAAGTCCCAGCTTGTCCAGCTGGGTCTTGACCATGCCAAAGCTCTCGAGGCCGCTGAAGCTGACGCAGCGGCCAAGATGAACGAGGCTCTGGAGAACGCTAGCAACGCCACCGTGGTGCTGCAAGCTGAGCTGGAGGAGCTGGCCAAGGCCCGGAAGGCTGCCGAGGAGAAGGTCGCGTGGTTGGAGGAGGAGCGCAAGGAATGCAATCAGCTGATCCTCCAAACCGACAACCTTGCCCATCGTGAGTTCTCTGACTAATGCATACAAGCCATTTTTCCTCCGACCTCATTTTCTTTTCGCTATCTTTTCTTCCGGTCTCTTTTTCTTCCGGATTCTTTTCTTCCGGATTCTTTTCCTTAGCCCTTTTTCTTCTTTGCACAGGCCTCTTCCCGGACTCCCAGACTTATGCTGTTAAGAAGGTCAACGCGCGCCGCCCTAGCCAGAGCCAAGCGAGTCTCGCCGTGCCATGGACGCCCAACGACCATCTGGTCGCGCTTAACGCGCGGGTGTCTCATATGCGCGCCATTGACCGCAATTTATCTGATATCCCTGATGTAGCTTCCCAGCTCTACAGGACTCTCTGGCCTGGCGAGGTGGTGCCGGACACTTTCTCTTTGATCAGCGATCGCCTCAAGGGCGCCGGCAGGAGGATCCGCGAATGGCAGTGCTCTGCTGCCCGCGCTGGAGCAGACTCTGTCCTTCGCGTCGCCTGCTCCTGGTACCCGGAGCTCGACCTGGATGCCCTCACCGGAGTGCGCGAAGGCGCGGAAACCGATCTGGACCCGATCCTTGCCGCCAAACGGCAGGATCGCGCGTACCGCATCGCGGAGTACGCCGAAATGCGCACCTTCATCCCTCCCCCTCACGGCGTCCAAGATTATCTTGACGAGGAGGAAGATGAAGCCGAGGAGGAGCCTCTTGATGGTGCTGGTGCTGGCGACGCTCCTCCGGAAGCTCCTGCTGCTTGAATATCTACCTCAAGATTTTACCTGTCATGCTGCTTGGCCCTGTGTGGCTTAAAACAATCTTTTGTTAAATTCTGCCCCGGTATGCCGGGGCTTATGATGTAAAACTTTAAGTCCGCTGATGGTTGTCCTACAACATTTTGTGCCGGTAAGTTATACCGGTAGCTAATTATCTTAAGTTTGCCTTAGCGTTTCTGCTTTTGGTTCTGCTTTTATCCTGCACTTGCAAAGATTTCCAAATTGTTTCTGCATCCAATTCGATGCACACTTGGTTCTTTTGCCTTGACTCTGCCTGCCTTCTCTGGGCGTTCTTTGGCATATGAGCACAAGGTTCTTTCACCAAACAAGCATTTTCTTGAACTTAGAAATAATTCGAAATTTTGCAAAAAACCGGTATGACCGGGGTTAGTTAAATTTTTCCGAATTGTTCTTTCCCGGTTTCCCTCTCCACAGTTCATGTGCTTATCCCCTACCGGTTTATCTTGCTTGCCATGAAGCCAAGTTATGGACAGCAGCAGAGTCGAAGACTCCGGTAGGGTTTAGCACACTACTAAACCGGAAAGAAAAACGTTCAATAAGCAACCGGCAACGGAAAAAATAGACATGTTCCATGCAATTTAAACAAGACAAGTCCCCGAGATTCATTCGAGGTTCCGACATCTTTTTATTCATAGCATGTAAGGTACAAAAAGGAACTTCTTACAGCACAACTTCAAGAGTAGAAAGGACGCAACAAGGCTACGTTCCACGGGCGTTTGGTCTCGTCTCCGGATCTGTCCGCCTTTCCCTTCTTCCATTCCTGTGCATCGATTAGGTAATATGCATCATTGTGGAGAGCTTTGCTCACAATGAAAGGTCCTTCCCATGGAGGGGACAGCTTGTGCCTGCCTTCAGTGCGCTGCACCAGGCGTAGCACCAGGTCTCCTTCTCGGAATACCCTCGGGTTAACCTTCCGGCTATGATAGCGTCTGAGGTTTTGCTGGTAAATGGATGTTCTTGCCAAAGCTAGCTCTCTTGCTTCTTCTAGCAAGTCCACATCATTTTCTCTGGCCTCTTTTACCTCTTCTTCGGTATAGAGCTGCACCCTTGGTGAATCATGGAGAATATCGGTTGGTATGACCGCTTCTGCTCCATAGACCATGAAGAATGGTGTGTATCCGGTAGACCGGTTCGGAGTTGTTCTTAGACTCCAGAGCACTGATGGTAGCTCATCGATCCAACATCCCGGCGACTTTTCCATTGCATCAATGAGTCTTGGTTTGATACCGGAAAGTACCAAAGCATTTGTCCTTTCAACTTGACCATTGCCTTGTGGGTGCGCCACTGAGCACAAATCTAGCCGGATGTTTTTGCTTTCACAGAACCGCTTGAATTCTCCTTGGGCAAAGTTCGTGCCATTGTCAGTTATGATACTGTGTGGGTATCCATATCGCAGGATTACATCTTTCAGGAATTTTACTGCTGTGTGGCCATCACACTTTGCGATAGGCTTCACCTCCAGCCACTTGGTGAATTTATCCACCATTACTAAGATGTGGGTCATGTTTCCCCTCGCGGTTTTGAACGGTCCAACCATGTCCAAGCACCACACAGCGAAAGGCCAAGTTAGCGGTATGGTTTTCAAGCCGGATGCTGGGGTATGGTTTTGCTTAGCGTACCTCTGGCAGCCATTGCATTTCCTTACCAAATCCTCAGCATTGTCTAAGGCTGTGGGCCAGTAGAACCCATGTCGGAACACCTTTGCTACCAAAGCCCTCGAAGAGGCGTGGTGCCCGCATTCTCCTCGATGAATTTCCTCAAGCATTTCTCTTCCTTCTTCCGGCTCCACACACCTTTGGAGGACACCGGTAACACTTCTCTTGTACACCTCGCCATTGATGATGGTGTAAGCTTTGGACCTTCTCTGTATCCTTCTTGATTCATTTTCGTCAACCGGCAAGGTGCCGTTGATCAGGAATTCCTTAATAGGTTCAACCCAAGATGGTGTCTCTCTAACCACAAACACCGGCATGTCTATGTCCATGCTGTCCACAAGCATTGCCTCTTCCGGCATGGGCGTCGCAGTCCCCGAGTTTACCGGTAGTAGTCCCCGGGTTTCCTTCGTCGATCTCCATTGGCACCACATGTGATTCCGGTACAAAAATTGATTCCGACTCCGGACTTGGTTTGATTGATGGAACCCTCAAGTGCGCCAGAGCTATCCCGGGAGGAATTTCTTGCCTGGATGAGCCTAGCTTGGATAAAGTATCCGCGGCCTCATTTTCTGCACGTGGCACATGGTGGAATTCACACCCTTCGAAGAAGCCGGCAATCTTTTGCACATGGAACCGGTATGAGGCCATGTTGGCATCTTTTGCGTCCCAATCTCCGGAACATTGTTGCACCACAAGATCTGAATCACCATAGCAAATGATCCTGAGTGCCCCGATTTCTTTTGCAACCTTGAGCCCATGTATCAGAGCTTCGTATTCAGCGACATTGTTTGATGCCCTGAAGTGCACTTGTAGAACATACCGGAGGTGGTCTCCTTTTGGTGAGGTGAGTACTACACCGGCACCTAGGCCCTCCTTGAGCTTGGATCCGTCAAAATGCATCTTCCAGTACTCTATTTTGTGTTCTGGCGGCTTGTACTGTATCTCCGCCCAATCGACCAAGAAATCAGCTAAAGCTTGCGATTTTATGGCATCTCTTCTTTCATATACCGGTACGTACGGTGATAGCTGAATTGCCCATTTTGCAATCCGGCCGCTGGCATCCTTGTTGCCCATGATATCGGAGATGGGTGCCTCACTCACCACCTTCATGGGGTGTTCCTCAAAGTAATGCTTGAGTTTCGTGGCGGCCATGAACACACCATAAGTCATTTTTTGAAAGTGCGGGTAATTTTGCTTTGACGAGGAGAGCACCTCGCTCAGGTAGTATACCGGCCTCTGGACGGTTTTTCCTTCCTCTTCTCTTTCCACCACAACCACAACACTAACCACCCGGTTTGTTGCCGCTATATAAAGCAACATAGGTTCTCTTTCCAAGGGTGAGGCCAAAATTGGGGCCGTTACGAGCATGTTTTTCAATTCTTTAAACGCTGCGTCTGCCTGCGTGGTCCAGACGAAAGTATCCGATTTTCTCATCAAAGCATAAAGCGGCAAGGCCTTTTCTCCTAGCCTGCTTATGAACCGGCTTAGCGATGCCAAGCTTCCGGTAAACTTTTGCACATCTTTCAGTTCTCGTGGGATAGTCATTCTTTCTATCGCCCGGATTTTTACCGGATTGACCTCAATGCCCCGGCTTGACACAAGGAAACCAAGCAGCTTGCCGGCAGGGACACCAAAGGTGCATTTTGCCGGATTGAGTTTCATCCGGAACCGCCTTAGGTTATCAAATGTTTGCCGGATGTCATCGATTAAGGTATCTTTTACTTTAGTTTTTATCACGATATCATCCACATAAACTTGCACATTTTTTCCGATTTGATCAAACAAGCATTTTTGCATACAGCGCTGGTACGTTGCACCAGCATTGCGCAAACCAAAAGGCATAGTGACATAGCAATAAGCCCCGTGCGGGGTAATGAACGCAGTTTTTATTTGATCTTCTTTTTTCAGAGGGATTTGATGGAAGCCGGAATAGGCATCCAGGAACGACAACAACTCACACCCAGCAGTAGAATCAATCACTTGATCGATTCGGGGCAAAGGGAAAGGATCTCTTGGGCAAGCTTTGTTGAGGTTAGTGTAGTCGATGCACATGCGCCACACTTTGGCAAGTTTTGCCTCTAGGTTCTCATCTTTTTTCTTTTCGACCAACACCGGATTGGCCAGCCACTCTGTGTGCGTGACCTCCACGATGAAACCGGCAACAAGCAGCTTTGTTACTTCTTCTCCAATGATTTTCCTCCTATCTTCAGCGAACCGGCGCAAAGGTTGCCGCACCGGCTTAGCATCCTTTCGGACGTTTAGAGAGTGCTCAGCCAGCTCCCTCGGAACACCCACCAAATCATCAGTAGACCAGGCAAAGATGTTCCGATTCTCACGGAGGAAGCTGACGAGCGCGCTTTCCTATGCTTGGCTGAGGCCGGCACCGATACCGGTGCGCTCTGGGTAAGCCGGATCCAGCACAATGTTCTTTGTCTCGTTTGTCGGCTTGAATGCCGGTGAGTCCAAGCTTCCACTCATTGCCGCTAAGCTCAACTTTGAGGACTGAGCCAGCGCAACAGCAGTTTGCATTCTCTTTTTCTCCTCCGCGATCACCAGCGATTCCGCTAGGTTCGATCCGGCAGACGCTGTTTCCATTGAGACTTTGTAGTTTCCCACCACAGTTAGTGGTCCACGAGGTGCCGGCATCTTCATCTTGAGATAAGCCGTATGGGTCGATGCCATGAACGCTGCCAAAGCCGGTCTCCCCAACAAGGCATGGTAGGGACTATCTAAGTCCACCACCTCAAACTCAAGGTTCTCAACACGACAATTGTCGCGTCCTCCAAACGACACATCCACCCGAATTTTTCCTATCGGGGCACAAGACAAACCGGGAACAATCCCATGGAAAGTTGTGTGAGTTGGCTGCAGCATGTTTTCTGTTATGCCGAGCGTACGCATGGTGTGCTTGTACATGATGTTTATGCTGCTACCATTGTCTATCAGCACCTTGCTGAATTTTACTCGAGTTTCCGGCCCCTTCATGATTGGGTCCACAACGAGAGCGTATCCACCCGGATTCGGCATGACCTTGGGGTGATCCTTGAACGACCAGGTGATTTCCTGATCTGACCACAGCATGTATTTTGGAACTGCCGGCATCACGGCGTTCACTTCCATGGAACGGCGATGCACGCTTTGCCTGTCCATTGGCTCTGTGACAAAGACAACCATGCACAAGTGTGGGTCTTCATAAACATTCCGGCCTAAAGGTGCCGGTGGCGGCGGCTGGTCATTGTTTTGCTCCACCCGGTTAACCTGCTGGTACTGCTGCCTGTTTGGCTGTACCGGTAAGGCGTTTGCTCCAGTGAGCGGTGGTGGAGGTGGTAACCTGTTGCTGCATGGGGCCCCCTGGCGCCTGCGCATCTTTTACCGCTCCTCTTTGCATCAAGAACTTGGTCCAAGAACAATCCTTCGTCAAGTGGTTCGACGGGTGATCCGGATTCGGCGTGTGCCACCGGCAAGGTTGGTCCATGGCGGCTTCCATGGTGTATTTCACGGGTTCCTGCCAGTTCTTTTTCTGGCCCCAGGGTTTCTTTTCTACCCATTGCTTCTTAGGACCCGCCCACGGCTGCGATCCGGTTTTTTGTCTCTGACTGCCGCTGGCGTCAGAATTTTCTTGCACGGCAGCAACTTGCTGCGATGCGTATCTTCGATCCGGGAAATCTTCCCTCCTTTTGTTGTTCCGGTTATCCCGGTACTGCTGCTGATGCTCCGGCTCAGCTTGCACTGCCGGCTGCATTGGGTCTCCCAATGCATAGCTGTCTGCCACACGTATCATCTCTGCTAGAGTTGTGGGCATGCTTCTCTGCAGTCTTTGCCACAAAGGCGATCCTCTCCGGCATCCTTGACTGAACCAAGCGATAGCTTGTGCCTCAATCACTCCTTCACATGTGTTTCTCATCGAGTTCCACCGGGTGAGATAATCCCGGTCTGGTTCTCTCGCTGTTGGCACAGCGCAAGCTGTTGGGGCCGGTTTGGCCTCTTGTAGGTGCTGCTGAAATTGTTCACAAATGCTTCCTCAAAGTCCAACCATCCGTTAATACTTCCTGCCGGCAAGTTGTTTAGCCAGATCCTCGCAGGACCCACAAGGTAGGACGGTATGATTCTTACCGCCCAGCGCCGGTTTACTCCACCACCAGCCACATAAACAGCTGTGACATAATCTGTCAGCCAGTCTTCCGGCTTGGTCGTACCATCGTATGTTCTTGTGTCTCGGGGCAACTGGAAATTGCGCACCGGTGGTTCTTCTCTCATGATCCGAGGGCCAAAACACCTTGGACCAGGAGGTCCTTCACATTCAACTATCGCAGATAGACGTACTCTGTCCAGCCTGTGCCTCGCATCCCGGTCTGGCAAACATCTTTCCCCTAGGCGTTCTCCCAAAGGGTTCCGGCGGACTCTTGTTCGTTCCGCCTCGGAATCTGATTCATCATATTCTTCCAGTTCCGCGGCCCTTGCCTGCCGGTACCCTGGTGGTGGCATCTCTTCATCCACGCACGCCACTCTTGCGGCTTGATAATTTTGCCCGGTTTCATATCTACCGGCATGATTGTTTCCGGCATAGCCTCCCTTGGCATAGCCCCGATCTGCCCCTTGGCTTTTTCTACCGGCATCATGTTGCCCGGCTTTTTGTTTTCCGGCAAGAACTGGGTCATACACAGTCATCTGCCGTGCGTTCTTTTCCTTTCTTTTGTCCGGGTGAGGGGACGATGCCTGCCCCTGGGACTTGCTTCCGGCATTCTTTGTTGAACGCGCGGATTTTGAGGCCACTGCCTCGTTCAGCTTAGCCAGTTGCTCAGCATTTTGCTGCTCAATCACTTTCAACAGCTCTTGTACACGTTCTTGCTGCTTTGCCAACTCGTCACCGGAAAGAGATTCACATAATGCTACTGCAGCTTTAGCGGCTTTTATAGTTTTATCCGGACTACTGTACTTAGGCTTTTCTATGATGCTCACAGATACAGATGCACTCTTGCCGGCAAGAACTTCTTTGCGCAAATCCTGATCTAGATTGCGAGCTTTAAGCCGGTTTTCCGGCATCCTAGCAGCATGAGCACTAACTGAAGCAAAGCCATGGGCAGCGTTGTACTCACGTAGGGTTAGGTTCAGCTCGCGCTGCGCCCGGATGATGTCGGCACCGCCGGTAAGCAGGGCCTTGCGCGTGGCTTCCAGCTCCTCCTGAGCCTTTGCCGGGTCGATGTTCTGCGCGATGGGCGTGGCCAGCGTGTTCATCGCCGCTTGAAGAGGTGTTGCCGGTGGTGCTGATGATGCTCCCGCGACGCCGGCGTCACGCTCCAGCGGTGGTTTTGCCGGGCGAGTCGATGCCGCACGTTCAGCTCCTTCTTCCACAGCTCCCTTGCCGGTGTTGACCGCACCAGCCATCATGACCTCCACGCTGCCGGCGGCGCGGCCAGCACACAGCCATCTTGGCGGATCCGGCGCCACCAGCACCGGCGAGAGGCTGGCGCACAGGGACGGTGCCGAGGTAGACGCGGATGCTGCCGAACTCGATGGTGCGGCCGTTCTGCGGGAACTTGCCGCCGTTGGCGAAGCAGCCAGCATTATCGTTGATGAAGTCCATGTTGTAGATGCGTTCCACGAGCGCGGACACCGTGCGCTCGCCGTTGGTGTCGAGGATGCCCGCCCGAATATGAACTCCAGCAAGCGCCACTTCATGCCCCACGGTGGGCGCCAACTGTCGTCGTGGTGAACGAGCAGATGCCATGGGATGGCTTATCTTGGGGCCGAATGGACGCTAGAGGATTCGGGGGAGGGTTTGTGACTAGATGGACGAACTTCCGGATGCTTTCCTCAAGAACTTGGCCAAGGCCAGAGGTAGAAGAAGAAAGACACAAGGACGAACTCGCTCTAGATCACCATGCTCATTGATCTCAAGACAGGTTACAGGTTGTTCTCATTTCTGTTGATCGCGCGTATGAAAGAGGCTGCCCCCTCTCCTTATATAGGGGAGAGGGTGGCTTACAGAACAAGAAACCCTAATGGGATCTTTGACTAGACAAACTACTTTACAAAGATACTTTATAAAGCTACTTTAATCACAGATGACGCCGGGGTCTTCTTTTAACATGAAGGATGACGTCCTCCGGCTTCTTTGACCGTCATCCTCCTCCTTGTCTTCTAGTCTTCGTTTAAAGCTACTTTGGTTAGCTCATCCTTGTCTTTTAGCTCCTGACGGAATCTTTGACCAGTCAGCCGGCATGTTCTTCCTTTTGGTGCACCGGTATCTTTCCTTCCTGGTTCCGGTATACCCCTCTTGGGGATACCGGCCTAGCTTCACTTAGCCAAACTCTATTCTCTTATTCCGGCATGAACATTAAACCGGTATCTTGAAGGGTGAGACCATCCGGTATGGCATACCTTTGGCATACCGGGGGTCATCCCCCCAACAGGCACCCTGCCGGAGAGGGGAATCATCACCGGAGGGCTCTACATCATCATGCCCGCCTCCGGATTGATGCGTGAGTAGTTCATCCTTGGACTATGGGTCCATAGCAGTAGCTAGATGGTTGTCTTCTCCGCTTGTGCTATCATTGTTTAGATCTTGTGAGCTGCCTAACATGATCAAGATCATCTATTTGTAATGCTACATGTTGTGTTTGGCGGGATCCGATGAATAGAGAATACTATGTTAAGTTGATTATCAATCTATCATATATGTGTTTTTTATGTTCTTGCATGCTCTCCGTTGCTAGTAGAGGCTCTGGCCAAGTTGATACTTGTAACTCCAAGAGGGGGTAATTATGCTCGATAGTGGGTTCATGCCTCCACTTAATCTGGGACAGTGACAGAAAGTTCTAAGGTTGTGGATGTGCTGTTGCTACTAGGGATAAAACATTGATGCTTTGTCTAAGGATATTTGTGTTGATTACATTACGCACCATACTTGATGCAATTATCTGTTGTTTACAACTTAATACCTAAGGGGTTCGGATGATAACCTGAAGGTGGATTATTTAGGCATAGATGCATGCTGGATAGCGGTCTATGTACTTTATTGTAATGCCCTGATTAAATCACATAGTAATCATCGTTGATATCACTAGTGGAGAAGAGGCCTTTGGTCCCAAGCAAATGTCCCAGTGCAGAACCAAACCGGGTCCAATGGGGGCATTAGTCCCGGTTCGTTTTGCCCAGGGCGACCCCACATGGTTGGAGCCTGTCCGGTAGTGGCCTTTGGACCCGGTTTGTATTACAAACCGGGCCTAAAGGGTCGCCGGCAGGGCGCGGCAGGGCGTGTCAGGCGTGGGAAACCTTTAGTCCCGGTTTGTAATACAAACCGGGTCCAAAGGCCCCACCTCTGGACCCGGTTTGTATTACAAACCGGGACAAAGTCCCCAATCTGGCTATATGACCTTGCCCCTGCCCAAGTGTGAGCCACACTTGGCCATTTTTTCACTTTCTTCACAAGAGGGGTGTATTGCTCTCCTCTCTTCTTCACATGCACAAGAGGTGTTCGATGAAATGCTTAAGAGGATTCGCCACTTGAGTTTACACAAATCAAGCCACACTTAACTTGCTTTTTTCTTCTTCATCGAGGTTAACAACTTTATCCTTTTCATCTGTAATTGATAAAATGCATGTGTATATATACATCGTGATTTTCTGTAATGGTTTTTGATAATCTTAATTATATCATGCAGATGAATCGGCAATGGATGTACATTGACCGACGGTTTGACGAGTTCACTTCGGGCCTGGAGAATTTCATCGCCGTGGCTGAGGCAAACAAACATGGTGGCTTCATATATTGTCCATGTGTCGACTGCAAGAATATCGTAAATTACGCTCACTCGAGTGTCATTCACAGCCACCTTCTGCGGGAAGGTTTCATGCCCAGCTACTATTGTTGGACCAAGCACGGAGAAAGAGGGGTTATGATGGAAGAGAATGAAGAAGAGGAAGAGGATGATGACGGTTATCCCAATTTCCCTGAATACGATGATACTGCAGAAGGCAATGAAGACAATGAAGTAGAAGATCAAGAGGCACCAGATGAGCCTGCTGATGATGATCTTGGTCGGGCCATTGCTGATGCAAGGAGAGAATGTGAAACTGAAAAGGAAAGGTTGGCCTTCGACAAGATGATAGAAGATCACAACAAATTGTTATACCCAACTTGCGAAGATGGCCATAAAAAGCTAGGCAGCACACTGGAATTGTTGCAATGGAAGGCAGAGAACGGTGTCACTGACTCAGGATTTGGAAAGTTGCTGACAATAATTAAGAGGAAGCTTCCAAGGGGTAACGAATTGCCCGCCAGTACGTACGAAGCGAAGAAGATTGTCTGCCCTCTAGGATTAGATGTGCAAAAGATACATGCATGCATTAATGACTGCATCCTCTACCGCGGTGAGTACGAGAATTTGGATGCATGTCCGGTGTGCACTGCATTGCGGTATAAGATCAGACGAGATGACCCTGGTGATGTTGAGGGCGAGCGCCCCAGGAAGAGGGTTCCTGCCAAGGTTATGTGGTATGCTCCTATAATACCACGGCTGAAACGCTTGTTCAGAAATAAAGAGCATGCTAGGTTGTTGCGATGGCACAAAGAAGACCGTAAGAAAGACGTGATGTTGAGGCACCCTGCTGATGGCTCCCAATGGAGAAAAATCGATAGAGAGTTCCCAAACTTTGCACAGGATGCAAGGAACTTAAGGTTTGGTCTAAGTACAGATGGCATGAATCCTTTTGGAGAGCAGAGCTGCAGCCATAGCACCTGGCCTGTGACTCTTTGTATATATAACCTTCCTCCTTGGTTGTGCATGAAGCGGAAGTTCATTATGATGCCAGTGCTCATACAAGGCCCGAAGCAACCCGGGAACGACATTGATGTGTACCTGAAGCCATTAGTCGAAGAACTTCTACAGCTGTGGTCCCTAGCAGGTGTACGTGTGTGGGACGAGCACAAGCAGGAGGAATTTGACCTAAGAGCGCTGCTTTTCGTAACCATCAATGACTGGCCTGCTCTTGGTAACATTTCAGGACAGTCAAACAAGGGATACAATGCATGCACGCACTGTTTACATGAGCTCGAAGGTGATTATTTGGAAAAAGGTCAGAAGGTCGTGTACCTGGGGCATCGTCGATTTCTTAGGATTACCCATCCCGTAAGAAAGAAAGGCAAGCATTACAACGGTGAGGCTGATCACCGGAGGAAGCCTCCCCATCGTGATGGTGTTGATATATTTGGTATGGTCAAGGATCTAGATGTAATATTTGGAAAGGGTCCTGGCGGACGGTCTGTTCCGAATGACGATGCCGGACACGCGCCCATGTGGAAGAAGAAATCTATATTTTGGGATCTACCCTATTGGAAAGTCTTAGAGGTCCGCTCTTCAATCGATGTGATGCACGTGACGAAGAATCTTTGCGTGAACCTGCTAGGCTTTCTGGGCGTGTACGGGAAGACAAAAGATACACCAGAAGCACGGGAGGACCAGCAACGTTGGAAAGACCCCAAAAATCTGCATGAGAGAGTTAAAGGACGTCATTTCTCCAGCTACGCTCTTACAAAAGCAGAGAAGGAAATATTTTTTGAATGTCTGAGCAGTATCAAGGTCCCGTCTGGCTTCTCCTCCAATATAAAGGGAATAATAAATATGGAGAAGAAAACATTCCAGAACCTGAAGTCTCATGACTGTCACGTGATAATGACACAGTTGCTTCCGATTGCATTGAGGGGGCTTCTACCGGAAAATGTTCGACTGCCCATTGTGAAGCTATGTGCATTCCTCAATGCAATTTCTCAGAAGGTAATAAATCCAGAAATTCTACCGAGGTTGCAGAATGATGTGGTCCAATGTCTGGTTAGTTTTGAGCTGGTGTTCCCACCATCCTTCTTCAATATTATGACACATCTCCTCGTTCACCTGGTCGATGAGATTTCCATTCTCGGTCCTGTATTTCTACACAATATGTTCCCCTTCGAGAGGTTCATGGGAGTCTTAAAGAAATATGTTCATAACCGTGCTAGGCCAGAAGGAAGCATCTCCAAGGGCTATGGAACAGAGGAGGTCATTGAATTCTGTGTTGACTTTATTCCTGACCTTAAGCCGATTGGTGTTCCTGAATCGCGGCATGAAGGGAGACTAAGTGGAAAAGGCACGCTAGGAAGGAAATCAATGATATGTAGGGACGGAATTTCTTTGACTCAAGCACACTACACAGTTCTACAAAGTTCCACCTTGGTGGCTCCGTATATCGGTGACCACAAGAACTTTCTACGCTCCCAGAACCCGGGGCAGTCGAACGATTGGATTAGACGTGAACACATGTCGACTTTCGGCGGTTGGTTGCAAAAACATCTCCTGAATAACGAACATATTGAAGATCAGCTGTACTTGCTGGCCCAGACACCATCTTCGACTGTAGTGACTTTCCAAGGGTACGAGATAAATGGGAATACATTTTACACGATCGCCCAAGATAAAAAGAGCACCAACCAAAACAGTGGTGTCCGATTTGATGCAATAATGAATGAAGGCCCAAATGACACATATTATGGTTACATAGAGGATATATGGGAACTTGACTATGGACCTTCTTTTAAGGTCCCTTTGTTTAGGTGCAAATGGGTCAACAAAACAGGAGGCGGGGTTCAGGTAGACAAGTTGTATGGAATGACAACAGTGGATCTCAACAATCTTGGGTATAGAGACGAACCATTCGTCCTAGCCAAGGATGTGGCCCAGGTTTTCTATGTGAAGGACATGTCTACCAAACCAAGAAAAAGGAAACATAAGGAAACAAATACATCAAACGATGAGCCAAAGCGCCACATAGTTCTTTCTGGAAAAAGAAACATCGTGGGAGTGGAGGACAAGACAGACATGTCAGAAGATTATAATAAGTTTGATGAAATTCCACCCTTCAGAGTGAACATTGATCCAAGCATCAAGTTAAATGATGAAGATGCTCCATGGTTAAGGCCGAAGAAGATTAAATGATGAAGATGCTCCATCATCAAGTTAATTGTAGAATGTTCATGGCACAAATGAGTATCTCAACATGGCAATCAATTTAACTGTATGTAAGATATTAAAAGTGGAGATTTCCCAACCCTTTCCCCAACAGTACTACTGTTAGAGGAGATGTAGTCGTTCGGGGGCTTGCAGGGAAAAATTCCGAGGAGCAGCTTCCGAAGATGCCGTAGGGCGTGTGCACCAACGACATCTTCGAGAAGCTGCGCCACGGGAGATTTCCCAAACCTTTCCCCAACAGTACTGTTAGAGGAGATGTAGTCGTTCACGGGCTTGCCGGGAAATTTTTCCGAGGCACAGCCTCCGAAGATGCCGTAGGGCGCGTGTGCACCAACGACATCTTCGAGAAGCTGTGTCACGGGAGATTTCCCAACCCTTTCCTTCATCCATGGGAATGAAACTCTGCTTGGCTTGTTGATCTGCTTGGCAAGGCGTATCGATGCTCCTTTTATAGGCACTGCACCTCTTCTACTTTGTCTTGTTCTTCGACAGGGCGTCGTGCGCTACATGCTTTATCTCATCGAGCAGTGCGTCCACCCATGCGTTCTTATCCTGCCGACATCTTTAGTCCCGGTTGTACCCACCAGCCGGGACTAAAGGTTACCCACACGTCCTTATCCCACCGACAGTTTTGTTAGATGACAAAAAAAGGATCTTTCGTCCCGGTTGTACCCACCAGCCGGGACTAAAGGTTACCCACACGTCCTTATCCCACCGACAGTTTTGTTAGATGACAAAAAAATGATCTTTAGCCCCGGTTGTACCCACCAGCCGGGACTAATGTTTTCGGCGCCACTGCGTTCCCGCCTATTTTTCTTCCCGCGCTTTCCACTGCTTCCCGCCTCCGTCCTCCCGCCATTTTTTCACTATATATATGATGGCTTGGCCTCCATTTACATATCACATCTACACTCATATCTGCAAACCTCATCACTCTGTCCCATGGCTTCCATCGTATCTCTAACCCTCCGGGAGGCGGAGGCGCTTTGCGCGTCGAACTACCCCTGCCCGCCGGGCTACCGCGTCCCGACCGGCTGGTTGCTGAGCGTCGGAGGCGTACCGGTCCCTCCTGTCCCTCTAGGTGTGGCGCGCGAGATGGCCATCACGAACCACTACTACTTCGAGCTCACGCCAGAGCAGCGGAGGAATCCCCAGTGGCATCCCGACTACTTCCCAACTTGGGAAAGCTTCTTCATCAATCGACGTGAGAGGGCGCTTGCCAGGCACGAGGAGGGCGGCCCGCCTCCTTCGGACTTCAACGAGGCCGGCCGTCGGCTGTGGTGGCGCGGCCGGACTCTCCAGGGCGTCATGGCCCACCGTGGCCCCCGCCTGTGCTACCCTCAGTCCCAGCCCACGCGTGCTCTCCCGCCGAGGTTCGACTACCGCGACCCCGATGCCAGCGACGATGATGACGGCGACTACGACGACTACAGTGGCGAGTACTATCGGGCTAGGCACGAGTATGACTGAATGACTCGAACAGTCGAATCTGGCCATATGTATCTTAATTAATTTTCAGTTGAGCTCTGTACTTTAATTCCATGTATCTGGCGGGAAACTTTTCTCATCATCAGCGTCTGCCACAACGACTTTATTGAAAATACAATTAAAATATATAAACAACTAGTAGTCCCACCAAGGGTCGTTGTCGGCCCAAGGTATCGGGTGGTGGCTACATGGCGCGGCGGTGGCCGTACATGGCGGTGACTGGTGGCCAGACACGGCGGGGCGGGTGGCCTGTACATGGCGGTGGCGTGGCGGTGGCCAGTACACGGCGGTGGCGGTGGTGGCCGACATGGCGGCGGTGGTGGCCGTACATGGTGGCGGCGTGGCCGCACATGGCGGACGGCAGACACGGCGGTGGCACGGTGGCCGTACATGGCGGTGGCGGTGGCGGTGGCCAGTACACGGCGGTGGCGGTGGTGGCCAGACATGGCGGCGGTGGTGGCCGACATGGTGGCGGCGTGGCCAGCACATGGCGGACGGTGGTGGCCGCACACGCGACGGTGGCCTGTACATGGCGGTGGCGGTGTGGTGGCAGCACATGGCGGTGGCGGTGGTGGCCAGTACATGGCGGTGGCGGTGGTGGCTAGTACATGGTGGCGGTGGTGGCCAGTACATGGCGGCGGCGGCGGTGGACACGTGTGGTGCATGTGGCGGTGGTTTTTTTTATTTGAAATAAGGCGGGAACGAATTTTTTAAAAAATGGTCTTTAGGCCCGGTTTGTAATACAAACCGGGCCTAAAGGCCTTTTGCGCGCGCAGCGAAAACCGCAGCAAAAATGGCCTTTAGGCCCGGTTTGTATTACAAACCGGGACCAAGGCCTTTGTCCCCTGGTGCCACGGGACCAAAAGGGGGGTATAACGCATCGCTTCGTCTCCGCGAGATCAATCCCGCGGAGACGAGCGCACGACGACGCCGCCAGCTGCCCAATCGCCGCGTCGCCGTCCGCCGCGCCGCCGCCCCGCCGCCCGCATCACCGCGCCGCCAGGCACACCGCCCGCCGCGCGTCACGCGCCGGCGGCCGCGCTCTTCCTCCCGCGTGCGGCCGCGCGCTCGACCGCCGCCTCTCTCGATCGCGCTCATACGGCAAGAGGTGAGCCGGCCGGCCCCCTCTATTTTTTTTATTATTATTGTTATTGATATTTGTAAAATTGTTATATTGTTAGTATATTAATTGTTAGTATAGTTGTTAATTAGTATAGTTAGAAATAGTATAGTTGTTAGTTAGAAATAATATATAGTTAGAAATATTAGTTAGAAATAAGTTATGAAAATTATAGTTAGAAAAAAGTTATGAAAAGAATATTTGTTAGAAATAAGATATTCAAATTCAAATATTGAAATTATAGTACGCCGCCACCCCTTTTTTATTTTTTTTGTTAACTTCTTATCAAATTTGACATATTAGATATATTTGTTAGATGTATCAAATTTGTTAGTACATTGTTAGTATTGTTAGTACATTGTTAGTATTGTTAATTAGTACATTGTTAGTATTGTTGTTAGTATATATTGTTAGTACATTGTTAGTATAGTTAATCCGGTAGTGCGGGCGCCCCTGCCGGTGCCGAGTCCGTGGCGGTGCCCCTACCGGCGCCCGTGGCTGTGCCGAGTCCGTGGCGGTGCCGCCGCGACATAGTGCCGACGCCCCTGCCGGCGCCCCCAAAATAGAGTATATATGTAGTGCCGGCGCCCCCCAAATGGTAGTGCCGGCGCCGACTAACATATAGTGAAGTTATTTTTTAATTTATGTTAACTTTGGTACATATATATATGATTTGTTTTCGTAGCTACGATGCCGCGACAGCCGCCGCGCCGTGGTCTGACTCTTCTAGAGGAGATGCAGCAGCTGGGGGAGGTCCGGGACTGGGCTCCGCCGGGGTGGCACTGGGAGGTCTTAGCTTCCGGGTCGCGCACCTTGGTGCGGAATCCGGGTCCCGTCGTCGACCCGGATATTCTTTGGTGGAGGTCTTATGGGCCACGGTCGTTTCAGAGGGAGCCGGCCCCGCCGGAGGAGGTAGCTCAGCGCATTGCGGCGGAGGACGAGCACGTTCGCCGTTACATGTATGCGTTAGACAACATGTATAGGACCGGATGGAGCGTTATGCAGGGATCTCATGTTAGCTATGCTCCCGTGACTGTTCCGTGGCTTTGGGTGTTCACCCGGCGCGGCTCAGGTCCCGGTCGGCGCGGTCGTTGAGAGGTTGTAGTATTGATTGATGTATTAGGGTTAAATAAACATGAACCCGATCTATGTATGCATGTAACTGCACTATCTGCTTTCAGCACTATATTATTGATTTTCAGTTTTCTGCATTATCCTTAATTTGATCATATGATGGTTCCTATATATAGCTTGCAGGTCGTTGTAGAAAGCATGGAGAGAGATGAAACTCAAGAAAAATTCATGGCTGACCTCATAGCCAACGGTACTCTGGATGATCGCGACGACGACGTTATTCCAGATGATGGCGGTGACGATGTCACCGCAACTTTTTTGAATGACTCCGGTGAGGGAGCGGAGAATATTGAGGAAGAAGATCCTAATGGCGCCGGTGAGGAAGAAGATCATCATAATGGCTCCGGAACCGTAGGTATCACCCAGGTATATAAATGACCGCTCTCTTGGACAGTCCTATAGAGCGAGCAAAGAAGCAAAAAAAGTCGCCCAGCTTGGACAGCAGGACAATCAGGCCATAGCCCACTTCGTCGTGCAGCCCTATGATGATCCAGAGACGGCATCGTTGATCGAACGGGAGGCTAGAGCTCAGGGAGCATCAATTGAGTACGAAGATTACTATCCAACGGCTCAAGTGGTAAACAAGTATAGATACGGAAAAGATCTCGTCAAACCTGGCGAGCTCGCGCGTCTAGGGACTCAGATGCGAAGGTTGCATGACTGGTACTTGAAAGCCTGTCGAAGAGGTGATCGCTACCTCACGGTGTATCTTAGAGATGAGCATTACTTCCGGGGGGTCGAGGAGATAAACCTTGAGTTAGAAGAACTGTTTCAGTTATTCAATCAAGACGCCCTCGACAAAGCTGTCATCAGTTGCTACTGCCTGTAAGTGATTTATTTATGTAATTAAGTCTGTAGCTCAGCGCTCATTCATTTGCACTAACAATTATCCTCACTATATTCTTTGTGTACGCTATATATTTAATTATGCAGAATGAAGAAGCTCGAATGCAAAAGAGGCAAGCTCCTACCGCTGGGGTTCATGGACCCAGACACAGTTCATGAAGTTACGGTTCGAGACTTCGCCAAGGACACAGAGGACAACATGGTAATGTTTTTAGTGAAGCAAGCAAACAAAGAGGAAATATTCTTTCCCTACAACTTCAAGTGAGTGTTATATATAACATACATTATGCTTGTGCAGCTTCCACTTTATTCTCCTAATCATTGAGCTATGCTTGTGCAGATTCCACTTTATTCTCCTTATCATTGATCTTCACAAAGGAGTCGTAAAGGTCATGGACTCGAAACGTAAAGAATATGCGGAATGGGCGGACATGGCTGTCATCCTTCAGAGGTAATTTCAATCAATTTCGTATTGGCATCTTCATCTGTTCTAATTCGACGATATCATCAACTAATCAATAACTCATTTACTCATTATTTTTTGCCGGGCAGGGCTTGGAAACGGTTCATCACTACTGTTCCGGGTAAATGGAAACCGGAGCTTACATTTGAAGATTACCCTGTAAGTAGTACTATATATATAGCTATGTCCGTGAAACTCTATGTATGATATTTACTTTCAATACGATGCTTGATTATTAGTTTGATCGAACTATTTTTTCGTAAAGTGTATGTGGCAGGAACGCGGGAATAACTTATGTGGATACTACGTCTGCACCTTCATTCGTGACATGACCTGTCCCAAGGGTGGGGATGCCCAAATACATGACACTCGTGTATGATAACAAATTCTCACAATTATCTTAATTAGTACCATCTATTGTATTGATTTCCATTCATATATTGATCTCCTTTTTTAAATATAGATGATACGCCTGCGGGACACTCTCATAACGGAGGATCAAATACGAGCAATTCAAGAGGAACTCGCGGGATTCTTTCTTACCGAGTGCATAACCCCAGGTGGAGAGCACTATGCGAAGGTCATAGCTAGGTGTTGAGCAACTTTGTAGAAGCTAATAGATTTAGTAAAGAGATCCGACTTGATATGCATGCATTACGTGTACTGTTGACGATGTCTATATATATTCACGACGATTGTTTGTGGTTTCTTGAATGATATATATGCATTGCTGAAACTCAGCCGCGGCACAGAAACGCCCTGTTTTTCTGCCGCGGCAGAGAAACGCTGCTGCACCCTAAACCTGTGCCGCGGCAGAGAAATAGGAATTCTCTGCCGCGGCAGAGTACCCCAGGCCCGGTTCGTACCACGAACCGGGACCAAAGGCCTTCCACCGCGAGCTCCCTGGCCGCACCACGTGGCGCAGCTTTTAGGCCCGGTGCCTTTTTGAACCGGGGGTGATACGTCTCCAACGTATCGATAATTTCTTATGTTCCATGCTACTTTATTGATGATACCTACATGTTTTATGCACATTATATGTCATATTTATGCATTTTCTGGAACTAACCTATTAACAAGATGCCGAAGAGCCGCTGTTTTCTGCTGTTTTTGGTTTCAGAAATCCTAGTAAAGAAATATTCTCGGAATTGGAAATTTCGCCCAGGGTCCTATTTTTGCACGAAGCTTCCAGAAGACCGAAGAGATAACGAAGTGGGGCCACGAGCCAGAGGGTGGCCGGCGCGCCCAAGCCCCGGCCGCGCCGACCTACCTCCCTCGTGTGGCCTTGACCCTCCGCCTACTTAAAGCTTCCGTCGCGAACCCCGATCGAGAGCCACGATACGGAAAACCTTACAGAGACGCCGCCGCCGCGAATCCCATCTCGGGGATTCAGGAGATCGCCTCCGGCACCCTGCCGGAGAGGGGATTCATCTCCCGGAGGACTCTACACCGCCATGGTCGCCTCCGGAGTGATGAGTGAGTAGTCCACCCCTGGACCATGGGTCCATAGCAGTAGCTAGATGGTCGTCTTCTCCTTGTTGTGCTTCATTGTTGGATCTTGTGAGCTGCCTAACATGATCAAGATCATCTATATGTAATTCTATATGTTGTGTTTGTGATCCGATGGATAGAGAGTACTATGATTATGGTGATTATCAATCTATTGTTCATGTGTTGTTTATGATCTTGCATGCTCTCCGTTACTAGTAGAGGCTCTGGCCAAGTTTTTACTCTTAACTCCAAGAGGGAGTATTTATGCTCGATAGTGGGTTCATGCCTCCATTGAATCTGGGACAGTGACAGAAAGTTCTAAGGTTGTGGATGTGTTGTTGCCACTAGGGATAAAACATTGATGCTATGTCTAAGGATGTAGTTGTTGATTACATTACGCACCATACTTAATGCAATTGTCTGTTGCTTTGCAACTTAATACTGGAGGGGGTTCGGATGATAACCTGAAGGTGGACTTTTTAGGCATAGATGCAGTTGGATGGCGGTCTATGTACTTTGTCGTAATGCCCAATTAAATCTCACTATATTTATCATATCATGTATATGCATTGTTATGCCTTTCTCTATTTGTCAATTGCCCGACTGTAATTTGTTCACCCAACATGCTTTTATCTTATGGGAGAGACACCTCTAGTGAACTGTGGACCCCGGTCCTATTCTTTACATAGCATACAATCTACCGCAATTGTGTTTACTGTTTTCTTTGCAAACATCTTCCACTCGATACGTTTAATCCTTTGTTACAGCAAGCCGGTGAGATTGACAACCTCACTGTTTCGTTGGGACAAAGTACTTGGGTTGTGTTGTGCAGGTTCCGCGTTGGCGCCCCTGGTGTTGCGCCGCATCACATTTCGCGACCATCAACCTTCAACGTGCTTCTTGGCTCCTACTGGTTCGATTAAACCTTGGTTTCTTTCTGAGGGAAAACTTGCTACTGTGCGCATCATACCTTCCTCTTGGGGTTCCCAACGAACGTGTGAGTTACACGCCATCAAGCTCTTTTTCTGGCGCCGTTGGGGATCTGAAGAAAAGTTACACCAGAGAATTGCCTCCCACGGCAACAGCCTCTTTTCGCGCGTTGTCGGGGAGATCAAGACACGCTGCAAGGGGAGTCTCCACTTCTCAATCTCTTTACTTTGTTTTTGTCTTGCTTTATTTTATTTACTACTTTGTTTGCTGCACCTAAACAAAACACAAAAAAATTAGTTGCTAGTTTTACTTTATTTACTGTCTTGCTCTCTATATCAAAAACACAAAAAAATTAGTTACTTGCATTTACTCTATCTAGTTTGTTTAATTTTACTGCTACTAAAATGAGTAATCCTGAAGTTGAAGTTCGTTCTTTTAAGCAACAAGGAGGAGAAAGTTTTAAAGATGCTTGGTATAGAATTAGTAATGCTCATCAAAGGTGCATTAAGAAACACTCCACCACTATCCTTCTTAGGAACTTTTATGTTGGTTTATCTAGTTGGAATAGATATGTTCTTGATACTCTTTCAGGAGGTAATTTCCTAGGTACTCCCGCTTTAGAAGCTAGTTGCATCATTGAGAGTCTAGTTGGAATACCACCTGTTAATGAAGTTAAAACTGAAATCTCTCTTGAAGATGTTATGAAAAAATTGGAAACCATAGAGAAAAATTTTCCAAGTATTGAAACTAAATTAGAAATGTTATTGGATAAAACTGATGAACTTGATAAATCCCTAGGAGGAATTGATGAAAGAATTAGTGTCCTAGGAACTTGTGTTATCCATGATAATCAAACCAATAGGATTGTTGAACTTGAAAAAGCTATGGGAACCTTGGGTTCAACCTTTTCTTCTCTCAAGTATAATGAGAAAGCCTATGTGGGTAAAGAGCAAAAATTCATGTATGCCTCTAAAGTGCCTAAACAAAAGAATTACTATAGGCCTAAAATTGCTAAAACCCCTAGCACCACCATAGAAAATTTAGATAATGGAGCACCTAAAGCACCCTCTGCAACAAGTTGTGTTTGCATGAAAAATAATGATGTTGATGCTTCTACTCTCGATGTTACTTGATTTGCACTTTCTGCGCCTAGCTGAAAGGCGTTAAAGAAAAGCGCTTATGGGAGACAACCCATGTTTTTACCTACAGCAATTTTTTGTTTTGTTGAGTCTTGGAAGTTGTTTACTACTGTAGCAACCTCTCCTTATCATGTTTTTGTGCCAAGTAAAGTTTCTATGTCAAAGTTGATGTTATATTTGGGATTGCTGCGCAGAAACAGCATTGCTGTCTGTCACGAATCTGGGCACAATTCTCTGTAGAAAATTCGAAAAATCTGCCAATTTACGAGCGTGATCCTCAGATACGTACGCAACTTTCATTAGTTTTGAGTTTTTCCATTTGAGCAAGTCTGGTGCCATTTCTAAATTCGTCTTTACGGACTGTTCTGTTTTTGACAGATTCTGCCTTTTATTTCGCATTGCCTCTTTTGCTATGTTGGATTTATTTCTTTGATCCACTAATGTCCAGTAGCATTATGCAATGTCCAGAAGTGAAAATAATGATTGTGTCACCTCTGAATGTGTGAATTATTAATCGTGCACTAACCCTCTAATGAGTTTGCTTGAAGTTTGGTGTGAAGGAAGTTTTCAAGGGTCAAGAGAGGAGTATGATATACTATGATCAAGAGGAGTGAAAGCTCTAAGCTTGGGGATGCCCCGTGGTTCACCCCTGCATATTCTAAGAAGACTCAAGCGTCTAAGCTTGTCCAAGGCATCCCCTTCTTCATCGACAACATCATCAGGTTCCTCCCTGAAACTATATTTTTATTCAATCACATCTTGTGTTCTTTACTTGGAGCGTCGGTTTGTTTTCGTTTTTGTTTTTGTTTGAATAAGATGGATCCTAGCATTCACTTTGTGGGAGAGAGACACGCTCCGCTGTTGCATATGGACACATGTGTCCTTAGGCTTTACTCATAATGTTCAAGGCGAAGTTTCTTCTTCGTTAAATTGTTATATGGTTGGAATTGGAAAATGCTACATGTAGTAATTCTAAACTGTCTTGGATAATGTGATACTTGGCAATTGTTGTGCTCATGTTTAAGCTCTTGCATCATATGCTTTGCACCCATTAATGAAGAAATACATAGAGCTTGCTAAAATTTGGTTTGCATATTTGGTTTCTCTAGAGTCTAGATAATATCTAGTATTGAGTTTTGAACAACAAGGAAGACGGTGTAGAGTCTTATAATGTTTACAATGTGTCTTTTATGTGAGTTTTGCTGCACTTGTTCATCCTTGAGTTTGCTTCAAATAACCTTGCTAGCCTAAACCTTGTATCGAGAGGGAATACTTCTCATGCATCCAAAATCCTTGAGCCAACTACTATGCCATTTGTGTCCACCATACCTACCTACTACATGGTATTTCTCCGCCATTCCAAAGTAAATTGCTTGAGTGCTACCTTTAAAATTCCATCATTCACCTTTGCAATATATAGCTCATGGGACAAAATAGCCTTAAAAACTATCGTAGTATTGAATATGTACTTATGCACTTTATCTTTTATTAAGTTGCTTGTTGTGCGATAACCATGCTTCTGGGGAACGCCATCAACTATTGTTGAATATCATGTGAGTTGCTATGCATGTCCGTCTTGTCTGAAGGATCTATCATTTTAGTGGTTGGAGCATGCAAAATTGTTAGAGAAGAACATTGGGCCGCTAACTAAAGCCATGAACCATGGTTGAAGTTTCAGTTTTGGACATATATCCTCAATCTCATATGAGAATAATAATCATTGCTACATGCTTATGCATTTAAGAGGAGTCCATTATCTGTTGTCCATGTTGTCCCGGTATGGATGTCTAAGTTGAGAATAATCAAAAGCGAGAAATCCAAAATGCGAGCTTTCTCCTTAGACCTTTGTGCGGCATGGAGGTACCCCTTTGTGACACTTGGTTGAAACATGGCATGCGAAGATCCGGTAGTCCAAGTTAAGTAGGACGAGGTGCGGCACTATTAGTATACTATGCGTGAGGCTTGCAACTTGTAAGATATAATTTTCATAACTCATATGCTTTATTTACTACCGTTGACAAAATTGTTTCATGTTTTCAAAATAAAAGCTCTAGCACAAATACAGCAATCGATGCTTTCCTCATTGAAGGACCATTCTTTTACTTTTATTGTTGAGTCAGTTTACCTATCTCCTTCCACCTTAAGAAGCAAACACTTGTGTGAACTGTGCATTGATTCCTACATACTTGCATATTGCACTTGTTATATTACTTTATGTTGACAATATCCATGAGATATACATGTTATAAGTTGAAAGCAACCGCTGAAACTTAATCTTCCTATGTGTTGCTTCAACACCTTTACTTCGATTTATTGCTTTATGAGTTAACTCTTATGCAAGACTTATTGATGCTTGTCTTGAAGTACTATTCATGAAAAGTCTTTGCTTTATGATTCAGTTGTTTACTCATGTCATTACCTTTGCTTTGATCGCTGCATTCATTACATATGTTTACAAATAGTATGATCAAGATTATGATGGCATGTCACTTCAGAAATTATCTTTGTTATCGTTTTACCTGCTCGGGACGAGCAGAACTAAGCTTGGGGATGCTGATACGTCTCCAACGTATCGATAATTTCTTATGTTCCATGCTACTTTATTGATGATACCTACATGTTTTATGCACATTATATGTCATATTTATGCATTTTCTGGAACTAACCTATTAACAAGATGCCGAAGAGCCAGTTGTTGTTTTTTTTGGTTTCAGAAATCCTAGTAAAGAAATATTCTCGGAATTGGACGAAACTTTCGCCCAGGGTCCTATTTTTGCACGAAGCTTCCGAAGACCGAAGAGATAACGAAGTGGGGCCACGAGGCAGCCAGAGGGTGGCCGGCGCCCAAGCCCGGCCGCGCCGACCTACCTCCCGGGCCTGGCCCCGCGTTGACCCTCCGCCTACTTAAAGCTTCCGTCGCGAAACCCCAGCCGAGAGCCACGATACGGAAAACCCACAGACGCCGCCGCCGCGAATCCCATCTCGGGGATTCGGAGATCGCCTCCGCACCCTGCCGGAGAGGGGATTCATCTCCGGAGGACTCTACACCGCCATGGTCGCCTCCGGAGTGATGAGTGAGTAGTCCACCCCTGGACCATGGGTCCATAGCAGTAGCTAGATGGTCGTCTTCTCCTTGTTGTGCTTCATTGTTGGATCTTGTGAGCTGCCTAACATGATCAAGATCATCTATATGTAATTCTATATGTTGTGTTTGTCGGGATCCGATGGATAGAGAGTACTATGATTATGGTGATTATCAATCTATTGTTCATGTGTTGTTTATGATCTTGCATGCTCTCCGTTACTAGTAGAGGCTCTGGCCAAGTTTTACTCTTAACTCCAAGAGGGAGTATTTATGCTCGATAGTGGGTTCATGCCTCCATTGAATCTGGGACAGTGACAGAAAGTTCTAAGGTTGTGGATGTGTTGCCACTAGGGATAAAACATTGATGCTATGTCTAAGGATGTAGTTGTTGATTACATTACGCACCATACTTAATGCAATTGTCTGTTGCTTTGCAACTTAATACTGGAGGGGGTTCGGATGATAACCTGAAGGTGGACTTTTTAGGCATAGATGCAGTTGGATGGCGGTCTATGTACTTTGTCGTAATGCCCAATTAAATCTCACTATATTTATCATATCATGTATATGCATTGTTATGCCTTCTCTATTTGTCAATTGCCCGACTGTAATTTGTTCACCCAACATGCTTTTATCTTATGGGAGAGACACCTCTAGTGAACTGTGGACCCCGGTCCTATTCTTTACATAGCATACAATCTACTGCAATTGTGTTTACTGTTTTCTTTGCAAACATCTTCCACTCGATACGTTTAATCCTTTGTTGCAGCAAGCCGGTGAGATTGACAACCTCACTGTTTCGTTGGGACAAAGTACTTGGGTTGTGTTGTGCAGGTTCCCGTTGGCGCCGGAATCCCTGGTGTTGCGCCGCATCACATTTCGCGACCATCAACCTTCAACGTGCTTCTTGGCTCCTACTGGTTCGATTAAACCTTGGTTTCTTTCTGAGGGAAAAACTGTGCGCATCATACCTTCCTCTTGGGGTTCCCAACGAACGTGTGAGTTACACGCCATCAAGCTCTTTTTCTGGCGCCGTTGCCGGGGATCTGAAGAAAAGTTACACCACGGAGAATTGCCTCCCACGGCAACAGGGGGGCCCTTTAGTCCCGCCTAATTGGTCCCGGTTTGGAAACCGGGACTGAAGGCCCAAATGGACCGGGCCTGTAGCCCCGTTTTCCACTAGTGTATGTATTGAATCTGTATTTGTCAATTGCCCACCTGTAATTTGTTCACCCAGCATGTTAGTTATCTTATTGGAGAGACACCACTAGTGAACTGTGGACCCCGGTCCATTCTTTTACATCTGAATACATTCTACTGTTTTTACTGTTCTTTGCAAACAAACACCATCTTCCACTCGATACGCTTAATCCTTTGTTTTCAGCAAGCCGGTGAGATTGACAACCTCACTGTTACGTTGGGGCAAAGTACTTTGATTGTGTTGTGCAGGTTCCACGTTGGCGCCGGTTTCACCGGTGTTGCGCCGCACTACATTCCTCCACCAACAACCTTCATGTGCTTCTTGGCTCCTACTGGTTCGATAACCTTGGTTTCTTTCTGAGGGAAAACTTGCTGCTGTGCGCATCACACCTTCCTCTTGGGGTTCCCAACGGACGTGTACATCTACGCGCATCAAGCTCTTTTTCTGGCGCCGTTGCCGGGAGATCAAGACACGCTGCAAGGAGAGTCTCCACTTCTAATCTCTTTACTTTGTTTTTGTCTTGCTTTATTTTGTTTACTACTTTGTTTGCTGCACTTAAACAAAACACACAAAAATTAGTTGCTAGCTTTACTTTATTTACTGTCTTGTTCTCTATATCAAAAACACAAAAAAATTAGTTACTTGTCTTTACTTTGTTTGCCTAGTTTACTTTTTGTTTACTTCATCATGTTTCCTCCTAAGTACACTCTAAAAGACATACCGGTAGGCCGAGGGTCTATAATTGGAAGAGATAATATAGAAGATTTTTTCACTCATGTTAGTATAGCTGAAGATTTTGAAGATAGACACTTGGTAGAACTTGCTCCTACTTATGAAATTGTTGTTGCTTCTCTAGTACACATGTTGGAAATTAAATTTGTTAATCTCAATCCTATAATTCAGCATATGTTTCTTACACTCTCTGATATGGAGGAAGGAGAAAAGAAAGATTTTGTCTTAGAAACTCTTCTAAAAGAATTTGGTGGTGTAGCAAGAGAGGCTAGAAAAGTCTTTACTAAATATAAAATGCTTGGTTCTTACACCAACTTTGTTAGTACCCTTGAGAAAATGGACATTGATAGGATAAAGTACACTAATAATGTTAATGATGGAGGGGACATTAAGACATCAATACCTTGCAAGCTTGTAGGAATGTTCGAGGCACTAGAAAAGAATTATGATTGGATTGTTCCCGAAAATTTATTTGATGAGAATAGCAAGCCTAAGAGTAATGAAAAAGGAGCCTCTGAAACTTACATAGATAAGATAACATGCATTGTGGAAGAAACTTCCAACACCCCTGGAGATAATGTTGATGCTCCATCTCTTGAAAATACTTGATTTGCACTTTCTCGCTAGCTGAAAGGCGTTAAAGAAAAGCACTTCTTGGGAGATAACCTATGTTTCATTTTATTTACTGTATTGTTGAGTCTTGGAAGTTGTTTACTACTGTAGCAACCTCTCCTTATCATGTTTTTGTGCCAAGTAAAGTTTTTATGTTAAAGTTGATACTATATTTGGGATCGCTGCGCAGAAACAGCATTGCTGTCTGTCACGAATTCTCGCAGAAGTCTCTGTAAAAAAATCTATAAAATCTGCACATTTACGAGCCTGATCCTCAGATATGTACGCAACTTTCATTAGTTTTGAGTTTTTCCATTTGAGCAAGTTAAGTGCCCTTGCCAGATGCATCTTTACGGACTGTTCTGTTTTGACAGATTCTGTCTTTTATTTCGCATTGCCGCTTTTGCTATGTTGAATGAGTTTCTTTGTTCCATTAACTTTCAGAAGCTTTGTGCAATGTCCAGAAGTGTTAAGAATGATTGTGTCACCTCTGAATGTGTGAATTTTGGTTATGCACTAACCCTCTAATGAGTTTGCTTGAAGTTTGTGTGAAGGAAGTTTTCAAGGGTCAAGAGAAGAGGATGATATACTATGATCAAGAAGAGTGAAAGGTCTAAGCTTGGGGATGCCCCGGTGGTTCATCCCTGCATATTTTAAAATACTCAAGCATCTAAGCTTGGGGATGCCCAAGGCATCCCCTTCTTCATCGACAACATTATCAGGTCACTTCTAGTGAAACTATATTTTTATTCCGTCACATTCTTATGTTCTTTACTTGGAGCGTCGGTTTGTTTTTATTTTTGTTTTTGTTTGAATAAAGTTGGATCCCACCATCCTTATATTGGAGATATTACGCTCCGCTTTTTCATATGGAACACTTGTGTTCTTAATTGTGCTTTAATGTTCATGGCGAAGGCTTATTGCTTCGTTAAATTGCTATTTGGTTGGAATTGGAAAATGCTGCATATGGTTTGCCAATTTGGCAATTGTTTGAGTTCTCATAGATCATGTTTAAGCTCTTGCATCATGTAGTTTAATCTATTAATGAAGAACTACCGTAGAGCTTGTTTAATTTGGTTTGCATGATTGGTCTCTCTAAGTCTAGATATTTTCGGGTAAAGTGTTTGAACAACAAGGAAGATAGTGTAGAGCCTTATAATGCTTGCAATATGTTCTTGTGTGAGTTTTGCTGTACCTGTTCATACTTGTGTTTGCTTCAAACAACCTTGCTAGCCCAAACCTTGTACTGAGAGGAAATGCTTCTCGTGCATCCAAACACCTTGAGCCAAAATCCATGCCATTTTTGTCCACCATATCTACCTATTATGTGGTATTTCCTGCCATTCCAAAGTAAATTACTTGAGTGGTACCTTTAAAATTTCATTCCTCTACCTTTACAATATATAGCTCATGGGACAAATAGCTTAAAAACTATTGTGGTGATGAATATGTAGTTATGTGTCTTAGTTCTTATAAGTTGCTTGTTGAGCGGTAACCATGTTTTCTGGGGACGCCATCAACTTTACCTTTGTTGGATATCATGTGAGATGCTATGCATGTTCGTCTTGTCTGAAGTAAGTGGACTTCATGATCAAATGGTTTGAGTATGCATATGTTAGAGAAGAACATTGGGCCGCTAACTAAAGCCATGCATCATGGTGGAAGTTTCAGTTTGGACATACAACCTCAATCTCTTATGAGAATATTAACTGTTGTTGAATGCTTAAGCATTAAAAGAGGAGTCCATTATCTGTTGTCTATGTTGTCCCGGTATGGATGTCTAAGTTGAGAATAATCAAAAGCGAGAAATCCAATGCGTGCTTTCTCCTTAGACACTTGTACAGGCGGCATAGAGGTACCCCTTTGTGACACTTGGTTGAAACATATGTTATGCGATGATAATCCGTGTTTCCGAGCTAAGTAGGACAAGGTGCGAGCACTATTAGTACTCTATGCATGAGACATGCAACTTGTAGGAAGTATTATGCATAGCACATATGAATTATTACTACCGTTGACAAAATTGTTTCTATGTTTTCAAAACAAAAGCTCTAGCACAAAAATAGTAATCCATGCTTCCCTCTGCGAAGGGCCATTCTTTTACTTTATTGTTGAGTCAGTTTACCCACTTCTTTCTATCTTAGAAGCAAACACTTGTGTTAACTGTGTGCATTGATTCTTACATGTTTACTTATTGCACTTGTTATATTACTCTATGTTGACAAATATCCATGAGATATACATGTTACAAGTTGAAAGCAATTGCTGAAACTTAATCATCCTTTGTGTTGCTTCAATTCATTCTACTTTGAATTTATTGCTTATGAGTTAGCTCTTATGCAAGTCTTATTGATACTTGCTTGAAAGTACTATTCATGAAAAGTTTTGCTATATGATTCATTTGTTTAGTCATTATCTTTGTTAGCAATCTTTTGTTCAGATCACTCCATTCATCTCATATGCTTTACAATAATGTTGATCAAGATTATGTTGGTAGCATGTCACTTCAGAAATTATTTGTGTTATCATTTACCTACTCGAGGACGAGTAGGAACTAAGCTTGGGGATGCTTGATACGTCTCAAACGTATCTATAATTTCTTATGTTCCATGCTACTTTTATTACAATACTTGAGTGATTTACACATACTTTACATCATTATTATACATTTTCCGGCACTAACCTATTAACAAGATGCCGAAGGCCAGTTTGTCTGTTTTTGGTTTCATAAATCCTAGTAAGGAAATATTCTCGAATTGGACGAAATCAACGCCCAGGGGCCTATTTTTACACGAAGCTTCCAGAAGACCGAAAGGGAGACGAAGTGGGGCCACGAGGGGGCCACACACCAGGGCGGCGCGGCCCAAGCCCTGGTGATGTCTACGGGTGCTTCTATTCTTGTAGACAGTGTTGGGCCTCCAAGAGCAGAGGTTTGTAGAACAGCAGCAAGTTTCCCTTAAGTGGATTACCCAAGGTTTATCGAACTCAGGAGGAAGAGGTCAAAGATATCCCTCTCATGCAACCCCGCAACCACAAAGCAAGAAGTCTCTTGTGTCCCCAACACACCTAATAGGTGTACTAGTTCGGCAAAGAGATAGTGAAATACAGTGGTATAAATGAATATGAGCAGAGTACGAAAATAGTTGCGGCAGTTGATGGTAGTAATATTGCGGGAAGTAAACATGCAGTAGTAACACAAGTAAAAACAGCAAGCAGTGATAGCAGTATTTAGGACCAAGGCCTAGGGAATAGACTTTCACTAGTGGACACTCTCAACATTGATCACATAAAGAATAGATAAATGCATACTCTACACTTTGTTGGATGATGAACACATTGCGTAGGATTACACGAACCCTCAATGCCGGAGTTAACAAGCTCCACAATTAATGTTCATATTTTAGTAACCTTATAGTGTAAGATAGATCAAAAGACTAAACCAAGTACTAACATAGCATGCACACTGTCACCTTCATGCATATGTAGGAGGAATAGATCACATCAATATTATCATAGCAATAGTTAACTTCGCAATCTACAAGAGATCATGATCATAGCATAAACCAAGTACTAACACGGTGCACACACTGTCACCTTTACACACGTGCAGGAGGAATAGAACTACTTTAATAACTTTGCTAGAGTAGCACATAGATAGTAGTGATACAAAACTCATATGAATCTCAATCATGTAAAGCAGCTCATGAGATCATTGTATTGAAGTACATAGGAGAGATGAACCACATAGCTACCGGTACAGCCCCGAGCCTCGATGGAGAACTACTCCCTCCTCATGGGAGCAGCAGCGGTGATGAAGATGGCGGTGGAGATGGCAGCGGTGTCGATGGAGAAGCCTTCCGGGGCACTTCCCCGTCCGGCAGGTGCCGGAACGAGACTCCCGTCCCCGCATCTTGGCTTCGCGATGGCGGCGGCTCTGGATGGTTTCGTGGTTTCGTCTACCGTGGCTTCCTCCGTAAGGGTTTTCGATGCAGGGGCTTTATATAGGCGAAAGGGCAGCGTCGAAGGTCGAAGGGGCGACGACACCATAGCCGGCGCGGCCAGGGCTCAGCCGCGCCACCCTATCATCCGGGCCCACAGGCCCTCCTCCGGCGGCTCGGGTGTTCGATGCTTCCGGCAAAATAGGAACCCGGGCGTTGATTTCGTCCAATTCCGAGAATATTTCGTTACTAGGATTTCTGAAACCAAAAACAGCAGAAACAGAACTGGCACTTCGGCATCTTGTTAATAGGTTAGTTCCAGAAAATGCACAAATATGACATAAATTGTGCATAAAACATGTAGGTATCATCAATAAAGTAGCATGGAACATAAGAAATTATCGATACGTTGGAGACGTATCACCTGGCCGCGCCGGCCTGTTGTGTGGGGCCCTCGCGTCGCCCCTGACATACCCTTCCGCCTACAAATAGCCTTCGTCGCGAAACCCCCTGTACCGAGAGCCACGATACGGAAACATACGAGAGGCCGCCGCCGCCAATCCCATCTCGGGGATTCAGGAGATCGCCTCCGCACACCCTGCGGAGAGGGGAATCATCACCGGAGGGCTCTACATCATCATGCCCGCCTCCGGATTGATGTGTGAGTAGTTCATCCTTGGACTATGGGTCCATAGCAGTAGCTAGATGGTTGTCTTCTCCGCTTGTGCTATCATTGTTTAGATCTTGTGAGCTGCCTAACATGATCAATATCATCTATTTGTAATGCTACATGTTGTGTTTGGCGGGATCCGATGAATAGAGAATACTATGTTAAGTTGATTATCAATCTATCATATATGTGTTGTTTATGTTCTTGCATGCTCTCCGTTGCTAGTAGAGGCTCTGGCCAAGTTGATACTTGTAACTCCAAGAGGGGGTAATTATGCTCGATAGTGGGTTCATGCCTCCACTTAATCTGGGACAGTGACAAGTTCTAAGGTTGTGGATGTGTTGCTACTAGGGATAAAACATTGATGCTTTGTCTAAGGATATTTGTGTTGATTACATTACGCACCATACTTAATGCAATTATCCGTTGTTTACAACTTAATACCGGAAGGGGTTCGGATGATAACCTGAAGGTGGATTATTTAGGCATAGATGCATGCTGGATAGCGGTCTATGTACTTTGTCGTAATGCCCTGATTAAATCACATAGTAATCATCGTTGATATGTATTGAATCTTTATTTGTCAATTGCCCGCCTGTAATTTGTTCACCCAGCATGTTAGTTATCTTATTGGAGAGACACCACTAGTGAACTGTGGACCCCGATCCATTCTTTTACATCTGAATACATTCTACTGCTTTTACTGTTCTTTGCAAACAAACACCATCTTCCACTCGATACGCTTAATACTTTGTTTTCAGCAAGCCGGTGAGATTGACAACCTCACTGTTACGTTGGGGCAAAGTACTTTGATTGTGTTGTGCAGGTTCCACGTTGGCGCCGGTTTCACTGGTGTTGCGCCGCACTACATTCCTCCACCAACAACCTTCACGTGCTTCTTGGCTCCTACTGGTTCGATAACCTTGGTTTCTTTCTGAGGGAAAACTTGCTGCTGTGCGCATCACACCTTCCTCTTGGGGTTCCCAACGGACGTGTACATCTACGCGCATCAAGTAGATACAAGTAATTTAAGAACAAGCAATAGCACAATCATGAATCAATCAATAATAATTTTGGGACTATGCACATTGCACTAAGAATGACAACTATGCTCTCTTAATTGGTGCATAAAGTAGAAGATGAAGACTCAACATAAAAGTAAAAGAGAGACTCTTTGCAGAGTAAGCAAGATAAACAAGTTTTATAAACCTTCCAAAAAGTATGGTACTGTTGCCTGCCAAAACCCACCGGCGAGAAGCGACGGGCAACACGGAGAGCCGGGAGGCTCCCAGGACTGCTGGTGGGCCCTGGTCCCTGGGCGACGGCCCGCAATGCTCCGGCACACGTCCGGCTATTGCGGCGTGCCACCTGACCTATACCTGGTCAGGAAGGTGTTGATTGCTTCAATTAGTTTCCTGCATGGTAGACACGTAAACATTAAATGAGCCTCGATCGGCTCTCAGGTTTCCCGTGAATCGGCTCAAAGAGCCGATTAACCCATGGTTCATATTGGATCTACAATGACATGGGGATCCTGCTTTATCAATACTAAGTTAAATCAATCTACGACAGTTTAGGGTTTTCACCGCATAACCGGAACATCCTACACGTAGTTGAGCCTGGCAGATACGAAAGATAACAGAAAACTAACCCAAAAAGAGGCCTAAAAACCAACACGGGGTCGATTCCCGGAACATCCCTTCTTGGATCGGCAAACCATACCTTACGCACTACTGGATCGTTCAACCCGTTTGCAAGGCCTAACCATGCGGATATCAAACTAATCCTTGAAGAACAAGAAACAACTATAACAGATCAATCTACTAAATAAAGACGAAGCAGGATGCTGCCCTTACACCTAAGATAGGTGCAAAGGCAGCTAGATATTCAGGGGCAGCACAACTAAGCAAACATATCAGAAAAGCATCGATGCAAGCCCCAAAACACCTATGATAAGCAGTATTACTCGCCATCAACAAGGCTTCAGTACGAGCAACACCAAACAACGAATAAACCGATACTGCCTAGATCGCAAGATGCGATCTAGGCAGCATGATGCTTACCCGGGAGAAACCCTCGAAACAAGGGGTGGCGATGCGCCTAGATTGTGTTTGTTGTGAACGTGATCGTCCTCCTTTCTCAATAACCCTAGATACATATTTATAGTCCGTGGACTTTCTATCTTTGGAATAAACCTAACCGTGTACGAACCAAACTCTATCTCTTAATCTATTATATATTAAAAGTAAAATAGGGTGAACCAGGAGGTAGATAAATAGCTAGAAAATTCCACGTTAATTAGAAAATACCAGCCCTTAATCTGGTGGACCTTAAAAATTATGAATACGTGACCGTCTGATCTATGTAACAAATAGAACATGGTGGGCCTAAGAAAATTTCACGTGTCACATGTACATGTAGATGTTCATGAAAAGAAATTACGCCTGCCTCTCAATCTCCACAAAAATATGCACCGGTGAAACAAATCACTTTTCCTTAAATCAAACATATGCCTGTCAATCTCAACAAAACTTACCATGTTGTTAGGAGCTCTCACGATTAAACCTGAAGTTGGATAAAACAGATTGGTCCGTCCTTTCCATCATGCTAGGCATGCATATCTTCCATCTTCATCCCTCGCGGTCAAACCTCAAGGATTCATTGGCGTCAAGCAGAACAAGCTTCAGATCCATGTTGTAGCATCGTGCCGCGGCTTTACAAAATTCTGGTGGTGCCGCTACATGCCTTCCTCATGCTGTCGCTGATTTTTTGCCGGCGTATTCGAGTACATCTGCAGAGCGGATCTCCGCCTTCTACGCCCCTCGGCGCCACCGCCTTTTACGCCGTATTCGCGTACGTCCGGCGCCCGTCCGCAGTGACGACACTAGATGCCATCACTTCTTACGCCTCCAACTCGGGTTAGATCAGCTAGCACACATCTGGTATCTGTACTAAGAGATGAAGGGATCGGAGCTCAGGTTTGGTCTTTTTTTTCTTCCTTAATACTGGCCCGTTACTCATGTTATAATTTTGTCTTCTCACGATGATGCATGGTTGAAATCAGTACGCAAGCTTAATGCATGGCTGAATTCTTGATGCACAATTTCAGATATGCGTGAATTTGTTGACTCGACTGAACTACCATAATTATAGTACTTTCAATTTTGGTAAGGCAGAACCGTAGTATTGCGGCGGGCCGGCCGCGCTGCAGCGAGCCTACGGCAGACGCGGCGACAGGAGTGAGCTTCATGGCTCCGCCAGCAACTCTGGCTTCCATGTCTTCAGCTTGGTCTATGAGTATAGTTACGAGGTGTTCAGCATGGTTACAAACTATTAAACAAATTGAGCTTTTCATTGAGATGAATTAAGATCGATTCACAACTTCCCTTTGCTTGCGTCACAGTTGATAGGTGGATTGCATTATGTAAGGAACAATTGGATTGTTGGGACTTCTGAATTGTTTGATTTCTTTATCTGCAGACTTGATGATCTTCCATAAATATCAACTCCTAGGGACGTTCCTTCAAAATAAGGTACTATTAAACAAAGTACCATGAGAACGGAGAACCAGGTTTAATATTATGAATATATATATGCTGACTGATCACTTCAAATTATGTTCTTCATATTTATCTTAGGATCCAATTTTTAATGTATTTTTTTATTTAGAAAACAATCTAGATGTGGTCTTATAATTAATCGCATACTCTTGATATGTCTTAAGTTAAATTTTATTAATTTTGACCATGTTCATAGAAAGTAGCAGCCTTTATTATATTAATAGAGTCATGTTCACATTTAGTTCAATAGTATAGTAATCTGATGTCATGTATGTTCTTATTTTTATGTAAAAGTTTTGTCAAATTTAAAAATATTTGAGTTACAAAAAAGAAAACATACGCTTATTGGCAGACGTAGGAAGTAGTTCAAAGTCTATTTTTGCCTCAACAATTTCATGTGGACATCCCTGAAGAACTGGACCATGGCGGGTGTTGCGCCTTGAATAGACTCGGTGGTCAAGCAGATGCACCGTGAACGGTGGTCGTTGCCTGTGCTAATGCAGATGTTGATCACACGCAAATTCCATGTTGAAAGGCAACCATCTAACGGCACGTTCCTCTCCATGTGCGAAGCGGGGCGTCTGAACATTCAAGCCACGCATGCATGCATTTTATTAATCCATGCACCATGCATATGCACTGATGCGCATGCACGCATGAGAATGCAATTGGTTGATCACTAGGATGTGCAGGACAAACTTAGCCACAGCTTCATATTCTAAACTCCTGTCAATGTCTTTATGTAAGTAAATATTTTTATGTGTTGCTGCCACCAAAATATCAATGGAGAAATTCAACCGACAATGAGTATCTTCTCACAAGAAGTGACCTGACATGGTTATATGTTGGCATCAAGAGACTAGATTTGATGCCCTTTCATTTATATATTTTGAATTCCATCATTCATTTTTCTATCAAGATATTTGATGATTTCTCGAATTATATAGCTAGAAAATTTTCATCTAAATCAGTGTACTCTGTTCAAAGCTGAAATTTCTAATTTCTAGAAAAGGGAAAACATATATCAAGTATAGCCTTTTGAGAGAACATCATGTAGTGGTACGACGACACTTCTAAGTAGAACTAATGATCAAATGGTAGAACTGTAGGCTGCCATCGTCACAGACCTATCTAACTTTCACCTGGGCTGTCATATATAATATCATTTCAATGGAAAAACAAATTAGTGTCATTTATTTCAGTTAAATAATCTTTCATTGCCCTTACTTCATTAATTAATCATCCATAAAAACAAATAGCTAAAATTGTACATTGGAGATATTTCATGCCTAGAAACATTGTGTATTTCATTTTGCAACAAGATGTGTAAATGGGGGTACGAATAATCTATATAGGATGCAAACAAGTCCTTTAATGTTTAATTTGCATGTCTCTGATTGTGGCGAATAATCTGTCATATTCACATTGTCAGCCAAATGTTTTCTAGAAGTATGGTTCTATAACCACTTGCATTCATCCATAAAGTGCACGTGTTTTTAGCCGTGATATTTTCTTCTGAATTTATGATCACATGATATAAGAAATCAAGTATGCTATACGTATATATACAACACAATCAACCGGAATAAGTAACCATGAATCTGTACAACTATAAAATGGAATGAAAGACACACCAAAACACATGGAAAAAAGCTACTTCACGTATTTATCTAAGCATTATAGGATGATTCCGTCGCACTCATACATACTGCAATATTGTTAAAATATCTTCATAAATCTAAAGATGCGTCATCAGACCATTATAACTGTTGTGTCCTCTATATCATGGTAAATCATGATTATTGATGGGCCATACAAATTTATTCCTAGGTACATATAATATCAATGACTCACAATATTCACTTTAGCTCTACTGAGTGCTAAAATGTGGCATACATCTTTCACATATCGCATAATGTAGGAAATGCAAATTTATATGCAACATTTTTGACAACCTAAAGATGATGCCCTCGCATTTGCGAGGGCCACGTGTCTAGTTCTAAACTAAAATGCGATCTACCATAATGTACAGATACACGGGCAATCTAGCCCAAATTCTCGTACGAGGCTGATGACCCACAAGTATAGGGGGTGTATCGTAGTATCTTCGATAAGTAAGAATGTCGATCCCAACGAGGAGCAGAAGGTGTTGACAAGTAGTTTCGATGAAGGATTCACTGTAAATGCTCACAAACAAGTATTCAAGGAGTTTTGATGTAACAGATGAATAAAGTACGAGTAAGTAAAATGCGAGAGAAATAATTGCAGCGAGTGGCCCAATCCTTTTTAGCACAAAGGACAAGCCGGTTTGTTTACTTATAATGACCAAACGTTCTTGAGGACACACGGGGATTTTAGTCTAGTGCTTTCGCTTCATGTAGCTAAATAATCTTCATTGTTTTGATAAGTGTTGTGTGGGTGAACCTATGCTAATGCACCGCCCTTCCTAGGACTAATACATACTTGTGATTATACCCCTTGCAAGCATCCGCAACTACAAGAAAGTAATTAAGATAAATCTAACCACAGCCTTAAACTCTGAGATCCTGCGATCCCTCTTGCATCGATATACTAACGGGAGCTCAGGTTTCTGTCACTCCGGCAACCCCGCAATTAGCAACCGAATACAAGATGCACTCCCCTAGGCCCATAAATGGTGAAGTGTCGTGTAGTCGACGTTCACACGACACCACTAGAAGAATGACACCACAACTTAAATATCATAACATTGAATATTACTCAACCATAATTCACTACTAGCATTTAGACTTCACCCATGTCCTCAAGAACTAAACGAACTACTCACGAGACATCATATGGAATACAATCAGAGGTGATATGATGATGAATAACAATCTGAACATAAACCTTGGTTCAATGGTTTCACTCAATAACATCAATAACAAGTAGAGAATAACACCGGGAGAGTTTCCCCTATCAAACGATCAAGATCCAACCCAAATTGTTACAGCGGTGACGAGGTGCAGCGGTGGTGATGGCGGTGTAGACGGTGGAGATGATGATGATGATGATGGAGATGATGTCCAGCTCGATGACGATGGCGATGGCGTCGATTTCCCCCTCCGGGAGGGAATTTCCCCGGCGGATTCCTGCCCGCCGGAGAGCTCTTTTCTCTCTGGTGTTCTCCGCCCGCAGAGGCGGCTGTAACTCCTCGTGAGGTACCCTCTGTGGCTTAGGTTTTCGAGACGAAGGAGTACGCGAAGAAAAGGAGGCGAAAGGGGTTGTGGGGCTGCACCACAAGGTGGCGCGGCCAGGCCATGGGCCGCGCCGCCATGGTCTGGGCCCACCTTGGGTCCCCTCTTCTCCCCCTTCTGGCTCCCTCCATCATCTGGAAAATAGGAATTTACGTGTAATTTCCTTCCACGCTGATCTTCCGAAATATTGCGTTCGACGGTGCTTTTTCCAGCAGAATCCTGGCTCCGGTGCTTGATCCTCCAATAATGATGAAACATGCAAAATAGATGAAATAACATAAGTATTGTGTCCCAATATGAAATATATCAATGAATAACAACAAATTATGATACAAAATAGTGATGCAAATTGGACGTATCAACTCCCCCCAAGCTTAGACCTCGCTTGTCCCCAAGCGAAACTGAGCTCGATAAACAAGACCACATGTTTATGGAGTGAAGAGTCGATAAATAAAATACGGACAAGAAGCATCATATTCATTCACACAAGACATTCTAGTAAACAACTCCCTCATATAACTCATCTTGAAATAAGTAAAGAGAAATCACAAGTGAAGGTGCATAAGAAATCATAAATGGTTATGGCAAACTTTGTTCTTGGTCAGAGAACTACTAACGGATTGCTCTTCTAGGCAAAGCTTTCATATTAGAATTTATATAGCTGGGCTTTCATATTCAATCATAACAATCTCTTCATAATCATTGATAACTTCAAAGTCATATTCATTCAGATAAAATTTTGTACTAAACAAGAAAGTATAAAAGACATGATTAACTGAATCATAGCATAAATGATTGGTTCACAACAACTCAATTGCTTGCTTGAGATAGAGGGAAATAGGTTTACTGACTCAACATAAGAGTAAAAGATAGGCCCTTCGCAGAGGGAAGCAGAGATTAAATCATGTGCTAGAGCTTTTCAAGTTTTGAAATCATATAAAGAGCATAAAAGTAAGATTTTGAGCGGTGTTTGTTGTTGTCAACGAATGGTAGCGGGCACTCTAACCCCCTTGCCAAACGAACCTTCCAAGAGCGGCTCCCATGAGGGACGGCATCTCTACCAGCAAGGTAGATCATCCCCCTTCTCTTTTGTTTACACATGTATTTTAGTTTTATTATGGATGACACTCCCCCAACCTTGGCTTTCTCAATCCATGGCTAACCGAATCCTCGGGTGCCTTCCAACATTCACATACCATGGAGGAGTGTCTATTGCAAAATTAAGTTGCTTACTGATAAATCAGGGCAAAACATGTGAAGAGAATTATTAATGAAAGTTATTAATTGGGGCTGGGAACCCCGTTGCCAGCTCTTATTGCAAAATTATTGGATAAGCGGATGTGCCACTAGTCCATTGGTGAAAGTCCGTCCAACAAGATTGAAAGATAAAACACCACATACTTCCTCATGAGCTATAAAACATTGACACAAATAAGGAGTAATATAGTTTGAATTATTTAAAGGTAGCACATGAAGTATTTACTTGGAATGGCAGAAAATACCATGTAGTAGGTAGGTATGGTGGACACAAATGGCATAGGTTTGGTCTAAGGTTATGGATGTATGAGAAGCATTCCCTCTCGATACAGGTCTTTGGCTAGCAAGGTTTGATAGCAAGCATAAAGTTTGAGGGAAACAAACAAATATACATATGATAGAACAATCATGCATCTTTCTCATAAGCACAAGCAATTTTAACTTCAGAATACTAAACTCATTAGCATAGAGATAATAGAGTAATATATCTAAGTGTATTTCTCTCTTCTATTTAAACATCAGGGTGTTGTTGCTATTGACCAATGCTAAGTTTGCCAAAACCAAATAGATTTACTTGATGCTCCCAAAGTGATATCAATACTCATGTCAAGAGTAATCATATAATGGAGATTGCAAACTAAAATAAGGTGTGCAAAAAGTAAATGATAAGACTTCTCATTAATATTCCATAATGATAACTCACACCAACGGATACATAGATAACCAACTAAGAGAGATACTTCCACATTGCATACTATTCCATATGATAACTTCCCTACTCATGATATGACACTACTTGATAGTAAAAGATAAAGGTAGTGATGATGTGATACCGCGGCACTCCCCCAAGCTTGGAACAAACCAAGGGGATGCCAATACCGATGATGAATTACTCCTTCGGTGATGATGGCGAATCCTTGCCATCATCAGACTTCCATGGAAGAGGCTCTCCATCAACAAAAGACATCTTGGTCTCCGGAAACCTGAAACTAGCAGCATGACTTATGCGCTTAAACCTGTTTTCATACTCACAGTTTTGATTATGAACATCATAGAGTTGAGCTTGGAGTTTGTTGGTGGTGTCGTGAAGTGAGAAGATATCGTCCCACAACTTCGCAGTCTCCTTCTTGTGTCCATCAATGAGTTCAGACACAATCTTGTGAAAGATGTCCACTTCACGCTCAGCCATCTTCTTGTAGTTGAAGACCTCTTGTTCCAGTTTCTCCATCCTGTCTTCCAAACTCCCTTCTCCCTTAGGACCCTGGACATCTTTGATCTGCAACTCTCCATCCACGAGCAGCAATTCTTTGGGGTGCATCTTCAGCTCGTTCATGTACGGGTTGACGACGTCCTCAAAGAAGCTGTCCTTCTGAGTTCCCGACGAGGACATGGTGGATCTAGATCCGAAGCAGATCCTGGCAGAAAACAGCTCGAAACAAAACACGACGAGAAAACGATATACGGACCTCCAGGGGTCCGGGGGATTATATAGCAAATATTTTTACGATAAAAGGAAGGTTCCAGGCCGAAAACGAGTGGAAAAGGGACGACGAGGGGCTGTCCCCATAGGTCGGCGCGGCCAGGGTGGGGCCCGCGCCGGCCTATGGTGACGGGCCCTCGCGCGTCTTTTCCACTCCGTTTCGATTCCGTAATTTTTCATATTTTCCAAAAACAGCAGAAATATTGTTCGGAAAGCTAAACGCGGACTTTTTATTACCTGTACTGTTACCTATTTGTCGTCGTGGTGAACGAGCAGATGCCATGGGATGGCTTATCTTGGGGCCGAATGGACGCTAGAGGATTCGGGGGAGGGTTTGTGACTAGATGGACGAACTTCCGGATGCTTTCCTCAAGAACATGGCCAGGGCCAGAGGTAGAAGAAGAAAGACACAAGGACGAACTCGCTCTAGATCACCATGTTCATTGATCTCAAGATAGGTTACAGGTTTCTTCTCTCTCTGTGGATCGCGCATGTACAAGAAGCTGCCCCCTCTCCTTATATAGAGGAGAGGGTGGCTTACAGAACAAGAAACCCTAATGGGATCTTTGACTAGACAAACTACTTTACAAAGATACTTTATAAAGCTACTTTAATCACAGATGACGCCGGGGTCTTCTTTAAACATGAAGGATGACGCCCTCCGGCTTCTTTGACCGTCATCCTCCTCCTTGTCTTCTAGTCTTCGTTTAAAGCCACTTTGCTTAGCTCATCCTTGTCTTTTAGCTCCTGACGGAATCTTGGACCAGTCAGCCGGCATGTTCTTCCTTCCGTCATGCCGGTATCTTTCCTTCCTGGTTCCGGCATACCCCTCTTGGGGATACCGGCTTAGCTTACTTAGCCAAACTCTATTTTCTTATTCCGGTATGAATATTAAACCGGTATCTTGAAGGGTGAGACCATCCGGTATGGCACATCTTTGGCATACCGGGGGTCATCCCCCCAACATTAGTCCCCGAAGCTGGTATAGTCTGGCGGATTCTATCCAACAGACCATGCCAGGTTTTTGTATCTTGGATACCGGTTTAACTTCCTTGGCCCTTGGCTCAAATCCGGCATCTTTGCTCGGACTCACGCTTTCTCTCTTCTCTAGACATTCTCCGGCATCTTACTCTCCGGTATCTTAGTCTTTAAGTCTCTCCTCGACGAGGTCGAGAATATTTCGGGTTCTGTGCCTGTCAGAGACATGCGCACTGTGACTGTCGCGCCAGTGTCAGTTGTCACTTCGTATTGACACTTGCGCGCGCATTTAATGCACCGCTCCGGATCCCACTCACCGCTTCGGATCCCATGTGTATCTCCGTGTGGCTTTCTCTTTTCCACGTGTATCTCTGTGACACGTGGCGATCAGCGACGCGAACCGTCGCGGGCCGCGAGGCAAACCGCACAGGCCCAGCGGTTTTCGGCCCACCTTCTCTCTTCTTTATAAGCTCAACTGCCCCTTCTTCTTCCTCTTCTTCGCATTCTCCTTCCTTCGCGCATAGAGTTCTTCGCTCCTGCGCTCCTTCACCGCACTTCGTCAGCCGTTGCTCGCCTGAGTCCCGCCGCCCGGTGAACTCACGCCGCGCCTTCGCCGGACCTTGTCGTGTGGAGAGCTTCTGCGGCGCCTTCTTCTCACGCGCTGCATTCGAGCTTCTTCTTGGCCTTCACCGCCTCGCCGTCGGCAGAGCTCGCCGGCGACCGCGGGCCTGTTCTCTCGCCGGAGAAGTTCTTCCTCATCAACTGCGATACTCCAGGTCAGTTCAAATCTTGCTCTATTTGCCATTCGCTCGCTTTCCAGATCTGGGGTCTTTGGTGTTCTTATTTCTTCCTTTTTCTCTGGTTTTTCTCTTACTCGTAGATCTTCGCGTGTGGGTCAAGTGTGGGATTCTTGTTTCTTTGCCTCCTATCCAATGTCTGACGAGGAAACTTCTTCCGCGTCTTCCTCTTCTTCCTCCGCTAACCATAGCAAACGATCTTCCGGCGAATCTACACCCTCAGATTCGATGAGGGCAGATTCCGGCAAACAGCAGGAATCCGGTAGCCAGCAAGGCTCTGGCAGCCACCAAGAGGCCGGTAGTCCTCAAGATGCCGGTAGCTCTCAGGAGGCCGGTAGCTCCCAAGATGCCGGCAACTCCCAAGATGCCGGCAGTCGCCTAGAATCCGGTAGCTCTAGCCAAGCATCCGGCAGCCAAGTTGGGACGAGTAGCTCTGGCGAGGCTTCAAGCAGCTCCAGCCAATCTTCCGGCGAGGAGCCTTCCCCAGTCACACGCGGAGCTTGGATGGGTTCCAATGTTACTGAATACGAAATAGATTGGCTGTACCGGTCTCGTCGGATTCCGGAAGGAGTCACTTGCCGGATTCCCGATGATGAACTAATTCCGGACCCCGAGCCCGACGAACGTGTTGTTTTTCTTGCTCACTTTGAGCGTGGCTTTGGCCTTCCTCCTTCTTCCTTTTTCCTTGATCTTCTAGACTTCTACAAGCTCCAACCTCACCATCTTCCAGGCAACTCTATCTTTTACCTTTCTTGCTACACCACCTTCATGGAGGCCTACATCGGCATACGTCCCACTCGCGAGACGTTTGCCCGCTTCTTCGCCCTTCGGATTAATTCCGTTCAGGGCAAAGATATTCCTCCACCCAAGCCCCCCGTTCAATGCGGGTCTTGCATCATCAGCAAGCGTCAAGGGAGCCCCTTTTTCGAGTTCTCCGGCCTGGAGTCTTGCCGGTTATGGCAAGGGACGTTTTTCTATGTGAAGAACAACGGCCCCGCAGATCTCATCTGCCTGCCTCCTTTTGATCCGGCGCCGCCCGCGAAAACCAACTGGAGCTACAATCCGAAGGAGTCTCACAACGAGACCAACCGGATTATACGCTTCATGAAGCAGAAGATGAAGGACACCGGCATCTGTTCTGACGATATCATCCGCACGTTCATATCGCGCCGGGTACTTCCTCTGAAGCGCCGCGCCCATAGGATGAGCGAGATGTACGGTCCTGGCGATCCTACCAAGATCACGGGCCTGCCTCTTAGCAAGAAGGACGTTGTCCTCAAGGCCAAGCAGATTTGCCAAACTGCTATGCGCTTTAACTGGAAATGGGGCCTGCTTCCCTTCAGCACTACTAACCCTCCGACCCAAGAAGTAAGGGACTATGCGATCGGGGTTGTTTCTTGCCGGTAACCTTTTGCTTTTGCTTATTTTCTTTTTCATGTTTCAGGCCAAGGACCGCTTCCCCCTCATCGAAGCCGAGCGGCGAGGATCTTGCCGGAAGCGCGCCCTCGACTCCTTCGACCCAGATCCCCTCATATTTTGGAAGGATCTGAAAATGGGCAAGACCCCGGCATCTCGCCTGGGCCGGTCTCCGCCAAAGCCAACCGGGTCCGCCGACGACCTGGAAATGCTTGAGGTATTTTCTTTTCCGGTTTCTTTTATTCTTCCGCTATCATTTTTCCTCGAACTCCTTCTTAGCCTCATCCAATTTACAGATCCATGAGCACGTGCCGCCCCTGCGCGCCGAGGCCGGCACGGAGTTCGTGGACAAGCTCATGGCCCAGGGCCAGAAGAACAAGCGGCCGCCATCTGACGATGGCTCCAGCCAGGCCCCTCCCTCCAAGCGCTTCCGGACTGAAGAGCTGGGGGAGAAGAAAGTTGGCGTGCGCCGCTACGCGCGCAAGCAGATGCCAACCGCTGCCGGGTAAGTTTTTATTCCCTGACTCATCTCTTTTTTGCTAAGTTCTTTTTCCGGTTGCTTTCTTCCAACCATCTCTCTTTTTTCTCTTTCAGCCCTGCGCTCAAGCTCGGCTCAAGACCCTCGGGCTCTGAAGGTTCCGCAAGGACCTCAACCCCTCCTCACTCAAGCCCGGCACCACCTGGTGCCGGTAACATCTCTGCCTCCCTCTCGGGGGGCACAACAAGTTCGGGGCGTGCGGCCCCTACATCTTCTGATCACCGCACGGAGGAGGATCCTTCCTTCTTCCTCGAGAACCAAGACACCGGCACCAGCAACATCGGTGCCGGAGAAGAAAAAGCTGCCGGGCAGGCGGAGCCTCCAGCTCCTCCTGTCCTTGAGAAAAAGACAAGTCCCGCGCCGGAATCCTCCGCGCCGGGAAGCTCCAACTCGGGTGGTGCGTCTACCGCGCCCCCTTCTCCACGGACCATCCTCATGCCGCCGCCAAGTGCTCCCGGCGCCCAGCCTTCCGGGGCTGCTTTTGCCGCGCCGCCGCCCAAGACCTTCAGGTCTACTAAGGGGAAGGCGACGGCTCCCGGCACCTCCTCTGCAGGCCAGCAGCCCCTGGTGCTGCACGTCTCCAAGGCCGCCCAGAACACTGTCGCCAAGGCCACCGGTCTCCTTGGCCGCATAACTGACTTCAAGCGCCGAGGCCAGGATCTGGGGCACCTCATGCCTTACGCCCAGAAGTGGAACGCCGCGGATGTCACTCCGGCGACCCGCGGCCTGGGCAAGGACAGGCAGCCGGCACCTGATCCCATTGGGAACCGCTCTGCCGAGGAGCACTTCACGCGGCTCCGCTGCGCCGTGAAGGAGCTGGACAGTTCGTGGTACGACGCCACGAACAACGTGATGGTGCGTTTTACTATCTTTTCTCAATTGCCGATTTCCTTTCTTCCGGAGTCTTTCAGCTTTTACTTTCATGCCGGTTTCTCTCTTGTCTATCTTCCCAGTCCCCGAGTTTTGTGGTGAAAGCGTAGCTTTTAGGGCAAAACTTAAACTTTAAAAACTTAGCGCGAAACCGGCACTGCCAGTCCCCGAGTTTTGGGTTAAGAACTTTGTTCTTAGCGCGAAACTTTACCTTAGAACGCGCGAAACCGGCACTGCCAGTCCCCGAGTTTCGGGTTAAGAACTCTGTTCTTAGCGCGAAACTTTTCCTAATCTTTTTGCTTTGAACAGCTCACGGCTGATGCTCGGAAGACCCTCTTTGAGGAGCTCTTGTGGGAGCATCGGGAGCTTGTGGAGGCGCATGACAAGTGCCAAGGTATACTTTTGTTCTGCCGGCATCTTTCTTACCGGAACCTTTTTTCTTTCTAACACTTGTAACTTCTTCTTGACAGTGCTCCCGGAAGCTTCCATTGATGCCCTCAAGGAGCAGCTCGCCAATGCCCAACGTACGACTTTGTTACCGGGACCTTTTTTCCTTCTGCTAACTTGTCTTTACTTTGAATTTTACCAACACCTTGTTGTTTACACCTTCCTTTCCGGCTCACAGGGGAGAAGGAGCAGCTGATCAAGCAGCATCAGGAGGAGCTGAGCGCCCAGAGGACCAGCTACCAGGAGCTCAAGTCCCAGCTTGTCCAGCTGGGTCTTGACCATGCCAAAGCTCTCGAGGCCGCTGCAGCTGACGCAGCGGCTAAGATGAACGAGGCCCTGGAGAACGCTAGCGACGCCACCGTGGTGCTGCAAGCTGAGCTGGAGGAGCTGGCCAAGGCCCGGAATGCTGCCGAGGAGAAAGTCGCGCGGTTGGAGGAGGAGCGCAAAGAATGCCATCAGCTGATCCTCCAAACCGACAACCTTGCCTACCGTAAGCTCTCCGATTAATGCACACAAACCATTTTTCCTCCGGTCTCATTTTCTTTTCGCTATCTTTTCATCCGGTCTCTTTTTCTTCCGGCTTCTTTTCTTTCCGGATTCTTTTCCTTAGCCGTTTTTCTTCTTTGCACAGGCCTCTTCCCGGACTCCCAGACCCATGCTGTGAAGAAGGTCAACGCGCGCCGCACAGCCCAGGGCCAGGCGAACCTTGCCGTGCCATGGACACCCCATGACCATCTGGTCGCGCTTAACGCGCGGGTGTCCCATATGCGCGCCATCGATCGCAACCTATCGGACATTCCTGAAGTAGCTTCCCAGCTCTACAGGACTCTCTGGCCTGGCGAGGTGGTGCCGGACACTTTCTCCTTGATCAGCGATCGCCTCAAGGGCGCCGGCAGGAGGATCCGCGAATGGCAGTGCTCTGCCGCCCGCGCCGGAGCAGACTCTGTCCTCCGCGTCGCCTGCTCTTGGTACCCGGAGCTCGACCTGGATGCCCTTATCGGCGTGCGCGAAGGCGCGGAAACCGACCTGGATCCGATCCTTGCCGCCAAACGGCAAGATCGCGCGTACCGGATCGCGGAGTACGCCGAAATGCGCACCTTCATCCCTCCTCCCCATGGCGTCGAAGATTTTCTTGACGAGGAGGGAGATGAAGCCGAGGAGGAGCCCCTGGACGATGCTGGTGCCGGCGACGCTCCCCCTGAAGCTCCTGCTGCCTGATTCTCGGCTTCCAGACTTTACCTGTCATGCCCTTGGCCCTGTGTGGCTTAAAACAATCTTTTGTTAAATTCTGCCCCGGTATGCCGGGGCTTATGATGTAAAACTTAAGTCCGCTTATGGTTGTCGTACAACTTCTGTGCCGGTAGGCTATACCGGTAGCTAATTATCTTTAGTTTGTCTTAGCATTTTCGCATTTGGTTTTGCCTTTATCCTGCACTTGCAAAGATTTTCAAACTGTTTCTGCATCCAATTAGATGCACATCTGGCTCTTTTGCCTTGGCTCTGCCTGCCTTCTCTGGGCGCTTTGGCGTATGAGCACAAGGTTCTTTCACCAAACAAGCATTTTCTTGAACTTAGAAATAATTCGAAATTTTGCAAAAAACCGGTATGACCGGGGTTAGTTAAATTTTTCCGAATTGTTCTTTCCCGGTTTCCCTCTCCACAATTCATGTGCTTATCCCCTACCGGTTTATCTTGCTTGCCATGAAGCCAAGTTATGGACAGCAGCAGAGTCGAAGACTCCGGTAGGGTTTAGCACATTACTAAACCGGAAAGAAAAAGCGTTCAATAAGCAACCGGCAACAGAAAAAATAGACATGTTCCATGCAATTTAAACAAGACAAGTCCCCGAGATTCATTCGAGGTTCCGACATCTTTTATTCATAGCATGTAAGGTACAAAAAGGAACTTCTTACACCACAACTTCAAGAGTAGAAAGGACGCAACAAGGCTACGTTCCATGGGCGCTTGGTCTCGTCTCCGGATCTGTCCGCCTTTCCCTTCTTCCATTCCTGCGCATCGATTAGGTAATATGCATCGTTGTGGAGAGCTTTGCTCACAATGAAAGGTCCTTCCCATGGGGGTGACAGCTTGTGCCTGCCTTCAGTGCGCTGCACCAGGCGTAGCACCAGGTCTCCTTCTCGGAATACCCTCGGGTTTACCTTCCGGCTGTGATAGCGTCGGAGGTTTTGCTGGTAAATGGCTGTTCTTGCCAAAGCTAGCTCTCTTGCTTCTTCTAGCAAGTCTACATCATTTTCTCTGGCCTCTTTTACCTCTTCTTCGGTATAGAGCTGCACCCTTGGTGAGTCATGGAGGATGTCGGTTGGTATGACCGCTTCTGCTCCATAAACCATGAAAAATGGGGTGTATCCGGTGGACCGGTTCGGAGTTGTTCTTAGACTCCAGAGCACCGACGGTAGCTCATCGATCCAACATCCCGGCGACTTTTCCATTGCATCAATGAGCCTTGGTTTGATACCGGAAAGTACCAAGGCATTTGTTCTTTCAACTTGGCCGTTGCCTTGTGGATGCGCTACTGAGCACAAATCCAGCCGGATGTTTTTACTTTCACAGAACCGTTTGAACTCTCCTTGGGCAAAGTTTGTGCCATTGTCAGTTATGATACTGTGCGGGTATCCATACCGCAGGATTACATCTTTCAAGAATTTCACTGCTGTGTGGCCATCACATTTTGCGATAGGCTTCACTTCCAGCCACTTGGTGAACTTATCCACCATTACCAAGATGTGGGTCATGTTTCCCCTTGCGGTTTTGAAAGGTCCAACCATGTCTAGGCACCAAACGGCGAAAGGCCAAGTTAGCGGTATGGTTTTTAAGCCGGATGCTGGGGTATGGTTTTGCTTAGCATACCTCTGGCAGCCATTGCATTTCCTTACCAAATCCTCAGCATTGTCCAAGGCTGTGGGCCAGTAGAACCCATGCCGGAACACTTTTGCTACCAACGCTCTTGAAGAAGCGTGATGCCCGCATTCTCCTCGATGAATCTCCTCAAGCATTTCTTTTCCTTCTTCCGGCTCCACACACCTTTGGAGGACACCGGTAACACTTCTTTTGTACACCTCGCCATTGATGATGGTGTAAGCTTTGGACCTTCTCTGTATCCTTCTTGATTCATTTTCGTCAACCGGCAAGGTGCCGTTGATCAGGAATTCCTTAATAGGTTCGACCCAAGATGGTGCCTCTCTAACCACAAACACCGGCATGTCTATGTCCATGCTGTCCACAAGCATTGCCTCTTCCGGCACGGGCGTTGCAGTCCCCGAGTTTACCGGTGCAGTCCCCGAGTTTACCGGAGCAGTCCCCGGGTTCCCTTCGTCAACCTCCATTGGCACCACATGTGACTCCGGTACAAAAATTGATTCCGACTCCGGACTTGGCTTGATTGATGGAACTCGCAAGTGCGCCAGAGCTATCCCGGGAGGAATTTCTTGCCTGGATGAGCCTAACTTGGATAAAGTATCCGCGGCCTCATTTTCTGCACGTGGCACATGGTGGAACTCACATCCTTCGAAGAAGCCGGCAATTTTTTGCACATGGAACCGGTATGAGGCCATGTTGGCATCTTTTGCGTCCCAATCTCCGGAACACTGTTGCACCACGAGGTCTGAATCACCATAACAAATGATCCTGAGTGCCCCTATTTCTTTTGCAACCTTGAGTCCATGTATCAGAGCCTCGTATTCAGCGACATTGTTTGATGCCCTGAAGTGCACTTGTAAAACATACCGGAGGTGATCTCCCTTTGGTGAGGTGAGTACCACACCGGCACCTAGGCCCTCCTTGAGCTTGGATCCGTCAAAATGCATCTTCCAGTACTCTATTTTGTGTTCTGGCGGCTTGTATTGTATCTCCGCCCAATCGACCAAGAAATCAGCTAAAGCTTGCGATTTTATGGCATCTCTTCTTTCATATACCGGCACATACGGTGATAGCTGAATTGCCCATTTTGCAATCCTGCCGCTGGCATCCTTGTTGCCCATGATATCGGAGATGGGTGCCTCGCTCACCACTTTCATGGGGTGTTCCTCAAAGTAATGCTTGAGTTTCGTGGCGGCCATGAACACACCATAAGTCATTTTTTGAAAGTGCGGATAGTTTTGCTTTGATGAGGAGAGCACCTCGCTCAGGTAGTATACCGGCCTCTGGACGGTTTTTCCTTCCTCTTCTCTTTCCACCACAACCACAACACTAACCACCCGGTTCGTTGCCGCTATATAAAGCAACATAGGCTCTCTTTCCAAGGGTGAGGCCAAAATCGGGGCCGTCACAAGCATGTTTTTCAATTCTTTAAACGCCGCGTCTGCCTGTGTGGTCCAGACGAAAGTATCCGATTTTCTCATCAAAGCATAAAGCGGCAAGGCCTTTTCTCCTAGCCTGCTTATGAACCGGCTTAGCGATGCCAAGCTTCCGGTAAATTTTTGCACATCTTTCAGTTCTCGCGGAATGGTCATTCTTTCTATCGCTCGGATTTTTACCGGATTGACCTCAATGCCCCGGCTTGACACAAGGAAACCAAGCAGCTTGCCGGCAGGGACACCAAAGGTGCATTTTGCCGGATTGAGTTTCATCCGGAACCGCCTTAGGTTATCGAATGTTTGCCGGATGTCATCGATTAGGGTATCTTTTACCTTAGTTTTTATCACGATATCATCCACATAGACTTGCACATTCTTTCCGATTTGATCGAACAAGCATTTTTGCATACAGCGCTGGTACGTTGCACCAGCGTTGCGCAAACCAAAAGGCATAGTAACATAGCAATAAGCCCCGTGCGGGGTAATGAACGCAGTTTTTATTTGATCTTCTTTTTTCAGAGGGATCTGATGGAAGCCGGAATAGGCATCCAGAAATGACAACAACTCACACCCAGCAGTAGAGTCAATCACTTGATCGATTCGGGGCAAAGGGAAAGGATCTCTTGGGCAAGCTTTGTTGAGGTTGGTGTAGTCGATGCACATGCGCCACACCTTGGCAAGTTGTGCCTCCAGGTTCTCATCTTTTTTCTTCTCAACCAACACCGGATTGGCCAGCCACTCTGTGTGCGTGACCTCCACGATGAAACCGGCTACCAGCAGCTTTGTTACTTCTTCTCCAATGATCTTCCTCCTATCTTCAGCGAACCGGCGCAAAGGTTGCCGCACCGGCTTAGCATCCTTTCGGACATTTAGAGAGTGCTCAGCCAGCTCCCTCGGAACCCCTACCAAATCATCAGTAGACCAGGCAAAGATGTTCCGATTCTCACGGAGGAAGCTGACGAGCGCGCTTTCCTATGCTTGGCTGAGGCCGGCACCGATACGGACGGTGCGCTCTGGGTAAGCCGGATCCAGCACAATGTTCTTTGTCTCATTTGTCGGCTTGAATGTCGGTGAGTCCAAGCTTCCACTCATTGCCGCTAAGCTCAACTTTGAGGACTGAGCCAGCGCAACAGCAGTTTGCATTCTCTTTTTCTCCTCCGCGATCACCAGCGATTCCGCTAGGTTCGATCCGGCAGATGCTGTTTCCATTGAGACTTTGTAGTTTCCCACCACAGTTAGTGGTCCACGAGGTGCCGGCATCTTCATCTTGAGATAAGCCGTATGGGTTGACGCCATGAACGCTGCCAAGGCCGGTCTCCCCAACAAGGCATGGTATGGACTATCTAGGTCCACCACCTCAAACTCAAGGTTTTCCACACGACAATTATCGCGTCCTCCAAACGACACATCCACCCGAATTTTTCCTATCGGGGCACAAGACAAACCGGGAACAATCCCATGGAAAGTTGTGTGAGTTGGCTGCAACATGTTTTCTGTTATGCCAAGCGTACGCATGGTGTGCTTGTACATGATGTTTATGCTGCTACCATTGTCTATCAGCACCTTGCTGAATTTTACTCGAGTTTCCGGCCCCTTCATGATTGGGTCCACCACGAGAGCGTATCCACCCGGATTCGGCATGACTTTGGGGTGATCCTTGAACGACCAGGTGATTTCCTGATCTGACCACAGCATGTATTTTGGAACTGCCGGCATCACGGCGTTTACTTCCATGGAACGGCGATGCACGCTTTGCCTGTCCATCGGCTCTGTGACAAAGACAACCATGCACAAGTGTGGGTCTTCATAAACATTCCGGCCTAAAGGTGCCGGTGGAGGTGGCTGGTCATTATTTTGCTCCACCCGGTTAACCTGCTGGTACTGCTGCCTGTTTGGCTGTACCGGTAAGGCGTTTGCTCCGGTAAGCGGTGGTGGAGGTGGTAACTGTTGCTGTTGCTGCATGGGGCCCCCTGGCGCCTGCGCATCTTTTACCGCTCCTTTCTGCATCAAGAACTTGGTCCAAGAACAATCCTTCGTCAAATGATTTGACGGGTGATCCGGATTCGGTGTGTGCCACCGGCAAGGCTGGTCCATGGCGGCTTCCATGGTGTACTTCACGGGTTCCTGCCAGTTCTTTTTCTGGCCCCAGGGTTTCTTTTCTACCCACTGCTTCTTAGGACCCGCCCACGGCTGCGATCCGGTTTTTTGTCTCTGACTGCCGCTGGCGTCAGAATTTTCTTGCACGGCAGCAACTTGCTGAGATGCGTATCTTCGATCTGGGAAATCTTCCCTCCTTTTGTTGTTGCGGTTATCCCGGTACTGCTGCTGGTGCGGATTCGACTGCTCCGGCTCAGCTTGTACCGCCGGCTGCATTGGGTCTCCCAATGCATAGCTGTCTGCCACACGTATCATCTCTGCTAGAGTTGTGGGCATGCTTCTCTGCAGCCTTTGCCACAAAGGTGATCCTCTCCGGCATCCTTGACTGAACCAAGCAATGGCTTGTGCCTCAATCACTCCTTCACATGTGTTTCTCATTGAGTTCCACCGGGTGAGATAATCCCGGTCTGGTTCTCCTGCACGCTGTTGGCACAGCGCAAGCTGTTGGGGCCGGTTTGGCCTCTTGTAGGTGCTGCTGAAATTGTTCACAAATGCTTCCTCAAAGTCCAACCATCCGTTAATACTTCCTGCCGGCAAGTTGTTTAGCCAGATCCTTGCAGGACCCACAAGGTAAGACGGTATGATTCTTACCGCCCAACGCCGGTTTACTCCACCACCAGCCACGTAAACTGCTGTGACATAATCTGTTAGCCAGTCTTCCGGCTTGGTCGTACCATCGTACGTTCTCGTGTCTCGGGGCAACTGGAAATTGCGCACCGGTGGTTCTTCTCTCATGATCCGAGGGCCAAAACACCTTGGACCAGGAGGTCCTTCACATTCAACTATCGCAGATAACCGTACTCTGTCTAGCCTGTGCCTCGCATCCCGGTCTGGCAGACATCTTTCCCCTAGGCGTTCTCCCAAAGGGTTCCGGCGGACTCTTGTTCGTTCCGCCTCGGAATCTGATTCATCGTATTCTTCCAGTTCCGCGGCCCTTGCTTGCCGGTACCCTGGTGGTGGCATCTCTTCATCCACACACGCCACTCTTGCGGCTTGATAATTTTGCCCGGTTTCATATCTACCGGCATGATTGTTGCCGGCATAGCCTCCCTTGGCATAGCCCCGATCTGCCCCTTGGCTTTTTCTACCGGCATCATATTGCCCGGCTTTCTGTTTTCCGGCAAGAACTGGGTCATACACAGTCATCTGCCGTGCATTCTTTTCCTTTCTTTTGTCCGGATGAGGCGATGATGCCTGCCCCTGGGACTTGCTTCCGGCATTCTTTGTTGAACGCGCGGATTTTGAGGCCACTGCCTCGTTCAGCTTAGCCAGCTGCTCAGCATTTTGCTGCTCAATGGTTTTCAACAGCTCTTTCACACGCTCTTGCTGCTTTGCCAACTCATCACCAGAAAGAGATTCACACAACTCTACTGCAGCTTTAGCGGCCTTTATAGTTTTATCCGGACTACTGTACTTAGGCTTTTCTACGATGCTTACAGATACAGATGCGCTTTTGCCGGCAAGAACTTCTTTACGCAAATCCTGATCTAAATTGCGAGCTTTAAGCCGGTTTTCCGGCATCCTAGCAGCATGAGCACTAACTGAAGCAAAGCCATGAGCAGCATTGTACTCACGTAGGGTCAGGTTCAGCTCGCGCTGCGCCCGGATGATGTCGGCGCCGCCGGTAAGCAGGGCCTTGCGCGTGGCCTCCAACTCCTCCTGAGCCTTTGCCGGGTCGATGTTCTGCGCGATGGGCGTGGCCAGCGTGTTCATCGCCGCTTGAAGAGGTGTTGCCGGTGGTGCTGACGATGCTCCCGCGACGCCGGCGTCACGCTCCAGCGGTGGCTTTGCCGGGCGAGTCGATGCCGCACGTTCAGCTCCTTCTTCCACAGCTCCCTTGCCGGTGTTGACCGCACCAGCCATCATGACCTCCACGCTGCCGGCGGCGCGGCCAGCACACAACCATCTTGGCGGATCCGGCGCCACCAACACCGGCGAGAGGTGCTGGCGCACAGGGACGGTGCCGAGGTAGACGCGGATGCTGCCGAACTCGATGGTGCGGCCGTTCTGCGGGAACATGCCGCCGTTGGCGAAGCAGCCAGCGTTATCGTTGATGAAGTCGATGTTGTAGAGGCTTTGCACGAGCGCGGACACCGTGCGCTCGCCGTTGACGTCGAGGATGCCCGCCCGAATATGAACTCCAGCAAGCGCCACTTCATGCCCCACGGTGGGCGCCAACTGTCGTCGTGGTGAACGAGCAGATGCCATGGGATGGCTTATCTTGGGGCCGAATGGACGCTAGAGGATTCGGGGGAGGGTTTGTGACTAGATGGACGAACTTCCGGATGCTTTCCTCAAGAACATGGCCAGGGCCAGAGGTAGAAGAAGAAAGACACAAGGACGAACTCGCTCTAGATCACCATGTTCATTGATCTCAAGATAGGTTACAGGTTTCTTCTCTCTCTGTGGATCGCGCATGTACAAGAAGCTGCCCCCTCTCCTTATATAGAGGAGAGGGTGGCTTACAGAACAAGAAACCCTAATGGGATCTTTGACTAGACAAACTACTTTACAAAGATACTTTATAAAGCTACTTTAATCACAGATGACGCCGGGGTCTTCTTTAAACATGAAGGATGACGCCCTCCGGCTTCTTTGACCGTCATCCTCCTCCTTGTCTTCTAGTCTTCGTTTAAAGCCACTTTGCTTAGCTCATCCTTGTCTTTTAGCTCCTGACGGAATCTTGGACCAGTCAGCCGGCATGTTCTTCCTTCCGTCATGCCGGTATCTTTCCTTCCTGGTTCCGGCATACCCCTCTTGGGGATACCGGCTTAGCTTACTTAGCCAAACTCTATTTTCTTATTCCGGTATGAATATTAAACCGGTATCTTGAAGGGTGAGACCATCCGGTATGGCACATCTTTGGCATACCGGGGGTCATCCCCCCAACACTATTCAAAGTCGAGTTCTGGCGGACTATCAATTTGCCCTTTAATGAAAGCCTCCGGTGTTTCCACTTGAATAATATCAACATCAACATTATAAGAATCACCCGAGATATAATGCTTGAGTCTTTGTCCATTCACCACTTGTGTGGCATTGCCTTGGAGAGAGCTAATTTTAATTGCTCCTGAACGATACACCTCCTCAACAACATATGGTCCTTCCCACTTCGAGAGTAATTTCCCTGCAAAGAATCTGAGACGAGACCGATACAATAGGACTTTATCCCCAATATTAAACTCTCTTTTGATAATCCTTCTATCATGCCATTTCTTAACTTTTTCTTTAAAGAGTTTAGCATTTTCATAAGCTTCACTTCTCCATTCATCTAGAGAACTTAATTGCAGCAACCTCTTATTACCGGCTAGTTTTGGATCTTTATTTAGTTCTCTAACAGCCCAATAAGCTTTGTGCTCTAGTTCTAGAGGTAAATGACAAGCTTTTCCATAAACCATTTTATAAGGTGACATTCCCATAGGATTTTTATAAGCAGTTCTATAAGCCCATAGTGCTTCCTTCAATTTGCTAGCCCAATTCTTTCTAGATTTATTAACAGTCTTTCCCAAAATAGATTTAATCTCTCTATTTGATAATTCTACTTGACCACTAGTTTGAGGGTGATAAGCAGCAATTCTATGATTAATACCATACTTAGCAAGAGTTTTTCTAAAACCTCCATGAATAAAATGAGAACCTCCATCAGTCATAATATATCTAGGTACTCCAAATCTAGGAAATATAACATCTACAAGCATTTTTATAGAGGTCTCACCATCAGCACTCTTTGTAGGTATAGCTTCTACCCATTTAGTAACATAATCAACAGCGACAAGTATATGAGTGTTACCTTCTGAAGAAGGGAAAGGACCCATGAAGTCGAATCCCCAACAATCGAATGGTTCAATAACAAGAGTATAATTCATAGGCATTTCATTGCGTCTAGAGATATTACCAACTCTTTGACATTCATCACAAGATAAGATAAACTTCCTTGCATCTTTGAAAAGTGTTGGCCAATAAAAACCTGATTGTAGAACCTTTTGTGCGGTTCTATCTCCAGCATGATGTCCTCCATAAACACTACCATGACATTTACTCAATATCTCCTGTTGTTCATATTCAGGAACACATCTTCGCATAATACCGTCCACTCCTTCTTTATATAAGTGTGGATCATCCCAAAAATAATGCCTCAAGTCATAAAAGAATTTCCTCCTTTGCTGAGCTGAAAAGGTTGGAGGCAAATACTTCGAAACAATAAAGTTAGCATAATCAGCATACCAAGGGCTCTCTCGCGAGCTCACCTTTATTACAGCCAATTGTTCATTTGGAAAACTATCATTAACAGGAACATGATCATAAGCAATATTTTCCAATCTAGACAAATTATCAGCAACAGGATTATCAGCACCTTTCCTATCTATAATATGTAAATCAAATTCTTGCAAAAGAAGTACCCATCTAATAAGCCTTGGCTTAGCATCTTTCTTTGTCATAAGGTATCTAATTGCAGCATGATCAGTATGAATCGTGACTTTTGAATCAACAATATAGGGTCTAAACTTGTCACAAGCAAAGACTACAGCTAACAATTCTTTTTCAGTTGTAGCATAATTTCTTTGAGCAGCATCAAGAGTCTTACTAGCATAATGAATAACATTTAATTTTTTATCTACCCGCTGTCCAAGAACAGCGCCTACAGCAAAATCACTAGCATCACACATAATTTCAAAAGGCAAATTCCAATCAGGAGGTTCAACTACAGGAGCAGTTGTTAAGGCTTTCTTTAGAGTTTCAAAAGCTTCCTTACAATCATCATCAAAAACAAAAGGTACATCTTTTTGAAGAAGATTAGTAAGAGGCTTTGAAATTTTAGAGAAATCTTTAATAAATCTCCTATAAAACCCAGCATGACCAAGAACACTACGAATACCTTTAACATCCCTCGGATAGGGCATCTTCTCAATTGCTTCAACTTTAGCTCTATCAACTTCAATACCTCTCTCGGAAATTTTATGTCCCAATACAATTCCTTCATTAACCATAAAGTGGCATTTCTCCCAATTAAGAACAAGGTTAGTTTCTTCACATCTCTGCAAAACTTTTCGCAAGCAATTATCAAAAGAATTCCCATAGACAGAAAAATCATCCATGAACACCTCTACAATACTCTCGCAAAAGCCATGAAAAATAGCAGACATGCATCTTTGAAAAGTAGCAGGAGCATTACATAAACCAAAAGGCATACGCCTATAAGCATAAGTTCCATAAGGACAAGTGAACGTGGTTTTCTCTTGATCTTTAGCTTTAACAGCAATTTGTGAAAACCCAGAATAACCATCAAGAAAGCAAAAATGAGTATTTTTAGATAACCTTTCTAGCATTTGATCAATAAAGGGTAAAGGGTAATGATCTTTCTTAGTAACTTTATTAACTTTTCGAAAATCAATGCACATTCTATACCCTACAACTATTCTTTGAGGAATAAGCTCATCATTATCATTAGGCACAACAGTCATTCCTCCTTTCTTAGGAACACAATGCACAGGACTAACCCATCTACTATCAGCAATAGGATATATAATACCAGCTTCAAGAAGTTTTAATACCTCGTTCCTTACCACCTCTTTCATCTTCGGAATTAGACGACGCTGATGTTCAACAACAGGCTTTGCATCATCTTCCATATTAATAGCATGTTGGCAAATAGAAGGAGAAATCCCCTTCAAATCATCAAGAGTGTAGCCAATAGCTCCTCGGTGTTTCTTCAATATTTCCAATAACCTTTCTTCCTCAATCTCTGAAAGCTTAGAACTAATAATAACAGGATATATTTTCTTATCATCAATATGAGCATATTTAAGATTATCAGGTAAAGGCTTTAAATCAAAAACAGGATCTTCCTTTGGTGGCGGTGTTGTACCCAAATCTTCCACCGGTAAATCATGCTTGAGAATAGGTTGACGAAGAAAAATTTCCTCAAGCTCATCTCTTTCTTTCCTAAAAGCTTCACTTTCGCTATTCTCCAAATGTTGCTGCAAAGGATTATTAGGAACAAGAACAATAGATGCACACTGCTCCATTTTAAAATCATTACTAGGCAAGTCAGCTTTATAAGGAGTTTTGGTAAATTTAGAAAAGTTAAATTCATAAGGTTCACCAGCAAATCTAGTCAAAATTTTCTCTTTCTTACAATCTATAATAGCTCCACAAGTATTTAGAAAAGGTCTACCAAAAATGATAGGACAATGATCACTAGCAGCAGAACCAAGTACCAAAAAGTCAGCAGGATATTTAATCTTACCACATAGAACTTCCACATCTCGAACAATACCAATTGGAGAAATAGTTTCTCTATTAGCCAGCTGAATAACCACATCAATATCTTCAAGTTCACAAGAATCAATTTCGTGCATAATCTCCGTGTAAAGCTCATAAGGAATAGCACTAACACTTGCACCAATATCACATAAACCATAATAGCAATGATCACCAATTCTAACAGATAACATAGGAACACTAACTTGTTTGGGTTTATTAGGATGTGAAACAATATTAGAAGCATCTTCACAGAAAATAATATGACCATCCTCCACATTTTCAGTCACAAGATCTTTAACTATTGCAACAGCAGGTTCAACTTTAATTTGTTCTTCAGGTTCTTTAGGTTTCTTTTCACTTTTATGAACCGCACTATTTATAACAGAATACTCTTTCATTTTAGCAGGGAAAGGAGTTTTTTCAATATAAGCTTCAGGAATAACATGATCAACAGTTTCAATCACTACACATTTGTTTACAGATGAATCAATTTTATCTTTATACGGTTCATGATACTTATCAAAATTCTTCTTAGGCAATTCATAATGAGAGGCAAAAGCTTTGTAAAGATTTGCAACAACTTGGGAATCAAGACCATATGTAGCACTCATATTACGAAATTTATCAGTATCCATAAAAGCTTCAATGCATTTATAATCATAAATTATACCCGATTCTCTATCTTTGTCGTTCTCCCATCCTTCAGTATTTTCTTGGATCCGATCAAGAAGGTCTCTTTTAAACTCTTCATTCTTGCGTGTAAATGATCCAGAACAAGAAGTATCCAGCAAGGTCTTGTCTTGAAAATAAAGTCTTGCATAGAAATTATCAATAATAACATTACCAGGAAGCTCATGAATGGGGCATTTGAGCATTAAAGACTTCAATCTCCCCAAGCTTGGGCAATACTCTCTCCATCATGAGGCCAGAAATTATATATGCGGTTCCGATCTTTGTGAATTTCACTTGGAGGATAGAATTTAGAATAAAATAAAGGCACAATGTCCTCCCAATCAATAGAATCACCATTCTTCAGCAATTTATACCAGTGCGCCGCTTTACCAGACAGCGATATAGTGAATAGTTTCTTTCTAACTTCATTCATAGCAATACCTGCACATTTGAATAACCCGCATAATTCATGCAAAAACAGTAAATGATCACCAGGATGGACAGTTCCATCCCCTTCATAGCGGTTATCCATAACACGTTCAATAATTTTCATAGGTATTTTATATGGTATCACTTCCTCACCTGGCGCTTCATCCACTACCGTTGCAGTAGTAGTAGATTTCCCAAATAGAAATTGAAGAGAAGATCTCTCCATAATGACTTATAGCAGCAGGCAGAAATAAAATCAGCACAAACAGTAAAGGTTTTCCTTACCAATTCCACTTACCAATAGCGCTTCACTCCCCGGCAACGGCGCCAGAAAATAGTCTTGATGACCCACAAGTATAGGGGGTGTATCGTAGTATCTTCGATAAGTAAGAATGTCGATCCCAATGAGGAGCAGAAGGTGTTGACAAGTAGTTTCGATGAAGGATTCACTGTAAATGCTCACAAACAAGTATTCAAGGAGTTTTGATGTAACAGATGAATAAAGTACGAGTAAGTAAAATGCGAGAGAAATAATTGCAGCGAGTGGCCCAATCCTTTTTAGCACAAAGGACAAGCCGGTTTGTTTACTTATAATGACCAAACGTTCTTGAGGACACACGGGGATTTTAGTCTAGTGCTTTCGCTTCATGTAGCTAAATAATCTTCATTGTTTTGATAAGTGTTGTGTGGGTGAACCTATGCTAATGCACCGCCCTTCCTAGGACTAATACATACTTGTGATTATACCCCTTGCAAGCATCCGCAACTACAAGAAAGTAATTAAGATAAATCTAACCACAGCCTTAAACTCTGAGATCCTGCGATCCCTCTTGCATCGATATACTAACGGGGGCTCAGGTTTCTGTCACTCCGGCAACCCCGCAATTAGCAACCGAATACAAGATGCACTCCCCTAGGCCCATAAATGGTGAAGTGTCGTGTAGTCGACGTTCACACGACACCACTAGAAGAATGACACCACAACTTAAATATCATAACATTGAATATTACTCAACCATAATTCACTACTAGCATTTAGACTTCACCCATGTCCTCAAGAACTAAACGAACTACTCACGAGACATCATATGGAATACAATCAGAGGTGATATGATGATGAATAACAATCTGAACATAAACCTTGGTTCAATGGTTTCACTCAATAACATCAATAACAAGTAGAGAATAACACCGGGAGAGTTTCCCCTATCAAACAATCAAGATCCAACCCAAATTGTTACAGCGGTGACGAGGTGCAGCGGTGGTGATGGCGGTGTAGATGGTGGAGATGATGATGATGATGATGGAGATGATGTCCAGCTCGATGACGATGGCGATGGCGTCGATTTCCCCCTCCGGGAGGGAATTTCCCCGGCGGATTCCTGCCCGCCGGAGAGCTCTTTTCTCTCTGGTGTTCTCCGCCCCGCAGAGGCGGCTGTAACTCCTCGTGAGGTACCCTCTGGCTTAGGTTTTTGGGACGAAGGATTTCGCGAAGAAAAGGAGGCGAAAGGGGTGGGGCCCCCAGCCACAAGGTGGCGCGGCCAGGCCATGGGCCGCGCCGCCCTATGGTCTGGGCCCACCTTGGGTCCCCTCTTCTCCCCCTTGGCTCCCTCCGTCATCTGGAAAAATAGGAATTTACGTGTAATTTCCTTCCACAGTTGATCTTCCGAAATATTGCGTTCGACGGTGCTTTTTCCAGCATCCTGGCTCCGGTGCTTGATCCTCCAATAATGATGAAACATGCAAAATAGATGAAATAACATAAGTATTTTGTCCCAATATGAAATATATCAATGAATAACAGCAAATTATGATACAAAATAGTGATGCAAATTGGACGTATCAGAGGCCGATTCAGAAACACTTTATGTGCATATCCTTCAAGCCCATCTCAATCACGGCCCACCTTCCGATTTGGCTAAAATCTGGTGATAACACATGCCCCCCTGGTTTTGGCAATAATAATTCCAAAACCACTCTGTTTTCCTTCATCGGGTCACGCGTTGCAGAGCAGAACCGTTACAGTGCCCTTTCATCATGATGCCTTGCCTTCTCAACTTCTCAGCACTGCACGATTTGACAGTTTTGGCACCGCATCCTCGAAACTGCCACAGCATTGAATCATCTTTCACTATATCCCCTTTATTTAAACTCATCCGAGCAGTTCGCCTCTTCACTCCCCTGTTCCGCATTAGCCATCGGCAAAAAACCCTTCTCCACAGCCATGGATTCCTCCTCTGCCTCTTCAGGCCTCTCCTTCCAATCCTCCTCCTCCAGCGAGCTAGAGCCGGAGTTCGACCTGACGGCGGCTACGAGGCCCTCGCCCCACTGTGGTGGGACGAGAGGGACTGGGACTCCTCCGTCGGGTCGGAGGACGACGAGTCTCTGACCGACGGGGAGGACAACCTCCAATTCATCGTCGACGGGGAGTTGGAGGAGGAGAGCGATGACGACCTCTTCTCATGGGGTGCGGACCTCTCCTCCGACGAGGAGGAAGAGGAAGCGGAGGAGGACTCCTCCTCCGAAGAGTACCCGCCGGCGAAGCGCTTCCGCGCGGGTCGGACGACGACGACGACGAGGAAGACGAAGCTCCCGCCGGTGGCTTCAACAGTAGCGACGAAGACGTCGCCGGCAAGACCGACAAGGGACGGCGACGGCCCTTAGATTAGGGCCTACTAGTATAGGGCTAGTAGTAATTTAGGTAGTAGATGATCCTTTTGAGAGCAATCGGCTCTTTCTTGTAAAATCCCTCTTTTAATCAATGAAATGTTTCCCAATCTGATCCTCTGATTGCACAATTTAATTCTTCAGATTGTCAAAGCAGGTCAACGCACAAAGAGCCGATAGTACGGCCAAATTCAGTCTTCCAGATTCAAACGGTAATCTGTGATCTTTGTAACAGTCTGTACCTCTAGAGTCGATGGCTGTGCATCGGCTTTTCAGTCTAAAGTCGATGTCGTGCATCGGCTGTGCTTAGCATCCTGTTGCTTTGCATATTTTTCTTACTGGCCGATTTCATGCATCGGCCCCCATATTCCATTGTAAATTTTTTTTTACTGGCCGATTTCATGTATCAGCCTCCATCTTTTACTGTCCATCATCCCACATACTTGGGAAATACTTCTTGAGATGCTGACCATTGATAGCCACTGGGGACTTCACACCGTTCAGCTCCTCGAGCATGTATGCATTACCCTTTAAAACTTGGTCGACCCTGTACGGCCCGTGCCAATTTGGAGACCATTTACCATATGCTGCATCCTTAGTTCCCAATGGCAATACAGCTTCCCATACCAGATCACCAACGTGGAACTCCTTTGGTCTCACCTTCTTATTATATGCACGAGCTACCTTGGCTTTGTTCTCTTTAATTTTCTCAAGCGACCACAGTCTAAGTTCCGTTACATCCTCAATGCTGTCACTCATCAGGGCTGCATATTCTTCAGTTGTTAAATCATTCTGAAACGTAACACGTCTCGACCCAGCCGTGATTTCCCAGGGCAATACGGCTTCTTGCCCATAGACCAGATGGTATGGCGAGGTTTTTATCGCTCCATGACATGACATGCGGTAAGCCCACAAAGCCTCTGACAATACCTCGTGCCAACGTCTAGGGTGCTCGTCGATTTTCCTCTTAATCAGCTTGATAAGGCTCTTGTTGGACGCTTCAGCTTGTCCATTTGCTTGAGCATAGTATGGAGACGATCGGATCAACTTAATTCCCATGTCCTCGCAGAACTTTCTGAACTCGTGAGACACGAAGACCGAACCTCCATCGGTCGTGATAGTCTGGGGAATCCCGAACCTATGAATGACATGTTCTTTCACAAAATTGATAACATCTTTCGATGCCACTGACTTCATAGGGACGGCCTCCACCCATTTAGTGAAATAATCTGTAATGGCCAGAACCCATACATGGCCTTTGCTCGATGGAGGATTGATTTTGCCGATCATATCCATGCCCCAACCTCGAAATGGCCAAGGCTTGATGATGGGGTTCATTGCTGATGCGGGTACCATCTGAATGCTCCCAAACTTCTGACATGCTTGACATCCTTTATAGTACTTAAAACAGTCCTCAAGCATGGTGGGCCAATAAAACCCTGATCGCCTGATCAACCATTTCATCTTATGAGCCGATTGGTGAGTTCCACAGGCACCTTCATGTACCTCGTGTAAGAGCCGATTTGACTCGGCTGGTCCCAAACATTTGAGAAGTAACCCTTCCAAAGTCCTGTAGAACATGTCATCCCCAATAAGGACATACTTCATGGCCTTGTATCTTATCCGTTTAGGTGCCCCCCGAGCCAAATCTTTCAAGTAATTGAAGATATCGGCTCTCCAGTCATCCGGCTCCAGGGCCTGTACCTGAACATCGGCTCCATCCGCTACGTCCTTGTAGCCTGACGCCATCTGCGCGAGATCGTTTGCCTCAGTATTTTGTGACCTCGGGATCCAATTGAAGTTTATGTACTTAAATTGTGTCATCAGCTCACGGCATTGCATCCATAATGGGAAGAGCGACTCGCTCTCACATTTGTATTCCTCCGTGAGTTGGGAAATCACTAATTTGGAGTCTCCAAAAAGTTCCACTGCCTCTGCCCCGGCTTCCAATAGCAACTCCATTCCCTTGCATATGGCTTCATACTCAGCGACGTTGTTGGTGCAAGGGGTAGGTAGCCTGATGGAGAAGGAATATGTTGCCCCCCGGGACGACACGAGTAGAATGCCGATGCCGCAACCACCATCACAAACCGATCCATCGAAAAACATGGCCCATGCACGCACAGACAGTGCTGCTATATCAGTGTTGATTCGTTCAGCAATAAGATCGGCCAACGCCTGTCCCTTGACTGCTTTCGCAGGCTGATACCGGATATCAAATTCCGATAATGTAAACATCCATTTACCGAGTCGGCCTTTCAACACAGGAGCCGACAACATATGTTTGATGACATCTGATTTGCATATGACGACAATCTCCGCTGACAGCAAGATGTGATGAAGCTTGGTGCAGGTAAAAAATAGGCAGAGGCACAACTTCTCGATCTCAGGGTACCTAGTTTCTGCATCCAACATCCTTCTGCTGAGGTAGAAAACGACTCTCTCCAGACCATCATAAACTTGCACCACCACTGAGGCGATGGAAGTGTCAGCTACTGACAAGTAAATGTAGAATGGCCTGTCTTGCTGGGGCGGCACCAACACAGGTGGCTTCGTTAGATACTCTTTAATCTCGTCAAACGCTCGCTGTTGCTCTGCCCCCAGCGAAACTCCTCATCAGATTTAATTTTTACCAATCCCATGAACGGCTCAATTCGTCCTGACAGGTTGGAGATGAACCTTCTGACGAAGTTAATTTTGCCGATGAGACTGGAGTTCCTTCTTCGTGGTAGGCGGCTTCATAGTTCGCACGGCCTCCGACTTTTCAGGCCGATCTCAATTCCGCGTTCATGAACCAAGAAACCCAAGAATTGACCGGCCGTTACACCAAAAGCACACTTCTTTGGATTCATTCTTATTTTCTAGTTCGGTCCAGGACGTGTCGCAAATCCTCCAAGTGTCCTTCCACTGAAACAGACTTGACCACTACGTCATCAATGTAAATTTCCACCAACTTGCCGATCAGATCATGAAAGATGTAATTCATGGCTCTTTGGTATGTTGCGCCGGCATTTTTCAGTCCAAATGTCATGACTACATATTCAAACAAGCCCACCGATCCTGGTACTCTGAATGCGGTCTTGTGTATATCTTCTGGAGCCATGAAAATTTGGTTGTAACCGGCATTGCCATCCATGAAACTTAAAACCTTATGACCAGCAGCCGCATTGATCAATGTCTCTGCTACTGGCATTGGATACTCATCCTTTGGAGTGGCTCTATTGAGATCCCGAAAATCTATGGCGACGCGCCATCGGCCATCCTTTTTCTCCACAGGTACGATACTAGAAATCCACTCAGCATACCTGCATGGCCTGATGAACCCAGCGTTCAACATTTTCTCGATCTCTTTCTTGACTTCTTCTAAAATTTCGGCCTTCATCTGTCGTGCTCTCTGCTGGAACGGCCGAAATCCTTTCTTCAGAGGGAGTCGATGCTCAATGATGCTCCTGTCTAACCCGGGCATCTCTGTGTAATCCCAGGCAAAACAATCTGGGTACTCCTTCAACAAAGCTATCATCGGGCCCCTCAGATGCGGATCTAACTTTTTGCTGATAAATGTTGGTCATGGCTTATCCCCAGGACCAATGTCGATCTCTTCTAGCTCATCAGCCGATGTAAACCCATATCCTAGCTTTCCGTCGCCTGCTAGATCGATGCTGAACACAGGCAAAACGTATGGTGAGGATAATTTTGGCCGATTGCTGGAATCGGCCTCCTTTTCAATTGCATTGCACAATGAAGGTTTACAACTTATCTGTGCTCTACTACGGGAGGTGGTCTCCCTACTGCGACTACGTGACATGCTTGAGGTGAGATCATTGCTTTTTATTTTTTGGGGCCGATCGCAGGGATCGGCCTTGCCACGTACGTCGATTGACTTTGGTCTTGCTACTCTGTCAGGCCGGTGGATAAGACCAGCCTCACCCCATTTTTTGTAGCCTCGATGCGCTCACAGCCGTCCAAACTGACTCCAGAGATCGGCTCTTGGTCGTCTGCATCCCAAATATTCATGCCAGCTATCGAGAACTCGATCGAGTCATCTGCATGAACGACCTCCACTTCATCTCCATCCCACTGTATGATGCATTGGTGCATTGTGGATGGAATGCAGCAGTTAGCGTGAATCCAATCCCTCCCTAGCAGGACAGCGTAGGTGCTTTTGCTGTCGACGATGAAGAATGACGTAGGGATGGTTTTTCGGCCCACGGTTAGGTCCACGTTCAGAACGCCTTGCGCTTCTGATGCTTGGCCGTTGAAGTCGCTTAGTGTGACGTTGGTTTTGATCAGATCCTCGTTAGAGCGTCCCAAACGCCGTAGCATGGAGTATGGCATTATATTGACTGCCGCTCCCGTGTCAACCAACATCTTGCCGACAGGCTGCCCGTTGATGTAACCTCTTAGGTACAGGGCCTTCAAATGTTTGTAGCTCCTCTCTCGTGGCTTTTCAAAGATAACTGGCCGTGGGCCGCAGTCAAACTGAGCTACTGGCACTTCTTCGGTTCTTGGAGCACGAAACTCCGACGGAAGTATGAACACCATGTTTGTGCCAGCCGATGCCTTTGCATCGGCTTTTGTTTGTTTGGGGCGCCATTCTTTCTTCTGTGGACGCATCTCCGTCTCCAAAGTTTGCTGAATTTTCACGGCCAGATCGGGCCGAGCTTTCCTCAACGTGTACAGGTACTGCGCCTCGGCTTCCTCCAAGCTACGTAGCCGCTGCACCCTACGCTTTTGGGAGTGACTGAGTCCATCAGGGCACCACCTTGGCCGGTGGTATCTATCTTCTTCTTCATCTTCTGATTCCTCGAAATCTTCCTTGAGATGACTCAGCTTTTCTGTTCTGGGATGGGAGAGGCCCTAGACGCTGAACACTGAAACCTCACTTGTGCCCTTCTTCTGCTGTCTACACTCCGGGCAGTTGTCGATTGTAGGCAATCGGCTCATTCCTGAATCCCAGCAATGCTTGAAGAAAGGACAATCCCAGTGTCTGTCCATGTCTTCCTGCTCTCTTGACTTCCCCTTAGCGCGGCGCTCATAACCTTCGTCGTCTCTATCATACCGACGATATTTTCTGTTGTCTGCATCAGACCGACGATATCTTTCGTCATCTATATCGTACCGCCGACGTCGGTCGTACTGATGCTCATATTTGTTAAGGAGGTGCGCGGAGAGTGGTCGTTGATACCGCACGTTTCTCACTTGTTCCTCGGTGACGTACCTCCTATCATCATATCGGGGCCGGTCGCGTGGGCCGGCCTTGTCGTGGTATCGTCATGACATATGCCATAGGGTGGCTAATCGAAGTGGTTCCTAGTGGTCTCACGGCGGTATCCGGATGCGGGTATGGGCACGAGCGACACGGCGACGTACCCAGGTTCGAGGCCCTCCGATGGAGGTAACACCTCTACTCCTGCTATGAGTGTATATGGTAATCACACAGTACAATGGTGCTCCTTGAGCTGTATCCGGCTGCTCCTGGGAGGCTAAGGTAGACGAAGGTCTCTCTCACAGGGCAGCGCTAAGACTAGAATGAATGAGAAGTGATCGATCGTCCCCCGCACGAGGGGGTAGCCCGGCTTATATAGGCACCGGCACTTTACATATAAGTCCCTATAGTCTAGTGGCCGGCTTGGCCGGCTCCGGCTCCCGCTCCTTCCCGAGGCGCTGACGTCAGGGAGCCGTTGAGCGTAGTGGCACGTCCCATCCGCCTGCTCAGGTCAGCGGTATGGCGCTGTCGCCATCATGCTCTGTAGCCGGTACGGACCGACGTACGCCATGATGGCCTGTCCGGCGCGTGGCACTGCTGCTCTACAGTGCCCCGTGCTTTACGGGAGGTGAGGTCAGCGTGGACCTTTGAACCCGGACCACCTACCCAGTTCCTTCCGGTGCAAGACTCGCCAGCCTCGAGTCGGTCTGAGGTACAAACCCCAGTCGGATATGGCTTGTAGAAGCCGGCCCAGCTACAGCGTTGAGGGCCGCAGCCAGGCCGACCAGGACTTAGAGCTAGCCGGCTCCCGAGGCAGCCGGCCACGGCTCCAGCCGGCTGCTCCTCAGCCGGCCTTTGCCGCGAGCCGGCCGACCTCAAGCCGGCGCTCCGCGTCCATTGCCCTACCCGGGGTCTTCCCCCCGACATTAGCCCCCGAAGCTGGCAAGGTCCTGCGTTAAGAAGGACCTAGGCAGGTTTTCCTGGCTTCTAGATATCTTTCGCTTATATCTGGCGGCTCCCGGAGGGGCCCACTGAGAATTTTCATTCAGCCGGCTGCGCCCTCATCCGGCTCGCTTCGTCCGGCTTCCTCCAGCCGGACGTCTCTTTTTCTTCTGTTGCTTTCGCTTTTTCACAAGTGCTGATGACGTTTCCGGCTTGCTGCAAGAGTTTGGGGCCGAATTGATTTTATCGTCCGGCTCCGGCTTGGGCGCGCCGGAGTTTCCGCCGCCTCGAGCCTTGCGCCCGACTTGACCGTTCTGACGGCTGGTCGGCGTGGCCGTTTCGTCTGGTCACATCACTGTCCCCTCCGGATTCTTTGCGGTTGTGGGCGACGTGGTGCGGCCGTTTCTGGTAACTGCCGGGTCGTGGGAGGAGTTACGGCGCAGTTAATCCTGGTCGTGGCCCACGATCGCCACGTGGCCGCGCAACTGGCGCGCCGGGCGGCTATAAATGCCTGGGGAGCGGTACCGAGGCACTCTTCTTCTTCTTCCTCGCTTCCTCACTCCATTTCTCTTTGCTCGAGCGCCCTCGCACGCCACCACCTCTTCTTCGGTGACCTCCTGGCGAACTCCGGCGACCAGACGCGGCCGGACTCCTCCGCCGCCCGGCAGCCGTCCGCACGCCAAGCCGGCGCCACGGGGCCCCGCGCTCGACGCTGCGCTCATCGCCGCCGCGCTCTCCTCCGGTGAGGAGCGGTTCTTCCTCGCCCTTCGATCTCTCCTGGTCTTCTTCCTCGTCTCCGTCAATGGCCCAGCCGAGCGGCTCGTGGAGGGGGTCGTATATGCGCGAGGACGACATCGCGCGGTTGGTGCGCCTTCGCCGGATTCCCCAGGAGGTGATCACGAGGGCGCCCGGCGAGGAGATCGAGCCCGCGCCGGAACCCGGCGAACGTGTGGTCTTCGGAGCACACTTCGATCGAGGGCTGGGCCTGCCGGCTTCGCATTTCTTCCGCCACTTCCTCGACTTCTTCGGCTTGCAGCCTCATCACCTGCCAGCCAACGCCTGCGTCCTCCTCAGCTGCTACGTGGCCTTCATGGAGGGCTACGCCGGCTTGTGGCCGGACGTGGAGTTTTGGAGCCGGCTCTTCTACCTCAAGTCGCAGATGACTGAGGGCCGCCTGAGGACCTGTGGCGCCGCCTCCATATACCCCCGCGCGGGCATCCTTCCCGAAGATCCCAACGGTGGATTCGGTGAAGAACTGGCAGATGTCGTTCTTCTACGTGAAGAACGCCAACCCGGCCTTCGACTGGATCAACCTGCCGGAGTACAACCCGGCTCCTCCGACCAGCCGGCTCAACTGGGGCCACAACGCCAAGTCGGCGGATCCGGACGCGGAGGTCAACCTCCTGTGGGACTTCTTGGGGGAGTGCGTCGCTGGGGGCCGGCTGAGCGCCGAGGACCTCCTCTGCACTTACATCGAGCGCCGGGTGCTGCCGCTCCAGGGCCGCATCCACAAGATCGGGCACATGTCCGGCCGGCTGGATCCGACCCGGACGTCGAAGGTGGCGCTTACCAAGGCCCAGGTTGCTCACCGGGTGAACAACATCACCAAGGCCAACATGCCGGAAGCCTGGGATTGGGGGCTGCCGCCTTACGACCGGTCATCGCCGCCTGAGCTGGTAAGTTGGTGTTTCGGCTGGCGATTTCCGACTTGCGGCTGCGTGGCCGACTTGTAACTTGTCTTGCTTTTCAGCTTTTCAGCCGCCAAGGTGTTGAGGACGGCGACCTGGCGCAGAAGATCTGGACGCCGGATCATGTTGATCCGGCTGACCAAGCCGGCGACCAAGCCGGCGACGACGATCTGCCGGAGGTGCCGGACCAAGGCGGCCAGGGGGAGCACAACCCGCCGCCCTCGCCGGAGCAGCGGGAGGAGGAGGAGCCGGCGACATCCACCACGGGGCCAATCCCGGCGGTGCCCTGCGCACGAGGCCGCCTGCCGCCTCGGCGACTTCTGCGCCCCAGAAGAAGAAGCGAGCCGCCGGCGGGTCCACGGCCAAGCTGGAGAGCCGGGCCAAGAAGCAGCGCCAGCTGGGGCCCAAGAAGGTCCCGGAGACGGCCGGGTGAGTCCTTTTTTCTCCGTTGTTTGATTCCTTTTCTTTCCTTTCTTTGCACTTATCTTCTTTTGTTTGTTCGATTAGGGCCGCCATAAAGTTTACCCAGGGCGGCGGCTCTGGGCCGGCTGCTCGTGTTGCGCCGCCGTTCCGTCGGCAGAGGGAGCCGACGCCGCCGCCTTCGACACTTGCGCGCGCGCCGCCGGTTGTCATCGTGCCGCCTGTGACTACGCCGCCTTCCGCGGGGGCGTCTTCTTCGGCTGCGCCTCCTTCAGCGCCAAGCCGGGGCGCCCAGGGTGAGTCGGCCCAGGGCCCACTTAGGTGACTGTTTCCGCGCCGCGCGCCGCCTGGGGCCGGAGCTGGAGCCGGCCGGGGTGCGCCACCAGCGGCCGGAGCTGGAGCCGGCGGGGCTGTGCCGCCGCAGAGGAGCCGGCGGAGCTGCGCCGCTGAGAGGGCGCCGACCGGCGACCCAGCCAACTGCGCCGCCTCCGGCCGGAGCCGCCGAGGGAGGAGCCGGCCGGGAAGGAGCCGCGAGGGAGGAGCCAGCGCGCTCGAAGGACGCCGACTCCCGGGCTTGGTGAGGACGGGCCCGCCTGAGAGCCTTCACGTGGCCAAGGGTGCCCGGCTGGTGACTGTGCCGTCCGCCTCCGACTCCAGCCTTGGCTCGGCTGGCACCATGGAGAAGGCATGGCACCAGGCGGACTCCTGCGAGGTGATCAGCCGGGAGGGGCAGCCTGGCACGGCGCCCATGAAGATGCTCTTCTCCGGCTACCGCGCCAGCCTCAAGGCCAAGGCCGCCGAGACTATTGCCCAGCTGGCGACGCTGGAGGATGCTGACAAGGTATGTGTCTTCTCATCTGATTTTTTGCAATTTTATTGTTATCCTGGTAGCCCTCCGAGGCATGGGCCGGCTGCTTGGAGCCGGTCCAGGTTTCGCCTAAACAACTGACTTTTTCAGACGGTTGAGGAGCGACGCACCGTCTTGTACAACCAGGTGGTGACCAGCTACCACCGGGCCAAGATCGAGCGGGCCGCCTTGGCTCGCGAGCTGGAGGTCGTCAAGGGTGAGACTTTCTTTCTTTTGCCTTTACTCTTTTTCTCTGATTTCATCCGGCTGATGGTTTTTCTTGCCGTTTTACAGCCGAAGCTGCCCGGGTTCCGCAGCTGGAGAAGGATCTTCGGATCGCCCGCGCCCAGTGCGCCGAGAGCGAGGAGGCGGGCCGTGCTGCTGCCAAGCTGAAGGTGGCCGACGGCGAGCTGACGCGGCTGCGCAAGCTGGAGGCCAACCACCTCAAGGAGCTGGCCACCCTCAGGAAGGCTGAGGAGGATAAGGTGGAGGACCTGTCGAAGCGGCTGGAGAGGGTGGAGCAGCAGCGGCTCGAGCTTCAGCGAGAGGTGACCTCCAAATCTGAGGAGCTGTCGGCCACCGCCAAGCGGTGGGTGGGGAGATGAGCCTGCTCGACCGCGGCTTGGCGGGTGAGTCTTTGTACCTTTCCTTCCCCTTTGCCGGCTTTCGGCTGTCGGCTGCCAGCTCAGGTTGGCAGCCGGCTCTTTTCGTTGTCTCCGGCTGGGGGCAGTCTTTTTCTTTTCTCTTCGAAATCTCCATCTTCGGTCAGTGCCGGTTCTTGCCGGCTGCCGCCGGTCTTGCTTTAGAGCTTCGGAATCTCCATCTTCAGCCGGCCGGTTCTTGCTGCCGCCGCGCTTTATTTTTAGGACTTTGAAATCTCCATCTTCAGTGCGGGGGGGTTCTTGCCGGCTGCCGCCGGCTTTAGAGCTTCGGAATCTCCATCTTCAGGCTGGGGGCAGTCGGTTTTTGCCGGCTGCCGCCAGTCTTACTTTGAAAATTTGCGTTTTTCTGTTTTTCGATAAGCTTCTGACTTGCTTTTTCTTGCAGCGGCCTTCCCTGAGGCGCAGGATGCGGCGCTAGCTGCAGCCGGCAGGGCGCGGGATGCGCGCCGGCAGGCTACCGGGGAGCAGAGCTCGGACTGCTTCTCCATGGACGACTATCTGGCGTCCATGGCCGCCCGCGTCGAGCCCATCACGAAGCTCGGCTGGGAGCTCCGGAAGGCGGCGGAGGAACTGATCCGGCTGCTGTGGCCGACTGAGACGCTGCCGCAGGACCTCGCCAACCTCATCAAGTGGTTGGAGACGGCGCCGGATCGCTTCGCCGACTGGAAGGACTCGGCCGCGCGTGCTGGCGCAGACATGGCCCTCTCCTTCGTGCTCTCCTGGTACGACGAGGTCAACCTGGATCAGCTGGAGAGCCGGCGAGCCGGCGTGGAGGAAAACCTTCCGGCGGAGAACAAGACCGCCCGGCTTGCCCGCGCCTGCGCCATCGCCGACTTTGTTGACAAGCGCATCTTCATCGAGGATCCGAACCCGCCGTCTGACGACGAGGAGGAGCTTGAAGACGAAGAGATCGAGATGGAGTCTCCGCCGCCTGCTGTTGATCCGACTGGTCCTCCTCCAGCCGGCGCTTAGGCTTTCCTGTTTATGTAATCTTGCTTTTGCAAAGACAAATTATTAAATCCCCGGGATGCCGGGTGCGCATGTAATGACAATATTATCGCCTTTTTATTATGGTACACTTTAGTGTGTTTGTTAATCATTTGTGTGCCGGCTTGCTTTCTTCCGGCTTGCTCGCTTTTTCCCATCCGCCCCACTCTTTGGCGTTGCCCTTGCCGATCGTACGTCCGACTTGCGGTCCGTCGCCGGATCAAGAGCGTGCCGCTGGGTGAGGCCGATAGTATTTCAGTCGAACGAGCCGAGTTCGGCAATCCGGCACTTTTATGAAGAGTTGTGTAAATCAATTCGCTTTCACTCTTTCTCTTAGTCGTCTTTCGCGTGCCGGCTCCCTAGGCTCTTACCCCCGCCAGCCGGACAGCCGGGTTGCGGTCTGTAGCTGGTCGGAAGTCGGCTGTCGGAAACCGGATCACGTTACTGAGCCGGCCGCGTGAGAGGGTGTTAGCCAATTGGCGAAAACAAGAGTATGCGATAGTAGCTTGCTTTTTCATAGCTTACAAAAGGAGTACAAGGGATACATACATTCCTGCTCTCAAGTGTAAAATGGTCGAAGCAACCTGACATTCCAGGGACGTTTTGTCTCCTCGTCAGTTTTGCTCGCCTTGTTCTTTTTGGCCTCTTGGGCATCTATGAGATAGTAGGAATCATTGCCTACTGCCTTGCTCACGATGAAGGGACCCTCCCATGGGGATGCTAGTTTATGCTGTCCGGCTGTCCGTTGGATCAGCCGGAGCACTAGGTCTCCTTCTCGGAATGCTAAGGGCTGCACCTTCCGGCTGTGATAGCGTCGGAGGCTTTGCTGGTATATGGCCGATCTGGACTGAGCCAGCAGCCGGGCCTCTTCGACCAGGTCGACTCCATCTTCACGAGCTTCTTTGGCTTCAGCTTCTGTGTAGAGCTTGATCCTTGGCGCGTCGTGCTCGATATCAGTCGGCAGGACGGCTTCGGCCCCGTATACGAGGAAGAATGGCGTGAAGCCGACGGAGCGGTTTGGCGTGGTGCGCAGACTCCAAAGCACGGAGGGCAGCTCTTCTATCCAGCAGCCGGCTGAGCGCTCGAGCGGCTCTACCAGCCGGGGCCGGATGCCGGCTAGGATCAAGCCGTTTGCCTTCTCCACTTGGCCGTTGGTTTCTGGGTGCGCCACTGATGATAGGTCCATCCGGATCCCCATCTCCCCACAGTAGCGCTTGAATATGCCTTCGGCGAAGTTGCTGCCGTTGTCGGTGATGATGCTGTGGGGGTAGCCGTATCTCACAATTATCTCCTTGAGGAATGTGACAGCTGTGGAGCCGTCCAGCTTCTTGATCGGCTTGGCTTCAATCCACTTGGTGAATTTGTCAATCATCACCAAGAGGTGGGTCATGCCGCCTCGGGCTGTTTTGAACGGGCCCACCATGTCCAAGCCCCATACGGCAAATGGCCAGGTAATGGGGATGGTCTTCAAGGCGGAAGCCGGCGTTTGCCTTTGCTTTGCGAAGCGCTGGCAGCCGTTGCACTTCTTCACCAGATCTTCTGCGTCTCTTAGCGCAGTCGGCCAATAGAAGCCGTGCCGGAAGGCTTTGCCCACTATGGCTCTTGAGGAGGCGTGATGGCCGCACTCTCCCTGATGGATTTCCCGGAGGAGTTCAATCCCTTCAGCCGGCTCGACGCACCGCTGGAACACCCCACTTACGCTGCGTTTGTACAGCTGGTGGTTGATGATTGTGTAGGCCTTGGCCCTTCTCTCAATCTGCCTGGCTTGAACCCTATCATTGGGCAGCACACCATCGGTGAGGTAGGAGAGGAATTCTTGTGCCCATGATGGTACGCATTTTATCTCGAATACGCTAACCATCAGGGCCTCCATCTTCGGAGCTTCCGGGTTCGACTGCGTGGTCGCCGGGTTCGGCTGTTGAGCCGGCGGGTTTGGCCGATAAGCACCCGACTTGGGCTGATGAGCCCCCGGTTTGGCTGAGAAGCCCCCGGGTTCGGCTGTGGAGCCGGCGGGTTCGGCTGAGAAGCCCCCGACTTTGATGCGAAGCCCCCGGGTTTGGCTGTGAAGCCCCCGGGTCAGCCGGCACGAATATGGAATCCGAGTCCGGGGAAGGTGTGATGGACGGCTTGCGCAGGTGCTGCAGGGCCACACCCGGCGGAATTGCCTGCCGGGTTGAGCCTATCTTGGACAGGGCGTCAGCCGCCTCGTTGTTGGCCCTTGGCACATGGTGAAATTCGCAGCCCTCGAAGAAGCCGGCTAGCTGCTGAACATGGAAGCGGTACGATGCCATGTTGGCATCCTTCGCGTCCCAGTCGCCAGACGCCTGCTGTATGACCAAGTCGGAGTCGCCGAAGCAGAGGATGCAACGGACGCCTATTTCCTTGGCCAGCTTGAGCCCATGGATGAGCGCTTCATACTCCGCCACATTGTTGGATGCGGCGAAGTGGATCTGCAGGACGTAGTCCAGCCTGTCCCCCTTAGGAGAGGTGATGACGACTCCGGCTCCCAAGCCGGTGCGCATCTTCGAGCCGTCGAAGTGCAGCTTCCAGTGCGTGGAGTCCGGCACAGGCGGCAGGTATTGCATCTCGGCCCAGTCGACGAAGAAGTCGGCTAGGATCTGCGACTTGATGGCTGTTCTTGGCTCGTATTGGATAGCATGGGCCGCCAGCTCCAGCGCCCACTTGGCGACCCGGCCGTTGGCGTCTTTGCTGCCAATGATTTCCGCCAAGGGCGCTGTGGCCACCACCTTGATGGGGTGCTCTTGGAAGTAGTGCTTGAGCTTCTTGGCCGCCATGTACACGCCATAGGTGACCTTCTGGTAGTGGGGGTAGTTTTGCTTTGACTGGGAAAGCACTTCACTCAGGTAATAGACTGGGCGCTGGACCGGCTGCTCCTTGCCGGCCTCTTTGCGCTCCACCACCAGGACAACGCTAACCACTCGATTGGTGGCTGCGATGTATAACAGCATCGGCTCTACTGAAGCCGGCGATGCCAAGACAGGCGCAGTCGAGAGCATGCGCTTCAGGTCGCGGAAGGCTTCATCCGCCTGCGGCGTCCAGCTGAAGGAGTTTGTCTTCTTGAGCAACTGGTACAGGGGCAGTGCCTTCTCCCCCAGCCGGCTGACGAAGCGGCTCAAGGAGGCCAGGCATCCGGTGAACTTCTGGACGTCCTTGAGGCACTGCGGCAGTTCCATCTTCTCAATGGCACTGATCTTCTCCGGGTTGGCTTCGATTCCCCGCTGAGAGACGAGGTAGCCCAGGAGCTGGCCAGACGGCACGCCGAAAGTGCACTTGGCCGGGTTCAACTTCATCCGGAATCTTCGCAGATTGGTGAAGGTTTCTCTCAGGTCATCAAGGAGGGTAGGCATCTCCTTGGTTTTTACAACGACATCATCCACGTATGCGTGAACATTTCTGCCGATTTGATCCTGCAAACACTTTTGCATGCACCTTTGGTAGGTGGCGCCTGCATTTTTCAAGCCGAATGGCATAGTCGTGTAGCAGTAAGCCCCATACGGGGTAATGAACGAAGTCTTTATTTGATCAGCCGGATTCAAAGGAATCTGGTGGTAGCCTGAGTAGGCATCTAGAAAAGACAACAGTTCACAGCCGGCAGTCGAGTCTATGACTTGATCTATGCGCGGCAGGGGGAAGGGGTCCTTCGGGCACGCCTTGTTGAGGCTGGTGTAGTCGATACACATGCGCCAGGAGCCGTTCTTCTTCAAAACCAGGACCGGGTTCGCCAACCAGTCCGGGTGCAGCACTTCCATGATGAAGCCGGCAGCTAGGAGCCGGGCGATTTCTTCACCGATGGCCTTTCTTCGTTCTTCTATTCTTGTGACAGGTTGGGCCTCCAAGAGCAGAGGTTTGTAGAACAGCAGCAAGTTTCCCTTAAGTGGATTACCCAAGGTTTATCGAACTCAGGGAGGAAGAGGTCAAAGATATCCCTCTCATGCAACCCTGCAACCACAAAGCAAGAAGTCTCTTGTGTCCCCAACACACCAAATAGGTGCACTAGTTCGGCGAAGAGATAGTGAAATACAAGTGGTATGAATGAATATGAGCAGTAGTACGGCGCCAGAAAATAGCTCGCGGCGTGCGTTGATGGTAGTAATATTGCGGGAAGTAAACATGCAGTAGTAACGCAGCAGTAGTAACGCAGTAAAACAGTAACAAGCAGCGATAGCAGTATTTAGGAACAAGGCCTAGGGATTAGACTTTCACTAGTGGACACTCTCAACATTGATCACATAATAAATAAGTTCTCTTTCCTTTGTGCTACATATACTCTTGTTGGATGATGAACACCACTAATTGTGTAGGATTACACGAACCCTCAATGCCGGAGTTAACAAGCGCCACAACATTCGATATTCATGTTTAAGTAACCTTAGAGTATAATAGATCTTTGCAAAATAAACCAAGTACTAACATAGCATGCACACTGTCACCATCACACTACGAAGGAGGCATAGATCACATCAATACTATCATAATGACAATTAACTCCACAATCTACAAGAGATCATGATCATAATCTACGACAAGAACTACACGATGCACACACTGTCACCATTACACCATGCAGGAGGAATAGACTACTTTAATAACATCACATGAGTAGCACATAGATAAATAGTGATACAAAACATATTGCAATCATAAAGAGATATAAATAAGCACTTCACTACGCCATTCATAACAGTGAATAAGTATTCTGTGAAATATAGCCTAAGAGACCCACACGGTGCACACACTGTCACCTTTACACACGTGGGACAAGGAGTCTCCGGAGATCACATAAGTAAAACTCACTTGACTAGCACAATGACATCTAGATTACAAGCATCATCATATGAATCTCAATCATGTAAGGCAGCTCATGAGATTATTGTATTGAAGTACATAGGAGAGAGATGAACCACATAGCTACCGGTACAGCCCCGAGCCTCGATGGAGAACTACTCCCTCCTCATGGGAGCAGCAGCGGTGATGAAGATGGCGGTGGAGATGGCAGCGGTGTCGATGGAGAAGCCTTCCGGGGCACTTCCCCGCTCCGGGGTGCCGGAACAGAGACTCCTGTCCCCCGATCTTGGCTTCGCGATGGCGGCGGCTCGGGAACTTTTCTCGTATCGTGGCTCTCTCGTAAGGGTTTCGATGCGGGCTTTAAATAGGCGAAGAGGCGGCGCAGAGGGTCGAAGGGGCGCCCACACCATAGGGTGGCGCGAGCCCAGCCCTGGCCGCGCCACCATGTCATCTGGGGCCCACAGGTCCCCTCCGGCGGCTCGGGTGTTCTGGATGCTTCCGGGCAAAATAGGAACCCGGGCGTTGATTTCGTCCAATTCCGAGAATATTTCGTTACTAGGATTTCTGAAACCAAAAACAGCAGAAAATGGCGGCACTTCGGCATCTTGTTAATAGGTTAGTTCCGTAAAATGCATAAATATGACATATAATGTGTATAAAACATGTAGGTATCATCAATAAAGTAGCATGGAACATAAGAAATTATCGATACGTCGGAGACGTATCAGCATCCCCTTAGTTCTGCTCGTCCCGAGCAGGTAAAACGATAACAAAGATAATTTCTGAAGTGACATGCCATCATAATCTTGATCATACTATTTGTAAACATATGTAATGAATGCAGCGATCAAAACAATGGTAATGACATGAGTAAACAACTGAATCATAAAGCAAAGACTTTTCATGAATAGCACTTCAAGACAAGCATCAATAAGTCTTGCATAAGAGTTAACTCATAAAGCAATAAATCAAAGTAAAGGTATTGAAGCAACACAAAGGAAGATTAAGTTTCAGCGGTTGCTTTCAACTTGTAACATGTATATCTCATGGATAGTGTCAACATAGAGTAATATAACAAATGCAATAAGCAAGTATATAAGAATCAATGCACAGTTCACACAAGTGTTTGCTTCTTGAGGTGGAGAGAGATAGGTGAACTGACTCAACAATAAAAGTAAAAGAATGGTCCTTCAAAGAGGAAAGCATCGATTGCTATATTTGTGCTAGAGCTTTGGTTTTGAAAACATAAAGAGAGCATAAAAGTAAAATTTTGAGAGGTGTTTGTTGTTGTCAACGAATGGTAGTGGGCACTCTAACTACCTCATCAACCAGACTTTCAAGAGCGGCTCCCATGAAGGACGTTATCTCTACCAGCAAGGTAGATCATCCCTCTTCTCTTTTGTTTACACATGTACTTTAGTTTAGTTTTTCTTTATTTATGGATGACACTCCTCCCAACCTTTTGCTTACACAAGCCATGGCTAACCGAATCCTCGGGTGCCTTCCAACATTCACATACCATGGAGGAGTGTCTATTTGCAAAATTAAGTTGCTTACTGATGAATCAGAGCAAAACATGTGAAGAGAATTATTAATGCAAGTTAATTAATTGAGGCTGGGAACCTCATTGCCAGCTCTTTTTGCAAAATTATTGGATAAGCGGATGAAGCCACTAGTCCATTGTGAAAGTCTGTCAAAAGTAAATGACAAGATCGAAAGATAAACACCACATACTTCATCATGAGCTATAAAACATTGACACAAATAAGAGGTAATAACTTTTGAATTTGTTTAAAGGTAGCACTCAAGCAATTTACTTTGGAATGGCGGAGAAATACCATGTAGTAGGTAGGTATGGTGGACACAAATGGCATGAATATTGGCTCAAGTATTTAGATGCATGAGAAGTATTCCCTCTCGATACAAGGTTTAGGCTAGCAAGGTTATTTGAAGCAAACTCAAGGATGAACCGGTGCAGCAAGACTCACATAAAAGACATATTGTAAACATTATAAGACTCTACACCGTCTTCCTTGTTGTTCAAACTCAATACTAGAAATTATCTAGACCTTAGAGAGACCAATTATGCAAACCAAATTTTAGCAAGCTCTATGTATTTCTTCACTAATAGGTGCAAAGTATATGATGCAAGAGCTTAAACATGAGCACAACAATTGCCAAGTATCACATTATCCAAGACATTTTACCAATTACTACATGTAGCATTTTCCAATTCCAACCATATAACAATTTAACGAAGAGGAAACTTCGCCATGAATATTATGAGCTAAGAACACATGTGTTCATACGAACCAGCGGAGCGTGTCTCTCTCCCACACAAGGATGAACTTATTCAGAGAACTAAGATAACAAAACAAAAACAAAAATAAAAGCACAGACGCTCCAAGTAAAGTACATAAGATGTGACCGAATAAAAATATAGTTTCACTAGAAGAAACCTGATAAGTTGTCGATGAAGAAGGGGATGCCTTGGGCATCCCCAAGCTTAGATGCTTGAGTCTTCTTAAAATATGCAGGATGAACCACCGGGGCATCCCCAAGCTTAGACCTTTCACTCTTCTCGATCACATTATATCACCCTCTTCTATTGACCCTTGAAAACTTCCTTCACACCAAACTTCAAGCAAACTCATTAGAGGGTTAGTGCATAATCAAAAATTCACATGTTCAGAGGTGACACAAACATTCTTTACACTTCTGGACATTGCACAAGACTTCTGAAAGTTAATGGAACAAAGAAACTCATTCAACTTAACAAAAGCGGCAATGCGAAATAAAAGGCAGAATCTGTCAAAAAGAACAGTCCGTAAAGACGAATTTAAAGCTGGCACCAGACTTGCTCAAACGGAAAAACTCAAAACTAATGAAAGTTGCGTACATATCTGAGGATCACGCTCAAATTGGCAGATTTTTTCGAATTTTCTACAGAGGCCTGTGCCCAGATTCGTGACAGACAGCAATGTTGTTTCTGCGCAGCAATCCCAAATATAACATCAACTTTGACATAGAAACTTTACTTGGCACAAAAACATGATAAGGAGAGGTTGCTACAGTAGTAAACAACTTCCAAGACTCAACAAAACAAAAATTGCTGTAGTAAAATAACACATGGGTTATCTCCCAAGAAGTTCTTTTCTTTATAGCCATTAAGATGGGCTCAGCAGTTTTAATGATGCACTCGCAAGAAATAGTATTTGAAGCAAAAGAGAGCATCAAGAGGCAAATTCAAAACACATTTAAGTCTAACATGCTTCCTATGAAAAGGAATCTTGTAAATAAACAAGTTCAAGAAGAGCAAAGTAACAAGCATAGGAAGATAAAACAAGTGTAGCTTCAAAAATTTCAGCACATAGAGAGGTGTTTTAGTAACATGAAAATTTTTACAACCATATTTTCCTCTCTCATAATAACTTTCAGTAGCAACATGAGCAAACTCAACAATATAACTATCACATAAAGCATTCTTATCATGAGTCTCATGCATAAAATTATTACTACTCCCAACATAAGCATAGTCATTCTTATTAATTATAGTGGGAGCAAATTCAACAAAGTAGCTATCAAATATAGGAGGTATATTGTAATCATAATCAAATTTATCCTCCATAACAGGTGGTAACAAAAGACTACTATCATTATAATCATCATAAATGGGAGGCAAAGTATCATCAAAGTAAATTTTCTCCTCAATGCTTGGGGGACTAAAAATATCATGCTCATCAAAACCAGCTTCCCCAAGCTTAGAATCTTCCATAGCATTAGCAACAATAGTGTTCAAAGCATTCATATTAATATGTTCCATGTGTTTTTTAATTTTCGCATCAAACCATCCATGTCTTAAATCAGGAAATAGAATAAGAAGCTCATTGTTGTCCATTATGCCTAACTAGTGTAAACAAGAAACCAAAAGTCGCAATTGCAGAGTCTAAAGGAAATAGCTTCGAGTACTTACAACGGCGCCGGAAAATAGCTTAGTAGCCGAGGTCCGGAGTGTGAGTACCTTTTACCTTTCCTCCCCGGCAACGGCGCCAGAAAATAGCTTGATGTCTACGGGTGCTTCTATTCTTGTAGACAGTTGTTGGGCCTCCAAGAGCAGAGGTTTGTAGAACATCAGCAAGTTTCCCTTAAGTGGATTACCCAAGGTTTATCGAACTCAGGGAGGAAGAGGTCAAAGATATCCCTCTCATGCAACCCTGCAACCACAAAGCAAGAAGTCTCTTGTGTCCCCAACACACCAAATAGGTGCACTAGTTCGGCGAAGAGATAGTGAAATACAAGTGGTATGAATGAATATGAGCAGTAGTATGGCGCCAGAAAATAGCTTGCTGGCGTGCAGTTGATGGTAGTAATATTGCAGTGGTAACGCAGCAGTAGTAACGCAGTAAAACAGTAACAAGCAGCGATAGCAGTATTTAGGAACAAGGCCTAGGGATTAGACTTTCACTAGTGGACACTCTCAACATTGATCACATAATAAATAAGTTCTCTTTCCTTTGTGCTACATATACTCTTGTTGGATGATGAACACCACTAATTGTGTAGGATTACACGAACCCTCAATGCCGGAGTTAACAAGCGCCACAACATTCGATATTCATGTTTAAGTAACCTTAGAGTATAATAGATCTTTGCAAAATAAACCAAGTACTAACATAGCATGCACACTGTCACCATCACACTACGAAGGAGGCATAGATCACATCAATACTATCATAATGACAATTAACTCCACAATCTACAAGAGATCATGATCATAATCTACGACAAGAACTACACGATGCACACACTGTCACCATTACACCATGCAGGAGGAATAGACTACTTTAATAACATCACATGAGTAGCACATAGATAAATAGTGATACAAAACATATTGCAATCATAAAGAGATATAAATAAGCACTTCACTACGCCATTCATAACAGTGAATAAGTATTCTGTGAAATATAGCCTAAGAGACCCACACGGTGCACACACTGTCACCTTTACACACGTGGGACAAGGAGTCTCCGGAGATCACATAAGTAAAACTCACTTGACTAGCACAATGACATCTAGATTACAAGCATCATCATATGAATCTCAATCATGTAAGGCAGCTCATGAGATTATTGTATTGAAGTACATAGGAGAGAGATGAACCACATAGCTACCGGTACAGCCCCGAGCCTCGATGGAGAACTACTCCCTCCTATTGGAGCAGCAGCGGTGATGAAGATGGCGGTGGAGATGGCAGCGGTGTCGATGGAGAAGCCTTCCGGGGGCACTTCCCCGTCCGTGCCGGAACAGAGACTCCTGTCCCCGATCTTGGCTTCGCGATGGCGGCGGCTCTGGAACTTTCGTATCGTGGCTCTCTCGTAAGGGTTTTCGATGGGCTTTAAATAGGCGAAGAGGCGGCGCAGAGGGTCGAAGGGGCGCCCACACCATAGGGTGGCGCGGGCCCAGCCCTGGCCGCGCCACCATGTCATGGGGCCCACAGGCCCCTCCGGCGGCTCGGGTGTTCTGGATGGGCAAAATAGGAACCTGGGCGTTGATTTCGTCCAATTCCGAGAATATTTCGTTACTAGGATTTCTGAAACCAAAAACAGCAGAAAACAGAACTGGCACTTCGGCATCTTGTTAATAGGTTAGTTCCGTAAAATGCATAAATATGACATATAATGTGTATAAAACATGTAGGTATCATCAATAAAGTAGCATGGAACATAAGAAATTATCGATACGTCGGAGACGTATCGCCTTCCTTCGTTCTTCGGCGAAGCGCCTGAGAGGCTGCTTCACCGGCTTGGCCTCTGGCCTGACGTGGAGGTGGTGCTCAGCCAACTCCCTCGGTACACCCGGCATGTCCCTTGGAGACCATGCGAAGATGTCCCGATTCTCACGGAGGAAGCTGGTGAGCTCGCTTTCCTATTTGCTGCTCAAGCCGGCACCGATGGTGACGAACTTGTCCGGCTGCGCCGGGTCGAGCAGGATCTTCTTGGTGTCGTTGGCCGGCTGGAAGTGAGTCGTCCCAGCCGGGTTGCCCACAGCCGGCATGCCCGACTGCGCGGCCTTAGCCATGGCAACGGCGTCGCTGATGAGCTGCTTCTCGGCAGCTATGACCAGCGTCTGGGCCATCTTCGAGCTCTGGGTGGCGCATTCCATAGAGCGGCGATAGTCGCCGGCTACGGTAATGACCCCCTTAGGGCCCGGCAGCTTCATCTTCAGGTACCCGTAGTGGGGCACCGCCATGAACTTGGTCAGGGCCGGCCTGCCCAGGAGCGCGTGGTAGGGACTGACGAGGTCCACCACCTCGAACTCAACGTTCTCCGTGCGGAAGTGGTCCGGCTTGCCGAACATGACCGCCAGCGTGATCCGGCCGATCGGCTGGCACGAGTGGCCTGGCACGATGCCGTGGAAGACGGTGGGGGTGGGGCGCAACTCGGCCTCCTGGATGCCCAACTTGCGGGCGGTGTCGCGGTAGAGGATGTTGATGCTGCTGCCGCCGTCGATGAGGACGCGCGAGAAACGCACGCTGCGCCGGCTTGTGCCGATGGTGGGGTCGAGGACCATGGCGTAGCTGCCCGGCTTTGGCAGGACAGCCGGTGTGTCGCGGCGATCGAAGGTGATGGCCTGCTCTGACCAGTTTAGGTACTGGGGGACCGGCGGCATGACCGCGTTGACTTCGAGGGAACGGCGCTGCTGGCTCGTTTTGTCCTCCGGCTCGGTGGTGAAGATGATGTAGGTGGCATCCTCAGCCAGGTACCGGCCGCCATGGTGCACTTGGTTAGCCTCGTGGTGCTCGAGGTTGTTGGCTTCTGCGCCGGCTTGGCCACCCGGCCCGCCGGCTGGTGGGGGCGGGGGTGGAGGCGGGAGTGGCTCGCCGCTCGTCAGCCGCTTCATGAAGTGGCACTCGCGGGTGGTGTGGTTGGAGGGGTTCTTGCCGCTGTGGTACTTGCACGGCGAGTCGAGCATCTGCTCGAAGGTCGCCGGGGCCGCCATGCCGCGTGGTCCGACACGGCTGCCACATGGGCGGAGCCGTACCGGCGGTCCGGCTGGTCGCTGTGCCACTTGCCGCGGTAGTTGTCCCGCCGGCTGCCGTGGTGGCCGCCCTCGGCCGGCTTGTGCTCAGCCGGCTTGTTGTTGTCCCGTCTGGACGGAGCCGGCGAAATCTCAGCCGGAGTGCTGCTGGCTCCCTCAGCCAGCGCGTACTTGTCTGTGATGGCCATCAAGGCAGCCATCGTCTTGGGTTCGCTGCGGCGCAGCTTGTGCCACTGATACGTCTCCAACGTATCGATAATTTCTTATGTTCCATGCTACTTTATTGATGATACCTACATGTTTTATGCACATTATATGTCATATTTATGCATTTTCCTGAACTAACCTATTAACAAGATGCCGAAGAGCCAGTTGCTGTTTTCTGCTTTTTGGTTTCAGAAATCCTAGTAAAGAAATATTCTCGGAATTGGACGAAACTTTCGCCCAGGGTCCTATTTTTGCACGAAGCTTCCGAAGACCGAAGACCTAACGAAGTGGGGCCACGAGGAGGCCAGGAGGGTGGCCGGCGCGGCCCAAGCCCTGGCCGCGCCGACCTACCCCCCGGGCCCCTCGTGTGGCCCCCGCGTTGACCCTCCGCCTACTTAAAGCTTCCGTCGCGAAACCCCAGACCGAGAGCCACGATACGGAAAACCTTACAGAGACGCCGCCGCGAATCCCATCTCGGGGGATTCTGGAGATCGCCTCCGGCACCCTGCCGGAGAGGGGATTCATCTCCCGGAGGACTCTACACCGCCATGGTCGCCTCCGGAGTGATGAGTGAGTAGTTCACCCCTGGACCATGGGTCCATAGCAGTAGCTAGATGGTCGTCTTCTCCTTGTTGTTCTTCATTGTTGGATCTTGTGAGCTGCCTAACATGATCAAGATCATCTATATGTAATTCTATATGTTGTGTTTGTCGGGATCCGATGGATAGAGAGTACTATGATTATGGTGATTATCAATCTATTGTTCATGTGTTGTTTATGATCTTGCATGCTCTCCGTTATTAGTAGAGGCTCTGGCCAAGTTTTTACTCTTAACTCCAAGAGGGAGTATTTATGCTCGATAGTGGGTTCATGCCTCCATTGAATCTGGGACAGTGACAGAAAGTTCTAAGGTTGTGGATGTGCTGTTGCCACTAGGGATAAAACATTGATGCTATGTCTAAGGATGTAGTTGTTGATTACATTACGCACCATACTTAATGCAATTGTCTGTTGCTTTGCAACTTAATACTGGAGGGGGTTCGGATGATAACCTGAAGGTGGACTTTTTAGGCATAGATGCAGTTGGATGGCGGTCTATGTACTTTGTCGTAATGCCCAATTAAATCTCACTATATTTATCATATCATGTATATGCATTGTTATGCCTTTCTCTATTTGTCAATTGCCCGACTGTAATTTGTTCACCCAACATGCTTTATCTTATGGGAGAGACACCTCTAGTGAACTGTGGACCCCGGTCCTATTCTTTACATAGCATACAATCTACTGCATACTTGTTTATTGTTTTCTTTGCAAACATCTTCCACTCGATACGTTTAATCCTTTGTTACAGCAAGCCGGTGAGATTGACAACCTCACTGTTTCGTTGGGACAAAGTACTTGGGTTGTGTTGTGCAGGTTCCGCGTTGGCGCCGGAATCCCTGGTGTTGCGCCGCATCACATTTCGCGACCATCAACCTTCAACGTGCTTCTTGGCTCCTACTGGTTCGATTAAACCTTGGTTTCATACTGAGGGAAACTTGCTTCTATACGCATCATACCTTCCACTTGGGGTTCCCAACGGACGTGTGCATCTACGCGTATCAAGCTAAATTTCTGGCGCCGTTGCCGGGGAGATCAAGACACGCTGCAAGGGGAGTCTCCACTTCTCAATCTCTTTACTTTGTTTTTGTCTTGCTTTATTTTATTTACTACTTTGTTTGCTGCACTAAAACAAAATACAAAAAAAATTAGTTGCTAGTTTTACTTTATTTACTGTCTTGCTCTCTATATCGAAAACACAAAAAAATTAGTTACTTGTCTTTACTTTATTTGCCTAGTTTACTTTATTCCTGTTATCATGAGTAATCCTGAAGTTGAAGTTCGTTCTTTTAAGCAACAAGGAGGAGAAAGTTTTAAAGATGCTTGGTATAGAATTAGTAATGCTCATCAAAGGTGCATTAAGAAACACTCCACCACTATCCTTCTTAGGAACTTTTATGTTGGTTTATCTAGTTGGAATAGATATGTTCTTGATACTCTTTCGGGAGGTAATTTCCTAGGTACTCCCGCTTTAGAAGCTAGTTGCATCATTGAGAGTCTAGTTGGAATACCACCTGTTAATGAAGTTAAAATTGAAATCTCTCTTGAAGATGTTATGAAAAAATTGGAAACCATAGAGAAAAATTTTCCAAGTATTGAAACTAAATTAGAAATGTTATTGGATAAAACTGATGAACTTGATAAATCCCTAGGAGGAATTGATGAAAGAATTAGTGTCCTAGGAACTTGTGTTATCCATGATAATCAAACCAATAGGATTGATGAACTTGAAAAAGCTATGGGAACCTTGGGTTCAACCTTTTCTTCTCTCAAGTATAATGAGAAAGCTTATGTGGGTAAAGAGCAAAAATTCATGTACGCCTCTAAAGTGCCTAAACAAAAGAATTACTATAGGCCTAAAATTGCTAAAACCCCTAGCACCACCATAGGAAATTTAGATAATGGAGCACCTAAAGCACCCTCTGCAACAAGTTGTGTTTGCATGAAAAATAATAATGTTGATGCTTCTACTCTCGATAATACTTGATTTGCACTTTCTGCGCCTAGCTGAAAGGCGTTAAAGAAAAGCGCTTATGGGAGACAACCCATGTTTTTACCTACAGCAATTTTTTGTTTTGTTGAGTCTTGGAAGTTGTTTACTACTGTAGCAACCTCTCCTTATCAAGTTTTTGTGCCAAGTAAAGTTTCTATGTCAAAGTTGATGTTATATTTGGGATCGCTGCGCAGAAACAGCATTGCTGTCTGTCACGAATCTGGGCACAATTCTCTGTAGAAAATTCGAAAAAATCTGCCAATTTACGAGCGTGATCCTCAGATATGTACGCAACTTTCATTAGTTTTGAGTTTTTCCATTTGAGCAAGTCTGGTGCCATTTCTAAATTCGTCTTTACGGACTGTTCTGTTTTTGACAGATTCTGCCTTTTATTTCGCATTGCCTCTTTTGCTATGTTGGATTTATTTCTTTGATCCATTAATGTCCAGTAGCATTATGCAATGTCCAGAAGTGAAAATAATGATTGTGTCACCTCTGAATGAGTGAATTATTAATTGTGCACTAACCCTCTAATGAGTTTGCTTGAAGTTTGGTGTGAAGGAAGTTTTCAAGGGTCAAGAGAGGAGAATGATATACTATGATCAAGAGGAGTGAAAGCTCTAAGCTTGGGGATGCCCCCGTGGTTCACCCCTGCATATTTTAAGAAGACTCAAGCGTCTAAGCTTGGGGATGCCCAAGGCATCCCCTTCTTCATCGACAACATCATCAGGTTCCTCCCCTGAAACTATATTTTTATTCAATCACATCTTGTGTTCTTTACTTGGAGCGTCGGTTTGTTTTTGTTTTTGTTTTTGTTTGAATAAGATGGATCCTAGCATTCACTTTGTGGGAGAGAGACACGCTCCGCTGTTGCATATGGACACATGTGTCCTTAGGCTTTACTCATAATGTTCATGGCGAAGTTTCTTCTTCGTTAAATTGTTATATGGTTGGAATTGGAAAATGCTACATGTAGTAATTCTAAAATGTCTTGGATAATGTGATACTTGGTAATTGTTGTGCTCATGTTTAAGCTCTTGCATCATATGCTTTGCACCCATTAATGAAGAAATACATAGAGCTTGCTAAAATTTGATTTGCATATTTGGTTTCTCTAAGGTCTAGATAATATCTAGTATTGAGTTTTGAACAACAAGGAAGACGGTGTAGAGTCTTATAATGTTTACAATATGTCTTTATGTGAGTTTTGCTGCACTTGTTCATCCTTGAGTTTGCTTCAAATAACCTTGCTAGCCTAAACCTTGTATCGAGAGGGAATACTTCTCATGCATCCAAAATCCTTGAGCCAACTACTATGCCATTTGTGTCCACCATACCTACCTACTACATGGTATTTCTCCGCCATTCCAAAGTAAATTGCTTGAGTGCTACCTTTAAAATTCCATCATTCACCTTTGCAATATATAGCTCATGGGACAAAATAGCCTTAAAAACTATCGTAGTATTGAATATGTACTTATGCACTTTATATTTTATTAAGTTGCCTGTTGTGCGATAACCATGCTTCTGGGGAACGCCATCAACTATTGTTGAATATCATGTGAGTTGCTATGCATGTCCGTCTTGTCTGAAGGTCTATCATTTTAGTGGTTGGAGCATGCAAAATTGTTAGAGAAGAACATTGGGCCGCTAACTAAAGCCATGAACCATGGTTGAAGTTTCAGTTTTGGACATATATCCTCAATCTCATATGAGAATAATAACTTTGCTACATGCTTATGCATTTAAGAGGAGTCCATTATCTGTTGTCCATGTTGTCCCGGTATGGATGTCTAAGTTGAGAATAATCAAAAGCGAGAAATCCGAAATGCGAGCATTCTCCTTAGACCTTTGTACAGGCGGCATGGAGGTACCCCTTTGTGACACTTGGTTGAAACATGGCATGCAAAGATCCGGTAGTCCAAGTTAAGTAGGACGAGGTGCGGGCACTATTAGTATACTATGCGTGAGGCTTGCAACTTGTAAGATATAATTTTCATAACTCATATGCTTTATTACTACCGTTGACAAAATTGTTTCATGTTTTCAAAATAAAAGCTCTAGCACAAATACAGCAATCGATGCTTTCCTCTTTGAAGGACCATTCTTTTACTTTTATTGTTGAGTCAGTTTACCTATCTCCTTCCACCTTAAGAAGCAAACACTTGTGTGAACTGTGCATTGATTCCTACATACTTGCATATTGCACTTGTTATATTACTTTATGTTGACAATATCCATGAGATATACATGTTATAAGTTGAAAGCAACCGCTGAAACTTAATCTTCCTTTGTGTTGCTTCAACACCTTTACTTTGATTTATTGCTTTATGAGTTAACTCTTATGCAAGACTTATTGATGCTTGTCTTGAAGTACTATTCATGAAAAGTCTTTGCTTTATGATTCACTTGTTTACTCATGTCATTACCTTTGCTTTGATCGCTGCATTCATTACATATGTTTACAAATAGTATGATCAAGATTATGATGGCATGTCACTTCAGAAATTATCTTTGTTATCGTTTTACCTGCTCGGGACGAGCAGAACTAAGCTTGGGGATGCTGATACGTCTCCAACGTATCGATAATTTCTTATGTTCCATGCTACTTTATTGATGATACCTACATGTTTTATGCACATTATATGTCATATTTATGCATTTTCTGGAACTAACCTATTAACAAGATGCCGAAGAGCCAGTTGCTGTTTTCTGCTGTTTTTGGTTTCAGAAATCCTAGTAAAGAAATATTCTCGGAATTGGACGAAACTTTCGCCCAGGGTCCTATTTTTGCACGAAGCTTCCAGAAGACCGAAGACCTAACGAAGTGGCCACGAGAGGCCAGAGGGTGGCCGCGGCCCAAGCTGGCCGCGCCGACCTACCCCCGGGCCCTCGTGTGGCCCCCGCGTTGACCCTCCGCCTACTTAAAGCTTCCGTCGCGAAACCCCCAGTACCGAGAGCCACGATACGGAAAACCTTCCAGAGACGCGCCGCCGCGAATCCCATCTCGGGGGATTCAGGAGATCGCCTCCGGCAGAGAGGGGATTCATCTCCCGGAGGACTCTACACCGCCATGGTCGCCTCCGGAGTGATGAGTGAGTAGTTCACCCCTGGACCATGGGTCCATAGCAGTAGCTAGATGGTCGTCTTCTCCTTGTTGTGCTTCATTGTTGGATCTTGTGAGCTGCCTAACATGATCAAGATCATCTATATGTAATTCTATATGTTGTGTTTGTCGGGATCCGATGGATAGAGAGTACTATGATTATGGTGATTATCAATCTATTGTTCATGTGTTGTTTATGATCTTGCATGCTCTCCGTTATTAGTAGAGGCTCTGGCCAAGTTTTTACTCTTAACTCCAAGAGGGAGTATTTATGCTCGATAGTGGGTTCATGCCTCCATTGAATCTGGGACAGTGACAGAAAGTTCTAAGGTTGTGGATGTGCTGTTGCCACTAGGGATAAAACATTGATGCTATGTCTAAGGATGTAGTTGTTGATTACATTACGCACCATACTTAATGCAATTGTCTGTTGCTTTGCAACTTAATACTGGAGGGGGTTCGGATGATAACCTGAAGGTGGACTTTTTAGGCATAGATGCAGTTGGATGGCGGTCTATGTACTTTGTCATAATGCCCAATTAAATCTCACTATATTTATCATATCATGTATATGCATTGTTATGCCTTTCTCTATTTGTCAATTGCCCGACTGTAATTTGTTCACCCAACATGCTTTATCTTATGGGAGAGACACCTCTAGTGAACTGTGGACCCCGGTCCTATTCTTTACATAGCATACAATCTACTGCAATACTTGTTTTACTGTTTTCTTTGCAAACATCTTCCACTCGATACGTTTAATCCTTTGTTACAGCAAGCCGGTGAGATTGACAACCTCACTGTTTCGTTGGGACAGTACTTGGGTTGTGTTGTGCAGGTTCCGCGTTGGCGCCGGAATCCTGGTGTTGCGCCGCATCACATTTCGCGACCATCAACCTTCAACGTGCTTCTTGGCTCCTACTGGTTCGATTAAACCTTGGTTTCATACTGAGGGAAACTTGCTTCTATACGCATCATACCTTCCACTTGGGGTTCCCAACGGACGTGTGCATCTACGCGTATCACCACAGCATGGTGTTGGGCCGGCAGCCGGCCATGAAGAAGCCGACTGCCTGGATCTCGTGCACGCCCTCGCAGGAGTTGTGCATTCCGCACCAGCGCTGCATGCACGGTCCGTCTCATCCGGGCCCGCTTGCACATCTCGAGCTGTTGGGGCGACCCGGCCGGCGGTAGGTGCCGGTGAAGTTGCTGATGAAGGCCTCCTCGAAGTCGAGCCAGCCGTTGATGCTGCCGGCTGGCAAGTTGTTGAGCCATGTGCGGGCGGAGCCGAGCAGCATGAGGGGGGAGTAGCGCACAGCCCAGCGCTTGTTGCCTTTGGCGATGCCGACTGCGGTGGAGTAATCCTGCAGCCAGTCCTCCGGCTTGGCCGTGCCGTCGTACTTGGGCGTGTCGCGGGGGAGCTGGAAGCCGTCGATCATGGGCTCGTTGAGGATCCGCGGCCCGAAGCACTTGGGGCCGGCTGGCCCTTCTTCCTCCGCGATGCGGGATTCGACCAGCCGGTCGAGGCGATCTCTGGCGTCGGCCGGCTCGATGCGTGGGCCCAGCCGGGAGTGGGCCGGCTGGCGTTGGCCGCTGGCCTCTGGGGCCGCGCGGTGCTGGCGTCTTGGCGCCGGCCTCTCGGAGTCTCCTTCTTCATGCCGGCTTGATGGTGGCCGGCTGCGGCCGCTGTTGCCACTGGGCGGCCGGCTTGTGCGGCTGGAGCTTGCGTGGGTGTTCCGGGAGTCCCGGTGCCGGCTTGGTGCGGGGGAGGCGGACTCGGCCGTGTCCCTGTTACCCTCCAAAACCCACCGGGCAATGGTTAAGCAACACGAAGAGCCGGGAGGCTCCCAAGGCCGCTTAGTGGACCCTGGCACCTCGCGTCGTCCCGCAAATCTTCCAGCCACGTCCTGGCGGTTGCTAGGGCGTGCCACCTGACCTAGACCCGATCAGGAAGGTGCTAGAGTGCTTCGATTGTTCCTGCATGGTAGACACGTAAACATTAAATACGAGCCCTATCGGCTCTCAGGTTGCCCTGTGGATCGGCTCAAAGAGCCGATCGCCCCATGGTTCACGTTGGATTTACAATGACATGGGGATCCTGCTTGATCAAAACAAAGCTAAACCGATCTACGACAGTTTAGGGTTTTCACCGCATAACCGGAACGTCCTACGTGTGATCGGGCCTAGCAGCTACGGAAGATGATGCAAACTACCCCTACAAGAGGCCTAAAAACCAACATAACGTTGATTCCCGGAACATCCCTTGCAGGGACGGTAAACAACATCTAACGCACTACCGGATCGTCCGACCCCAACATAAGGCCTAACTATGCAGATATTAAACTAATCCCTGCGGAGCAAGGAGCAACTATAACAGATCGGATCTACTAAGTAACGAACAAGCAAGATGCTGCCCTTACACCCAGATAGGTGTAAGGGCAGCTAGGTGTCGAGGGACGGCATTGCCACGCAGATATGCACGAGAAAGCATCAATGCGAGCCCCTAAACACCTAATGATAAGTAGTGCTGCTCGCCATCAACAACGCTTCAGCACGAGCAGCACAAGGTAGACGAACAATACTGCCTAGATCGCAAGATGCGATCTAGGCAGCATGATGCTTAACCGGAAGAAACCCTCGAAGAAAGGGGTGGCGATGCGCCTGATTTGTGTTTGTTGTGAACGTGATTGTCCTCATTTTCCGATAATCCTAGATACATATTTATAGTCCAAGGGACTTTCTAATTGAAGCGTGCACCTAACCGTGCACGGGCCAGACTCTATCTGCTAATTCTAAACACGATACAATCTACTATATTACAGATACATGGGCAACTTAGCCCAAACTCTTAGTGCGAGGCCGCTTCAAAGAAGCTTCACGTGTAATCTTCAAAGCCCATCTTCACTTACGGCCCATCTCTTGATTTGGCCAAAATCGGGTGATAACACATGCCCCCGTGGTTTTGGTAATGATAATACCAAAACCATCCGTTTTTCCTTCGAGGGGTCGTGTCACGGCAGAGCAGAACCGTCGCAGGATTTTCTCATCATGACGACTTGCCTTCCCAACTTCTCTGCACGATTTGACCGTTTTGGCACCATGTCCTCGAAAACTGTTCGAGCATTAAATCCCCAATATATCTTTTTATTTAACCGCATCGAACAGTTCACTTCTTCATCCTCCTGCTTCAAACCAGCCATCGGCCGAAAAACCCTCCTCCTCTGTAACCATGTCTTCCTCTTCCTCCTCCCAATCCTTTTCCTCGAGTGAGCTGGAGCCAGAGGTCAGCCAGATGGAAGCGTACAATAGGCGCGCTCCCAAGCATTGGGACGAGCAAGAGTTCGACTTCGACTTCGTGCCAGAGGGCCGACCCGAGGACCTCGTCTGGTCGGATGGCGACATGCCCCTGACTGACGGGGAAGACGATCTCCGATTCCTGATCGACGGAGAACTGGAGGCGGAGAGCGACGACGACGACCCTCTCTTCCGGGGTAAATTCACCTCCTCCACCAAAGAAGAAGAAGAAAAAGAAGAGGACGACGAAGACGAAGACATCTCCTCCGACACGAAGAAGGAACCAGAGGACGACACCTCCTCCGATGAACCGCCGCCAAAGCGCATCCGCGGCTGGGCCTGGTCCGATGAGGAGGACGATGATGAAGAGGAAGAGGCCTCCGCTGAAGGTCACAGTAGCAGCGACGAGGAATTCGTCGACAGTAGCAATGACGGCAGCTACCCCAGCGACGGCGAAGACGGCAACAGCCCTTAGAGTAGGGATTTACTAGCATAAGACTAGCAGTAGCAATCTGTTCCCCTTCTGTTGAGCAATCAGCTTCTTCTTGTAAGAAATCCCCTTTTTAATCAATGGAGATGGATAGATTCCTCCTTTTGAGGGCAACCAGCTCTTCCATGTAAGAAATCTGATTTATCAATGAAGAATTTCCTCCAATTTGACTTTGTCGATGTTCCTCAAATTGATTTAGCCGACTCCACTTAACCAATGCTTAATGAGCCGATGTCAACGCATCGGTCCTACGTAATCCATCCTTCCATTCCTCAACTGACGACTTTGAGACCGGGTAGATAATGTGAAGTCTCCAAGAAAGCCCTTAAACTCCTCCCACCAGGTCCAATAATCTTCAAGAATTCATCATTTGTTGAAGAAAGTTGCGGCGAAGGATCAGCCGATGATATCCCAATCGGCTTCTAAAACAGAACATCCACCAGACCAGCTGCCCCCCGAGCCTCAGTCAAGGCGAGACTAGCGGTGAGGATGCGCAGATCGAACAAAGGGCTTTGTAGGTAATTTGAGGCAGTCACTATGCAGAACCAGCCAAACTTGCCCCCCATTGGTTACCTTCCCTCCGCTGAAAGCCGATGTTGTAGATGAATCACCAACAGCTCAACTGATGCTCCTGGCAGATTCGCGTCTTGAACATGCAGCTGGTAGATCTTGTGTAATTGTACTAGAGTCGATGTCCAAGCATCGGCTGTGCTGAAATTTTTCGTATTTTTTCGATTTTTACCAGCCGATTAATTTCTGAATCGGCTCACCTGGGTACATTTTCGCGGTCTTGTACGCCTTGTACCTTCTCCGTATATGCCCCCCGAGCTCCTTCAGTTCAACGATGCAGCTTCTGGTGAGAATATTGAGATCGTCACCTTGGTCAAGCCCTATGGTCAAGGCCGTGATCCTTCAAGCTTGCCCCAGCCGATAGATAAATATCAGTAGCTTCCACGAGGAAAAGGGCAGTTTCGGGCGCCCAAATTGACGCTTCTGCTAGCACCGCTACACTTGAAGGCTTGCAAACGAAGTTGGAGGTCCTCGCAGAGAAGACCTGAGTCACCAAACAGTTGGAGGTCCTCGCAGAGTAGAGCCTCGCCATGTAACTCGAAGACTACCTCATCAGGCTTCTTCTTATAACAGTTTGCATCCCTTGAGTCGATGGCCGTGCATCGGCTTTTAATCCTTAAGTCGATGTCTACGCATCGGCTGTGCTCAAAATTTTTGGATTTTCCATTTTTAAACCTTGAGCTACTGGGCCTTTGGCATGCATCCTCAGCTTCGTATCCTCGTGTCTCATCCATCTATGTGCCCCCCGAGCCGATTCTGTCAAGTAATTGATGGTATCGGCTCTTCAGGCATCTGTTGGATCAATGCTGAACACAGACAAAGGTATGTTGAGGATAGTTTTGGCCGATTGCGGGAATCGGCCTCCCTTTCCATTGCAATGTTTGACGATGGTTTGCAACTTCTTGGACTTCCACTGTAGCTACGTGACATGTTGGAGATAAGATCCTTCGCTTTTCATTTTTTGAGGGCCGATCGCAGGGATCGGCCTTGCCACGTACGTCCAATGCCTTGGACCTGCTACTCTGTCGGGTTTACGGACACCGTGTTTGTATCGGCCGATGCCTCTGCATCAGCATCAGCCGATGCCTGTGCATCGGCTTCATCTCGTTTAGGCGCCATACTTTCTTTGGCAAGCGCGCCTTTGTCTCCATTGTTTGCTGAATTTTCACGGCCAGGTCGGGCCGTGCTCTTCTCAACGTGTACAGGTACTGTGCCTCGGCTTCTTCCAAGTTTCGTAGCCGCTGCACCCTACGCTTCTGAGAATGGCTGAGTCCATCGGGCACCACCTTGGTCGGTGATACCTATCTTCTTCTCCATCTGACTCCTCAAAGTCTTCTTCTTGAGATGACTCAGCTCGTTTATTCTGAGGCGGGAGTGGCCCTAGACGCTCGAACACTGATACTTCATTCGTCCTCCTCCTTTGGTGTTTGCATTCTGGGCAATTCTCGATTGTTGGCAATCGGCTCATTCCCGAGTCCCAGCAATGTTTGAAGAAAGGACAGTCCCAGTGCTTATCCATGTTGTCTTGTTCCCTTGACCTCCTCTAGCGTGACGCTCGTACCGTCGTTGTTTCTGTCATGCTGACGATACCTCCTGTCTTCGCATCGACCGACGATATCTCTCATCGTCTTCGTCGTAGCGCCGACGTCGGTCGTACCGCTGCTCATATTTGTTGAGGAGATGCACGGAGAGTGGGCGCTGATACCGTATGCTTCTCACCTCCTCCTCGGTTAGGTACCGTCTATCATCATCTTGGGGCCGGTCGCGTGGAACGGCCTCCTCTTTATCTTTGCCACGAGAGTGGCTGCTCTCTGCTTTATCTTTGCCATGGCGGATCACAAACCCTGCCATATTGACATCAAAAGAGAACCCTGGCTCCCTTATGGAGTGGCTTAGGTCCACCATGTTGACGTCCGGAAACGGACGCATGTCTACCTTCATGGCAAACTGTCCGAAAGTTAATCGGCCCGATTCTATCGCCATCTGAATTTGTGCGCGCAATACTTTGCAGTCGTTGGTGGCGTGCGTGAACGTATGATGCCATTTGCGTATGGCCTTTTGTTTATCTCTTGTGCCGTAGGGATCTTGTGGCCTTCGGTAGCTTCAATCTGCTTCTCTTTCAGAGCAGATCGAAGATCTGTTCGTTTTGCTCACATCAAAGTCCAACCCTCTTGGAGGCCCGGTGGGTTCACCCATTTGCAGGACACGTATCGGCGTCGAGTCCATTCGCCACGCGACTTCCTGATCTTCCGAGATCTTCATCCTCATCAGCATTGACCAGGGTTATCGCGCGCTTGAACTTGTCCTGGTACGTTCTGGATGGCGTTGTTCATATAAGGTCAGTCTATTGACCAAGGTGCGTCAACGAGTTGTACTCCACTTGGAACGTCAGATCTTTGAATGACGCTGCAAGGCCTGCCACGGCCAGCTCGATCGCTTTCTTTTCGATAAATGAACCGAATAGCATCGGTTCTTGACAGTTTAAACGCTGAATGTAATCAGATACTGTCTCTCCTCGCCTTTGCCGAACCTGTGTGTTCGGCAATACCAGCTTCAGTAGCCTCTGAATGGTATTGTGTGTGAAACTGTTCTCTAGCTGCTTCCATGATCGCATGAATTTGGCTGCAACGAGGTGTACCATCCAAAAGCTGGACCGGTGAGGGATTGCGAAAAGAGCCTCACCCGTAGCTGATCCGATGCCGAAACCATGCCCAACTGGGCCAAGTATCGGCTCACGTGCTCGATTGAGCTAGATCCTTCTGACCCACTGAATTTGGTGAAGTCCGGGAGCCGGTACTTAGGTGGTAGTGGGATCAGGTCAAACTCATTGGGGTACGGCTTGGAATAGCCGATTATCTTCTTCTTCGGCAGGATGCCGAACTGGTCTCTCAAGACTGCACTGATCTGATCCGCGGTGGAGGTAGTAGCAGCTGAGCTTTCATGGACTGGTGCAGTGGCATACTTGGCTAGCCACGCCTGTTTCTCAGCTTCTGCTCCCAAACTCCCCGCTGCTGCAGTCGTTCCTCCTGCCGGAACAATTGCTCCTGCTCCGGCAATCCCTCCTGTTGGAGCCTGGATCGCCTGCGTCCAGTTGTTGCAGTCCGGCACAAACGTGCACACGTATCCGTGTGGGATCTCCTTGGGCGGGTCATATAAGAACTGATAGTCGCCCGGATCACCTCCAACCTTGTAGACAACGTATGCCGGTGAACCTTGTTGCTGTGGAGCTGCCATCGCGTACGGCAATGGTGGCCTGGTGTGGAGTTGCACCTCTCCCTGGTGAGTCCCTAGAACAGGTCCTGAAGGGGAGTACCGACGCTCCATGATCTCTTGCACCACATGGAGCGCAACGCGCTCCAAAGAATTTACCAGGCTCTCAGAATGCCGATGCAGCGAGTGAGCCACCACGTAGTTGATTTCCTGTCGCAGGGCTCTGGTACGTTCCTCTGAAGGGAGAGACAGATCCAACCCTTCGAGGACGCCTTGTGGCGTGAATCCTTTGAACCTGATGCCGTGCGAACGGGTCTTCTCAAAGGAGCCGATGAGTTCGGCTTCAATGATGGCCTTCAGGTCATCGTACTTCCTCTTGTGTTCCGCAGGGAGATCCTCGTATGTGATCTGTTCCTCTGCCATCTCGGATGTCGGTGTTGACGTGGATGTTGCGTAAGAGGTCCCACGGGCGTGCCAGAATGTGTTACCCTCCAAACCCACCGACGGGCAATGGTTAAGCAACACGAAGAGCCGGGAGGCTCCCAAGGCCGCTTAGTGGACCCTGGCACCTCGCGCCGTCCCGCAAATCTTCCAGCCACGTCCCGGCGGCTGCTAGGGCGTGCCACCTGACCTAGACCCGATCAGGAAGGTGTTAGAGTGCTTCGATTGTTCCTGCATGGTAGACACGTAAACATTAAATACGAGCCTATCGGCTCTCAGGTTGCCCTGTGGATCGGCTCAAGGAGCCGATCGCCCCATGGTTCACGTTGGATTTACAATGACATGGGGATCCTGCTTCAAAACAAAGCTAAACCGATCTACGACAGTTTAGGGTTTTCACCGCATAACCGGAACGTCCTACGTGTGATCGGGCCTAGCAGCTACGGAGGATGATGCAAACTACCCCTACAAGAGGCCTAAAAACCAACATAACGTTGATTCCCGGAACATCCCTTGCATGGACGGTAAACAACATCTAACGCACTACCGGATCCTAACTATGCAGATATTAAACTAATCCTGCGGAGCAAGGAGCAACTATAACAGATCGGATCTACTAAGTAACGAACAAGCAAGATGCTGCCCTTACACCCAGATAGGTGTAAGGGCAGCTAGGTGTCGAGGGACGGCATTGCCACGCAGATATGCACGAGAAAGCATCAACGCGAGCCCCTAAACACCTAATGATAAGTAGTGATGCTCGCCATCAACAACGCTTCAGCACGAGCAGCACAAGGTAGACGAATAAACGTGTACTGCCTAGATGGCAAGATGCGATCTAGGCAGCATGATGCTTACCCGGAAGAAACCCTCGAAGAAGGGGTGGCGATGCGCCTGATTTGTGTTTGTTGTGAACGTGATTGTCCTCCTTTTCCGATAACCCTAGATACATATTTATAGTCCAAGGGACTTTCTAATTGAGGCGTGCACCTAACCGTGCACGGGCCAGACTCTATCTGCTAATTCTAAACACGATACAATCTACTATATTACAGATACATGGGCAACTTAGCCCAAACTCTTAGCGCGAGGCCGCTTCAAAGACGCTTCACGTGTAATCTTCAAAGCCCATCTTCACTTACGGCCCATATCTTGATTTGGCCAAAATCGGGTGATAACAGTCCCTTGGGCCGTCCCGGTCGTTGCCTGCAGCGCCACGAGCGTGAGAAGCTCTGGGGGCAGTGGCGTACCTGGGGTCAGCCGACTGCCTGGTGGCCGCGTTGATCAGCTCAGTTACCCGCTTCGTCTGGCGGCGTAACTCTTCGCCTTGGAGGCGGTTCAGCTCTTCTGCGGCGGCTTCCGCGCGCATGTTCTTGTCGGGGGTGTTGTAGACGGGTCGCTCCGTGGAAGGAGCCGGCGATTCTGCGCCGTCCCGGGCGATCTCTGCGCCCAGGCCGCCCCCTCCGGCGGATCTGGCCGGCTCGGCTTGGGTTGTCGCCGGCTGGCGTGAAGCCGTGAGCGCGGTTGTACTCGCGCTGGGTGATCTCCATCTGCCGCTTTGCAGCGACAGTTCTTCCGCCTGCTTGAGGAGCAGCTGGCGGTGCGCCTCCAGGTCCTTCTCGATGGAGGAGGGATCCGCTCCGGCTGTGAGCGGGGAGCTCAGCTTTGCCCGGACTTCGTCCAAGCGGGACGGTGGTGCTGGGGCCTTTGGGCCCGAGCCGGATGCGCCGGCGTCCCTCGCGGTGCGCTCCAACTCGGGGCCGCGGACGCGCGTGGACTTGTCGCCGGCGTCATCGCCGGTGGCCATGACCTCCTGCATGATGCAGGGGCCGGCGGTGGTGAGGCTGGCGCCGGCTCCAGGAGGAGGGCTTGCGCAGCGCACGATCTCGCGCGGGTAGCGCGGTGGTGCGACGGTGGCGACGTAGACGTCGAAGCCGCCGAAGCTGATGACGTTGCCGCCGGCAGGGAATGGCCGGTCGGCGAAGCAGCCAGCGTTGTCGCTGACGCAGTCGAGGGAGCCGAATCTCCAGATCAAGCCTGAAGCGACCCGCTCGCCGGTGGTGATGGTGAGGCCCGTCCGGATGAAGACACCGGCCGCGGACGCTGAAGGCCCCACGGTGGGCGCCAAATGTCGTGGTATCGTCATGACATATGCCATAGGGTGGCTAATCGGAGTGGTTCCTAGTGGTCTCACGGCGGTATCCGGATGCGGGTATGGGCACGAGCGACACGGCGACGTACCCAGGTTCGAGGCCCTCCGATGGAGGTAACACCTCTACTCCTGCTATGAGTGTATATGGTAAAAACACAGTACAATGGTGCTCCTTGAGCTGTATCCGGCTGCCCCTGGGAGGCTAAGGTAGACGAAGGTCTCTCTCACAGGGCAGCGCTAAGACTAGAATGAATGAGAGGTGATCGATCGTCCCCCGCACGAGGGGGTAGCCCGGCTTATATAGGCACCGGCACTTTACATATAAGTCCCTATAGTCTAGTGGCCGGCTTGGCCGGCTCCGGCTCCCGCTCCTTCCCGAGGCGTTGACGTCAGGGAGCCGTTGAGCGTAGTGGCACGTCCCATCCGCCTGCTCAGGTCAGCGGTATGGCGAGGTGGTGTCGCTGTCGCCATCATGCTCTGTAGCCGGTACGGACCGACGTACGCCATGATGGCATGTCCGGCGCGTGGCACTGCTGCTCCACAGTGCCCCGTGCTTTACGGGAGGTGAGGTCAGCGTGGACCTTTGAACCCGGACCACCTACCCAGTTCCTTCCAGTGCAAGACTCGCCAGCCTCGAGTCGGTCTAAGGTACAAACCCCAGTCGGATATGGCTTGTAGAAGCCGGCCTAGCTACAGCGTTGAGGGCCGCAGCCAGGCCGACCAGGACTTAGAGCTAGCCGGCTCCCGAAGCAGCCGGCCACGGCTCCAGCCGGCTGCTCCTCAGCCGGCCTTTGCCGCGAGCCGGCCGACCTCAAGCCGGCCGCTCCGCGTCCATTGCCCTACCCGGGGTCTTCCCCCCGATAGGCCTCCTCCTTTTCCTTGCCACGGGAGTGACCGATTTCTTCTTCATCCTTGCTACGGCGGTCTACAGGCCCTGCCATGTTAACCTCGAATGAGAAACCTGGCTGACACCTCATGGAGCGATTGAGTTCCACCATGTTGACGCCAGGAAACGGTTGCGTGTCCACTTTCATGGCAAACTGACCAAGGATCAAACGGCCCTGCTCTATCACCGTTTGGATCTGCCGACGCAGCTCTTTGCAGTCATTGGTGACATGGGTGAACGAGTGATGCCACTTGCAGTACGGTCTCCCGTTCATCTCTTGCGCCGTAGGGATTTTATGGCCTTCGGGTAACTTCAGCTATTTTTCCTTAAGCAATAAATCGAATATCTGCTCAGCTTTGCTTATATCGAAGTCAAACCCTTTTGCAGGCCCTTGTTGCTTCACCCATTTGCAGGACACAGGGACTGCCCCCCGAGCCCATTCAGCTACGGCTACCTCCTGATCTTCTGCAGAGTCCCCAACTTCTTCTGTCTCGACCAGGCTTATCGGGCGTTTGGCGAACTTATCTTGGTAAAATTCTGGGTGGCGCTGTTCATACAAAGTTAATTTCTGAACCATGTGCGCCAGTGAATTGTAGTCCACTTGGAAAGCCAGATCCTTGAACGGCGCTGCAAGGCCCACCACTGCCAACTCGATCGCTTCTTTCTCGCAAACGAGCCGAATAACATCGGTTCTGATGTCCCGAAACGCTGAATGTATCCGACACCGTTTCTCCCCGCTTCTGCCGCACCTGCGCCAGATCGGCAATGCCAGCCTCGGTAGCTTCTGAGTGATATTGCACATGAAACTGCTCTTCCAGTTGCTTCCACGTCCGTACCGAATCTGGTGGCAACGAGGTGTACCACCCAAAAGCTGGTCCTGTGAGAGACTGCGCAAAGAACCTCACACGTAACGGGTCTGACGCCGAAATCATGCCCAACTGCGCCAAATATCGGCTCACATGCTCAATTGAGCTAGACCCTTCTGATCCACTGAACTTTGAGAACTCAGGGAGCCGATACTTGGGCGGCAGCGGGATCAAGTCATATTCGTTGGGGTACGGCTTGGAATAGCCGATTGTTCTCCTCTTTGGCAGGATGCCGAACTGGTCTCTCAAGATTGTACTGATTTATTCCACGGTATGAGCTGCAACGGTTGAGCTTTCATGACTCGTTCCGGTGGCATATATAGCTAGCCACGCCTGTTTATCTGCTCTCGCTCCAGAGATCCCTCCTGCTGCAATCTGGTTCGTGCGCGCCAAGTTATTGCAGTCAGGCACGTACGTGCACACATATCCATGCGGGATTTCTTTAGGCGGCTCATACAGGAATTGGCAATCGCCAGGATCGCCCCCAACCTTGTAGACGACGTATGCCGGTGAAGCCTGTGGCTCTGGAGCGGCAAGCGTGAATGGCAGCTGCGGTCTGGTCTGGAACGGTATCTCTCCCTGGTGAGTCCCTAGAGCAGGTCCTGACGGAGAGTACTGATGCTTCATGATTTCCTGAACCACGCGAACCGCAATGCGCTCAAAAGAGTTCACCAGGCTCTCAGAATGGCGGTGTATAGAATGAGCCACCATGTAATTGACTTCCTGGCGCAGAGCTCTGGTGCGTTCCTCTGAAGGGAGAGACAGGTCTACTTCATCAAGAACGCCTTCAGGTGAGAACCCTTTCCATCTAATGCCACGCGAACGGGTCCTCTCGAAAGAGCCGATGAGATCGTCTTCGAAGAGAGCTTTGGCCTCATCATATTTCTTCTTGTGATCTTTAGGTAGATCTTCGTACTTGAGTGGTTCGTCCGACATCTCAGCTGCAGATGTTGACGTAGTTGCTGCAGAATGTCCCACCGGGCGTGCCAGAATGTGTTGCCTGCCAAAACCCACCGGCGAGCAGCGACGGGCAACACGGAGAGCCGGGAGGCTTCCAGGACTGCTGGTGGGCCCTGGTCCCTCGGGCGACGGCCCACAATGCTCCGGCACACGTCCTGGCTATTGCAAGGGCGTGCCACCTGACCTATACCTGGTCAGGAAGGTGTTGGATTGCTTCAATTAGTTTCCTGCATGGTAGACACGTAAACATTAAATGAGCCTCGATCGGCTCTCAGGTTACCCTGTGAATCGGCTCAAAGAGCCGATTAACCCATGGTTCATATTGGATCTACAATGACATGGGGATCCTGCTTTATCAATACGAAGTTAAATCAATCTACCACAGTTTAGGGTTTTCACCGCATAATCGGAACATCCTACACGTAGTTGAGCCTGGCAGATACGAAAGATAACAGAAAACTAACCCAAAAAGAGGCCTAAAAACCAACACGGGGTCGATTCCCGGAACATCCCTTCTTGGATCGGCAAACCATACCTTACGCACTACTGGATCGTTTAACCCGTTTGCAAGGCCTAACCATGCGGATATCAAACTAATCCTTGAAGAACAAGGAACAACTATAACAGATCGAATCTACTAAATAAAGAGGAAGCAAGATGCTACCCTTACACCTAAGATAGGTGCAAAGGCAGCTAGATATTCAGGGGCAGCACAACTAAGCAAACATATCAGAAAAGCACCGATGCAAGCCCCAAAACACCTATGATAAGCAGTATTACTCGCCATCAACAAGGCTTCAGTACGAGCAACACCAAACAACGAATAAACCGATACTGCCTAGATCGCAAGATAGGCAGCATGATGCTTACCCGGGAGAAACCCTCGAAACAAGGGGTGGTGATGTGCCTAGATTGTGTTTGTTGTGAACGTGATCGTCCTCCTTTCTCAATAACCCTAGATACATATTTATAGTCCGTGGACTTTCTATCTTTGGAATAAACCTAACTGTGTACGAACCAAACTCTATCTCTTAATTCTAAACTAAAATGCGATCTACCATAATGTACAGATACACGGGCAATCTAGCCCAAATTCTCGTACGAGGCCGATTCAGAAACGCTTTATGTGCATATCCTTCAAACCCATCTCAATCACGGCCCACCTTCCGATTTGGCTAAAATATGGTGATAACAGGTACTTATTAGCTTTGAGCTCTCATTGCCCCTATCATAAGCATCTTGAATGGTTAAAGTAAATGTGAATCGAAAATGAGCAATATTCTTGCAAATCACAAGTTGAAAATCTCATGCCCCTTGAATATGAGTACCTAAACCACATGCTACTCAACTTATGTCCCAAATAAGTTCTTCTCATTGTAAGTATACTCATACGTCTCCAACGTATCTATAATTTCTTATGTTCCATGTTAGTTTTATGACAATACCTACATGTTTTGTTCATACTTTATATCATTTTTATGCATTTTCTGGAACTAACCTATTAACAAGATGCCGAAGTGCCAGTTCATGTTTTCTGCTGTTTTTGATTTCAGAAAATTTAGCTTACAAATATTCTCGAAATTGGACGAAACAAAAGCCCACGGCCCTATTTTCCACGGAGTGTTCCAGAACACCGAAGAAGAGTCGAGGAAGGGCAGCAGGGGCCCACACCATATGGCGGCGCGGGTGGCCCCCTGGCCGCGCCCAGATGTGGGGAGGGAGCCCCCTGGCTCCCCCGACGCTGCCCCTTCGCCTATATATTGCCCCAGAAGTAAAAACCCTAAAGGAATCGGTCTTCCTCCATGAAAAGTTACGTAGCCGCCGCCATCACGAAGCCAAGTTCGGGGGACAGAAGTCTCTGTTCCGGCACGCCGCCGGGACGGGGAAGTGCCCCCGGAATCCATCTACATCGACACCACCGCCATCTTCATCGCCGTTGATGTCTCCCATGATGAGGAGGGAGTAGTTCTCCCCGAGGCTGAGGGCTCTACCGGTAGCTATGTGGTTCATCTCTCTCCCATGGTGTGATCTTTATGTGATCATGAGCTTTGTAATCTAGTTGAATATGTAGATGTTACTCTTGTCTATTATGCACTCTAGAGGTTACTTTAATATGAACTCCGGATTCACTCTCCACGGTGTGATGGTGACAGTGTGTGCATCGTGTGTGATTCCTTTATGACGTTGTGGAGCTTGTTTACTCCGGCTTGAGGGAGCTTTTGTAGCCCTACACAATGAATGGTGTTTGTTATCCAACAAGAGAGTGTTTGAGAGTAGCATTTATTTATTCAATTATGTGATCATTGTTGAGAGTGTCCACTAGTGAAAGTATGATCCCTAGGCCTTGTTTCTAAGCATTGAAACACCGTTTCCAACAAGTTCTGCTACATGTTCGCTTGCTGCCATTTTTATTTCAGATTGCAATTACTACTTATAATCATCCATATTACTTGTATTTCACTATCTCTTCGCCGAACTAGTGCACCTATACATCTGACAAGTGTATTAGGTGTGTTGGGGACACAAGAGACTTCTTGTATCTTAATTGCAGGGTTGCTTGAGAGGGATATCTTTGACCTCTACCTCCCCGAGTTCGATAAACCTTGGGTGATTCACTTAAGGGAAACTTGTGCTGTTCTACAAACCTCTGCTCTTGGAGGCCCAACACTGTCTCAGAATAGAAGCGTGCGTAGACATCAAGCTATTTTCTCGGCGCCGTTGCCGGGAGGTAAGGTAAAAGGTATTCACATCCTCCGACTACTAAGCTATTTCCTAGCACTGTTGCTGGTGTGTGAGTGCTCGAAGCTATTTCCTTTAGATTCTGCAATTTTATCTTTTTGTTTCTTGTTTTTATTTTCACTAGTAAGGCTTAATGGAAAACAACAAAAAAACTAGAGATCTTTATGAACTTTATATTGAATTAGGACATGATGTGTTTGAAGAGAGAATTAAAAAACCCATGGAACTTTGTTTGCAAAATAGTTGTAGCAATGTTATTAGCATGAACTCTTTGAACACTATTATTGCTAATGCTATGGAAGAATTTAAGCTTGGGGAAGCTGGTTGTGATATTTTTAGTCCCCCAAGTTTTGAGGAGAAAATTTTCTTTGATGATACTTTGCCTCCCATTTATGATGATAATAATGATAGTGGTATTTTGGTGCCACCTACTATGGAGGATGAATGTTATGTTCCTGTGGATTCTCTTGAAATATTCCCTATGAGTAAAACTTGTGAGAATAATTATGCTACTGTTATCTATGATAATCCATGCTATTTTGATAAATCTTATGATAATGCTTTGTTTGTGCCTGATACCGAAATGCATGGTACTAAAGAGTTTTGCTTAGCAAATGTTTATAATAAAGCTCTAGATTATGGTCCTATGTTACTTGATAATATTAATTGTACTACTAATGAAAATGGGTTTGGAAGTTTTGATCCCACTATTTTTGAGCTTGATAAAAATTATGTGTTTGTAGATCATGAAAAGCATGTTGTATGTGATAGTTATATTGTTGAGTTTGTTCATGATGCTACTAAAAGTTATTATGAGAGAGGGAAACATGGTTATATGCATCTTAATAATATTAAGTTTCCCCTCTTTATGTTGAGAATCTTGAAGTTGCGCTTGTGTTGCCTTTCTATGCTTGTTGCTTTGTGCTTTCAGTACTTGTTCCCTTACAAGATTCCTTTTCATAGGAAGTGAGTTAGACTTAAAAGTGTTTCTTATTTTCTTTTGATGCTCTCTTTTGCTTCAACTCTTATTTCTTGCAAGAGCATCATTAAAATTACTGAGCTCATCTTAATGGCTATAAAGAAAGCACTTCTTGGGAGATAACCCATGTTTTTATTTTGCTACTGTTTTGTTGTGTCTTGGAAGTTGTTACTACTGTAGCAACCTCTCCTTATCATGTTTATTTCGTTTTTGTGCCAAGTAAAGTCTCTAATAGAAAGTTGATGCTAGATTTGGATTTCTGCGCAGAAACAGATTTTTAGCTGTCACGAATTTGCGTTTTTCTCTCTGTAGAAGAATCTAAAAATTCTGTAAAAATTCATGCGTGATCCTCAGATAGGTACGCAACTTTCATTAGTTTTGAGTTTTCTCATCTGAGCAAGTTAAGTGCCTCGAAAAAATTTGTCTTTACGGACTGTTCTGTTTTGACAGATTCTGCCTTTTATTTCGCATTGCCTCTTTTACTGTGTTTGAGTGGATTTCTTTGCTCCATTAAATTTCAGTAACCTTGGGTAATGTCCAGAAGTGTTGGTAATAATTGTGTCCATGCAGAACATGTGAATTTTTGATTATGCACTAACCCTCTAATGAGATTGCTTTGAGTTTGGTGTGAAGGAAGTTTTCAAGGGTCAAGAGAGAAGGGTGATATAATGTGATCAAGAAGAGTGAAGAGCCTAAGCTTGGGGATGCCCCCGTGGGTCACCCAAGCATATTTCAAGAAGACTCAAGCGTCTAAGCTTGGGGATACCCAAGGCATCCCCTTCTTCATCAACAACTTATCAGGTCATCTCTAGTGAAACTATATTTTAATTCTTTCACATCTTATGTGCTTTACTTGGAGCGTCTGTGTGTTTTTATTTTTGTTTGTGTTTGAATAAGTTCGGATCCTAGCAATCCTTGTGTTGGAGAGAGACACGCTCCGCTTTTTCATTTGAACACTTGTGTTCTTCGTTTTATCTTTCATGTTCATGGCGAAAGCTGAAAGCCGCAACACTTATACTTATTGTTATTTGGTTGGAAACAGAAAATGCTTCATATTGTCTTGAATAATTTGATACTTGGCAATTGTTTTGAGCTCTCAAGTAGATCATGTTTAAGCTCTTGCATCATGTAGTTTAAATCTATTAGTGGAGAACTACCGTAGAGCTTGTTGAAATTTGGTTTGCATGATTGGTCTCTCTAAGTCTAGATATTTTCTGGTAAAAGTGTTTGAACAACAAGGAAGACAGTGTAGAGTCTTATAATGCTTGCAATATGTTCTTGTGTAAGTTTTGATGTACCGGTTTATACTTGTGTTTGCTTCAAACAACCTTGCTAGCCAAAGCCTTGTACTGAGAGGGAATGCTTCTCGTGCATCCAAAAACCTTGAGCCAAAACCTACGCCATTTGTGTCCACCATAACTACCTACTATGTGGTATTTTTCTGGCATTCCAAAGTAAATTGCTTGCGTGCTACCTATAAAAAAAATTCATTCCTTGTCTTTGTAATACATAACTCATGGGAAAGTAGCCTAAAAAACTATTGTGGTAATGAATATGTCGCTTATGTATCTTAGTTCTTATAAGTTGCTTGTTGAGCGGTAACCATGTTTCTGGGGACGCCATCAACCTGTCACACCTTTGTTGAATATCATGTGAGTTGCTATGCATGTTCGTCTTGTCTGAAGTAAGGGAGATTTTCCATGAGTTAAAATGGTTTGAGTATGCATGTTGTTAGAGAAGAACATTGGGCCGCCAACCAAAGCCATGTATCATGGTGGAAGTTTCAGCTTGGACATTAATCCTCGAATCTCTTATGAGAATATTATCTGTTGTTGAATGCTTAAAGCATTAAAAAGAGGAGTCCATTATCTGTTTTCTATGTTGTCCCGGTATGGATGTCCTTAAATTGAGATCTATCAAAATCGATAAATCAAATACGATTTATCTCTTTGGACCTTTGTACAGGTGCCATAGAGGTACCCCTTTGTGACACTTGGTTGAAACATATGTAATGCAATGATAATCCATGGAAATCCGAGCTAATTAGGAAAAGGTGCGGGCACTATTAGTATTCGATGCATGATGCTTGCAACTTATAGGAAGTTTTATACATAACTCATATGAATTATTACTACCGTTGACACAATTGTTTCCATGTTTTCAAAATAAAAAGCTCTAGCACATGAGTAATCCCTGCTTCCCTCTGCGAAGGGCCTTTCTTTTACTTTATGTTGAGTCAGTTTACCTACTTCTTTCTATCTTAGAAGCAAACACTTGTGTCAACTGTGTGCATTTATTCTTACATGCTTACTTATTTGCACTTATTATATTACTTTGTGTTGACAATTATCCATGAGACATACATGTTGAAAGTTGAAAGCAATTGCTGAAACTTAAATCTTCCTTTGTGTTGCTTCAAAACCTCTTATTAAGAATCTATTGCTTTATGAGTTAACTCTTATGCAAGACTTTTTGATGCTTGTCTTGAAAGTACTATTCATGAAAAGTTTTTGCTATATGATTCAGTTGTTTAGTCATTATCTTTTTGTTAGCAAACTATAGACCATTGCTTTGAGTCACTTCATTCATCTCACATGCTTTACAATGGTATTGATCAAGATTATGTTGGTAGCATGTCACTCCAGAAATTATTCTTTTTATCGTTTACCTACTCGAGGGCGAGTAGGAACTAAGCTTGGGATGCTTGATACGTCTCCAACGTATCTATAATTTCTTATGTTCCATGCTAGTTTTATGACAATACTTACATGGTTTGTTCATACTTTATATCATTTTTATGCATTTTCTGGAACTAACCTATTAACAAGATGCCGAAGTGCCAGTTCCTGTTTTATGCTATTTTTGATTTCAGAAAAGTTAGTTTACAAATATTCTCGGAATTGGACGAAACAAAAGCCCACGGCCCTATTTTCCACGGAGTGTTCAGAACACCGAAGAAGAGTCGAGGAAGGGCAGCAGGGGGCCCACACCATATGGCGGCGCGGGTGGCCCCTGGCCGCGCCCAGATGTGGGGAGGGAGCCCCCTGGCTCCCCCGACGCTGCCCCTTCGCCTATATATTGCCCCAGAAGTAAAACCCTAAAGGAATCGGTCTTCCTCCACGAAAAGTTACATAGCCGCCGCCATCGCGAAGCTAAGTTCGGGGACAAGTCTCTCGTTCGGCACGCCGCCGGGACGGGAAGTGCCCCGGAATCCATCTCCATTGACACCACCGCCATCTTCATCGCCGTTGTTGTCTCCCATGATGAGGAGGAGTAGTTCTCCCTAGAGGCTGAGGGCTCTACCGGTAGCTATGTGGTTCATCTCTCTCTCCCATGGTGTGATCTTTATGTGATCATGAGCTTTGTAATCTAGTTGAATATGTAGATGTTACTCTTGTCTATTATGCACTCTAGAGGTTACTTTAATATGAACTCCGGATTCACTCTCCACGGTGTGATGGTGACAGTGTGCGCATCGTGTGTGATTCCTTTATGACGTTGTGGAGCTTGTTTACTCCGGCTTGAGGGAGCTTTTGTAGCCCTACACAATGAATTGTGTTTGTTAATTATCCAACAAGAGAGTGTTTGAGAGTAGCATTTATTTATTCAATTATGTGATCATTGTTGAGAGTGTCCACTAGTGAAAGTATGATCCCTAGGCCTTGTTTCTAAGCATTGAAACACCGTTTCCAACAAGTTCTGCTACATGTTCGCTTGCTGCCATTTTTATTTCAGATTGCAATTACTTATAATCATCCATATTACTTGTATTTCACTATCTCTTCGCCGAACTAGTGCACCTATACATCCGACAAGTGTATTAGTGTGTTGGGGACACAAGAGACTTGTTGTATCTTAATTGCAGGGTTGCTTGAGAGGGATATCTTTGACCTCTACCTTCCCGAGTTCGATAAACCTTGGGTGATTCACTTAAGAGAAACTTGCTGCTCTACAAACCTCTGCTAGGCCCAACAGGTCCCAAATAGAAGTTCGTAGACATAAGTATACATGTATCATTGAGAACCGCCAATGGGGTACCTCTTGCCCGATGATATGGAGGTACTCTTGTAGGAGCAATCTCATGCCAACATAACAAGACAAACAGACAATAAGCATCTCAACAATTTATTATTTACTATGGATATAGCTTTTTATTGCAAATGCTTCATAGAATGCTCACTATGACTTAGCTGTAAATTTCCACCATGAATGATGCATGGCTTAGATTAGCAGCCCATGCGTTTCTCTAACTCATATACAAACTCCATGGACTTACAAGTTTCCATTTTATTTCGCACCGCTAGGCATCCATAAACAAAAGAACATGACATCAACTAAATATAAGTGCAATGTCGAAAGTGTTCCCCATGAAAGCATGGTTATACTAACTCCCAACTTGCAATTTGCAAACATATAAACTTCATAAGATAGGCACAATGATCAAGTTTATTAAGTGCAAGAAATTAAATGTGCCATCAAGTTCGTAAGAGCTTTACTGACTAATTTTCTCATGCCAAAATTTAATTTAGAAGATAAATAAAAACATGATGAATATACTTGGAATAGCAATAATGCTACAAGGTAGGTGGACACAATTGACAAACTTTTGTTTATGGTGGTTGGATGCACGAGTAGAGTTCATACTCAGCACAGGCAAAGGCTAGAAAAAAGACCGGGAGCGACCAACTAAGAGAGCAATAATCTTGGCCATAATCATACATAGCGATAAAACATTATCAATAAAAGCATAAAGTGATATTACAAGTCAAAAATTAAATGATCATAAAGGCTTTAGTTGGCTGGTTATAGTTATAACATGGTATAAGCATGCGCCAAGTCAACCCAATAAAGCATCAAAGGAGAATACCACAATATTATGCTTTTATGATGGAAAAACAACACATGATTCTTTCAATGACACATTATGCACTCTCATCAATTTGAAACAAGTCATGCTACAAAAATAAATACTAAGCATTTAACAAGAATAACATCCAACATGACATGCCAAAGTCTATGCCACAGTCTAGACAAGCTTCCTTTTGCATGACTATAGTCATGAAACATTTTACTCGTATCCAACACCAATCAACTTATTTGAAATAACTCTCAGAGATGAAAATCATTATGGACCAGAGAGCTAATCATACATAAATAAAGAATACTAATGAGCTCTGAACAAAATTCAAGTGAAATAACAAGAGCTAAATGCAGTAGAAAATTAGAACACTCGCAGAACAATAAGAGCGAAAACTAGAGCGTTCTATGCAACTAAAACGGAGCTGGTCTTTCTCCAAAACAAATGTGCCGGGATCCAACATATGCTACAAAAAACAAAACAAAATTATACTAAAAACAAAAATAAAGACGCTCCAAGAACAACACATAGCGTATGAAGCAATAAAAATATAGCCCATAGAAAGATGATGTTGATTTGTTGATGAAGAGGGGATGCCTTGGGCATCCCCAAGCTTTGACGCTTGTACCTCTTGAATATTTCTTGGGGTGCAGGGGCATCTCAAACTTGAGCTTTTTTCCATTCTTCATCTCATCACATCATTCTTCTCTCCCTACACTTGAAAACTTCACACAATTCTTTATTAGCAGCATTAGTACAATTAAAATAAACAAACCACTTGAGCTCAGTTCTAACATATATAAAAAAAATATTAAATCATTAGCTACTGTAGCAACCTTTCAAAAAGCTTTTTGATCAAAAGAACTCAAAAAGAAAGAGATTTAAGAGGCAAATGCAAATAGTGCAGAAATCTATCAAAATAGAATAGCGGGTAAAGATCGTTTTTTTTAAAATCTGCTGCTCATATCTAAAAGTGGTAAACTAACAAAAGTTATATAATAACCTGGGGTATATGCATAAAAAATGGCAGATAAAAATTACTCTCTAACTATTTTTACGAATTTTTATGGTAACAACACAGAATCTGTTTTCAGGACAGCAACTTCCTCAAATCTTACTTTCTTCCAATTAGAGGCTATTCTTGGCACAAAAACGAAATAAAAATGATAAGGAGAGGTTATTACAGAGGTAATAACTTACTAGACTCAACAAAAAGAAAAATTACAGTAAATAAACATGGGTTATCTCCCAAGAGTGATTTTCTTTAACGCCTTTCAGCTAGGCGCAGAAAAAGAGCGAAAAAGCATTAAGATCAATGTGAGAATTCTTTTCAAGAAGGATTTGTATTTTATCAATATAAGTTTTAGAGGACTCTTTCTCAGCACTTTTAGGTTCACTACTTGCATCAAATGGATTTTCAGGAACAATCCAATCAAAATTCTTTTCCCAAGCTTCATGCATTGCTACTAATTTGAAAGGTATTGGTATTTTACTTTCTCTCCTATTTTTTGTTTTGTCTATTTTTTCAAGTGTACCAAAGATATCTACACATGAGCCTAGCATCTCAAACCGATCAAAAACTTTCCTAGCTTCTATAACAACATCTTTAAATTCTCTAAGCAAAGTTTCTAGGATAAAATCTTTCTTTTCATCATCCTCAACTTCATGAAGTTTAAGAAACATTTGCTGCATTATGGGGTTAAGGCTAACAAATCTAGCCTCCAGCATTTGAACTAAAGAAGCCGCATCAGCTTCATAATTAGGAGCAAGTTCTACCAGGGATTTATCCTCAATATCTTTATGCTTACTAACATGATTGAAGAATTTTTCAATGTTATCTTTCCCAATTATAGAACCACTACCTACAGATAGGTCCTTCAGATCGTACTTAGGGATCAACATAATGAACTAGAAACAAAATAACAACTATAAAAGAAACTAATTTTTTGTGTTTTTGATATAAAGACGACTATAAAAAGAAACTTATTTTTTGTGTGTTTTCGATATTTAAAAAGCACACAAAATAAAGTAAAGTAACTAAGCAAACAATAACAAAGTAAAGAGATTGGAGATGAGAGACCCCCTTACAGAACTCCTCTTTCTCCCCGGTAACGGCGCCAGAAAGTGTTGATGGTGCTCCGGTGATAGCGTCAGACAATCTTGTTGAGCGCAGATGTTGTGGAAGTGGTTAGGAAACCCCAAGAGGAAGGTGTGATGAGCACAGCAGCAAGTTTTCCATCAGTACGAAACCAATGTTTAATCGACCAGTAGAAGAAAGGCGTGACTTCTGAAGGTGTTGCTAGCTGACTAGTGGCACTACCGGCGTTAGCAACAACGTGGAACCTGCACACAACACAACCAAAGTACTTTGCCCCAACTTGCAGTGAGGTTGTCAATCTCACCGGTTTGCTGAACACAAAGGATTAGACGTATCGAGTGAAAAGAGATGTTTGCAGTAAGTAAACAGAAAAGAAATACAGTGGTTGAATATATCAGTGTAAAGGAAAGAACCGGGATCCATAGTTCACTAGAGGTGTCTCTCCATAAATATAAATAGCATGTTGGGTGAACAAATTACAGCCGGGCAATTGACAGAATATAGACCATACATGACAAGATGATTATTATGAGATTCGTTTGGGCATTACAAAAGAATACATAGACCGTAATCCAACTGCGTCTATGACTAATAATCCACCTTCCGGTTATCGTCCGAACCCCTTTCAGTATTAAGTTGCAAGCAACAGATTATCGCATTAGGCAATGTGTGTAAAGTAAACAATAGAATTGCCCTTGGATAAAATATTGTTGTTTTCTCCCTAGTAGCAACAACATATCTACAATCTTAGAAGTTGTTGCCACTCTTCCAAAAAACTAGAGGCATGAACCTACTATCGAGCATAAATACCCCTCTTGGAGTCACAAGCATCTACTTGGCCAGAGTTTCTACTAGCAACGTAGAGCATGCAAGATCACAAATAACATATGACATGAATATATAATCAACCTCAACATAGTATACAATATTCATCGGATCCCAGCAAACACAACATGTAGGATTACATAAGAATGATCTTGATCATGTAGGGCAGCTCACAAGATCTAAACATGAGGCACAAATTGGAGAAGACAACCATCTAGCCAATGCTATGGACCCATAGTCCAGGGATGAACTACTCACGCATCACTTCGGAGGCAGGCATGGCGATGTAGATGTCTTCGGCGATGATTTTCCCCTCCAGCAGGTGCCAGGAAGAGCTTCAGAACCCCACGAGATGGGTTCTGCGATGGCGTCCGCGATGGAACTTTTGGTGGATGGAGGCTCGGGTATCCAGGGTTTTCCCAAGATCGTGAATAAATAGGCGGAGGGGCGATGTTGGTGGAGGCTCCTAGGGCAGGTGTGGCCGTCCTGCTGCCCCCCTTCGACTCCCCTCTGGACTCTGTCTTTGTTACGGTAAAATATTGACTTTGGCTTTTGTTTCGTCCAATTCCGATAATATTTCATGTACAACTTTTCTGAAATATAAAAACAACAGAAAACAGGGAACTGGCAATGTGGCATCTTGTTAATAGGTTAATGCTGGAAAATGTATAAAAGTGCAACGAAGTATAAGCAAAACATATATGAATTGGTGTAAAACAAGCATGGAGCATCAAAAATTATAGATACGTTTGAGACGTATCAGACGAGTCCGGACGCTTGAGGAATACTGCAAATTAAGCCGATACCCGTGATCAACACTCACAAGAGGACCCTGCCGGTGCCATGGTTCATTATCATGCACTTTATGCTCCGGCTCACTCTCAATGATCTTTATGTGCAAGATCACACAAGAAGTCATCACATCCATCATCTGCTCTTTCGACTAGGTAAGAGCGGGTTACTGTACAATAGCAAATCGAGCTTGAAGCACACCAAATACCTTCTCAGCATCCTTCCTGCAAGCCTCCTGGTACTGAGCAAACCAAGCTCTTTATCCCATAGTAGGGCACATGAGATGGTTTTCACAAATGTTACCATCTTGGGTAGATTCCATCTGCCAAATAGTATCCCTTGGTGTACTCGTGATCATTGATCACATAGTTCACCGGGAGAGAATGGCCTTCAACAAGCTTGGAAAACACATTTGAGCATTGCAGCACGTTGATATCGTTGTGAGATCCATCCATACCGAAGAAAAGCATGCCAAATTCATAGATCTTGACCTGCACTGCCTCAAGTACCATGATGCAAACTCCTTTGTGGCCTTTTTACATCCTTTCCAAGCAAATAGATAGTTATTTCATGCCCAATGAATGCAATCGATGCTTCCAAGCATCTCAGAAAATCCTATCACTTCATTATGTGCCATGATCCGGGTAGTGTCTTCTGCAGTGGGTGTCCTCAAATACAATTCTCCGTACACTGCGACCATTGCCCTGCGAAATCTATACGTGCACGCAATAGCAGTTAACTCTTTCATGCGCATGTAGTCATCACGTGTATCACCGTGTATCACCAGGAGCTCCATAGGTAAGCATCCGGAAAGAGGCTATGAACTTCTGGATCGAGGAAACACAAACCATGCCAACACAATCAAGGTCTCGAACAAAGTAGTTGTCGCACTCTCTGACGGCCAACACAATATCCAGAAATAGCTTTCGGTTCATCCTAAAACGTATCTGAAATGTCACTTTGATGTGCAGTGGATCATTGACGAAGTAGTCTGTGTACATCATGCAGTAGCCCTCCAGCCTCTTCGTGCAGCAGAGCCGCGACCATCTCCTTGTCGTCCGAATCCATGCCGGTAAAAATCGAAAAAACCTTGCAGACAGGACGGCCAGGAATGGCCGCAGAACTATTGGCGAGTGCCTCTGGACAGCGGAGCTGGCCCCGTGGATGGTGAGGTAGGTTGGGGTGTGTTTCCTCGGGGAACGACCTATTCCAATGGTGAGATATGTGATAGAGCTGGTACCGGCGGTGATTTGGCAACGACGGAGGGGATATGGACAAAATAGGGTATTTTCCATGTACTCTCGTTGACAGGACTGGCCTGCGGTGTTTTCAGCTTCATCCGGCGCCCCCGCTTTGGGCTCGTCCTGGGAGCGCAGGATGAGAAAACGGCCTCTACCGACCCAAAAATAAGTTTAGGGGGAACAACTAGGCGAAAATTTTGCTCCGACGCTCCCAAAGCCATTTGGGGGGCGGGGGGGGTTGGAGATGCTCTCAAGTAGTCCATCATGTTGTATGTGTGCATTACAAGTGTACATCTCTACTATTTGTAGGGTTATGTATGTTTCTCTTGGAGTATGTATGTTTGCTTACAGAAATGCATTTTTGAAGTGTGAGTCTGCGAACGATGAAGAATGGTAGGATAGTTGTATTTGGGAAACTAACTTTTGTAGACAAGTGCTTTATGGGATGATGGATAGTCTTTAGGGGATTACCGTGAGATCCTCATACAAAGAGTTCTGGACAAGAATGTGGCATTGCCTAGGCTATTCAAAAAGAAAACAAAAGTGAGCCAAGCTCAACACATCACCATTGCTTGGCTATTTGCAAATTTAGAATAACAACTTTCAGCTTTTAGGTTTACCTAATGCATATTCTTACTTATGTCATGTATTGATTTGTAGGTTCAGAAGGTAGATGGAGCTCATGGTTGAACATTAAGACTACTTATACTCTTGGATTAGGGAGACGCAAGGCTGGGCATCTATCTAGTACACACACCACACATTCATGTTTATTTCACTGCAACAAAGTGATTTACACTTCATTTTGTTCCTTGATCATCAGGAGTTCACTGCCGGCTGAACAACTGAAGGCCAAGGCACTTGTCACCCCTGAAATGAGTTTCCTGGTGGTCGAGGGATTTTATGAGTCAGACTGTGTGACTTCACACTTAATTTGTCAAGAAAACTTATGTGATGGATGTATGTATACAATGATATATGAGTCCGATACTATGTTAGGTGATATGTTTGAGTTTGGGCTAGGATTTCTGTAATTTCTATTGTGAATTTCTGTCATTTCTATATTAAATGAACCATAATTAAATAAAACATCATGCTAAAGCATGTGCCGAAAAAGATCACTGGGGCACAAATGTTATGTCGTGCACACAATTACATATGCTAACCTGGCACGACACCTAAGGTGTGTCATCCCACACATTTATAGCGCGGTGTCAGCTCTATCTGCCACGCTAGAACAAGGTCGGCATATCGCCATACGCCGCCTGAAAAAAGCGTCAGGGAAAGCGGAGATAACGGGCGTGTCTCGGCGTTTAAAAATACCAAGCCCCACGTGTCATGCCGTTGTGGTCCTCGTTAGGCCCGCAGCATGCATCGGGTAGGTTCCAAGGTCACAACGGCACATGAGGATCGGGAAGGTACATATAATCAAATTGGTTGTTTGCATCTTTAATACGGAGGCTGGAAGGTACGTTCGTTTTTGTCGGGCAAGGAATATAACCAAAATGTCACCTGATAACCGAAAAAAACCCTCGAGAAACTTATTACAAAATCAATGATCTCTATATCCACCAAATGATCTTCAGTTAGAAAATTATGTGCTGGGAAATGTAATGTGACAAATGGCAAGTGATGTTTCTCCCTTGAATTTGAGTAATAAAGGAGAGCAGATATATGTAAACAAATACCATGATCAAACGTTACAAACAAAAGAGACTAACAAAATCTCCTCGCTTGCATCATGACATGCATGACAAACCGATAGATAGCATCGCCAACTTTATTACAACTTAACCGGAAATTCAATTCGGCTTCCGGATGCATATGGTCCCTCTAACAAAAAAAAACATATTTAAAGTGTCAAAATAGTTTGACAAAAAACTCTATATGTACATTTTCATAATATATGTGCACTTTTGTCAACTTTCATGGAAAAACGATTTTTTTAGTTGTCTATGTGAAAAAGAGAAAAATTATCTTGTGAAAAGCTTTATTTTTAGCATTGAATTTTATTTCTTTTCACACACTATTTGACAAGTTAATTTTTGGTGAAACGACTTTGTGAACGCGTAGCACGTAAAGATGTAAGTGCGACTTTTTTATTTCAAATTTTTAATATTTTAAAGTATATCTAAGATTTATTTTAAAATAAAGGGAGCATACGCTCCGTCTAAGATTTGACTGGATCTTATGTAAGTGCCGACTTTTAAATTGTCACTGTGTGACATGTGGTTTCTTATGCTCGCGTGCTCACGTTTGCGCCCCAGCGGCAGGCAAGACTGATCAGCTCTCGGTGGATTCGCGCAAGATTTTCTTTGGTGGTGGTGGTGTCGGAACGCAACCATAGCTTAACTGTACTTCTCTAGCTAGCTAGTTGCTAACTAATAATGTGGAGGCAAGACATAGTTGTTTTCGCCCTCGGTAGGATTAGGCCAAAAGTTTTGACCGATAGAAGCCCGGCCGGTTAGGTCCAGCTGTCAATATAAAGTCTCATCGCTACGAAAAAAATCCATATTCTTGATTTCTTGAAGATTGTATGTGCACAATGGCTACCTGAACTCGATTAGAATGCACCTAAAAACTCCTTCATGGAGGTTATTATCCTCAGGTCATGGACTATCTGGAACGCCAGCTAGAGATGATTTCATCTTTAAAGGCATCAGAGATTCAGAATAAGCCTCTACAGATGCAAGAGAAACGTGATTTTGCCACATGGTTATCCATTTGACAAAAAGAAATTCTCAATCAGGTTTTCAACCCTGGATACATACCTTTAATTAGGCCTTTTTTATTTGCCTCATTTTTTGTACACGTATATAACAGGATAGTATTTTAGCAGTTGTTTTACATTTAAAAAAATCGATGTCGAATATTATTTGTAGCTTGAGAAAGAAATACAATAAGAACCACTAACAATGATAATGGGTTGGATTTATAGCCTAATTGGATTGTGCAACTATTCACAGCACAATACTTTTTTGTGTTACTCGAGTTGTGGCTGATTTATACTTGCAGTTTTGTGACATCCATGGTACTCATGTCTTGTATCTACACAACCATATGGTGATTTCTTTTACAAACTCTCATGGCTTTATTGGAATGCCTATTGTGATAGTAGTAGCGGAATCACAGGTTGAAGTGTCACTAGTAGGAAAACCATTATAGGTGGAAATCACCTCTGTGGCAGGTCATGCGCCACAAAAATATTTCTGTGGCGCACCACAAACTGCGCCATAAAAATATTTATGTTTCTGTGGCGCATATGCTTACACGTGCGCCACAGAAGATGGAGATTCTGTGGCGCACGGTGAGCAGTGCGCCACAGAAAGTTCGTGGGACCCACCCTGGGTCCACCACTGCACATGGCCGAAGGAAATTTGTGGCGCATGTCCCGTGCGCCACAGTTAAGTTTCGCGCGCACGTTGGTCCGTGCGCCAGAATTTCCTGCGGGGACCACCCCCCGCTCACGCCACCATGATTCGTGGCGCATTAGCTGTTATGCGCCACGAAGTTGATGTTTGTGGCGCATATCAGCTAATGCGCCACAGAAAGTGAATAGTAGATCTCACTTTTGGAGGCAGCTTTCCCCTCTTTTCTTCCACCCACCACCCTTTCCCTTCTTGTCTTCTCCAACCAGCTCGTGTTCCTCCTCTCTCCCACTCCATTTTGGTCATACTTTTCTCCATTGTTGATAGCTCTAAGCCTATTTTGTGGGCATATTTGTGAGGGGAAGCCACACCAACTTGTAGAGGGGTACTAAAAACCACAATTCTCTTTCCCTCCTCCTCCACTTTCCCTCTTGCATGGTCCATTGTTTTGTCTCCACCACCCCATCCTCTTGCTCCACCATGATGTTGGTAGATTTGTGAGAGGTTGAGTACTATTGGATGCATGTTTTGTGTGTATGGATGTTTTGTAGGTGAAGATTATTATCGCGCTCCCGGACGGTTTGCGGTGGCGAGAAGATGATGTTTATATGTGTTGAGCTTTGTGTTGTGGTTGAATGTTTGCTTGCGAAGAAGCTTATTTGTGTTGTTGGTTTGTGCCGGCGTGTGGTGCATGGATGTTTGCCGAAATGTTGATTCATTTCCATTTCGGCAAATTCTTGCACTAGCCATATGTCCCACTTTTAGGATAGGTCATGTCGAAATTTTCCGGCGATCATGCATGCATGTGTGTTTATGCATGGTGTGTGTGGTTCTAATTAACTCTCTTTTGCTCTATATATGTATGATGCAGTCAACCATGGTCGTCCATATGAGGGAAGGACAAGTGGTTAGATACAAGGTGAACGCGAAGGCCGACATGGTTAGGAACAACATGACCCCGATAAGATGTCCGTGTCGAAAATGCGGACTCCGGCAGTGGATCGACCCTGATTCTGGACAACTGGAGGAACACCTGCTCAGGCGCGGTTTCATGCTCGGCTTCAACGAGGAGCCGGCGGCAAATGTTGGTCATGAAGAAGAGGCCGACATCGGGCGAGAAGACGAAGAGTCTCCCGAACATGGTGTTCATCATGAGGAAGGAGAGGCCGATGAAGGAGATGATGATGCCGGAGGAGATGGTGGTGGAGATGCCGAGAGGAAGCAGACGCCGCTAACGTCGGCCCTGCGGGACCCTCATGTTCAAGAGCTTCTCCTGAAGGACACGGGCAACGCCAAACCTGAAGCCAAGCTGGCGCAAATGGAGGTAGACGGGATGACTCCATTGTATCCAGGGTGCCGGCCCGAGGATACACGCTTGAGTGTAACGCTCGAGTGTCTGGAGATGAAGGCGGAACACAAATGGACCGACAGCAGCTTCAACGATAACATGAAATCCTGGCATGCTCGTCTTCCCAAGGACAACACATTGCCGACAAGTATCGACGAGGCCAAGAAAGTAGTTTGCCCACTCGACCTACCGCACGTAAAGTACCACGCATGCATCAATGATTGTGCACTTTTTCGGAATGAGTACAAGGATAGAACCACATGTCCGGTGTGCGGCCAAGGACGGTACAAGAGAGGGAACAAGAAAGTTCCTCTGAAAGTTGTCTGGTACTTTCCTATCACTCCCCGTCTGCAGCGGTATTTCGTAGATCCTAAGGAAGCAAAGCTCATGCAATGGCACGCGGAAAGGAAGAAGCCCGCAGATGATCCGGAGAAGGGCAAGATCCGACACACCCTGCAGCGCTAGCCAGTGGAATGCGTTGGACATTGAGTTCGCAGATGAGTTCGGGAGCGAACCGAGGAACATTCGTCTGGGCATGAGCACCGACGGACTCAATCCTTTGGAAACCAGAGTAGCACGCATAGCACCTGGCCCGTGTTTGTATGGCCATACAACCTCCCCCCTGGCTGTGCACAAAGCAGCGGTACGTACACATGAGTATTCTTATTCAGGGGCCAAAACAACCGGGCGTGGACATGCATCTGTATCTCGGTCTGTTGAAAGAGGAGTTAGCCACGCTGTGGCAGACGCCGGCCCCTACTTGGGACGCGTACAAAAGAGAATATTTCCCTCTCAGAGCCGCATTGCTAACGACAGTGCAGGACTATCCTGGTTACGCATATGTATCGTGCCAGGTGAACCACGGATTCAAGGGATGTGTCAAGTGCATGGATAAGACCCCGCATCTGCAGCTGCCGAAGCCTCCCGGGTCTTGTAAAACTGTGTTCCAAGGGACTCGAATGTGGCTTCGCTTCGATCACCCGTGGAGAAAACGCAAGGATCTGTTCAACGGCGAAGAGGAGCTCGGAAGAGCCCCACGACCGAGGAGCGGCGAAGAAATATCCGAGCTTTTGGAAAATTGGGAAGAGTGCCCCGCGCCGGGAAAGAAGCGACCGCGGGAATCGCCGCTGCTGGGAGTATGGAAAGCGAGGTCTGTTTTCTGGGACCTGCCTCGGAATCCTCCACACGCCCCATAGCCTCGATGTCATGCACATCACGAAAAACGTTACCGAGAGCCTACTTGGCACTCTGATGAACATGCCGGAGAGGACCAAGGATGGCCCGAAAGCAAGAACCGACCTGAAATTGCTTGGCCTCAAGAAAGAACTTCAGTACCCCACCGATAGTGATGATGATGATGAACAGACGGAACGACTCAGGGTCACCACAAAAGGGCTAAGAAGAATGAGGTGGTGGTGCTTAAACCTGCCTGCTTCACTCTGAGCGAGGAGGAGCTCGAGAGGTTTTTCGAGTGCCTCCTAGGAGTAAAAGTTCCTCACGGTTACTCGGGGAAGATAAGCAGATATCTGGACGTAGCGAAGAAGAGGTTTAGCGGGATGAAGTCTCACGACTGTCACGTGCTGATGACACAGATACTTCCCGTTGCGATGCGAGGGATAATGGACGACCACGTCCGCGAGACGCTGTTTGGCCTCTGCAACTTCTTCGACGTCATCTCTAGGAAGTCCATCGGCGTTAAGCAGCTCAACAGGCTACAAGAAGAGATCGTCGAGATACTATGCGAGCTCGAGATTTACTTCCCGCCAGCGTTCTTCGACATCATGGTGCATCTGCTTGTCCATGTAGTGGATGACATCATCCACCTCGGGCCGACATTCCTGCACAACATGATGCCATTCGAAAGGTTGAACGGTGTCATCAAAGGATTCGTTCGCAACAGGGCCCGTCCAGATGGAAGCATAGCCAAGGGCTTTCTCACCTACGAGTGCATCTCCTTCTGCCAGAACTACCTAAGCACCGAGAACGAGGATGTCGGTCTGCCCACCAGGAAGCACGTCGGCAGGCTAGCAGGGTTTGGTCACCGCGAGGGCTACCGCGCAATGCATGTCGGCATCGCTGGTCGACACGCCGACTTTGACAGGGCACACCGAGTCGCGCTACAACACATAGAATTGGTCAGCCCTTGGGTGGATAAGCACAAAAGCTTAATCGAGCAGAAGTTCATCGACCTAGGACGGCCGAGGAAAACAGGGGACGTTACGAAAGAGCACAACTCCAACTTCACGGGGTGGTTCAAGAAAAGGCTACTGGAAAGTCCCGCACCGATGCCTTCTACTGAAGAGCAGAAACTCATATTCTCCCTGTCGCAGGGACCCGGGCACAACGTAAGGACCTATCAGTCGTACGACATCAACGGCTATAGATTCTACACCGAGGAAAAGGACAAGAATAGCGAATATCAAAACTCAGGAGTAACTATGCTATCCTACACCGATGACAAGACTGATGTCAAGGAAAGATTCTACGGAAGGATCGAGGAGATTTGGGAACTCGACTACGTTGGAGTGACGATACCGATGTTCCGTGTGAGATGGGCCAAGAGCGTCGAAAAAGATGGACTATATTTCACCACCATGGTTATACCCGATGCCAAATCGAAGACCCCCTCCGCGAAAAATGAGCCGTGGGTGCTCGCTACCCAAGTTGACCAATGCTTCTTCATTACCGACCCGTCAAAGCCCAGCCGTGTGGTCGTGAGGAGGGGCAAGAGGAGCATCATCGGAATGGAAGGAGAAGCCGACAAGCAAGACATCGACAAGAACGGCGATCCGAAGATCGAAGAGGAATTTGACAAGTACTTCGACAAGCCTACTACTTATTCAAAAGTAAGAAGGAAGACCACCCTACCGGCTAAAGGTTGCCCGTACACAAGAAGAAATCTCAAGGTGGCCGGGCTAAAGTATTCAACAACCGCGATGAAGAAGGGCAAGAACATTGTCAAGAAACGCTAGCTAGCCACCGATCGGAACCGAGAAGTTCAATTGTGGCTTTTTTTGTGTACTATGTACTTTGGCAAAAACACAAGTGTGTATATGTGTGTGTATGACACAAGCATCCATACATGCATGTGTGTGTGTGGATGTGTGTATATTGTGATTTTTTTTGAATTATCTATATTAATTAACTTGCATAATTGAACCTTCATTTATTTCTTGGAATAATACACTAGGAATGTATTAAAGGAAATACTATTAAACATTAATAAAAATCACAATGGCTAAGTGTGAGGAATGATGCAGGGATTTACAAATATGGCTAAGTGTGGACTTTCTGTGGCGCACCAAAGCCAACATGCGCCACAGAATTTAAAGATTCTGTGGCGCATGTTGGCTTTGGTGCGCCACAGAAAGTCCACACTTAGCCATATTCCAGAACCCACAGTTACTCTGCGCCACACGGTTAAAGTGTGGCCAAAATTCTGTGGCGCACCACAGCCTACATGCGCCACAGAATTTCAAGATTCTGTGGCGCATGTGGGCTGTGGTGCGCCACAGAATTTTGGCACTTAGCCATATCTCCTCGCGTCCTCACTTTCTTCCCCAACACACACCCGCCGCTTCCCTAACCGCCGCCCAGAACCCTAACCCGCGCCGCCGCCTCGTCGACGACCACCACGCCGCCGCATCTCTCACCTCGCCGCCGCTGCTCGCCCACGCCCAGAGGAGCCCGCCGCCCGCGCGCAGAGGGAGCGCGAGGAGCAGGAGGACCACCGCGCCCACGCCCAGAGGAGCCCGCCGCCGCTGCTCGACGGCCACCGCGCCCTCGCCTCGTCGACGGCCACCACGCCCTCGCCGCGCCTTGCCCGACGCCCCCTTCCCTGGTTCCTTCCCCTCCTCCCTCCCCCTCTCTCCCTCCAAATTGAAACATGCATGGATTGCTCTGAATTCTAGTCCCTCAAATCTAAATTGTTGTTGCATTGTAAAATACTCTCTTCTTGCATAATGTAACCAATGTGATTCTGATTACCTAACTATCCAATTCATGGTGTGGATAATTAGTTGATGCTGATTGCATAATGTAGTAATAAAATGTAACCAATTCATGGTGTGGATAACCAATGTAACCAATTTGATTCTGATTGCATAATGTAGTAATAATTAGTTGATGCAGTAGGTTAGAAATTGCAAGCAAGCAAGCTTTGTATTTTGGATGCTTACTGGTTCATATCTGCTTGCTTGCAGTGCTTGCTTGTGACTAGGATTAACTTAGTAAACAATATGTCACTAAATTTCAGTCAGAGGAGCAAACTGAATTATAAAATGAGCAAATAAAATGAGCAAACAAAATTTCTAGACATTCTCTGATAGGCTACAGTATTTCTGATATGCTACAGTACACAAGCAAAAATGCAAGTCTGAATATAATGTTCTGCATTTATAGTGTTAACTGAATTCCATTGAAGAGTTAACTGAATTCCATTGAAGAATATAATTACTGTGATTATATATGTCTGGTTGGCAGTAGCATTTTTAATTCATCATGTCACTTCATTTCTATACTGATAGTGGCAGTAGCTAGGTTAGTTTATTGCAAGTAAATTATACTTGTAGCCATTTCTATACTCATTGCTTCCATGATCATCCCATAAGTGTAGCCTCCATGATCACTATTTGCCACTCCCACTGTATTTATGTTCATCTAGACAGAGGAAAGAAGATCACAAAACAGCTCTAACTACCTAATTAAGCCAGATAGGATGCACACATTTCACCAATCAAATCAATGTTATTCTTAAATAATCAATACTACAAAATAAAATGCCCTGGTTAATACTACAAAATAAAATGCACACATTTTCTGATAGGCTACAGTATTTTGATATGCTACAGTACACTAAAATGCTACAGTTACTAACCAGAGAAGTGCCTTTGCTTATTTTATGAATGGTTTTTTCTCATACTTGGTTTTTTCTCAATGAGTAACAAGCAAGCAAGCAATGAGTAAATCAAGCAAGCAATGGTTTTTTCTCATACTTGGTTTTTTCTCAATTACTAACCAGTATCTAAGCAAGCAAGCAAGCAATGTGTAAATCAATGGTTTTTTCAGCATATAGAATGTTCAGACTTGAGGACTTGTGAAGTCAGTGCCTTTGTCATTCTTTGATTCAGCATATACTAGAGCTATTTTCTTTTCATTACTGGCTATATATTTTGGATATATGTTGTTGGTGGCTGCTGTTGTTGCTGGTGGTATGCATGCTCAAGTGGTTCATAATGGCCTTCTCAAGTGGTTCCAGTTTTGTTTTCTCCCTAGTATAGAATATTTGCACTGTGAAATTAAAGCATCACAACCCCTAGTATAGAATACTTGCTTTGCTTCTCTATTCTTCTCTGGATACTTAAGTCACATATTGGCAGTACATGTATACTGGAGCATTATATTGGCAGTAGTGGCATGCAGTAGTGGTGTGTATGGAGCATTATATTGGCAGTATGTGATGCTGCTGTACACACAATTTTATTACTGCTGCTGTATAAGTGTATAAGTGCAATTGTTGCTATCATAAAATTTTATTACTGCTGCTGTTGTTGTATAAGTGCAGTAGTGGTGTGTATGTGCTGGTGATGGTGATGGTGGGGATGGTGTGTATGTGTGGTGATGGTGATGGACCTGATGGTGTGTGTATGCTGGTGATATATGGTGGGGATGGTGTGTATGTGATGGTGATGGTGATGGTGGTACTGTGTATATGTTGCATTATATGTTGCAGGGACTTCAAATGAGCTGCCCATTTCTCCCGAAACGTTGATTCACTTCCGTTTCGGTTGAGAAATGGGGCTCCTATGTCCAAAAATTAGCAAAGGTCATGCCGAATTTTCCGGCCGACAATTGTACTAATAGATTTCATCCTCTTCTTTATAGAAATTGCAAATATGTCGGCCGACGACAACGTGGCCGGCACTTCTAAGGCCGCAATGACCCTCGAAGAGGAAGCCAGAGCGGCGAACGTCGAGTTCTGGGAATTCGGCCCCTCCCAGCGACAAGAGGAGGAGGAGGTGGACTTGGCGGCGGAGGAAGTCGGAGCTGACCGTCAGATGACTGAAGCTGGGGAGGAGGAGGAGTATGAACCCACCACCGACGGCGCCGCCCACACGGGGTGACGGCGTCGGGGAGGCTGACGGCAGCGGCAACCCGGCTGCTAAGAAGAAGAAGAAGCCGCGGAAGGATCGGAAGCCGACGGTGCTCGCCAACACCACCAGCGAGATCACATTGGTCTCCGAAAGTGGGCAACCACAGGAGCCGGAGGCTGTTGCCGCTGGGTACGGCATGCAACTCGGGTGCATTGTCCGGGAAAGCATGTCGATCAACACGGTGAAAATCCGAGGTGAAGGCAATGAGCATTTGGTCGAGCTCTGCCTTCGGAAGCTTCACCGACGGCAAGTTCCCGGCGCCATACAATAACTTGGAAAGATCCAACCCGGTGAATAAATTGGCCATCACGAAGATGAGCAACGCCCTGAGCAGCTGGAAAAGCCGGGTGAAGGCCAAGATCGACAAAGGTGAAAGCTTTGAGAGTATTAAGAAGGGTGAGCCGATGCTCGATGAAGCAGAGTTCCAGATATTCAAGGAGCGGCTGGATAGCGACGATGCGAAAGCATGGACGGAGGTAGACAAATGCATGAGCTCAACTTAGGAGCAGATCACCTTGGAAGCGGCGTTTATAGAGGAAAGATTCCCATTTGGGAAAAGGAGGACGAAGAACTTGCACGTGTGGGAAACCGAACCCATGGTTGAAAATTACGGACCTGCGGGTGAGGTACTTTGTCCGGGCCCGCTACACTCTGGACAGGAAGACAATGGAATTCGTTACCGAGCATGACGACGTGAGGAAGTTCGAGGAAAAGCTGGTAAGGGAATTTACCATTGCTGCACATATTACATATATGACGTGAATGCAATGCCCTAAATGTGTTCACCCTATCCTTGTCTGCAGAACGAGCAGTTGGCGAAGGCCGATCTCCCCGAGGCCGAATCGTCGTCCCAGGGCTCGACGGAGCCGTGGGACACGCCTTTCAACAGGGCGTTGAATATCCTCAAGGAGAGGCCAGTATCCAAGCCGCCGACGTCGGCTGGACGTGTCTGCGGCTTTGGTACAAGCATGAAGTTTCGCGAGTACTACAAAGAGGAAAACAGCAAGAAGAGAAGGAGGAGCGCGATGTCAGAAGAGGATAAAGCCGAGGTGGAAGAGCTGAGGAAGAAGGTCTCCATGCTCGAGGAAAAACAGGCAAACTCGATGGACAAAGATGAGGTGGACAAGCTTTTCGAGAAGAAGCTCCGCGATTTCCTGCCCCCTCAGGTCATCGAGGGGATAGCTGCGTGGAATGCGGCCGGTCAGTGGGGTCGATAAAAGTGCCTAGCGCCGGGGCCAGCAACTCGATCTTCAACGCGTCGCCATCTCCGGATCTGGTTACCCCGCCGCCCACCATCGCCGCGGGGCAGCCGATGGAGTTGGATGAACCGGTGCCCCCCGCTGATCCTGCCGAGGCTACCAAGGCGCAGCCGGCGGCGGCGGTGCTTCATAATGCACCCGAGCCCCCGAAGATTGATAGGCCGGCCGCCACTGTCTCCACATTAGCACAGCTCAACGCCATCACCAAGGTACTTAACTAATTAGTTATTCCATGCCATCTCCTTCATGCGTTTTGATACCCGGCTATCTAATTAATGATGCCCAACATTACTCAGGACACTCCTTGCGTGCTCCTTCACTGCGCGCCCGGCGGCGAGTTGAAGGATGTTGCCACGGGAATGATCATACAACCGAAGAGCACCACGTTGCACACCGTGGCTATGGACGCCAACGTCCTGAAGGTCACTTTGGGTCGGGTGTTGCCGGGGTGCGAAGACATGGACCCCCCAATACAGCCCGAGGGAGCCGACGAGCACCTGACGCTTGAGAACTGCCATGGCTATACCATGGTATGGCCAAAGACCCAGATCCGTCTTGGGGGTCGCTCCACCGGCTCCACGATCATCCGGCAGCCGATCGTCCGGCCGCCTCCTCGGAGGGCAGCTCCTCCCGTCGTCACCGCCACAACAAGCCGCCACAAGAAACTGCTGGGGAGTCTGCCTCAACCGCCACCGGCGGAGCCTAAAGGCAAGGCCGCTGCACCGCTATCGCCCATCCCATCACCCAATGAAGATGACATCGATGATGATGGGCCGGTAGACGTCGATGCCTACCTCAACACCGGCGCCGACATAGATGATTTGTACATGGCGGGCGCGGATGAAGAAGCATACCGCGCTCGCGACGAACCAGCTGGCCCACCCAAGGCAACCAAACGGCGCCTGGTGTTCGCGGCTTCTCAAGAGACGCCTCCGGCAGCCGATACACAAGAGCCAACCGCCGCAAACATCTTCAGCCCCAATACGCTGATCAACAAGGTCAACGAGCAGTTTGAAGCGTCGGGGGCCGTTGCTCCGAAGAAGCCCCGTAAAAGACCTAGTAAGAACAAGGAGAAGTCTGCGAGCCAGCCACCTCCGACGATCCGTCATCGGGACTCCATGGTACCTCCCAGCAAGGATGGCTTGACCAGAATGCATGAAGCTGGCAAACCAATACCGGGTCCGGAGCTGCTACACCTTGCTTCCGGAGCTATGCTGCCTCTGCAGGACAGTATCCTGGTCCTAGAGAGTATCCTTCTTAAGGACAAAGATCCAAATTACCCGGTCTTCACGGTCAAAGAGATGTGGGCTTCGTCACTGATGTCCCCGCGGATATATTCTTTATAGCGTACGAGGACATCTTCAAGCTATTCCACGCGAGAAGGCTGGACTATAACTTGGTCCGCCTATTCGCGCTCAATCTGGCGATGAAGATCAAGAGAGAGAGTATCCCGGACGTCGCGATAGCGGATCCACTACATGCGTGAAAGCCAGTTGAACTTATCAGCGGTGCGGGTACGGGCTTCGTTGTACCTACAGAAGTGCTTCTTGGACAACAAGAGGAAGGACAACATCCTCTTGGCTTACTTTCCCGAGTAAGTACACATCCGCTAGCCCTGTAATAAATTTCTTTTCCATTGCTCATTTCCAACCTCGATCCAAATTTGTGTTGCGCAGAGACACGCACTGCGTACTCATCTCCATTGCCCCGAAGTTTTCTCTTGCCACCTATTTCGACTCGGGGAGTACGAAAAAGAAGAACTACGCCGAGAATAAGGGGTGTGCTAGATGATGCTCTCGAGGGCTACTTCAAAAGGGAGGCGCCTTCAAAGAAAAGGCGGAATGTTTCAGGGATGATGGTAAACACAAGTTCAAGCACTTGTTCGAGTTCCCCTGTGTCAAGCAGCCGGAAAACAGCACTCTGGACGCCTTCTATGTCATGCATCACCTAAAAGGGTTTGTCCGGGATAGCCAGAACTTGCGTTTACCATCTGCTCTCCGAGGATGGGCCGAAAAGTTGGCGCGGATCAACGATGATGACCTCGGAGAAGACTTCCAGGATACCAGGGTCAAGATATCACATATCATCACTCAAGACGTCACCACAGGGGGAGGGCCCTTGCACCAGGGTAGAGCGTTATGCAAGAGGGACATCGAGCAACGCCTCAAAGCGCAGGGTGACACGAGGACGTGGATTACAAAAGATCTGTACAAGCCGTTCCCGGAGCCCTGCGAGCCTTGACTTAGTGTGTGATAAACTAGCTATCTTCATCGGTTAGTTTGTATATATATCGATGGACGTGGTCTTTTGTGTGGGTCGTAATTAAACTCTAAGTACTATGTTCATCGGTTTATGTGTATCGGTGGACGTCGTCTTGTGTGTGCGTGTCGCAAACTTATTGTTGCCGTGCTCAACTTTACTATATACTTTGGTCTAATATTTATCAACATATATATATATGCATGATGTACTAATATGATATACTAATATGCCCTTGTCAATAGAGATGCCGACGTACGTTGTGTACAAGGGTCGGGTTCCAGGTGTCTACGAGGAGTGGCAGGACTGTCTCGAACAGGTGCACAAGTTCAGCGGAACAGCTACAAGGGATACACGACTAGAGAGGAGGCGGTAGCACAGTGGAGGGCACACGTGGGCAAGAAGAACCGGCTGAAGTTCTTGGTCCCCCTCTTACTCACCGCCACCGCGGTTGTACTCTATTTTACTTTAGTCTAGGTGGCCGGTGACGATGCATGTGCATATGAGACGAGATGAACACACATGTATGTGTATGCGACGATCAAACACATTTCTACTTGTGTAATTTGGATCTAAATGATGTAATGATGAAGACTTGTGTGTATCATGTCATTTGTGTGTCATTTGTGAGTAATTATTTCTGGAATGTGCTATGTATTTCTTATATATATCTGTATATTTCCTGTGCAATACCACTATATACTGCAGAAATGGAAAAATTCGAAAATCCAAAAATTAACATTCTGTGGCGCATGAACTGGCAGCGCCACAAAAACTTATAAATATTCTGTGGCGCATGGAAAGGTAGTGCGCCACAAAATCGGCCAAATTCTGTGGCGCACTATCAATGGTGCGCCACAGTCTAAGATTCTGTGGCGCACCGAACAGCGTGCGCCACGAATTCCAAACTTCGTGGCGCACCCGCTCGTGCGCCACAGAATTCTAATACTAGTCGCGTGGCAACTGTGGCGACGGCCATATGCGCCACAGAATCAAGATTCGGTGCGCCACAGTTAGCCCTTTTTCCACTAGTGTGTATAAGAGATCGAGTTTGCTAAGTGTCGATTATCCAAGAATGGACGATGAGGCGACATGTGATATTGCACATGCTCTTGTTATTTCCATTGGCAATGAGGTGCATATACCGGTTAAGGTGTAATACTTCCTATAAAAGTTTCCAAATTCAATATACATCAACTGAGATTTAACAAGTATCAAACTCTTATTTGCACGGCCTGTTTGTCACATTATGTGAAATACTCTTCCAGTGAAATACGGTTGTGGTGTCTTTCCCAATTGTGAAGCTCTTTGACTATAGCCTCCCATAGATGTTGTTTCAGTTCATCTATGATGTACATAATGTTTCTAGAAAAATTAAGATTTAAGAAGATCAAAGTCGAGTAACAGCAATCTAAATATTTGGAGAGTTAAATTGTTTAACTCTAAACTACTTATCAGGTAGACGGTGAGGTGTGTGTTCTTTAGATACAAATGTGAGAGGTTGGAGTTATATTTTTTGCAAATGTGATATCTAACCTTCCAAACAACACATTGTGCTAACATCACTATATATGAATGTGTGTCTCCTGCATGGGGCACCACCATGTCCTAACATAGCATATTAGAAAGCATAGGAGAAAGGTTCATGATCCCTGTTGATTCAATCTATGCGAACATATACTAAGTGTTGAGGAAAGGATTATAAAATATTTTTTGATAGAACTTAATTACGGTGCCGAACACATGGCTTCACATGCGATGATATTAGTGAGATTCTCTTTATACTACAAAAAATGTCAAGTTGCTAATCCAATGAATGTTATGTTTTCACCATTGGATTAGTCACGACAAGATCTATAAAATTAGATGCACATGTTAACATGTTTTGACAAATTTTCATATCAGTAATTGCCAAATTGTCATCATTTACTCTCCATATTACAAGCTACTTAGTTGGTAGATTATAATAGTTTTATTGACATGTACTTGACGTCATTCTACGTCGATGTGATGGGATGCATGGTGCGATTTTAAATGAAAATATCATTTCTTAGATTTTCTTTAGGGAAACAGGAGGACATTGTTGGACTTTATTAATTAAATAACACTTACATCGTCAATTAATATAGATATAATCAAATTTGGTGGATCCTCAAACCAAACACCTGGTTGAGTACCACACTCTTTAGCTAGACTATGAGCTACATTAATTGACTCCCTAGGACAGAAAACAACTTCAACTCTAGAAAAAGAAGCACCTTTGGTTGGAGCAGATGCAGAAGCTGTGTATCCTCAATTCTTTATAGTTTCAATAACCTCCAGGCAGTCCAACTGAATAGTTAACTTGTTACACCCAACCTGATTTGCCAGATATAAGCCACGTTGAATCGCCAGATCGAGCTTCAGTAGTTGATGCATCATAAGCATAATATACAACCTTGTTGCTTGCAGCCAGAAAATGACAATTGTTATCACAAATTATAGCCCCTGCCACACGTCGTTCCGAATAAAAGGCTGTGTCAACATTAACAATAACAAAGCCTTCTCTTGCATTGATCCATCTGCTTTTCTTTTCCACATGTTTTAGATTAAGTGCCCGAACAAAATTCGCTGCCAGAACTTGGATCAACATTGCACTCTGAGAAATATTTTGACCGGTTCACCGTGGACTTTTTTCCTTCTAATCCACCAGATGTACCACACAATAGTAATAATTATCTCTTTGAAATTTTCAAAATTCCTCTCCGCTTGCTGCATAAACCTTCCCAAAATCAGATAATCAAGAACTGAACTTCCCGATATATCCAAAGCACATGATTCTTCCATAATTTTCCATAAACCCATATTCTTCCATATTTCCACCTTCACACAAAATATAGTGTGTTTTATATCTTCACATGCATTTGAACAAAGGGGGCACGAGCTATTATTGATGATATGTCTATTCGCCAAAGGTCCAAGCAATTTTTTTTTATCTTAGCTCGTGTTTTACACTTCCATAACTCATCCCAAACTGGTTAGGTCTAGCCGAGTCAGACCCATCCCACCTTCTCATCTTATTCCCAAACTGAGATTCCCACTCCATATGATAAGCAGATCGAACAGAAAAGAGTCCAATTTTTTGTTAAATCTCCATGCCGTTTTGACTAAGTGGTATTGAAAGAATATTGTTAACATCAATAGACCAAAAATTTCCCTTACTAGCTGCTCATCCCATTCCCCTGTGTGTGGGTCAATTAACTCATCCACATGCTCCAGTAAAATTCTTCCTTTCGGAGTGTAGGATTTCACATTAGGGCTAAGAGGAACTCAAGAATCTCTCCAAATATTTATTTGTCTCTCGTCTCCAACCTTCCAGATGCCCCCATTTTTGAAAGTTTGTAAGTCATGATATTTTGCCAAGTAAAAGAAGACCCACTTTCCAGATTTGTTTCTAAAATCCTCCCATCGGGATAGTATTTTCTCGTTAACACTCTAGCACATAAACTACAAGGTTCTTAAATCAATCTACATATCTTCTTTGCAAGCATGGCTTTATTAAAACAATGTGGATTTCTAAAGCCCATGCCTCCTCTTTTTTTGGTTCATAGAGTTTTCACCACATACACAAACCAATGTATCTTCTTTTTTCTCACATCATCACCCCACCAACGTTGTGAAATTGCATTAGTGATACCTTTGCACAGTTTCTTCGGGGTCAAAAATGCAGACATCGCATAAGTTGGAGTTGCTTGAGAAACAACTTTTAATTTCACCTCCTTTCCTCCCATGGATAACGTTTTAATCAAACCACCATGAAGTCACTCCTATCCGCACCCACCAATAATGGTAGTCTGAGATACTTGTCCGACAAGGCCTCCACCATAATATTTAAAACAGTACAGACTTCCACCCTTCTATCAACATTTGTGTTGGGGCTGAAAAAGATACTACATTTGGCTTCACTCACCATTTGACCTGAAGCCTTGCAGTAATCATCAAGGATTTTCTTCAAACAGATAGCATTTTGTTGATTTGCTTTCATAATAACAAGTGAATCACCTGCGAAAAAAAGGTGAGATGCCGAAGAAGCATCTCTACAAACCTTTACCCCATCCAATAGTCCTCTACACCCAGCATCCAAAAGAAGAGCAGAAAGGCGCTCCGCCACAAGTAGAAATAAGTAGGGGCTAAGAGGATCACCTTGTCGTAGTCCCCATGTAGGGACAAACCGGCATGATTCAACTCAATTAAACCGAATAGTATATCTAACTGAACGGACACATTCCATGATTAGTTTGACCCAATTTTGATCAAACACCATCTTCAACATGATGCATTCAAGGAAACACCACTCAACTCTATCATAGGCCTTGTACATATCTAGTTTTACCGCACACAAACCATTATTCCCTGATATTTTTTCTTGATAGTATGAATACTCTCATAAGCAACCAACACATTATCCGTTATTAAACGGCTCGGTAGGAATGCACTTTGCGGGTTTCTACAATAATCTTAGGCATAATACTCTTCAATCGAGTATCTAACATTTTGCTTATCATCTCTTAGATATTGTTAACACTAGAATACTAACACTCTTGATTTCATCTTGGACTGTGTATTATTATCGTGACAACTTTTCATTGTTAAATTGGTAACCACAACAACAAAAAATTAGAACTTGTTACGGCCAAAAACAATCGGTAGACCATAGAAAATGGAGATCTATATTTTAATTCCTTGCCGAGACAAACTCAGCAGTGAATATGAATCGCAAATCAAGTTGATGTTTTAGAAGATAAATTGTGACAAATTCATGACACCAAAGTTGAAAAAACAAGAGCCTTCTATTATAGGACGGAGGGAGTACTTATTTGTGGGAGTACATTCGTAGAGTGGTGCTTTCTAGTAAAGAATTAAATGCTGAAAACGAAAAAAAAAAGGATCGAGACGAGCACCCGTGTTAAGCTCTCGGCCCATTTGCTAAACCAGGCGCCAACTCCTCGCCGCCTCCCGCAATTTTCTCGTCTCGAATCTCCCAATCCATTTCCCTCCTCCACCTCCGTCTCGGCGCTCCGTCGACGAACAAATCCGTCCGTGCCATGCCGCGGCGGGGACGACGAGGCCGCGACCGGCCGGGCCGCGCCTGAGCTACAGGGTGGGTGATTTGGTGGCGCTAACGGACGAGTTTCGAGACACGGGGTGATTGGAGGGGAGGCGGGATGTCGAAGCCGAATCGGAGCCGCCCGTCGGATCGGTTCGGCCGGCGGATGGAGTTCAGCTTCTCCGACTTCTGCGCCGTCCAGGTGAATTGTTCGGAATATATGCTGCTCACATTTTGCATTCCTGCGTTTCGAGCGATTTGGGATTGGCGGTTCGGTTGCAAGAGTGGACACATTGTAGATTTGTTTCGTTACCCGGCGATCTCAATGCAGGATCAGGCGTTTGCAGTCTCTTGGTTAGGGAATTGGCGCGTGAATGGTCGATTATTGTTCTGACTTCGAGAATATGCTCATTTTTTAATCGGCGCCCTAATGTACCGATTATTTGACTACGGGAATAGGCACATTTATAAAATTAATGTCCTACTCCATGAGTTTGTGTCTGCAACATTTTAGGAAAATCAATAAATGTAGTATATGAATGTCTGCGAGAACTATCCTGGGTTGACTTGCAATGGTGTGTTTGAACCGATCCAGGTTCAAGGTCTCCCCCTCTGTTCTCGTTATATATAAATGTCTATGTTGGTCATGCAGTAGGAGAAGTTTGGTGGCAAAGAAGTACATAACCCATGTGTGGTGTGGTTTTCTTTTTCTAGAACCTGCATCAAAATGCGTGTCATTTGTATTAGGAGAAGGCACCGAGATGGCGCAAAGTATACAGTTCAAAGGCAACAACCAAACGGCAAAATAAAAAAGAGCAAGAGAAAACGTAAAAGAGTCAGCAAAAAACTGTACACTGAGATGCGTGGCGTGGTTTTATTTGATAAGACATGGCAATAAATACTAGTCGTACAAAGAATGTTGACATGATTATGTGTTCGGATACAAATTAATTGCAATTTGTTAGCTTGACATATTTAAGCTCAGTTGTGATTGTGACGTCTAACATTATTGGGCCATGGAGGCATCTTAAGGTGGCGAGAGTTCCCTTTTATACATGGAGTGACATGCTTCAGTCCTAGCCCTAGCTAGAGAGTAATTTGATAGAAGATGAGCTGATACTGTACGATCTTTGTTACAAAAAAATGAGGATTTTTCTACTCCATTCGTTAGGACTGCTTCGATCCTAGGTCCTAGCTAAGACGAGCATGCGTCTTAAAGTAGCTCGATAAATATGGGCTCTGATATTATATGATCTTCGTTAGGACAAAAATTGAGGATTTTCTCTACTCCATTTGGTGGCACTTTAGGAGTTGCCACCCTATTGTCTCACTGATATGTAAAAGCATGAGCTGTAAAGGATTTTCTACTCCAGTTGCAAATAATGAGGTGCTACACCAATTGCTCCTCGAATAGAGGGAGGAAGATTTAATAGTAGTTGTTTGAATAGCTGCACTCCTTTTGTTTGGTATGACATGGAAACACATAGCAGTGCACCACGCTACAAAGGAATTACCACAACAATGCAATTGATGAATTTCTGATTGGTGCTTGCTCAATAGGTACCAGTAGTATCAGACAGGCTGCTCATTACAATTATTTCAGTGGGCAGTGGAAAAACAATTGCCAAATCAAGTAAAGCAGCTGCCCTTAATGGAATCTGTGAATGGCCTGACTCCATCCTGCAAGCTATTCGGTTTTCTCGAGATGAAGTGTCACAAGAATTTCAGGAGTATCAATGCAAGATTGTTGTTTCCATGGTAAGGCTATTGCTAGCATGATTTTTACAATCTCACACACTTGCCTACCAATTTTCCGTTCCTTCATTATACTGCTTCCTTACCGACAACACATCTACCATTACAGGGATCAACAAAAACTGCTATTCTTGGTGAAGCGTTCCTTAACTTGACAACCTATCTCAGTTCATCAGATTCCACGGACATCTGTTTGCCATTGAAGAGGTCTAATTCTGGCACAGTTTTACAGGTATATTTCATTTATTTGTACTTGTTGTATTTTAGAGAATTTCTGATGGTTTATTTCATCCCACACGACCTTCTATTTCACAATGGCTTTGGTCCATCTAGTTGCGTACAGGTTGATATTTTCTAGCCTTTGCTTTCATTGTACATACCACTAAAAGTGCAGATGCTTTGCCCTGAACCATAGAGTTTCCTACAGGTTGATAGCTCTCTCAAAAGTGCAGATGCTTTGATATTCTCTAGCCTTTAGTTCTGTTGATCTGCCATCTATGTTAGTTGATTCTTGGATGTACCACAAATGCTTAAGTTTATCTAGCCTTTTGTCTCATTTATGTACCTCTAAAAGTACAGTTTCTTTGATAGATATATGTTAGTTTATGGTTGCCAGCCTCAGCTTGTAACCTAGTATTACTAGCAGTCGCACTTTGTACAGCCCAGAAGGAAGCATTGTATTTGATTAAAAAACTATCAAATCTGTCTTTGTTCTGTTTATGATTTTTTTTTTCGAGGAATTGTTCTGTTTATGATGATCTCTACTGTTTGTGTTTTGCAGCTTAAGATTCAGTGTCTTGGCGTAAAGAAATCCAGGTAACTGGACCATGTTTTCCCATTGACATAATGACATGTCCATCGTTCCTATTTTCACTCCAGTTCTTGCAAATATGTATCTTTGGTCTTTGATGGACAGCTATTTGACAGCCTAAACTTCTACTATTTATTGTCTCTTGACTGCTCATAGGCTTTGTTTTCTATTTTCATATTGGCATTATATGCAGTGGGAAATCATGGAGTGAACTATCTACTCATCTTGTTGACTCTAGTCCAACCAACGGTGAGATGGACAGAAAATCTGGCTTTTACGATATTGTGAACAAGCATGCTCGCTCTTTGCCAGGAAATGAAGATGCTTGTCAAGATGAATCTGGAAATCGGGTATGATTCGCTTGGCTAGAACTCATATCTGACCAAGTATTCTTTCTTAAAATAAGTTTGTCGAGACAGAAAGCTGTTGGTCCTCATAGATGACACGTGGTGCAGGCATGCAGCAAATGAAATAACTCCCAACAGTTTGAATGCCTCCATATGTTATAATGGTTCCTGCTTGAACAGTTATGTCCACTGATGAGCTGTGAGTTTGAGCTGAAAACTATAGCTTGGGATGTCGTAGGCTCGTAGCTACTGTTTCTTCTATTGCTTAATTCCCCCATATTCCAAATACTTCAAACAAATTTCCTCCAGTTACATTCACATGTGCATAAGGATGACCAATATATAGCAAATTTACAGCTATACTTTCTTCCATATCCAAAGAACACTTCCATATTGATGGTCTTGGCTTCTTAGTTATCTTGTTGTTAGATCTCAATATCTGCAGTCAGAAGTTTTTGCTCAGGCTAATATGATGTTTGATACTAAAAAAAGTGTATTCTGAGGATACATATCCGCTTTGTTATATAACTACTGACATATGTTAAATAGACGATATTTGTTTTGTCTTCTTCTGTCAGAGATGGATCCAATCAACATTCATATATCCCCTCCTTTTCGACCGTACTGGTAAATGTCTGTTCTAAGTGAAGAAGCAAAAATAAAAAATAAAAATTGCTTCAAGTCCATCACTCAACCCACACCCTTTGGCTATGGTTGCCACACCTCTTGCAAGTATTTTCCTAATAATATTATCTACTTGTTGATGTTCATTTGTCTTCTATGAGAACTCTAGCATTATGAATAACTAAATAATAGATAAAAGTAAATGTCTGAATATGGTTAAAAGCTAACAAAGAATAATAACTTCCTTTTTCAGCAATCAGTGTACTATTTGTTTCTTAGATAACTCCCAGCCTCTGCATTCGTGGAATGCACATGCTACTTACTTTTTCAATGTTCTATGTGTAAATACAGACTGCATCTGTAATTTCAGGATGCGAGTTTCTCAGCGCCAAAGTCTCGTCGAAGTTCAAATTCTGGAGATAGGAAGAACTTGTCTCCTAGGGATAACTCAAATGAAGGATTGCAGATGGGGAGCCAAGATGCCGCTAGTTCTTACGTTAACCATGATAGTTTGAATCGTGCTGATGATTCATCCAAAGATCTCCGTAACACCGCTGAAGAAATAGTTGAGAAATTACAAGGAAAGGCAAAAATGTGGGAAAGGCATTCTCGCAAATTGAAAATTGAAATGGAGACACTGAAGAATGAATGCACTGACAAATCCAAGCAGCAGGCTGAGCTAGCGCTGGAACTTTCTGCTTCACATTCTGAACGGGATTCCTTGAGGCGGGAAATTGAAGAACTGAAATCATCTTTGGAGGATTTAACCGCACGTCAGACTATTGTAGGAACTCCAAAATGTGCGGATGTCATAGTTCTTCAGAAGGAAACTATAGACGAGGTGCAGTTTCTGAAAGAGTCAAATGCAAACCTAACAGCCCAACTGAACAAGACCCAAGAGACCAATATAGAGCTTGTTTCTATTCTTCAAGAACTGGAAGAAACAATAGAACTACAGAGAGTGGAAATGTCCAAACTTCCCCAAGCGAGTGATGTGGTTGATCATGATGTCTCGAAAAGTGAATTGACAGTTCGAGATGCTGCCGAATGGGCTAGAATACTGTCGCTAAAAGAAGATGAAATCACAATGTTGAGGGAGAAATTAAATCGTATGCTCAGTATAGAAAATGCCGAAGGTGTAGGCCCAAATACTATTTATCTTGAAGTGGAAAAAGAAAATGAGTTTTTGAAGGTCAAAATACAGGAGCTGGAGAATGACTGTTCTGAATTAACCGAGGAAAATTTGGGGCTTATATATAAGTTGAAAGAAGCGAGCGGGATGACAAAAGGAGAGGATCCCTGCATTTCTAGCAGTGAAGAAATACCCACTGCAGGCAGATCATCATCTGACGTAGAACACCTAGAGAGAAAATGTGCTGACCTCGAGCTGAATCTGCTGAATTTGGGGTCCGAGTTCAGTGGGCTAGAAGAGAAGTTTCAGAAAAGTCAAGATGAGTTAAAAGAGAGAACACTTGAATTATCTGAGCTGAGGGAAAAGCTCCTCCATGCCACTGAGCTGGAGCTGAATTTGAGGTCTGTGTTCAGTGGGCTAGAAGAGAAGTTTCAGGTTAGCCAAGATGAGTTAAAAGAGACAACACTTGAATTGTCTGAGCTGAGGGAAAAGCTCCTCCATGCCACTGAACTGGAGGGAGCGGACACTGACACTTCAAGACATTACAAACTGAGAAGTGGTGAACCCGATGATACTGAAACTGAGCTAGATGTGTTGAAGCGTACAGTTCTGCTGAAAGAACAAGAGATTGATGGTTTGCAACATTGCATAAGAGAAATGGAGAACACCATTTCTGATATTCAGAAGAAGTGTCAGGTAGAGGAACCTGATGATACTGAAGCTGAGTTAGATGTGTTGAAGCGTACAGTTCTGCTGAAAGAACAAGAGATCGATGATTTGCAGCATCGTATGAGAGAAATGGAGAACACCATTTCTGATATTCAGAAGAAGTGTCAGTTAGAGGAACCTGATGATACTGAAACTGAGTTAGATGTGTTGAAGCGTACAGTTCTGCTTAAGGAACAAGAGATCGATGGTTTGCAGCATCGTATAAGAGAAATGGAGAACACCATTTCTGATATTCAGAAGGAGAAGAGTCAGTTAGAGGAACCTGATTATACTGACAATGAGTTGGATGTGTTGAAGCATGCAGTTCTGCTGAAAGAACAAGAGATTGATGGTTTGCAACATTGTGTAGGAGAAATGGAGAACAACATTTCTGATATTCAGAAGGAGAAGACTCAGTTAGAGGAACGTTTGGCAGCATCACTTCAAGAAAGTAGTATGACTTCAAAATGCTTGGATGAAGCGCGGGAAGATATGCTTGTGCTTACCAGCAGTGTAGATTCCCATGTTTCTGCCAATAAGGTTCTTGAAGCAAAGATCAGTGAGCTTGTGCATACAGTTCTGCTGAAAGAACAAGAAATTGATGGTTTTCACCATTGTAAGAGAGAAATGGAGAATGACATCTCTGATATTCAGAAGGAGAAGAGTCAGTTAGAGGAACGTTTGGCAGCTTCACTCGAAGAAAGTAGCATGACTTCAAAATGCTTGGATGAAGCGCGAGAAAATCTCCGTGTGCTCACCAGCAGTGTAGATTCCCATGTTTCTGCCAATGAGGTTCTTGAAGCAAAGATCAGTGAGCTTGTGCATACAGTTCTGCTGAAAGAACAGGAAATTGATGGTTTTCACCATTGTAAGAGAGAAATGGAGAATACCATCTCTGATATTCAGAAGGAGAAAAGTCAGTTAGAGGAACGTTTGGCAGCTTCACTCGAAGAAAGTATCATGACTTCAAAATGCTTGGATGAAGCACGAGAAGATCTCCGTGTGCTCACCAGCAGTGTAGATTCCCATGTTTCTGCCAATAAGGTTCTCGAAGCAAAGAACAGTGAGCTTGTGGATACAGTTATGCTGAAAGAACAAGACATTGATGGTTTTCACCATTGTGTGAGAGAAATGGAGAACACCCTTGCTGATATTCAGAAGGAGAAGAGTCAGTTAGAGGAACGTTTGGCAGTTTCACTTGAAGAAAGTAGCATGACTTCAAAATGCTTGGATGAAGCGAGAGAAGATCTACTTGTGCTCACCAGCAGCGTAAATTCCCATGTTTCCGCCAATAAGGTTCTCGAAGCAACGATCAGTGAGGTTGAAAGGCGAAAAGTTGAACTGGAGTCGCATGTATCAAAGTTGGAATATGAGAATATTGAGCTGTCACAGTTCATAGCTGAACTAGAGGCTCAGTTAACTTCTCTGGCAAGTGAAAACGAGTCAATCAAGCTACAAATGGATGATTCTATATCACTTATGACAACTATTAATGATTTAGTAGAACAGCAGCAAGCAGAGATTGAGGCTGCAAAGCTGGAACTGAAGCAAAAACATTTAGAGTCTCAGAGAAGGTTGTCAGAGCTTCAAGAGGATTCGGACGCTCTAAGCAGATCGAAAGAAAAACTACAGGCCACAATTGACAGTATTACTGAAGAATGCAGTTCTCTTCAGACTCTAACAATGGACCTAAAGAAGCAAAAGCTAGAATTACATGGCCGTTGTGCACAGCTAGAACAGGAATTGGATCAATCAAAAAGGAAGACAGCAGAGTTGTTCAATACAGTGGAGTTCCTAGAGACAAAAATATCTATGCTTCAAAAAGACATAACTTTAAAAGAACAATCTTTGCTTTCAAAGCTGGAGAATATATTCCAGGAGCACAAGGAACATGAGGAGAGGATAAATTATGCACATTTCCTTTTAAACAAGATTGAGAATGAAAAGATTGTTGAAGTGAAGAATCTTGAGAGGGAGATCATGAGCCTTACCGCAGAACTGTCATCCACAGACGGAGAGCGAGAAAGTACTGCCGTGGATAACATACATGAGGTCTCTATCCTACGAGCAGACAAGGGTAAACTTGAGGCTAATCTTGAAGATATCAATGCACAAATGAGACATTATGAGTCCCAGTTGGAAGATCTTCGTACGGAGTCTAAGAGCAAAATTAAAGACCTGACTGATTCGCTTAATGCATCCAAACAGAATGAAGAAACACTGACAACAGATGTTGAGCATATAAGAAGATTGATGGAAGCTGCTAGATCCAATGAAGAAAACTTGAGGAAAACTTCAGACGAACTAGAGTTAAAGTATAAATCTAGTGATTATGAGAAACAGCAAGTAATGGAAGAAATTTCTGAGCTAAAAATCCAGGTCAACAAAATGGCAAGCATCCAAGATGAAGTTTCCAAACTACAAAATTCTCTTGATCAGGCTAAGTTTGAAAAGAAAAAATTAGAAGAGGTCCTGCAATCATTGTCTGAAGAATGTGAAGAACTAAAGGTGCAGAAGGCCATGTTAACAGACAAGGTCTCTTGTATCCAGAGTATTTCGCATGAAGCTGATGAAGAAACCCGTGGTAAATCCATGCAAGCAAGGCTTGTAATAAATCAGGTGAGCCATTTAGAATTATACCTTAACTTGTGATGGCCACGTGCACTATTTTCACTTAACTATTTCCTTACTGCTTTAGGGTAATGATGATAGTGCTAATGACAATGGAGGCACTCCTGTTCATGAGGATCCAGACATTCAATCGAAGATACATTTACTGGAGACTAGACTTGCTGAGGCACTGGAGCAAAATAAATTATATAGGGCACAACTGCAGAGGTGAATTTATTCATAGCATCCTTGATCCCTCAGACATTCTGTTACTAGTAAAACACAATTTCACTGAATTTCCTTTGCTATACCATGCATATTTGAGTCTTAGCTAAGCTCCCGTTTTCTGAGAGACGCAACCCATCTAGGTCAGTCCATTAAGCATCAAGAAAGTGCTCCTGGGAAATAGTCTGTGTGGCACTAACTATTCTATACAAAATGGACCCAGAGGGCAAAAGCAAGAAGGTTTGGTGCAAATGGACCAATTTCCAAGGGTCTCTTTCGCAAAATTTTAATGGGCTAGGGCTCCGCCACTCCTGCAATGTAGCTGGCCCTACATGGTCTCTTTGTGCAAAATACGTCGATTCCAGAATAGATGACATCCTAAAACAATTACAGTCAAAATGTTGCTAGTAATGGAGCGAAAAGAAACAAGGAGACATTTGATTTGTGTGTCTGTTATTTGACAGCTTCTAATAAATAACCTCGTCATACCATTAACATGGTCAAAATAATATGCACATTAGAATGGTTTTCATTTCATGTGGTTTGTACTGCTGTGCATCATTAATGATATTGGGATACCTTTCAAATGATCATATTCTCTCATTTTACCCTCTGCAGTCCAACGGGAGAGGGGCAATCTGGTAGCAGGGATGAAAAGGATAACAAGGATGATAACAGGGTAGCACAACTGGAGTCAGAGCTAAAAGATATGCAGGATCGGTTACTCAACGTAAGCATGCAGTATGCAGAAGTAGAGGCTCAACGGGAAGAACTAGTAATGGAGTTGAAAAATGCAACTTCAAAGAAGGGACGATGGTTCTAAGAGATGAGAAGCAACTGCATGGGATAATCATAAGGCCCACACTCCACCACACAGGTACTACATATATTCTCCTGCTACTTCAAATACATGCAGTTGCAGTTTGATTTCTTAGATGCGTACTGCAGAAAAAAGTAATTGTGTTCAACTGAAGGTTGTTAAATTTTTAAACTACCATCAAATATTTAGAAACACCATGAAAGATTCAGTAGATACTAGGTAGTGCGATTATGGAAATTTACACTGTAAACGTTGATCTGTTGTGATAAAACTCAAAGAATGACATCAACATGAAACATTGACGCTATATTGACCACGTGGTTTAGTGATGGATAATACTTCATAAGAAAATGGGCCAACTACAGTTATGAAGTGGTAAGAAACCATCTTCCACTGAAGAAAATTATGGCAAGAAACACTCTTTTGTTGAGGAAATCGCTGATGCTCTTCTGGTCTTGTAGATGTACCATCAATCCGTATTTTTGTGTCCTTGTAACGACATGGTTGCCCAATTATCAGGACAGATGTTGTCGATGCCGGAGGGTACCGTATTTTTAGACAACCACCGTGCAAGCAAGTGCAGAACTGGATGATGTGCTATGAACTGCACGGGAAGCTGTGCCCAAAAGAATAAAAGACGCACGGTTCTCATTTCTGAACAGCAACCATTTAGACTCTGCACTTGGAAGGCCCTATTACACTTACTTTTGATTGATTGTTAGTTATTGCAAGTATACATAGTGCTAGGGTTAGCCTAAACATTAGTTCATCTTTGTAAATTAATATCTACTGATAAGTGTAGTTCGTTTTTTATTGATTTGTATATAGTTCATCACATGCTATTCTTTTGTAGTCTAATGTTCTTTCACATGTAATATAGTACATGCACTTGGTCTTTCAACTACTTTCTTATCCGGTTATTGCAGATAGTATTCTATCAAACATAGCAATGCCAGATTGCTTCTTTGAATGCATATGACAACAGAACCCAACAAGAACCCGATATAAGTCATCAACAAATTAGCGGGCAATGGCCACAATAGCTCTCCAGTAGCAAGGAAAGAAATGGGATTATTTGGCAATCTGAAACTGTTATCAGTCAGGTCACCATTGAAGGGAACGGTCGGTTCAGTCCACCTGTGATGATGCCCATGGAATGTAGCCTGGAAAAATCTTGGGTTGGATCCGGTACTTTCCAGATCAATACATTGCATTAAGCAGGCAGTCTTTCGAATGTCCTTCGCACTAGCTTCATTGCAAGTTTAGATCAGTTGATAGAATCCTATGTTCAAAGGCAAGGGCGTGCTCCTCTTGTTTGAAACTTGATACATGGCTTGTGAACTGAACTGAAACATGCAGGGGCCGTCCCGAATTCTGCTGCATGTATTGTAGACAAATAATTACACTAAAGATAACTGTGTACTGAAGTAACTACTGAGCCAGACGGTCTCTTCAAATATTGACCCTGCTGAGAAGGTCGGTATTTACAAACTAATATACTACGTACAGAAAATCCTATCTGAGACTGACAGGAACAGGGCTCAAATTGGGTATTCGACCTGTCACTATCTAGCGGGCTGCAATTTTCCCAAGTGACAGATTGGCTCATACCGCAACTGGATTTGTAATATAGTTCAAGCAACCACCTAGTGCCTATCCAATAATATTAGCAGTTTAAAATAAAACGTGCCCCAGTTTGCTTACCCCATTGATATCTATTCTAGAATGGAGTGTCAGGTGAGGAATGGTTCAATGATTTGTGCTCCCTTTTGCCAACAAGGAGGAGGCTTATTTCTGAATTTCTGGCTTGCTGTCTATAACTGTATAATTGTATGATAACCTTGAGAATATACGTTAATTAGCTGGTTTGTAATGTCTCCAACTAAGGTGGTCGTTGGTTATATGCTCAGAATGATTAAGCACTGCACGTTTAACAAATATCGCAAAAGGTACAAACATGTTAATTTTTTTAGTTTTTAGAAGATGTTTGCATTAGTTTTGTGTTGCCTCCGTGGAAAGTAAGACGGTGAAATAGAGTAGCAAAGTTGTTGTGAAGATAGACTTTCACCACATTGTTCAACTTCTTTTTTTTCTACACAACTCAGCGTGTTACTAAAAACTTACACATTTGAAAACTATCTCTCTGTACTGTCACACCAAAGGTAAAACAAACTTACCCAGTTAGGTCAGCTGTATCTGTTCAAGCAGACATGGACGCATCATCATCCACCGGCCCTCGCAGTCGCCGGCACGCGCCTCGCGGCGGCCTCCTCTTCTCTTATTGCTTCAATCATGGCAACTACGCGCTCCAGGACGACCTCCTGGTCGTCACCGTCGCCGCCGACGTCGACGTTGTGGCCTGGGCGACCGGCGCAGTAGCAGACCACGGCGCACCGGCAGACCGGGCAGGAGTTGCGCTCGTCGAGCCACCGGTCGATGCACGGGGCGTGGAAGACGTGGCCGCACGCCGGGACGACCTTGACGCCGTCTTCGTCGCCGAAGGCCTCGAGGCAGACGGGGCAATCTCCCTCGGGCTGCTGCCCTTTCTTGGCGCCGGCGTAACGCACCACGGGGAGCGCCGTGCCATCGGCGGGGCGTAGGAGGATGCTCGGGAAGCCATAGCGCGTGGCACGGCCGCCGCGCGCGCCCGACATGGCACGCTGCCGGGCGCAGCGGCAGTAGGTGCAGAGCAGGATGAAGCAGAGCAAGATGGAGAGGAAAACCACGGTGGTGGCCGCCCCCGACGAGAGGTCGAACTGGGACCTACCTGACGTCGAGCTAGCCGAGGGGTCGTCGCGCGACGTCGCCAGGCGTCTCGCATGCGCCGCCATGTTTCCGGCGCAGGCGCCGGCCGTGTGTGAGACGCTGGTTGAAAGGTCGTGGCGAAAGGCAAGGCCGCGAGACTGGCGAGAGGGAGTTCTAAACAGCCGTAGACTTTTTCTTCATTGTTGAACGCGCGCGTTTCGTTTGTCATGTGATAGGGTGATATCTGCGAATGCAAACTCAACACACCAGTCACTTAACTTTTTTTAATAAAAAATATATTAATATCACAAACATACCGATTGCATCTCGTCTCTGTACCGACATAACCTCTTATACATATTAAAGATGCACACAACCAAAAAGATAAAAGAGAGAGAGAAAAAAGGAAAAATAAACTCTGACTGGCAGCTTGACCCAAACCAAGGGGTGAATCTAGCAAGTTGTATCTCGTTGATGGTGGTTACACAAATACTCGGTTCTTTCTTGCACTGTATCGTGGTGTTTGATACCATTTGAAGGAGTTTGGCCATGGTCACCGAGCATCTCAAAGCTGCAAAAACTTTTCAATCACCGCCATGCCGTGTTATGGAATCATATTGAACGGGACTTGGGAATTTTGAAGAAGCGCTTCCCCATTCTCAAAGTGGGAACATATCACGTGTTAGAGAACCAAGTAAAGTTACCGCATATTGCCTAACACATCATCTTGTACACAAGGGAGATGAGAATTGGTTAGATAACCAAACAAACCGCATACCTCCAACAAACTATGTGGACCTTCCTACCCGTGAGCTTCCACAAAATCATCAAGTCAACACTGAAGGCAACCACCTTAGAGTTACTATTGCACATCAAATGTGGGTAGATTACCGACATTAAGTAATGGGAGTGCAAGTCAAATGTGATGTAATAAAGTAGTGACATGTGAACTTATTTTGCTTTTTATGTGATGTAATAAAATACAAGACATGAACTTCTTTTGTTTTCATATGATGTAATGAAGTAGTTCATATGAACTTTTGTCTTCCTTATGTGATTTAATAAAGCAGACCATGTGAACTTTTTTATTCTTATATGATGAATTGTCTTGTTGCTTGTATCATTAATATTTCCAGGGGTCAAGATGTTGACTGTGACGATTGTAAGATGATCTCCTAGGCTAGATCAGTCGCAATCTAAATATTCCCAAAAGATGCTTCAACTCTTAAACCAAAATTGCATTGTTAAATTCATCACTTCATGGACATACTTGTTGTAGTTCTTGTAAAAGGTAAAACTATTGTACTAGCATATCCTTCTTTGTAAATTGGTTCACTGAATAATAATGCACTAGCATAATGTGTTGACAAATATTATATGTTTATTGTTTGTGGATTAGATAGTCATGCTAAATTTTTCACAAATTTTTTTGATGAATAATTAAAGCACAATTGATAAATTTTCCTTGTTATGTCTCATTGTAGTTTTAGCCTTTTAGGAGTAGATAAAGTTGTTTCCATGTTTTGACACCTGATCTATGCTTAACACAAATTCACTGAAATAGCTAGGGCCTCTTGGAATGCAGACCTAGAAAAGTCTCTCATGGATTAGTTGCATGAGCACAATAACATTCAATATAAGGGTCAGAATGGGGGGGTCCTCTGATGTTTGGTCAAAATATTCCAAGACAATCATCCATATGTGAATTACACAGAGTGACAAATCCAAGATAAGGAAAAAGGAGTTCAAAGTGGAATACAAGATACTCAAGGAGGCTAGACAGCAAAGTGGGGTTTCCTAGAATGAGAAACGGTGTATGATGGAAGCTGAACAAGAGCTATGTGACAACCGCATCATTGTAAGATAGTTCATATTACTCCTTGCATTCTTCTATTCATTCCTTTTTACAGTATGCATCACTCATGTGTTCATTTCTATTATGCGGTCATTTACTAAGATTGGAAAGTTTCGTAGCAACAAGGCTTTTCCGCTGTTTGATGCCTTGGGACTTGGGAGAGCTTTTTGATGGACAACTTGCCGAGCGAAACTAAAACTTCACCTCCACTGAACCAAAACAAACGCAAGTAGAGTTCAATCCCGAGGTCAGTTTTGTAGAGGCTACACATTCCCATCCTGATATTGGAGAGACCTCGGTGGATATTCTAGATGATACACTAGGAGGGATGAAAGAGGCTAATATGATAGACAACATTGATTGGAACAGGGAGGCTCAACCCACGGTGGCTGTTGCACCATCAACGAGCACGGAGAACGGACCCAGGAAGCTCTGATCAAATGTAGATGTTGTTGCGATGATGGAAAAATACATTGAGATGACTACGAAGCAGGTCGAGGGTAAGTAGATCGAGGCTGCAAAAGCTGATTCAAGAAATATGGATGAGTTATCAATCAAGAATTGTGTTGCTCAGCTAAACATAATGACCATCTCACAAGAGGAGAAGGTCAAAGCTCTAGAGGTGTTTAAGAATGCACAGACTCAAGAGCTCTTCATTTGCGTTGATCTGGATACTGCTCTGATGTGGTTGCGAACCGAAATGTCTTAGGACAGATAAATCTCATTTTTTTTTACCTTCCTTTCAATTTTTCACTTTGCAAATTATGCTAAAACTGTGAATACTGTGATTATTGCAATAGATCATGTCAGCATGCCCTAATGGGACTACTCTCGACATGCTGTTCACCTGACCTAGTTATCATTTCTCAGCCCACGTATACTTCTTTCTTTTTGGCAGGGAGACCACGTATGATTCTGGAACGGTAAACAATGCACTACTGATTTACAGTAACTGAAAAAATGAACAAGTGATCCATTTCTTTACAGTTTCCATCTATAAGCCGATGATAGCTGCAACCTGTTGGAAGAAAAACATTTAGATGCGTAGAAATATATGGACAAGAATTTTTTTAACTTGTCTAAACTGAACTACGAAAGGACCTCACGTATTGACAGTTCTGCTGCCGTTGCATGTAGTAATCTCACCCTATCTTGTGTCCCAGCTTCGAAAATATTTCGTCTATCTCAATTGACTGCATGAGAGGAATAAAAATAATCAGAAGAAAGATATAACCTTCATGCATGTTGCATCATTCTGGCAAACTGCCAACGCTACTAAAGGAAACTAGAGAGAAACTCTTGGTAATATGTATCTGTCGGCCAGATATTTGGTGCACCCGAGCACCAGTGCTCCTGATTTTCGTAATATTTAAAATTATACTTCTGTGTTTTAAATAATTATAAATTGTGTTCCATGAATACATACACATGTTCTGAACGTGCAAAGTTTCGGTAGAAATTACATTGTATTTTGAGCTACGGAAAAATAACAAATTTGTGGCTGTATATAGGGATGGAAAATTCAAGGTTCGGGAAAGCGGAAAAAAGCGTCGCTTATGCGCGCTGAAGCGCAATGCGGAGGCCTTCTGCATCGATTGCATAAGCGCTTAAGCAGAAAAAAGCGGAAAAAAGAGGGAAAAAGCGCCACTTATGCGCGCTGAAGCGCTAAGCGGAAGGCCACTGCACCAATTACGCTTAACGCTTTCTTGAACCTTGGGAAATTTTCAATTTTTATCAGAAATTTTTCTTTTTAGTATAGCTCAAAATACAACATATTTTCATCCGAAATTTACATGGTACCTTCAGAATGTTTATAAGTATGTGCACATTTATTTTCAGATTTTTTAGAATCGTAGAAATATGTTCTCAAAAATCAGGAGCACTAGTGCTCATGTGCCAAAGACACTTTTTGGTATCTGTTAGCTTATATAAATATAATATGAAACATATCAAACATCATGCATTTACCTCAGTGCTAAATCAGATTCTTGCTGGACTTTACGCAGACTTACATTCATATACAGTCCCTGCAAAAAAGAATATTTGTTGGGTAATTTCAGATTGGAAATACAAATGTAACACAGCCAATGAAATGAAGTGAAGGTCTGAATTGATTTGAAACATGCATTTCTTTGTATCAGAACAATGGCTACCCATTCAAGTAATTACAGGACAGCATGGATGACTACAGTGGCTACCCATTCAAGTAATCAAAAGACGTCATGGATGCCTAAAGAAGCTTTATCCTTTTATCCTTCTCTCTATGAGGAAAACGTGACTCAAGCTCCAGATTGCAATATCACTGTACTTTCCAGATTTCATCAAATTTTATTTCTAGTGTTTGAAACTTAACATTTTGAGCCATCTGGTTGATGGTGGAAAGATCATTATCTGGGAACTTTCAACCAATTTTAACATTGATCTAGACAAACTCTTAAACTAAGAGCATGGTGGAAAAGAACACCTATTGTGTCATCTAGTCTACTCGTGAGCGCTACAGTGTTTGCTTCCATTACAAAATGAAAGCAACTTGATCATGGGCAAGACATTGTAAGTAATAGAATAATACATACAAGACCATGCTTCCTTACGTTAGTTGTATGGATAGTGGCCCCGGTGGTCATGTTAATTTTTTGATCTGCCACAAGTTGAACCTCCATCTTCTGTACGACGATTGCAAGTGCCACAATTGCTTCTAAAAGAGCAAACTGGTCTCCAACACATTTTCGAGGGCCTCCACTGAAAGGGATAAACCTGGCAAAACATGGTGATGGGAGCACAACGTAGTTTATGTCAGACAAACAAAATCAATTGGATCGTAAATGAGCCATATAAAATAACAGGGTAAAAGAATGTATCTCAAGGTTGTATTGTGACCTGAAGTCAGTGTTTGACTCATTTGGAATGGGTCCCTCCAAACCAAATCTCTCTGGAACAAATTCATCTGCTCTATCCCATACCTTTGCAATTGGAACAAAAGAAGTATTATTGCAATGTCAGAATATTGGAATATTATACAGTTATTCATATGCTCAGACATGTTAGAGGATGATGATATTGTATGAAGGTTCTGCAGTAGACAGACAACTTCAAGTTTTATCAATCTCCGAAACTTAGTGTGATACAAAAAGTCACTGAGATCATGCTTATTGTTCTATTGTTTGAATTGGTAGTTTGGTATCATAAATTTACCTAGTAGGCCGTGGTTTGAAAATTGCTGAGTAACCTTACAAATTCTTGTAAAAAAACTCTATATTGTTCATCGATAGGCTAGACACAGAAATGTCATATTTCACTATGCAAAATGGTTGAACTAAAGTGCTTAAAAGGTACCATTGAACAGAGAATAAGCTATAATATTCAGATGGAAGATATACCTCAGGTGATCTGTGTATATTGTAGACAGAAATCATAATGTCTTGACCAGGCTTAACCTTATAGCCCCCAGGAAGCACGTCATCAACTAGTGCACGCCGTATCAGCACCTGTTAAAAAAGTGTCTTAAGTAACCAACACTATTTATGAAGTTGCTTGTCTGAAGCACAAGGAATTACAGGAGGGTGTGGGTACAGCCGCATAGACTCATTGATGCAGCGCATCAAGTACTTCAGCTCTTTTACATCTTCATATCTGGGGAGTCTACCTTGTAGAACACGATCTACCTCATCTTGAGCTTTCCTTAGCGCTGCTGGGTCCTTCAGCAGTGTAATACTGAGCAGTCAACGGATATTGAAGAGATAATTTAATTAATGTGTTGTTTCTCACTTTATTTGGCCAGGATAGAAAGGAGTACCTTACTGAGAAGATAAATAGTCCATGTCAGTACAGAGCCTGTTGTTTCATGACCAGCAACTAACATTGACAGTAGATCATCACGTAGCTGCAAACTGCTGACCTGAGTTATATAAAGAAAATTGTGTTAGTTAAAGCAGTAAACAACTGAGCAAAATGCATATAACATAAATAGTGAAATAGGGGAAACCAATAGCAAACATTGCATGCAAAAACAACACAAATGGCTTAGCAGAAAAGCATATAATGTGTCTTATAGCTGTCAAAATTCAGCAAACATACTTAATCTTGGCAGAACCAATAACTTCACATCGAAGTTTACTGAGATCCGTAGGAAAAGAAGGATGCCTGTAGAAACCAGGACTGAGGAAATATCAAAGGTGGTGGGCCCACTTTTACCGGATAAACTTCATCGTGCACTCTAACCTAGTTACAAGTAAGGCAGTAGCCATACAATACAAATTGAATGAGGTTTGAATAAGAGGCTAAAGCTAAAAAGAAATTAATATTATTTTGACCAGGAAACAGTAGCAAAGTCCACCACAGTAAATAGAAATATTCAAAGGCAACAATATTATGGTGTATAGCAATAATATCCATTTGCTATGTAAGTATGTATACATTTTTGAAGTTTTTTTTTGAAAACTAACATTTTGGAAAAGAATTCACTGATCTCGGCCTCTGCACCAACTAGGGATGCACACAGCCCTTTAAATATGAGTGCCGGGATTTAAATACATTTGTCAAGCTGCGATAGGAATAGGATGTCAAGAATTGCTCCAAAACCAAGCATGCTTTCTCTACCATATCATTGAATTGAACTGACAGTAGCAATATTGGTCAGCATTCCTATGAACAAAACATAATCAGCTATTGCTCCATAATAATAGTACCATCATAAGGTAAGGGTGAAAAACTGAGATAACAACAATAGAACTAATTTTCAAGATTTATATGAAATGAGAGGCTAGCTTCCTAGCAGTAGAAAAAATCAATGGAAACAATAGGAAACTGTTGACAAACATTGTTTTTTTAGCTCGGGATAAGCTAAACTACCTCTTCACGGCTAGCTAGTAAAAAACGCAGTATGCTAGGGTCTGCCTCGTTAACGTATTCATCACCCTCAATCTGTTCATTTTCAGCGTCAACAATCGCCCTGCACTTCGTAATTAGCTCTTCAACAGTATTTCTTATTATGTTAACTGCATTTTGTGCTTTTATCTGTCTAGGAACGATCTTGCACAGCAAATCAATCTGTCAAAAATAAACAAGGATCACATCAGGCATCAGTCATGCAAATTTTCCCTTCTGCAAGTTAACAAGGGCAAAGTCAACCAGAGGTCCAATATAAGGAATGAGACATGATGAAAAAGTACCCACCTGCCAGTATGGTAAAAGATCTGTGGAACGAGCCTCTGCTTCTTTGAGTGCGGTGTAAACAGCATCAATAACAGGACTATCCGAAGTGAGGGAATCAAAGTTGTAGTTAAACAAGGACAAACCAATCACATCTAGAGTCATTTGAGAAAACCTCGCTTCCATATTAACAGGTTCACCACTCAAAGCATACGTCTCAAGCTTTTCCACTAATCTCTCGGCACATTTACAAAATACTTTATCAACCATCACTGACAGATATCTTTTGTGTAGAGATGGTACAACTGCTCTACGTCTCGCCTAAAATAGATGCCAGATAAATAGTAAGTTGAAGAAAGGATTAATAATAAGATATAAAAGCTACGACGACGAACTATCACTGGGAGAAATCTTTTGTGTAGAGATGGTACAACTGCTCTACGTCTCACCTAGATGCCAGATTAGTAATAAGTTGAAAACATGATTAATAATAAGACATAAAAAAGTATGAACATGAACAAGAGATGAAGGGCAAGAAAAATTGAAATCCAGTTCATGTGAATTAGATTCGGGACAAAGGAAATAATAAATGTCCCCCTGGGTTACGATTTCTGAAGATGTATAATAGGTGCTGCTAAGTGTAGCAGATTTTGCTGAGTAGATTTCTAGAAGCTTCAATTGAAACTATCAACTAGGAATGCATAACTTCCTACCTGCTCATTGAGTGGCAGAGGTGGAACCAACAGATCTATTTCCCGAAAAAACAGGGTTACACACATTTGCTGATATGTACATAGGAATGCTTACATAAACAGAGTTTAGAATTGGTATAGAAACCAATACAACAGAATACATAAATGCCCAAAAAGAGGCCACATTTGAAGTGCGTGAAAATAAAATGAGATATAAACTTGATGCACTGGTGCGATTTCTACATGGCATCCTTTTTTTATTTATGAAAAGTGGAAAATACTAATAACAAGAAACAATTCAGATCTGTGATTAACATTTAACGGATTTTGTTTATCTAAAATGATATAGCATCACAAATACTCCTTACACAATTTTAGATTAACAAATGAGAAATTTCAGACAAATGAAGGATCCACGAAAAAGTGAAAAGGGAAACTGTCAAAAACTAGTGCTACTACATAAACTTCTTTTTCCCTGTATTTCTTAAATACATTTAAAGCTTGACTCAAAATTAAAAGTAGCTTATGAAATCTTAGACAACATATTCTATTGTTTCCTGCAAAAAAAAAAGCTTTCCTATTTCTGCTATTTGTTACACAGTGTCAACATGTTTGCTAAATGGGGTACTTCCTCTAAGAAACATGATATTTGGGGACACAAAGTGGAATTTACTCTAAATTACTGCATGGTGTGGCTTAAAGTTGATTTTTCGTCATATTTTTTTTTTTAGTTTTAACTTGCTCGCTTAGAATGGTAGTAATACATGATGATGCAGAGCGTGTACAGATTACTAGAAAATAATAATAAATCTATCGAAACAATTTCTCGTGCAATTGCTGCATGATAATTCAGCACAAGACCCCAAAACATGCGCAAAAACGATGGTATCTCTACTATTAAGAGCAAACTGGTGAATGCCTGGTGTCACATTTTTAGGATGGACAATAATACCCCCACGTCCTCAATTTATATTTCCTCCCTCAAACCACCCGGCCCGCACTCCTCAAAAATAGCTAACCATCTTATCTTATCTTATCTTATCTTGCTAATAGGAACAACTAACTTGATGGAGTTATCACAGTTTGACTAAATTTACCACACGCATATCATCATGGCAACCTCGTTTCCGACTCTGGTGGCGTGGCATCGCCCCACCGATGGGTGGGACTGCCAGGCGCAAATCTGGAAGGTGTAGCAGTGCGAGTCGGCTTTCCCATGGTGCGTGCACGTCGCGGCCGGTAGCTCTTTGGATGAACGGGGCGACTGAATTTTTTCGGCTCTTTGGATGGAGGAGGGAGGGAGTAGATCGAGGTTAAGCAACCATGGCGTGTGGTCTACCGCGTACGCCTCATTTGCCGTGCGCAAGAGAAATTGAGAAAAGAGATGAGAATAGCTGGAGACATAGATTTGGCTTGTGTGTTTACTGCCGCTGACTGCTAGCGCGCATGTTTGCCTGCCAATTGCAAAGGTGTGTTTCCGCTTCGTCTTATTTTATCTCAGAATGAGCGTGTGCTTTCTTGTGTATGCCGCGGCTGCTAATTGCTATTGATCGCTTGCTAGCACGTACGGAGTGTTAGATGTTTTCCCCGATCTGTAAAACTTTTTGTTTCCAGCGCCTGCCGGCAACTGGCACGCCTCCATCCAACGGCACCGTTTTTTTTGACATACGAAGTGGTGATACTATTACTGCTTTGTTGACTTCTGTCATGTCTTTGGATACTTCACCGTTCAGATCATGTGGTGATCTTGCTTAGCTTATGTAAGTAATTAGTCTGAGATGTTTGATTTATTGAGATTCCAGATCCGATATTTTTTTCTCTCCCCTGAAGTCTCCGATCTGTTTATTTGTTCTATAATTGCTTTTGGATTCTGTATTTTCCTGTTTTTATTACCGATGTATTCATGGATCTTGGATCCCCCAAAATCTGTTTTCCTTGTTTGTTAATATATGCAGAATCTGTGATATATTCATGATAACCTGTGACCGTGGAACATGATTGTAGCCTGATGTAAATTTCTGACGTGGAGAGGGCTCACGTTGGTCCATGCATCTTATTTATCTACTTCATGTTGCATAAAATTCTTGTTCATATACTCCATTATATTTATTGAGCCAATCGTTCTTGTTCAAACAGATTTTTTTGTTGAAGGGAATCTCAAGAACAAATGCTTCAGATCCAAATGTCAATGGATGGTTTGTTCTGAATAAAACTTTTGTTTAATCTCCATATGTGTAAATCGTGTTGGAATTCTGTACCATTTTTTATGGGTAATATCAGAAATTAATTTCGTATCATATAAAAATATGGCAATGTCAGAAATAAATTTCTATCATATTAATTTTTTTGTTGTGCCATGAGAATGGGAAAGAGCGGAGAAAAATGAACGGTAAAGTTTGTGTATTATAAACCAATTTTACGGTTCAAACTGATCTATTGAATGATTCTGGTTCATGCCATATTAATTTCCCATTCTATCCTGGACAGAACTACATCGAGGTCGACCTTGTTTTTGCTTATAGTCAGGTCACCGAAACTATCCATTTGTTGTAAAGGAATATTTCCAAAAATAGTAATAGTGGGCCCGCGTGGGAACCAAAGGAAAGCACGGGCAACTCTTCAACGGCGGAGTAACAACCGTGCGGCGATGGAGGAGTGGTTTAGCTCCGAGGGCGGAGGTCGGCACTGAACCGTCCACCGAATGGGAGGCCGGCAGCCGAAACCGTGCGCCTGTGGAGGCCGACGGTGAGTGGCTCGGCCGGAGGATGGGATGGACGTGAGAGAGCTAGCCGTGGACGGGCGCCAAACAACGAGTGACCTTGGCGGCGTGTGTGGCCACATGCGGCATGAGTAACCCATGCGGTGGTGTCGGGAGAATGTGAAATTGGGAAAAGTTTGTTATTTTAAAATTAAAGTTGGGAAATTTTGAGGAAGAAAGCAGGATTGTCCGACTTTTCTCAGTACTCCAATACCAACAAGCACTGACATGTGGTTTTCTGTGGTTATCATTACAAAAAAAGTATTATCATCCTAATGACCAAGAGATAATAATATTTTCCATTTATTTGCAAAAAACTGTTTGGTTACTTAGTATTTTCTTTTATGATTTCATGCGATAAATGATTTGTTCATCCAATTTGCACCGGGAGTACTTTATGTTCACATTCTTATATTTTTATGAAAATAAAACTTCATGCTAACTCGATAGATTGATTGTGCAGGATGGCTACGAGTTGACAAAGAGATTTTTGATACACATACTCAAGTACCTTGCTAATGACATTGAAAATAACATACAGGATGTTGTGCGAGCATATGTTATTCACGATCAAGAGAGCATGGATTTAATAAATAATATAAGAAATAATATGTCGGTCTCGTTGCCTTTTATAATTATTACACTAAATTATGTGATATGATCTTATGATATTTTAAATATTAGTATGTGGTTATTTTTATGTACTTAAATATTTTTGCGCATCATTTACACTTGTAATATTTGTGAAACTACATAAAATAGAGATCCATGTAATATTGTGACTGGCATAAGGTAGGGAGCCGTGGCGAAGCACGAGCATTCCACTAGTACTAGATAATGATGCAATCTCCCCGGCCCTTCACGCCACAGAACAAATAATCACCAAATAATCACAACGCATCCACTGTTTGCGTGAAGTTGAAACGAGAGAGAAACAGGGAGCTCACCGTCCAGAGCGCCCCCTCGGCGATGGCGAAACCTGAGCCGAAGAGGAACTCGGAGACCTCGGCGACGAGCCCCTTCTCGTAGCGCGTGCCGTACCCGCGGAGGACGTGCTTGGCGACGGCGGGGTCGCTGACGATGACGAAGTCGCGCGGCCCCGCGGCGAGGCGGTAGACAGGCCCTTCCTCGCGGAACCACTTGAAGAGCGGGAGGAAGAGCGCGCCGCCGAGGAGGTCCTGCACGTCGTCGAGCTTGGCGGACGCGACGGGGATCCCCGAGTCGTCGTTCCCGCGGCCGAGCACCGACCGAGACAGCGAGGTGAGCCAGTCGGGGCTGACCCACGACGTGGTGGGCTTGTCCCCTCCCCCGCCGCCGCTGCTCCTTGGCGGGGGCAGCCGGAGGCTGCGGCGAGGAGGCGGCCGTGGGGACCACGGAGGGGGCGCCGCGAAGGCGGGGGCGAATGCCGCGGAGGGCATCGCGCCGGCCACCGGGTGAGAGACGGGAGGGAGGGGAGGGGAGTCGTCGGGGATTCTCGATGCGGAGGAGGAAGAGGATGAGGTGGGCCCCGCGTGTAAGCGGGCGGGGAAACAGCACAGGGGCGGGCTGAGTTTCGAATTCGGTGGTGCACGCTTATTACTACACCTGTTCTGTAAATCCCAGTATCTATAATATCTATAAAGTTCATCCCCACTTAGTTGCATTTAATGTTTGCAAGCTGAAATCTGGTACAGCCACATCACCTCGATTGTTCCTATCCGTTGGATTAAAAACATACGGTCTGGTCGTGGCGCTGGGTAGTTCATCTAGCACGGTCCAGCCCGGATCGATCTTCCTACGAAACCTTTTCTTCTTCTCAATAACCACGCCTTCTCTTCACCTTCTACCCTGAGGATCCTATTCGTCTCCTACCCACTACTATTAATGGATGTGATTCTCCTTCATCTTCTGCACCGACGACCTAAGAACTAACAGATGGAGGGTTTCTTTCCAATTTAAATAGGGCGGCTGCATTGTTTCCGTCCTCACCGCCTGGTGCTCATCCCCTGCACGAGAGTTGTTCTGGTCCCGTCGCCCACATCTGAAGGCCGCCCCTGATCAAGATTCGATGGATTTTGTGGTGCTCGTGCTTCAGCTCGAGAGCTGCTATGTTCTCGCCATCTGAAACTTGCCCGCCCATGCTTTAGATTCACCTGATTTCGTCCAGGGGAGACCACTTGATTTGACGAATTTGAAGTCTCGGTTGACACTCATCTTCTGCTGGTATCGGAGTGTGCTAGCAGAGACGCATATGCATAACCCGCGACCTGTTTTACTTTACTATCCATATCAGGTTTTGAACGATTCTCCCTTTTCCAGTCTTTCTCCACTTTGTTCCTTACAGTCAGATTAGCACTACACTTTGATTCTTAATTATTTTTGCCATTGCTTTCTTCAGCAGATTGGCTGATTAATTTTACCCGTGATCCATTGATTTTGTTCACATATATGTATGTTAGCAGATTAGTACCCCTGCACTTCTCCTGTTAATTATTTCTACCACTGCTTCCTTCAGATATTATTTCTACAACAACTTTCTTGATTCATCAGGTACCGCTAATACAGAATTTTATTAGACTTTTCCCGCCCCTTGGCTACTATGGCATGTTATTAGCTACACTGCTCGGAAAGACTTTTTTTGTTACGTACTCAAGAAAAGGAGCCATCTCCTTAAGTCTGAGGCAAGCTAAACACCATCGATCTTGCCTTGCATGTGATTACTTTGAATCTCCGTTTCATCTTTTAGTCACATCCATTGCTCAACATCAGCCAGACATCTCCAAGTCTAAGGTCTCGCTCTGTTTATATTTATTGCATTCTTTTTCACAATGCATTCAGCACTTACATGCGCTACATAAATTATTTAGTATTTATATGCTACACTCCTTCGAAATTAGTCAAACCAAAGTTCAGGATCTACATGGTTTCAGTTGCTCATGGAAGTTGTTTGATTATCTCAGCCTTTCATATGATTTTGGAAGCTACTATATTGAGCTTATTGTGAATTATGCGGGGAAAAGCTAAAAGGCATTTTGGTACTTCGATTCTGGCAAGAGAGAGAACAGGTCTTGCTCCTCATAAATCGCGGGTTGTGCTGTCTCATTATGCTTCTTTTGCCAAGCACAAGGAAACTGCTTGGTGCCCTCAGATCTTCGATGCGTTTACTCCTCAGGCAACGGGATAAGCAACGTCACTGGCATGACATCACCCACATTGCAATATTAGGGGCCTTCCGGTGAATAGTCCTATAAATTATGCGCAGACTTTTACTACCTGAATGTAGTTACTTCTGTAATGTGATTATTATCTTCTTGCATACTAAAAAAATACTTCTTTACATTATTAGATTAGATTCCATGTTGTCTTTTCTATATATAAAATCATCTATTATTTCCGCGGCAACGCGCGGGGTATCAACTAGTTCACATATTCAATTTCAAACCTCTCCATTACAAAGTAGTAGTACTAGTGTAGTTGAAATTTCAGTGGAAGCGATTTAAGCCAAACTTATAAAGTTAGAACTTCATCAATTAATTAAAAACACAAGGTTGCCGGTTGGCACTGACCAACAGATCAGATTACGGGGGCCAACCTGTGAAACTATCTTTCGACATAACCAAACAAAAAATTGGGTATTACGCACATTTACCGGTCTTTGTCGAAACACATCGCTAGAAGGTGTCTTCAAGGTGTCTTCGCTCAGGACCATTAAAATTTAATGGTGCATTTGGCGATACACACTATATGCCAAAAATAGAAACATTTACTTTTATTTCGTGAAATCAAATCACCGGATTAACCTTTGGCAAATGTTCCTGAATCAAACCGGTTTTCTCATGTATGCTATACGGCCATAAGGGGACGAATCCTGCATCTATCAACGATAAGCCTTAGCGGCCAGCTCTGTACTCCATGGCTTGATCTCGCATGTCGCCGTTGTTCCACTTCTCTCCACCAGCGAACCCACCTCCCTATTCCCCATCGTCGTCTCTCTCCCTACGGTGTCCCAGTCTCGCGTCCGCACCTACAACGACCGGCCGTAGGGAGGCAAAGGTGCCGCGCCACTCGGGAGGATTCCAGGCCCTTAATAGACAATGCATTGGGGGTATTGTCTCTTGAAGCAAGTACAATAAGATCTAGTTAGCAGACTATAATAATTTAAATATATTTGTCCTCAGTTGGATGAGAGAGAATATGATTGAGAAAGTACGGTGACTCTAGCAAGTGCTTCTAGACAATTAGTGAGAGTGTGAAGTGGGCCGTGTATTAGTAGAATAGTACATTATTCTATTAACATATTGTATATATTGACTATAAGGTTAGTTATAGATAACATGTCAATATTTTCTAGCCAGATATTAGCTATACTATTGAACATGCTTTCAAGATACACATATGCCAAGGTTAACCTGCTAAAGTACTTTTGCATTATGAAAAGCCTTAGTGAAATGATGTTACCTATTTGTGATAAGGGATGCTACGGGAAATAAGGGTCACACACCAATAGAAAGCTATATTAGGTAATTCTCACTTCCTACATATTTTTTTAGGTTTTTAAACATATTCAAAAACAAAAGGTGCAGCTCCAACTTAGTGAAATGTGCGGCTTTGTAAAAGGAAAATCTCATATATTTGGAAGTTGCAGCTTTTGAGAAATCGATTCTGGCTTAAGAAAAATGAATTTGCTACGTCTCAAGAGAATTTGTAAAGTCCGAGACACCTAGAAAAAATCCCCTGGGGGCGGAGGTTGAGACAATGACACAGATTTGACCTCTGGGGGCGGCATGGGCTTGAGTAGTATCCGTAGAGGGCGGCGCTGTAGATGGGTACATACACCTGTCAAAAAAAAATAGATGGGTACATACATGGCCCATACATGGGAGACAAGCCCACGTCTTGGACAGAGGGTGCATGACGCGATACGGGCTCTGCGCCAGCCCCGTATCACAAGGCCGGCCACCGTCTGTGACCAGGTCGAACAGAATACTAGAGCCAAAACTCCAACACGATCGACAATCATCCCGACAGCAAAAGGTGAGGCGACGGCGAAAGCCGTGTGATCCGTCGACGGCTCCTCGGAAAAGACTGGACGGGGATCGATCGAGAGAAAACGTGACGCGGCGCTGACGGGGCCGCCGCCGCTGGTGGCGTGGCGCCGTCGTGGTCCGAGATCGGATACTGCTCCTAGGCGAGGCGTGCGTGCGTGCGCTCGTGTATGCTCGCGACACTTCGATTTTTTTTTTTTGACAATCAATACCACATATATTCATAATAATAAAAGATAATGTAGATACACAGTGCTTCCTTCGAATTTGACGGAATTGGCCAGAGGTGGCGCGATCAAGATGGACGAAGATATATATATATAAGAGATATGTGAATCGGCCTTATTTGTTTGGGCTAGCTTCCGTGTATCTTAGTTTAGAAATTAGAGTTTGTCTCACGGTTTAGTGCACGCATTAGAAAGTTCCTGACTATAAATATGTACCTGTTTATAATAAACAACAACCAACGTTCAACACAAACCAATCTCGGCGCATCGCCAACTCCTTCGTCTCGAGGGTTCCTCCCGAAGCACCATGCCTAGATCGCATCTGCGATCAGGCAGACGAGCTGCCTAGTTGTTCATGCGTTGCTCGTACTTTTGATGGCGAGCAACGTAGTTATCGTAGACGCGTTAGGGTTAGCATCATTCTTAGCATCATATGCTTGCGTAGTGCAACCTTGCGCGTCTAGCCGTCCTTGTGCCTCATCATGGGTGCAGGGCGCACCGCTTGATCTTTATTTAGTAGATCCGATCCGTTATGGTCGCTCCTTGATTCATCAAGGATTAGTTTAACATCTGCAATAGTTAGGCCTTACAAAGGATTGGAGGATCCACGCATGCAGGGTTTGTCGCCTAGACAGACGTTCCGAGGATCAACCTAGTGTTGGTTTTTAGGCCTTGTCTAGGGCTTACGTTTACCGTGCGTGAGCGCGAGGCCCAATCGTGAGTAGGATGATCCGATTATGCGGTGAAAACCCTAGATCGTCGTGGATCTCATATGCTTTATCTTGATCACAGACCACCATATATTCGGCCACCTTGGACGAATCATGGGTGGATCGGCTCCATGAGCCGATTCACAGACAACCCGAGAGCCGATCGAGGCTCGTATTTCACGTGTACGTGTGTGCCTGCAGAAACTAAGCGAGGCATCATCCACACCTTCCCGACGGTATAGGTCGTGGCACGCCCTTGCGACCACGCGCGCGACCGGAGGCTTTGCGGGCCGTCGCTCGAGGGACCGGCCGCCCGCAGCCCTAGTCATTCCCGCTCTACGGTGTTGGCCCATCGCACGCGGGTTTCGATGTCAACACATTTCGGCACGCCGGTGGGACAATCTTCAACGACAATCTTCAACATCGAACACCATGCCATCTTCATCGAAGTGGCGGAAGAAACTCCGGTCACGTACGGGAGCTCACCGCGAGCTCAAGAAGAAGTACGACGAGGTCAAGTCCCTCGAAGCCGACTAATCGGCTCTTTCCACAGACCCGCTCCCACGGCATCGATGGAAGGGGTTCACACCGAAGGCGCGCTTGATGGAGTGGACCTATCCACCCCGTCGAGGAACGCACCAGGTGCGTCGGGAGATAAACTTCATGGTGGCTCATTCGCCGCACCGCCATTCTGAAAGCCTGGTGAACACGTTGGAACGCGTCGCGCCGTGCGTGATCCGGAGATCATGAGCCATCGGTACTCCGTCAGGACCAGCCCTAGGGACTCACCAAGGGAAGCGCCGCTCCATTCCGTCCACCGCCGCCATTCGCGTTGGCAGCGCACGAAGCGCCGAACTCGGCTTTTGTCGTCTACAAGATTGGTGGTGACCCCGGTGACTACCACACACAGACGCGCCAAGGAGATCCCGCACGGATACGCATGTGCATACGTGCCGACGCACACTGGGCACCCTCGAACCAGGTTGCTATAGCAGGACGGGCAACAGAGGAACGTCGGAGGCGACTCGAGAAGCAAACGTGGCTAGCTAAATACGCCACCCCGACAAACTCCCTAGCCCACTCCGCAGCTGGCTCGAACCGCAGAAACAGCATGGCTGGTTAAGTACGCCACTCCGACGAATCTTCGGGTTCGGCACTGAACCATCACCGCGGATCAAATTTGTACGATCCTGAAAGATCAGTTCGGCATGATGCCGAAAAGAAAGGCGATCGGCTATACCAAGCCGTACCCCAACGAGTACGAATTGATCCCGCTACCACCCAAATATCGGCTCCCGGACTTCACAAAGTTTGGATCGATGGCTCCACTCCATCGAGCATGTGAGCCGATATTTGGCACAACTGGGCATGATCGGCGTCAGACGAGCTGCGCGTGAGGTACTTCTCACCCTCACAGATCGGCCGGATGGTACACGTCGCGCCACCGAACTCAATCCAGACACAGAAGCACTGGAAGAACGGTTCCATGAGCAATATCACTCGAGGCTTCCGAGGCCGGCATTGCCGATCTAGCACAAGTACGACAGCGCGGGAAACGGTGTCGAATACATCCGTCAGACGTTAGGAACCGATGCTATTCGGTTCACGTAAGCGAAAAAGAAGCAATGGCGGTGGTGGGTCTATCATCATCGATCAAGGAAGTGGCCTGGCGGACTATCCTTCATTAGCACACATGGTGCGGTTGTCAGCGTATGAACAACGCCACCCGGATGTCTACCAAGATAAATTCAAGCGCGTGGTTACCATGGTTGACGCAGCGAAGATGAAGGTCCTACGGGAGAGCGAGAGGTCGCAGTAGTGGAGTGAGTCGCAGCCCAGAACCCGCAAATGGGTAAAGCTACCAGGGCCTCCAAGAGGGTTCGACGTGACGAAACCGAGCGATTTTCGACCTCTTACTCGGAGAAGCACATAAAGATACCCGAAGGCCACAAGTTTCCTACGGTGCAAGAGCTGAACGGAAAGCCATACCGCAAGTGGCATAACACGTTCACCCACACCACCAACGATGTGGTGTGGCGTCGCAGATCCAAGTGGCGATAGAAAATGGGCGCTAATTTTTAACCATGCCATGAAGGTCACACACACCCCTTCCCCGTCAACATGGTGGAGTTTACCCACCTTGGAGGGTGCCACTGATTTCTCAGCCAACATCAGCATGGTAGAGCTTGGACACCGCTCCGAGAAGGACGGGGATGAGGACAGCTGCTCTCGAGCAAGGACAGAGGGGCCGCTCCATGCGATCGGCTCCGTCAAGATGGCAAGCGCTACGTGAGAAGTGAAAAACATAAGATACCAACGACCCCTCTCCGATCACCTCCTCAACAAGTATGTGAGTCGATATGACCAACGCCGGCGACACAACGACGATGATGAAAGAGGTCGTCGACAGAAACGACGGAAGACATCGCCGCATAATCATGATGAGGAGCGGAGGAGCGCCACGGGGAACAGACGATACGGACATTGGCACGCCTTCTTCGACACTGGGATGAGGAATGAGCCGATTACCAACAATCAATCGTCGTAATGCAACCGAAAAAGAAGGAGACAGCCAACGTATCCGTGTTCGAGCGCTTAGGGCCTCTCCCACCGCAAAACAGACATGCTGAGACCCTCGTTGGAAAATCTCGAGGATTCGAAGACGAAGGGGAATACGAAGAAGACAGTGCCACCGTCCAAGGTGGTGCCCCGACGGTCTCAGCCATACACAAAAGCGCGGGTTCGCGATTGCGCGGTCTGGAGGAAGTCGAAAGGTTGTACTTGCATACGCGAGGAAGGCACGACCGATCTGGTGCGAAAGTCCGAGGACCCTGGATGAGGAGGATGCCGCAAAGAAAAGAGTGGCGCCCCAAGCAAAAGAGAGCCGATGATGAAACATCGGCTGGCACAAACATGGTGTTCGTTAGTCCGACGGAGTGTAGACCTCCACGACCACGCGTTGCACCCAAGATGGACATCAGCGAGCGCTCCAACGTGATAAAATCAGAAATTGGGCTGGTTTTGTCCACCGACATGGACGAGTAGCAAGACTACGTCAGTAAGCAACGTGGCGAGGCTGATCCTTGCGATCGGCCCTCCGAAATTGATGAAGGAATATTACAAAAAACCTTCACCGAGCAAGTAACGTGGAGGCCGATTCCAGCGATCGGCCAAAATTATCCTCACCATCCATTTTGTCTGGGATCAACGTTGACCCAACAAGGACTATCTGAAGAGCCGATACCATCAATTCTCTTGACAGAATCGGCTCGGGGGGCACCTAGATGGATAAAACACGAGGCTATAAGATAATACTAAGTATGGGGCCGTACACAAATCGGCCTAAGATTCCTAAATTTTTTAAACATTTTACAGCCGATGCAAGGACATCGACTTTAGAATTGAGAAGCACCGATGCATGGCCATCGACTCAAGAGGAATAAGTTACGATCAGAGGACCAATGAAGCACGGGGGATGTTAATGGAAGAACTCCTCAATGGAGTAATTTAAAGGCTCGGATCCTCTCTTCAAGAGCAGCCTGGACGTGCGGGTCGAGGATGGATCGCATTAGATCCGCCAAAAGAAAGAGCCGATCCGACCGGCGGGCACTAGGAGTAACTTGGGGGCAGCCCCCTTGAAGGCTCTCTGCAAGCCGATTTACGTGCAAATCGCTGGCTCGCATGATCAAGCCCAGCAATTCGGCTAAGTCTCGCCTCGAGTAAGGCTCGGGGGCAGGCCTGGTGGATGCTCTGTTTTGCTCTGTTTAAAAGACGATTGGGATACCAACGGCTGGTCCTTCATTGCAACCTTCTTCACAAATGATGATTATTGAAGAAATCGGTTGGAGAAGGGAAGGGCGAATCTTGAAGGACCGATACGGTGCTATCGGCTCATTATGCATTGGCAAAGGGGACGAATCGGCAAGGTCGGAGAGGAAATCGGCAAATCAAATTGGGGAAAAGTTCTTCATTAATAAGAAAGATTTCTTACATAGTAGAACTGATTGCCCCCGAAAGGGATACATTGCCCCGCCTACTTCTACGGATCCTATGCTAAGGGCCCTTTCTACGGGTTGCTTTGCTCCGGCACGGCTGCCCTGCTGGCTGTGCCGTCGCTCCGCACGGACCTTCATTGTCCTCGTCCTCCTCGTCGTCGTCGCTGCCGCCGTCGAAGTCACTCGATTTCCGGCCGGGGGCAATGGCGCTTGGGCCGGCGGGTCTCGTCGCCGTCTCCTCTTCCTCCTCCTTCACCTCCTGAGGTGGTCCCATCCCGGGGAAGTGATCATCCTCGCTTTCTTCCACCGCTTCCTTATCGGCAAGAAAGCGGAGATCGCTCCCCGTCGGCCGACCTCGTTCCTCGACAGATGGAGAAGTCATGGTCGACTCCTCCCCGCCGCAATGGCGCGGCGGATGTTGGCCGCGTGGACTGCCGGGTTGTACTCCGGCGTCGGCTCGCGAGATGTGGAGGACTGGTTGGAAAGATCCGATGGAGCAGAGGAAGAAGAAGACATCGTGGCGCAGAGGGCTTTTTGAGATGCTAATGCGAAGAAGATGCGAGGAGAACTGTTCGAGTTAAATAAAAAGGGACATAATAGAAATTCAATGCCGCAGTTTCCGAGGAAGTGGTGCCAAACTGTCAAATCGTGCGGAGAAGTTGAGAAGGCAAGTTGTCATGATGAGGACTGCGACGGTTCTGCTCGCACGACATGACCCTACGAGAGAAAAGCATAATGATTTTGGAAATGTCATTTCCAAAACCAGCATGGTTATCCAATTTGACCAAGCAGAGGTGGGCCGCGATCAAGATGGACTTGAAGATATACATATAGAAGAGATATGTGAATCGGCCTTATTTACCAAGTTTGGGCTAGCTAGCCCGTGTATCTTAGTTTAGAAATTAGAGTTTGTCTCGTGCACGGTTTAGTGCACGCCCACATTAGAAAGTCCCCTGGACTATAAATATGTACCTAGGGTTTATGGAATAAACAACAACCAACGTTCAACACAAACCAATCTCGGCGCATCGCCAACTCCTTCGTCTCGAGGGTTCCTCCGGAGCACCATGTCGCCTAGATCGCATCTCGCGATCTAGGCAGACGAGCCCCTAGTTGTTCATGCGTTGCTCGTCGAAGCCTTTTGATGGCGAGCAACGTAGTTATCGTAGACGCGTTAGGGTTAGCATCATTCTTAGCATCATATGCTTGCGTAGTGCAACCTTGCGCGTCTAGCCGTCCTGTGCCTCATCATGGGTGGGCGGCACCCCGCTGATCTTTATTCGTAGATCCGATCCGTTATGGTCGCTCCTTGATTCATCAAGGATTAGTTTAACATCTGCAATAGTTAGGCCTACAAAGGATTGGAGGATCCAGCATGGTGTAGTTTGTCGCCCCTAGACAGACGTTAGGATCAACCTAGTGTTGGTTTTTAGGCCTTGTCTAGGGCGGCTTACGTTTACCGTGCGTGAGCGCGAGGCCCAATCGTGAGTAGGATGATCCGATTATGCGGTGAAAACCTAGATCGTCGTGGATCTCATATGCTTTATCTTGATCAAGCAGACCACCATATATTCGGCCACCTTGGACGAATCATGGGTGGATCGGCTCCATGAGCCGATTCACAGACAACCCGAGAGCCGATCGAGGCTCGTATTTCACGTGTACGTGTGTGCCCTGCAGAAACTAAGCGAGGCATCATCCACACCTTCCCGACGGTATAGGTCGCCCTGCGACCCGATTGCCGCGACCAGGAGGCTTTACGTCGCTTCGGGGATCCAACCAGCCCTAGTCATTCTTGCCTTGTGTGGCCAATCATCGCCCGGCGTTTGACGTCAACAAATAAATAGTACATGATAGAGATACACAAGCTGTCTCCAAGGATTACAAAATAAAGTCTAAAGATATAGCAAATCTTTCTTCAAACTCTTTCTTCTTCCAAGACATAATCTTGTACTTTCCTGAAGGCAGCCAAATATTGATAACAAACCATAAACATGTAAATACCAACGAAGATTCTCCCATAATTTTAATTTGAGCCGCAATGCCACTTCGATTGATTGATTGGCCGGATGGCTGGATGGCTGGACCACGCTGGTGCTGCCCCCTGGGGCGGGCGGGCGCTGAAACCCATGCGGCGGCGCAGCGCGAATTACCGCGTCCAGCGGCCTCTTCCTCCCACCACACGTGCGCCCATCTTCTTCGTTTTCAAACGCGTCTTGCTTAGGCTTGTGAGCATCAACTGCCGGTGTGAGCGCTGCATTTGCCTGCCCTAAATCTGAATGACCGGTTTCACACGGCTTAGGTTCAAGTTACTTATGCACATTCGACCATGGTGCACGTACTCACTGCGTGCACTATCTCGCAAAAAATATGTCCAACTACCACAGATCGTACTGTATATCTGCAGAGCCTGGGGATAAAATGGGGGCACTAAAATACACAAGTAGGGGTACTTACCCTAGGGGCAAAGAGCACTACTAGTTAGTCCCGGGCGATAACTACGTACCCGGCCGGCGGGCCGCGTTCACATGTGGCCAATCACTGCGGTTCTCTCGCGACTCGTACGGCCACTCGACAAACTTTTTTTTTCTGTGAAGGGTGACACGACAAACTTATTACTAACTACAACACATCTTGCATTAGTTGTTACACATTTTTATTCAACACTCTTTCTTGCAGAAACAAAGTAGACTAAGTTTTCTTCTTCTTATAGCAATGTCACACACCCCTTCTTTAAAGCCCTCATTGTGGCAGGCCTCGCCACATTCCTTCTCAACGCATGCTGAAGTGGTATATTTCGAACTCAGCTCTTTGCAAGTGTACGCCTCTGAACCTACAAGAAAACAATCAAAATATGGAACAGGAAAAAAAATTAGACCCTACAATATTCTAAAGTGTAACAAGGAATGTATTGCATGTATTATAAATTGTACGTATGAATAACAAAAGTATGAACCGTACATTGAGGAAGTGCATTGATTTTCATGTGATTTTTTTTAGAAAATAATTACCGGGAACCAAATGGAGTGGGATGAGTAGTAGCAAGCATAGCAGGACTGTCACGTCGACGGTTCCCATGTCTCAAGTAATGCAGCGTAAACAAGGCAAGTAAGAGAGCACACAATATAGACATGGATGGGGATAAGAAGGCCTGAAGAAAAATAAATGTCAAAGATACTATGACATATCTCATGTCTTGAAGATATGTGTGTAGCGGTGTTGATATTCTATCTCAAAGACATTTCTCTGTCTGCATGATGCATTTATGTGCTCTCTCTTTTGGGTGGTGTACAGTTATGTCCAGTATTCTCTAAGTATCTTCTATAATCTTGTTCGGTAAAGATCTCCTAGGGAATTACTCAACAGATTAATTTGGGCGTGTCCAACTAAGAAACGTGTAAGCGAGACACGATGCAAAGAGAAGGTTGGTAACGTTGCGATACTTAATGTCTTGGGATGAAACATGTGTAACGCCGTGGTACTCCCTTGGAAATGCTTTCAAGGATCTTGTCCACTTGCATCCTACTTGACTTTGTGGCGATCTTGATCTTGGATGGTTCCTTCATCATCAATAAATTCATCTCTTGATCGAGCAACGTGCCGGAGGTCCTGGTCTACCAAATAGATCTATCACACTTTACCCACAAAGTGTGATAGATCTATTTGGTGGTAGGATGTGTGTGTATGGCTTTAGCAACATCCCCAACGAGCTCATCGGGACCACCGCTCTTAATAGTATGGTGTTCCTTATTGACTCAAATATAAATTAAGAGAAAATAAAGCTTGACTGCATCTGTTTCCCTCCCTGGCCCTTTTCCAGAATGTTTTTTTACAATGGATCGAGGAGAGATACGTTGACCCCCCCCTAGGCGGTGACCCATCGTTGCCTAGGGTCATAGCCGGCCCTATGAAGCACTATGAAATAAACTAGACACCATAAATGTAGAGTGAGGTACATGTTGCATGAATATAAGATATTTTGATTTGAAACTTCCAGTTTGGTAGAACACAACGTTGTCTAGGTATAGATATATTTTAGATTGTTTCGGAACTTTCAAGTGCCTTTTCCGAAAAAAAATTTAGAAAAATAAGCGAACTGCATGTAGCTTGGGTAACAAAAATCCGCTTGGGTAACAAAAAATCCATACTCGAAACAGGCCCATGTTATGTTCTAGAGTCCCTTTGTTCTTGAATAAAATGACACTATTAAAAATACATTTTTTTATCTATACAAGGCCACGAACACTAATCGAGAAAAAATGATTAGATTTCTACCTTGTAGGATGGTGCTCATTAGTTTGAATGATGCAACTATAGAGAAGGAGGCCGCGACACATCTAATTAATCCATAACACAAGAGCATTTTGAAATAATTAATCGTGCTTTTTATTAGTCGGTTTTGTTTTTTTATACCTAAAATACGAGTTTGTGGTGTTGTATAAGAAGCCAATGTTCTATTTTAGAGTAATCTTGATATGAGTTTCCAATGTTGTGCTCTGGAGTCATCAATCTAACACGAACAGAGCCATAACCGAGAGACCAATCACCGATCTTTATACCCGTGAGACTTGGGAGGATCACCATTTGGAAAATTATTACCACTAGCAGAGCGAGAGGCGCCTCTTAGATTTTGTCTTTCTTTTACCCGCACAGTCAGTACTAAGACAGACCACGGCGACTGAGTAGCAACTGTCACTCTGTCAGGCAGCACATTTTTTAAACAAACTCTTTTGTTGGAACGGCAGAGTCGGATTCCCTCGGCGATGTGCCTGCTGCAGCTCTGCCGGTAGGCTCTGCGCGAGACACGTCGGCGTCGCGGGCTCGATCACGACAGGACGAGAGCCGAATAAATCTTGGCGCACGGGCGGCGGCATCCGATGCTGGAGCGTCTCGGCCAGGTACCTGACAAGGAGGCATGGAGCCGCGCGCAGCAGCGGCGGCGCCGATCCGGAAATTCGCGGCGGCTATGGGAATTCCAGGCGTGGAAACCGCCGATCTCAGGCGTAGTATTTTCGCACTTGCATTGAGGAGCCATTTGCCAAAGAGAATGAGAAGCGCACGCCGCATCTGACAAAAGAAAAACTAAAAATTGAAAAGAGCGAGGCCGAGGTTGAATTGGTCACGAAGGATAACATAATCATATTCGCCCACCGCCACCTGAGCATCACGTAGCTAGAACAAAGAGCATGGTTGAGGCCGGGGCCGATTTGATCATTATGGAGCCGAATCGAAAGGCTTGGTTCGAGAAGAAACAAGCCATCATCCACCACATGATGCATGATCGCACATACCTATCACCAGTCCCTGCCTATCATAGTCTATCTATTTCGCACGAAACTCATGTTTCTTTGGACGTTGATTCAGTACTATTACGTGCACACAATATACTTTATAATTAGTGGTATTTACTAGAGAGCAAATTTGGTGCACCCGAGCACTAGTGTTTTTTGTTTTATAATATTTAAAGTTATACTTCTAAGGTTTAAAAAAATCATATTATTTTATGAATACATACACATGTTTTGAATACTCGTGCAATGTTTTGTAGAACTTGCGTTGTATTGGGATGGAAAAATAACAAATTTGTGGTTGTATATGGGGATGAAAATTTTAGTATTTTGCCAAAATTTTACCTTTTTATATAGCTAAAAAAAACAACATATTCTCATCCAAAATTTGCGCCGTACCTTTCGAATGTTTATATGTATGTGCACATTTAATTTCAGATTTTTTGGAATCATAGAAATATGTTTTTTTTTAAACCTGTAGCGCTGGTGCTCATATGTCAAAGGCATTTTCCCTATATTATTAGCACTATATTCAGCTTTCATGACCTCTTTATTGCCATATTTGATGAAAAACGCACGGGGTCAAAAGGGCCAACTAGAACCAAAATATGTCGGCCCGTTGAGTCTACCCAACCGAAACAGATAAGGGGAGAAATGCCGATTTTGTCTCCATGATCCGAGCAAACATAATTGGTGTCCAATATGAGTCGGATCTCTAGAGATACCTTCGTGGACTAAAAGATTTACACACCTAGGACCATGGTTGACGTTATACACATAATTTGGATTTAAAGTTTAGTGGTATAGATATATTATAGCCGTCTAGCTTATTTAAAACTAAAATTCACAAGTGCCAAGAACCTATGCAATGGGATGACATCAACCTTCTCAAGTGCGAAGAAGAGAATAAACCTAAGCTAGGAAAAACTCCCAAGAAGTAATATAAAGACCAAAATACAGCCAAGATATTAATGCTATATATAACTCTAACACAATACTTAGTACTCCCTCGGGTTCGGGCTAAAATGCGGAAATTCAATTCGGCTCCCGGGTGCGTATGCTCCCTCTAGCAAAAAATTATATTTCAAAATGTCAAAAAATTTAGAAAAAAATCCTACATGTACATATCCATAATATAAGTGTGTTCGTCAAGTTTCACGAAAAACCAATAATTTTTGTGGTCTATGTAAAAAGGAGAAAGTTTATCTTGCGACAAGCATTATTTTCAGCACATAATTTTATCTTTTTTACACACGTCACATGATAAGTCGGTTGTTTATGAAACGACTTTGTGAGCATGTAGCACGTGAAGATGTACGTGAAAATTTTTGGTTTTCATTTTTTTGAAATTTAAAATGTTTATAAGATGCATTTTAAATATAGGGAGCATATGCACCCATGTTCCAAAACACCGCTCCCGCTAAAATGCTCCTTTTAAGACCATGCAATTTATAGTTGACCTTCTTACCTTAAGGAGGAAGAAGGGCTATTTATAGTAAAGGGAGAAAACAAGGCGTTTAGGGGATTCATGCAACCCAAATCGGCGGTAAAACCGGCAGAGCTGGTTTCCTCGCCGGTTCAGTCTGGCGCATGGACTGGCTCGCCGGAACACTTACATGTTTCACAGCTGGGCTGAAAACCTGGTCGGCCCACCGGAATCGTTATGGTTCTGCCGAAATAGTGTTCTATAAGGCCTTTCGGCACAAACCGAAACACGTTCAGCTCGCCAAAACTTTTCGGCGTGTGAGCCTGCACCACCGGTTTCCTGGCCAGAAATTTCCGACTCGCTGGAATCGTCCTGGTTTAGCCGGAACGGTGTTATGTAAGGACTTTTGGCACAAACCGAAACACATTCGGCTCGACGGAACTTTTCAGCGGGTGAGCCGGCACCGCGTGTTCCTGCGCCGGCTTCGCCAGAACCTGTCAAACTGCAGTTTTCTCGAAATAACTAAACTTTGACAAAGTCACGAACTCCAAGTAAGATGAAACAATTTTATTGGAAATATAACGACAAAAAGAACCCCAACAATGTTTTTACATGATTTTAGAGAGGAAGCCTCACAATGTTAAGAAACGATAAAGACATTCAAATTCGAAAACGCAATAGAAAATGCATACGGATTCCGCTTTCAATGAACTTGGCCCTGTTGAAAAACTAGAAACAAACTCAAGAACCTCACACGTAGAAACACCAAGAATCAATAAGAATATAGGGATGCAAAGTATGCAAATGATTGAAGTCCCTATGACGATTTAATCAAGTTACCGAACCGAAAGCCCCACTTGATAGAGCTGCTATCTATCATATAACCCGTTCTCCCAACAACTACATTGAGATTGGTAAAATGAAAACCTAACAATGTCTCAAGCTCCATTCAAACCGGAATGCCTCACTTGATTATTTTTGCATCGTGAAGATTCGTTATTTCATTGGATGCTCTAAACTTTAGTCATCCATAGCTGAACTCATGATACTATCTTGACACCGTCTTAGAGGCAAATCTTGAATTCTTCTTTTGAAATCAAACACTCAAGATCTTGATTATATAATATGCTTCTCTTCAAAATTGATGATCATGATGCCAATACCCAAGATATGTCTTTATGTTCATGGCATCCACACTTGAATCCAACACATGGACTATAAGAAATACCTATGGAGTAATTTTTTCATACAAACTCAACGAAAACGTTAGTCAATAACTATTGTCATTAATTATAAAAACACACTTAGGGATAATATTCCCTTACATATGCACATGGAGAAAGTCTCGCCGGTCCAGCTTTGGGATGAACCAACTCACTATGACCTTCCCAATCTGGGTTACACTAAGCCATCACGCTCCAACTCCATTATCATGTTGTGCACGATCACACAAGCAATCATCGACTCCCACATGGTCGGAATACTCCATTGTTCTAGAAGGTGTAGAACAACATCCCAACGACCTTGGAGCACACCAAATACATGCTCGACATATTTCCTATAAGCTTCTTGCTCTTTAGCTAATCTTGATTGTTTCTTATTAGCAGGATGCCGGATTAATTGTCTTCACAAATGTAGCCGAAGGTGAATTATGTAGATAGTAACCCCGATTATTTTTGTGGCCATTGACCATAAATTGGACATCCGGAGAATTGCCTTCTAAAAGCCTATCAAACATTTGAGAGGGCTGAAAGCATGTAAATTTCATTATGTGAACCATCCATCCCACAAAAAATGCCAAATCCATAGCAAACGTGAATCCAGTCTATGCTCCCGAGAACCCAGAAAACCCTCTTGAAACATTGATTGGCAACAAACGTGTTGTGTCTAACATTTGGCTCTCTCAAATATTTACCATCAAACGTAGCAACCGCTATTGTGCAGAACATGTACATTACTTCCAGACATGTGAACCCGCTCATCTGTGCATGCTCATCTACCAGCTCACATGCAATGCTATATGAAATCATCCTAATCATTGTGTGCATTTGTGATGAGAAGAGAAGCTTACCTTGCGAATTGCATCTGCCCTGTAGACGAAGTAGTCATCATATACCTTGACTTCATCCATGATCCATTGGAACAACGGTATTGACATGCAAAACTGACGTTGAAACTAGCTGGAGTGTATAGTGGGTTGGTATGATGGAAGTAGTCACTGAAGAGTTACACATGGTCGACTACTCTTTTGCGATTCAGACCTCGGCTCGTCGCTCGATAGAGCCACGAGACCTTGGAACCTACGCCACACTGTGTTCATGACTGAGAAGCGACACAGTCATCAACAACTCGGAATCATCATCGGAGTTGTCATCCGACGACGTATTAATCACTACGGGAAAAGGAGGCATTGCCGTGCGGCACATTGCATGGCAAAGGCGCCTAAATGCACGGCAAAGCCTTTGCCGTGCGTGCACGCACGGCAACATGTGGCCGGCAAAGAATACGACGGCAAAGGCGACGTTGCCGTGCGCATGGCAACTTTGCAAGGCAAAGGCCTTTGCCGTGCGAGTGATTCGTTGCCGTGCGCCATGCCTTTGCCGTGCGCTGAGGGCTTTGCCGTGCGCGCGTACGTTGCCGTGCGGCCAACTCTTTGCCGTGCGCGCAGACGTTGCCGTGCGGCTGCTCTGTGCCGTGCGCGCGCTTTGCCGTGCGCCACCTCGCACGGCAAAGTGCTTTGCAGCACACCCCCCAGGACCTCCCAGGAGCACAGGTGAGCGGCACGTGGCGCCTTTGCCGTGCGTGTGCACACGGCAAAGAGACCAAATGTCCTTTGCCGTGTGCACACGCACGGCAAAGGGGCCTGTTTTTTTCATTTTTTTTGCTGTTTTTCAATTATCCCTGCATTTCAAATATTGCATTTCACAAATATAGCATATATAACATATATATCAACATATGATCACCAAACACATCAACAACACCACAAATACATCGAGCACACTTAGTTCATGCATACAATCCGTTACATAGAGTCCACATCGAGCACACATAGTCATGCATAGCAATGTCCATTATTACAATCCATAACAAGTGCGAACAATCCATTACAACGACGACGAGTGCACGAAGACCATGCCATCAACCTTGTCCTCCTCCGCTTCCGCCGGCCTCATCGTCATTGCCTTGTGACACATAATCTATAAGCAGGTTGATGGAATGAACATTTGCATAATGATCACTTGAACAAGCACAAGTAGCGGCTTGGGCACAAGAGGACTCACCGCGGTTCATGCTCCGGATGATGTTCATGTTGTTGACGGTGAGTGTCCCCTGAGTGGGCGGATCCACGGCATGGAGTAAGGTGGAGGAGCAGAAATACTCCCGGTGGAGTAGACAGAATGTCCGGCTCATCAGCCACTCATCCGTGTCTGCTGCTACATCATCTCGTGTCATTGCTGCATCGTCCGTATCAAGCCGCTGGTACTCCGAATCCTCTGCTCCATGTGCGCCCTTTGCTCCAGGCCGCTGCTCCTTCGCTGCCATCTCCTCCTACGTTGTGTTGCCGCGATGTCATTAACATTTCAATGGAAAGCATGTAAAGGAAATGTAGAGGCCCGAGGAAGAACATACCCGTAACCGCTCGACAGCTAGATCCGAAGCCCGTGGCCGGGGCTCTACCTCAGCTGGCCGCTCTTACGACCACGACGGATCCGGCGGAGAGAGGAACCTTCGCTGGGTCGACGACGCACCAAACCATAGGCGGCCATGCTTCAAGCCTTCTCCCGCAAGCACCGCGACCTCAGGGTCAAAGTCGCCTCAGGTTGGCCTCCTCGCCGTTTCCGCTTGAACTTGGAGACATACGACGTGCTGGGTCTCGCATTGCGGGTTAACCCACACGGACCCCGTCTCAGGATCAGGCGTCTTCCTTTGCTTCATCTTCTTTAGCACGGCAAAGACGTTAGGCTTCGCTCCTGTCCTGACTTCCTGCAAAAGAGAACATGTAATCAAGTGAAGTGGCACACCCTTGCGGAGTTAAAAAATATATAACATCAATTCAAAGAATGAAGGAAGCATTAATTTGCTCACCTCGTTCTGCAGGTGAAGAGAGAGGGGGATGCTGCCTTGGATATGCGATCCACCTCGCATCTCTGCCCGCTTCTTCTTGCCCTCCTCGTGCTTCTTGAGGTACTGGGGGCATGTCCACCACATGACCATCGCAAGAAAGCACCTCTCGTCGTTGCCGACGTACTGAGGAGGGTTCTACATGCACAAGTGATGTCTACGGGAGCTTCTATTCTTGTAGACAGTGTTGGGCCTCCAAGAGCAGAGGTTTGTAGAACAGCAGCAAGTTTCCCTTAAGTGGATTACCCAAGGTTTATCGAACTCGGGGAGGAAGAGGTCAAAGATATCCCTCTCAAGCAACCCCGTAATCACAAAGCAAGAAGTCTCTTGTGTCCCCAACACACCAAATACACTTGTCGTGTATAGGTGTACTAGTTCGGCGAAGAGATAGTGAAATACAAGTAATATGGATGTATATGAGTGGTAATAGCAATCTGAATAAAATATGGCAGCGAGTAAACATGCAACAAACAGTAAGTAAACTTTGCAGTATTGGAAACAAGGCCTAGGGATCATACTTTCACTAGTGGACACTCTCAACATTGATCGCATAATAAATAACTCTTTCTCTTATATGCTACATACACTCTTTTGTTGGATGATGAACACATTGCGTAGGATTACACGAACCTCAATGCCGGAGTTAACAAGCTCCACAATTCAATGTTCATATTTAAAGTAACCTTAGAGCATAATAGATCATTGCAAAATAAACCAAGAACTAACATAGTGCACACACTGTCCACATTACACTATGAAGGAGGAATAGATCACATCAATACTATCATAATGATAATTAACTCCACAATCTACAAGAGATCGTGATCATAGCCTACGACAAGAACCATACGGTGCACACACTAATCACCTTTACACCAAGTAGGAGGAATAGACTACTTTAATAACATCACATGAGTAGCACACAACTAGTAGCGATACAAAGCTCATCATATGGATCTCAATCATGTAAAGCAGCTCATGAGATCATTGTATTGGAGTACAGAGAGAGAGATTAACCACATAGCTACCGGTAGAGCCCTCAGCCTGGGGAGAACTACTCCCTCCTCATCATGGGAAACGATGGCGGTGAAGATGGCGGAGACGGCTTCGGGCAATTCCCCGTCCCGCGGCGTGCGGCGTGAGACTTGTCCCCCGAATCTTGATTTCGCGATGGCGGCGGCTCTGGAAGGTTTTCTCGGGTCTCATCTTCTCTCCGTCGGTTTTTAGGTCAGGGACGACTAAATAGGCGAAGAGACGGAGTCGGAGGGCCACGGGGTGCCCACACCACAGGGGGGCCCCCCCTGGGCCGCGCCGGGTGTGGTGTGGGGCCCCGGCTCCCCTCTCGTCTTTCTCCGGTGCTCTGGAAGCTTCCGGGAATTATAAGGTCCTCGGTCTTGATTTCGTCCGATTCCGAAAATATTTCTTTACTAGGATTTCTGAAACCAAAACAGCAGAAAACAGCAACTGGCCTTTCGGCATCTCGTCAATAGGTTAGTTCCGGAAAACGCACGAATATGACATATAATGTGTATAAAACATGTAGATATCATCAATAAAGTAGCATGGAACATAAGAAATTATCGATACGTCGGAGACGTATCAGCATCCCCAAGCTTAGTTCTGCTCGTCCCGAGCAGGTAAAACGATAACAAAGATAATTTCTGAAGTGACATGCCATCATAACCTTGATCATACTATTGTAAAGCACATGAGATAAATGCAGAGATTCGAAGCAATGATGAAGATAATAAGTAAACAAATGAATCATATAACAAAGACTTTTCATGAATAATACTTTCAAGACAAGCATCAATGAGTCTTGCATAAGAGTTAACTCATAAGCAATAAATTCTTAGTAGAAAGCTTTGAAACAACACAAAGGAAGATATAAGTTTCAGCGGTTGCTTTCAACTTTAACATGTATATCTCATGGATAATTGTCAACACAAAGTAATATAACAAGTGAAATAGGTAAACATGTAAGAATCAATGCACACAATTTACACAAGTGTTTGCTTCTAAGATAGAAAGAATAGGTAAACTGACTCAACAATAAAGTAAAAGAATGGCCCTTCAAAGAGGAAAGCATCGATTGCTATATTTGTGCTAGATCTTTGATTTTGAAAACATATAGAGAGCATAAAAGTAAAGTTTTGAGAGGTGTTTGTTGTTGTCAACGAATGGTAGTGGGCACTCTAACCCCCTTGCCAGACAAACCTTCAAAGAGCGGCTCCCATTTTATTTATATTTTTGGGTGGCACTCCTTCCAACCTTTGCTTTCACAAACCATGGCTAACCGAATCCTCGGGTGCCTGCCAACAATCTCATACCATGAAGGAGTGCCTTTTTATTTTAGTTTTATTATGATGACACTCCTCCCCACCTTTGCTTTCTCAAGCCATGGCTAACCGAATCCTTCGGTGCCGTCCAACAATCACATACCATGGAGGAGTGTCTATTTTTGTTAATTAATTTGGGACTGGGAATCCCATTGCCAGCTCTTTTTGCAAAATTATTGGATAAGCGGATGAAGCCACTAGTCCATTGGTGAAAGTTGCCCAACAAGATTGAAAGATAAACACCACATACTTCATCATGAGCTATAAAACATTGACACAAATAAGAGGTAATAACTTTTGAATTGTTTAAAGGTAGCACTCAAGCAATTTACTTTGGAATGGAGGAGAAATACCATGTAGTAGGTAGGTATGGTGGACACAAATGGCATGAATATTGGCTCAAGTATTTGGATGCATGAGAAGTATTCCTCTCTATACAAGGTTTAGGCTAGCAAGGTTATTTGAAGCAAACTCAAGTATAAAATGGTGCAGCAAGACTCACATATAAACATATTGTAAGCATTATAAGACTTTACATCGTCTCCTTGTTGTTCAAACACCTCAACCAGAAAATATCTAGACTTAGAGAGACCAATCATGCAAACCAAATTTTAACAAGCTCTATGTAATTATTCATTAATGGGTACAAGGTACATGATGCAAGAGCTTAAACAAGATCTATATGAGCACAACAATTTCCAAGTATCACATTATTCAAGACATTACACCAATTACTACATGTAGCATTTCCCGTTTCCAATCATATAACAATTAACGAAGCAATTTCAACCTTCGCCATGAAAATTAAAAGCTAAGAACACATGTGTTCATACGAACCAGCGGAGCGTGTCTCTCTCCCAAACAATCATTTATTCAAACAAAAACAAAAACAAAAACATACGACGCTCCAAGTAAAGTAGATAAGATGTGACCGAATAAAAATATAGTTTCAAGAGAAGGAACCCGATACTTTGTTGATGAAGAAGGGGATGCCTTGGGCATCCCCAAGCTTAGACGCTGAGTCTTCTTAAAATATGCAGGGATGAACCACCGGGGCATCCCCAAGCTTAGAGCTTTCACTCCTCTTGATCATAGTATATCATACTCCTCTCTTGACCCTTGAAAACTTCCTTCACACCAAACTTCAAGCAAACTCATTAGAGGGTTAGTGCATAATCAAAAATTCACATGTTCAGAGGTGACACAATCATTCTTAACACTTCTGGACATTGCACAAAACTTCTGTTAATGGAACAAAGAAACTCATTCAACTTAACAAAAGCGGCAATGCGAAATAAAAGGCAGAATCTGTTAAAAACAGAACAGTCCGTAAAGACGAATTTTAAAATGGCACCAGACTTGCTCAAATGGAAAAACTCAAAACTAATGAAAGTTGCGTACATATCTGAGGATCACGCTCGTAAATTGGCAGATTTTTTCGAATTTCCTACAGAGACTTGTGCCAGATTCAGACAGAATGCAATGCTGCGCTGCGATCCCAAATATAACATCAACTTTAACATAGAAACTTTACTTGGCACAACAATGCAACAAAACTAAGATAAGGAGAGGTTGCTGCAGTAACAACTTCCAAGACACAAATATAAAACAAAGTACTGTAGTAAAAAACACATGGGTTATCTCCCAAGAAGTTCTTTCTTTATAGCCATTAAGATGGGCTTAGCAGTTTAATGATGCACTCGCAAGAAATAAAAGTTGAGGCAAAAGAGAGCATTTGAGTCTAACACTCTTCCTATGCAAAGGAATCTTGTACACAAATGAATTCATGAAGAACAAAGTGACAAGCATAAGAGGATAAAACACGAGTAACTTCAAGATTCTCAACATGAAGAGGGGAAACTTAATATTATTAAGATGCATATAACCATATTTCCCTCTCTCATAATAACTTTTAGTAGCATCATTGATGAAATCCACAATATACCCATCACTTAAAACATTCTTATCATGGTTCATATGCATAGAAATATCATTAATTTTGGCATAAGAAGAGTTATTCTCATTAATAGTAATTGGAGCAAGATTATTATCAAGAATTTGAACATGGTAAACAAGTTGCATATTAAAAGAATTGTTTTTGGTAATCCAATCATGACTATGACAAGTTTCATAAGGATAGTTATAACCTATATCATAGCATTCTTTATAATAATCATCAAAGATCGGAGGCACAGTGTCATCATAAGAAATAGAATAGTTATCTTTCACAGTCGGTTTATCTATGACCATACCATCATTGTTATTAGAAGGAGATGTATCAAGAACATAATGACCAGTAGCAAAAGGATTTTCAAACACCACTTCCCCAAGCTTAGAGCTTTCTATATCATTATGGGAGGAAGCATGGATAGCACTGACACTATGGCAATTATTATCATTTTCAGAATTAGTTTCCCAGAGATTTGTAATATCAAAAGTAGTATGCTCATTCAAATCATGATCGCTAATGTATGTAAAGGGCATAGGAAGATCATCGTATTCAGATTCATTATCACAATAATCATTAGGAGCAACATACTTACGGTTACCTAGCGTTATCTCATTCACGCGGGGATACGTCGTTACCTCTTTCTTTTTATTCTCCTTCTTCTTCTTCTTCTTCTTCTTCTTCTTCTTCGTTCTTCTTCTTCTTCTCTTCTTCTCTCCTCGCTCCCTTCTTTAGGAGGAAGAGGCTTGAAGGGTGGCTTGTCCGCATAACCTGATTTACTTTTAGAAACAATAGAAGAAACTTGGGAGGATCCCTCCTTTTCATTAATTAATTGAAAACACACAGCGGTCCTATCATATTTTGGCAAGGTGTCATCTTCTAAAATATTCTGTATGTAAGTATTTGTATGGCAATTATTAATGCAATAAGAAAAACACCCATGCAAGACATCATCAATATCAAGATCGTTAATATTTAACAAAGAAATTTTTCTTGATAACTCTTCACACTTCAAAAATAAGGTAAGTTCATCATGCTGATTAGGAATAATTTCATCATCACAATACAAATTTGCAGCACTCATGGGGTTCGAATTATCATTGGAGGAGCATTGAAAATTAAAATGACCAACTCTATGGCAAAGTTCACAAATAAAAGGATAGAGGGCACACACTTTTTCTCCAAGATCATCTAGAGCTCTAGACCACTTTCTAGTTTTTTCATTTCTGTGATGGATACAATATTCATCTTCTATTTGATTAATTCCACAAGGTCTATGTATTCCACAAAAATTAACATGCTTATAGGAAATAGCATTCTTAGGAGTTTGAGCATGCTTATTGCAATCATTAACAACAATTTCATTCTTCATGCAAGCGTCTTTAAAAGGTTCATGATACTTATCAAAATTCTTCCTAGGCAATTCAATGTGAGAAGCAAAAGCTTTATAAAGATTTGCAGCAACTTGAGAGTCAAGACCATAAGTAGCACTCATATTTCGAAATTTACCACTATCCATGAAAGTTTCAATGCATTCATAATCATAATTTATACCTGACTCTTTACCTTTGTCGTTCTCCCAATCTTCAGCGTTCTCCTTAATCCGATCAAGAAGGTCCCTTTTAAACTCTTCTTTATTGCTCGTGAATGATCCAGAACAAGTAGTATCCAGCAAGGTCTTATCTTGAAAAGAAAGTCTTGCATAGAAATTATCAATGATGATATTACCTGGAAGCTCATGATTGGGGCATTTGAGCATTAAAGTCTTCAATCTCTCCCATGCTTGGGCAATACTCTCTCCATCATGAGGCCAGAAATTATATATACGGTTTCGATCTTTGTGAATTTCACTTGGAGGATAGAACTTGGAATAAAATAGAGGCACAATATCCTTCCGATCAAGAGAGCGCCCGTCCTTCAGTTTATACCAATGCGCCGCTTCACGAGATAGCGACATAACAAATAATTTCTTCCTAACTTCATCCATTGAAATACCTGCACACTTGAATAACCCGCATAATTCATGCAAAAACAGTAAATGATTCCCAAGATGGACAGTTCCATCCCCTTCATAGCGGTTATCCATAACACGTTCAATAATTTCTATAGGTATTTTATACGGAATACTTTCAGCAGGTGGATTTAAAATATCAGAAGCATCATTAGAGTTATCGCATATGGGAGATAAAGCATCATCAGAGCAAAATATTTCTTCCAAAGCGGAGGAGCAAAAAGATTATTTTTATGTAAACTAGCTTCCCCAAGCTTAGACTTCTTCATAGCATTAGCGGTAATTGCATTCATACTAATAACATTGCTACTATCATGTAAATAAGGTTCCATAGGTTTTTTAATTTTTGTATCAAACAATTCTAAATCAGGAAAAAGATTAAAAAGCTCACTAATTTTTTTGTTGTTTTCCATTATGCCTAACTAGTGAAAAATAAAAACAAGAAAAAAGATGCATTTGAGTCTAAAGGAAATAGCTTCGAGCACACACACAATGGCGCCGTAGATCACCTGAACCGGAGTGTGAGTGCCTTTTACCTTTCCTCCCAAGCAACGCGCAGAAAAGTGCTTGATGTCTACGGGAGCTTCTATTCTTGTAGGCAGTGTTGGGCCTCCAAGAGCGTAGGTTTGTAGAAAGCAGCAGCAAGTTTCCCTTAAGTGGATTACCCAAGGTTTATCGAACTCGGGAGGAAGAGGTCAAAGATATCCCTCTCAAGCAACCCTGTAATCACAAAGCAAGAAGTCTCTTGTGTCCCCAACACACCAAATACACTTGTCAGGTGTATAGGTGTACTAGTTCGGCGAAGAGATAGTGAAATACAAGTAATATGGATGTATATGAGTGGTAATAGCAATCTGAATAAAATATGGCAGCGAGTAAACATGCAACAAAACAAGTAAACGGTGTTTGCAGTATTGGAAACAAGGCCTAGGGATCATACTTTCACTAGTGGACACTCTCAACATTGATCGCATAATAAATAACTCTTTCTCTTATATGCTACATACACTCTTTTGTTGGATGATGAACACATTGCGTAGGATTACACGAACCCTCAATGCCGGAGTTAACAAGCTCCACAATTCAATGTTCATATTTAAGTAACCTTAGAGCATAATAGATCATTGCAAAATAAACCAAGAACTAACATAGTGCACACACTGTCCACATTACACTATGAAGGAGGAATAGATCACATCAATACTATCATAATGATAATTAACTCCACAATCTACAAGAGATCGTGATCATAGCCTACGACAAGAACCACACGGTGCACACACTAATCACCTTTACACCAAGTAGGAGGAATAGACTACTTTAATAACATCACATGAGTAGCACACAACTAGTAGCGATACAAAGCTCATCATATGGATCTCAATCATGTAAAGCAGCTCATGAGATCATTGTATTGGAGTACAGAGAGAGAGATTAACCACATAGCTGGTGAGCCCTCAGCCCTGTGGGAGAACTACTCCTCCTCATCATGGGAACAATGATGGCGGTGAAGATGGCGGTGGAGACGGCTTCCGGGGCACCGTCCCCGGCGTCGAAGAGACTTCGTCCCCGAATCTTGATTTCGCGATGGCGGCGGCTCTGGAAGGTTTTTTCGGGTCTCGTCTTCTCCGTCGGTGTTTTTAGGTCGTGACGACTAAATAGGCAAAGAGACGGAGTCGGAGGGCCACGGGGTGCCCACACCACGGGCGCGCCCCCGGGCCGCCGGTGGTGTGGGCCCCCCGGCTCCCCTCTCGTCTTTCTCCGGTGCTCTGGAAGCTTCCGGAATTATAAGGTCCTCGGTCTTGATTTCGTCCGATTCCGAAAATATTTCTTTACTAGGATTTCTGAAACCAAAAACAGCAGAAAACAGCAACTGGCCTTTCGGCATCTCAATAGGTTAGTTCCGGAAAACGCACGAATATGACATATAATGTGTATAAAACATGTAGATATCATCAATAAAGTAGCATGGAACATAAGAAATTATCGATACATCGGAGACGTATCAACAAGATAAACCCATTATGGTAAAATAAACTACATGGCGATAAAGCAAATCAATAACACATAAATGCAAATACCTGCATGTACTGCCACGGCTGCATGAGCGTGTCGCGAGCGTCCTCCTTAGTCATGTGGACGAAGCGGTCGGCGTGCCAGTCGCGGACGCATTGAACACGTGCCTCGTAGTGCATGCCAGTCACCCTCTTCCTTGCAAGCTGGTGTAGGACATCATCGCACGCATTCTCCTTGCCCTCGGCCCTCTTGAAGTATTTCTGCAACCATGCACATAGGTAAAACAAGGGGCATTAGTGCAATTGTTGTGAACCAAGGAGAGTGTATGAATGGTAAGAAGTCAAAAACCCAGAATTTGGCAACAACCAAATCCGCCGCGGTGCCGCGGCCCATAGGATCTTCCGCGAGGCTGTAGTGCGCCCACCTCCAAGCTACGTCGCAGCCACCAGTAGGGAAATTGACTATCCCAGGGAAATACCATCTAAGTAGGCCCCCAAGGATGTTCGAGTACCCACGTGGCGGTCTCTGCGACGGGTCTTCATACTTGAACGAGCTGCACCATGAAACGACAACATCAATATGTATGTGATAATAATTTTGATAATGACAAAATTGCGATAACGAAATGCCAAAAATTAACATGTACCTCCTTCCATAGGGCACTAGAACAACGTGCCTGTAGCGCCAGTCCTTCAGCGCGGGGAGCTGTGTTATCCCACGCCGATATGGCTTCCTATCACGTGGCCTCAGCCTCTCCACAGCTGGAACGTACTGGTAATCCGCCGGCTCTACCCAATCTAGGCTTTGATCAGGATCGAACACTAAGTTCCCCAACCCCTCATCCTCCGAGAGGTCCTCCTCGTCCCCCTCCTCCTCCTGGTCCTCCCCACCCCCTCCTCCTCCTGGTCCTCCCCACCCCCCTCCTCCTCCTGGTCCTCCCCACCCCCGTGGTGCTCCTGGTCCTCCTCGTCATCATCATCGGCTGCGGGAGGGGGGCTAGGACTAGGAGTGAGTACCCGCGTCGCATTCTTCCTACGCGGCCGCGCTGTGGTAGCGACAGGAGGGGGCTAGGAGGGGAGTAGTAGCTCGGCCCCGCCTCGAAGTCCCTACACCTACCAAGTCCTTGAGCTTCTTTTTAAGACCGCCACCCTTTTTTTTGGCGGCATGCTTCAATCACCTGCAAACACAAATGAAGAGAGTGGTTTATTAGTACGCAATATTGTAAAGAGATAAATATTAGTGAAAGCAACAGAAATATAAGTAGATGAACATTAATGAAAGCAACAATAATGCAAAAAGATGAACATTAATTAGTGGAAGCAACAAATAGCAAGCATAGAGTTCTCTCAAACATAGCACGGAGTTCTTACAAATAACCTAGCTAGACAATCTCTATTACACGGAGTTATTACAAATAACCTAGCTAGCCTCACAATTACTACTACATAGATCAGTAGCCTGTGTCGCCGTCCGTGATTGGACCGCGTGTCTCGTCATCGTCATCAGGCTCGGCGAACCAATAATCATCAATGAAACCTGGAGGTGGTCCATCTGCATCGAGGTCAATCCCTGCTCTGAACGCCTCGAGCATACTCAGGTCTTCCGGGGCACAAACATCCTCAGCTTCATCTTCTGCATTGTCCCCATCCATGCCCGCATCTTCTTGTTCATCGTCTACGACCATGTCATCGATAGTCGGCAAGGTGATTGTGAAATGCCCGGGAAGCCCTTCTTCCTGATAGAACTCGACACTCTTTGCTGAGGGTTCTACGCGGCGGTAATCGTCCTTGTTTGGCGGGGGCGGCCTATTGCGTGAAGGCACCGTCATCACGACATCCCATCCATGTAGACGTTTTGTCGGGTTTCTGCACGCGTACGGGAGATAGAATACTTGAAAGGCCTGGGTAGCCAAGATGTACACATCCTCTCCCTTATAAACAGAGTTCCTTTCAACTTCGACCAACCCAATTTCAGGATCCCGTCTCACCCGACGTGGGTCAAACCAATGACATTTGAAGACGACGGGATTTAGCCCTTTCTGAAACCCGTAATTCAGCTCGTATATATCCTCGACTCTTCCATAGTAATGGAGCCCATCGTCACCTTGACATACCACCCCACTATTTATTGTCTTCGCGTTGGGCCGGCTTGTTGTGTATTTATGGGTCTGGAAGCGATACCCGTTCACGTCATAGGAGTTGAACGCTTCGAGGGAATGGTCAAAGCCCCTAGCAATTTTTCTTAGCTCTGACTTCATCTCTTTGTCAGTTCTTGCCTACAAGTTTAGCACGAGAAGTTTAGAACGAGAAATGACCGATAAATGTCGGAAGTGCTAGCTAATTTGGATAGAAAAGTACCAAATTACAGAACCAGCTACTGAAACCGAAACCGCCGCCCTTATCGAAAATTTGCTTGGATTCTTCCGGGGTAGGCTCCCTGTGGGTATTCTTCCAATGTATAGCCTTGAATTGCCTATACCGATGAAAAGAGGAAGAGTTAGCCACGCAAATACGAGTGAATGTTTGCGAATAACTAAATGGTTCGCACTTACTCGATGTACGGCTTCACTTCGACCATGGTGTTCAAGACATACGAGTGGATCAAGGTCCGCTCCTGCAGGTCCGTTCTGTACGGCTTCGAGCCACTTGACTTGCCACCAAGCCCCACGAAGATGCTAAGCTTGGGTACTTCTTCATTGTTGGCGGCATTGTAACGGAGGACCGGGTTGTGCTTTGTGGGAATGTTGGGATCATAGTGCTTAGTGGTGAAGTTTGCCACCTCCACGTTCAGGACTGCCTCGGCTATGGATGCTTCGATCTTGCATTTATTGCCAGTCATTTGACGAAGCTTTTGTGTTTCTCTCTCGGGACCAAACTGCCAACGGCCCCAATTCCCCCCCCTTTAAGCATTCCTCCGCGAGGTGCAGGATCATATGTTGCATCGGATTAAAGAACCCTGGAGGAAAGATCTTCTCTAGATCGCAAAGCAACACGGGTGCCTCTTCATCCAGCTTCTCAATCACTTTAGTGTCTAACTCCCTAGCACAAATCTGGCGGAAGAAAAAACTCAACCTCGCTAGCACTCGCCAAGTCTTCTCAGGGACATAGCCTCGAATCATCACCGGCATTATCCGCTCAAGCCATATGTGGTAGTCATGACTCTTCAGCCCTTGTACTCGCAACGTTTCAATGTTCAGACCCCTCATCCAGTTGGCTGCGAACCCATCGGGGGAAAACAAGGAGTCCTTCATCCATTGGAAGACCTCCCTTTTTTGGGCCTTTGTGAGGCAGAACGGAGCGTGTGGCTTAGTCCAAGTTTTTTGGCACCATGAGGTGGCTGCATGTTCAACTCCGGCCTATCGCACCACATTTCTTGATCAATTCGAGCCTTTATGTTATCCTTCGTCTTCTCGGTGTCCACAATCGTGCTCCAAATGGCTTCACTGATATTCTTCTCGGTGTGCATTACATCAATGTTATGCGGGAGCTCGAGAAACTCAAAGTAAGGGAGCTTCCATAAGCACGGCTTGTGAGTCCATTGGTGTGTCTCCCCATATCCCAAGAAACCATTCCCATCAGGGCTAGGCTTAAGAGCATCTAACTCGGCCTTGATTTCCGTTCCGGTCTTCGGAATTGGCTTCGGGCCACGGACAACACGGCCTTTCTTGAAGCTCTTTACATCACTCCTGTATGCATGCCTCCGCTCAAGGAACTGTCGAGCTTCATCAAAGCATGAATACTTGCCTCCCTTGTTTAGCCAGAAGAAAGTCACGGCCTGCCTGCACTGTGGGCAAGGCCACTTCCCATGTGTACACCACCCGCAGAACAAAGCACGTGCTGGCAGGTCATGCAGGGACGTGTGGTACCACACATACATATCGAAGTACTCCTTCTTTGATGCGTCATATGTTCGGATCCCGCGACCTTCCCAGCCACGAACCAAGTCATCCACCAGCGGTTCCAGGTACACATTCATGTTCTTACCCGGGTATTTGGGCCCTGGGATTATCATCGACACAAACATGTTCTCTGATCTCATGCAGACGCCAGGGGGAGGTTCATGGGAATAACAAACACTGGCCAACAACTGTATACTGCAGCCGACATACCATATGGATTGAACCCATCGGTTGATATCGCAACTGCTACGCTCCTCGGGTCACCTGCTTTCAGTGGAAATTTCTTGACAAAGTTCTTCCATGCAGTACCATCCGACGGATGTATCATCTTGTCGGTGTATCTGTTTCCTTCCTCGGTAGAACTGGAAGATAGCGGAGGATATTCTTGGCAACCGTGGTCTGCCTCTTCTGACCATCACCATTGCGGTCTACCTCAAAGTACCTAGAGGAATTGCATTTGATGCAATAATTTGTGTCGGCGTGCTCCTCTCTGAATAGCATGCATCCCTTTGGACAAGCGTGTATCTGCTGAGATGACATCTTAAGGTCACTGAGCAATTTGGTCGAATAGTAGAAGTTTTGCGGCAAGAGGTGCCCTTTCGGCAGAAGGCTGCCTACGATGACCAGAAGTTCATCGAACCCATCTCTACACAAGTTCCTATGGCACTTCAAGGCCATAAGGCGAGCGATGGCATCTAGTTGGGTAACCTCTGTATTTTCATGTAGGGGTTTCTGCGAAGCAAACAGAGCCTCATAATACTCCTTTGTGTTTTCCTCCGGGTCCTCACTTGTCTCCGCATCCTGAGGTGTCTCCACCTCTACATGAGGGCTTTCAGGCACATTACCATTAGCCAAGTTTTCTAAGCACCTATCAAAACCAGTGTCATATTCCCCCCTAGGTTGAATCTGCCGCACCTCCTTCCTAGCACGTTTCTTTGCCTTTTCTCCATGGTAAGTCCAAATCCTGTAGGACGGTGTGAACCCAAACTTGATCAAGTGCATACTCATAGTTTCCTTGTCCTGTGCCTTTCGGTTAGCGCACTTACTACAAGGGCACCAAACACTTATAGGTCTGCTAGGGATGGCAAACGCCCTATCCACAAACTGCTCGGTCTTTTCTCCCCATTCATCAGTATAGTTCCACTGACTGATTCTGCCATCGTACATCCAGCCACGATTATCCATCCTCTAATCAGCAACAAAACAGACGAACATAGCATTTATATATCAAATAGGAAATAAATGCATCATATCTTTATTTTTTTACGCGTGCATCAACCTGAAACTCTACTAGGTGGGCTCCTAGCAGCCGCCGGATCCGTAGATTGAGTACGTTCTCCCAGCTCTACCCCGATCCGAGACAGAATTTCGGCAGCACCTCCCCGCTGCTCTCCCGATACACGTCTCGGCAAAAAGCCGAGAGGTGCATCCGGAGAACAACGGGGAGGCGCTACCGAAATCCTGTCTCGGATCGGGGTAGAGCAGGGAGAACGTACCCAACTACGCATCCGCCGGCTGTCCCGATAAATGCCGTAAGAGTTACGGTTCATAATATGCGAGACCACTAATGCATATTTATCCGCGTAACCCTTACGGTCGGGAAGAGACGCCTAGGTATCGCGACAGACTTGGTGATCTAGACACAAAGAAAAACCTAGGTACATGTAAAGGTGGGAGGGAGATTTATACCCTAGACGCGTGAGCGAATCACCGAAGAAGATCCGGGACGCCGCCACAAACACCCCGACGCGCCCCCGTGTCCACCTCGAAGCATCACCTGCATACCGAGAAATAAAATAGTCATGCAAGTGAACATGACTTTTTTACAATAGTGGTATAACAATATTACTTTAGCATAAAGAATTAAAGTGCGAAAAATTAATTTATTTGACCACTTTTACTTAAAGTTTCCTTGCAGCACATTTCTATACTAAATTAACTAGGGGCCTTTTTCTTTCCGTAAGAGGTATAGGCTATAAAACAACCTAAATAGTAAAACATGAAAACACTATTATAAATAAACTAGTTCTAATTATTGTGCCCTAAATCCCATTTCTAAATACCCTAAATACTACAACAATTAGCATGGATATTTTAGCTACCCTAAATACTACAAGAGATAGCATGCATACTACAACACAATTAGCTACCGGGGGTGTTTTACCTGCGGGCTTGGTGGCCGGAGGAGGGGAGGCAGCAGCAGCAACTCGTGGCGGGTCGACGGGGGAGGAGGCGTGGGCAGCAGCAGCGGTGGCGGCTCAGCGGGGGAGGAGGCAGGCGCAGCAGCAGCAGCCGGGGGAGAGGAGTAAGCGACGGGGACTGCGTGCGAGGGGGACGGAGGGGGTGATACGTCCAATTTGCATCACTATTTTGTATCATAATTTGCTGTTATTCATTGATATATTTCATATTGGGACACAATACTTATGTTATTTCATCTATTTTGCATGTTTCATCATTATTGGAGTATCAAGCACCGGAGCCAGGATTCTAAAAAGCACCGCGAATGCAATATTTCGGAAGATCAATCGTGGAAGGGAATTTCACGAAAATTCTATTTTTCCAGATGACGAGGGAGAGGGGAAGAGGAGAAGAGCCATCAGGTCCAGACCACGGCGGCGCGCCCAAGGCCCGGCCGCGCCACCCCGTGCCTCGGGGCCCCAGCCTTTCGCCTCCTTTCTTCGCGTACATCCTTCGTCCCGAAAACCTAAGCCACAGAGAGGACCTCACGAGGGTTACAGCCGCCTCTCGCGGGGCGGAGAACACCGAGAGAAAAGAGCTCTCCGGCGGGCAGAATCCGGGAAATTCCCTCCGGAGGGGGAAATCGACGCCATCGCCATCGTCATCGAGCGGACATCATCTCCATCATCTTCATCATCTCCACCATCTACACCGCCAACACCACCGCTGCACCTCGTCACCGCTGTAGCAATTCGGGTTAAATCTTGATTGTTTGATAGGGGAAACTCTCCCGTGTTATTCTATACTTGTTGTAGATGCTATTGAGTGAAACCATTGAACCAAGGTTTATGTTCAGATTGTTATTCATCATCATATCACCTCTGATTGTATTCCATATGATGTCTCGTGAGTAGTTCGTTTAGTTCTTGAGGACATGGGTGAAGTCTAAATGCTAGTAGTGAATTATGGTTGAGTAATATTCAATGTTATGATATTTAAGTTGTGGTGTCATTCTTCTAGTGGTGTCGTGTGAACGTCGACTACACGACACTTCACCATTTATGGGCCTAGGGGAGTGCATCTTGTATCTTGCTTGCTAATTGCGGGTTGCCGGAGGACAGAAACCTAAGCCCCGTTAGTATATCGATGCGGGAGGGATCGCAGGATCTCGAGTTTAAGGCTGTGGTTAGATTTATCTTAATTACTTTCTTGTAGTTGCGATGCTTGCAAGGGGTATAATCACAAGTATGTATTAGTCCTAGGAAGGGCGGTTATTAGCATAGGTTCACCCACACAACACTTATCAAAACAATGAAGATTAATCACCGTATGTAGCGAAAGCACTAGACTAAAATTCCCATGTGTCCTCAGGAACGTTTGGTCATTATAAGTAAACAAACCGGCTTGTCCTTTGTGCTAAAAAGGATTGGGCCACTCGCTGCAATTATTTCTCTCGCATTTTATTTACTTGTACTTTATTTATCCGCAATACCAAATACCCCTGAATACTTGTCTGTGAGCATTTACAGTGAATCCTTCATCGAAACCTGCTTGTCAACACCTTCGCTCCTCGTTGGGTTCGACACTCTTATTTATCGAAAGTACTACGATACACCCCCTATACTTGTGGGTCATCAAGACTATTTTCCGGCGCGTTGCCGGGAGTGAAGCGCTATTGGTAAGTGGAATTGGTAAGGGAAACTTTTACTATTTGTGCTGATTTTATTTCTGCCTGCTGCTATAAATCATTATGGAGAGATCTTCTCTTCAATTTCTATTTGGGAAATCTACTACCGCACGGTAGTGGATAAAGCGCCTGTAAGGAAGTAGTACCATATAAAATACCTATGAAAATTATTGAACGTGTTATGGATAACCGCTATGAAGGGGATGGAACTGTCCATCCCGGTGATCATTTACTGTTTTTGCATGAATTATGCGGGTTATTCAAATGTGCAGGTATTTCTATGAATGAAGTTAGGAAGAAACTATTCACTATATCGCTGTCTGGTAAAGCGGCGCACTGGTATAAATTGCTGAAGAATGGTGATTCTATTGATTGGGAGGACATTGTGCCTTTATTTTATTCCAAATTTTATCCTCCAAGTGAAATTCACAAAGATCGGAACCGCATATATAATTTTCGGCCTCATGATGGAGAGAGTATTGCCCAAGCTTGGGGGAGATTGAAGTCTTTAATGCTCAAATGCCCCATTCATGAGCTTCCCGGTAATGTTATTATTGATAATTTCTATGCAAGACTTTCTTTTCAAGACAAGACCTTGCTGGATACTTCTTGTTCTGGATCATTTACACGCAAGAATGAAGAGTTTAAAAGGGACCTTCTTGATCGAATCCAAGAAAATACTGAAGGATGGGAGAATGACAAAGATAGAGAATCAGGTATAATTTATGATTATAAATGCATTGAAGCTTTTATGGATACTGATAAATTTCGTAATATGAGTGCTACATATGGTCTTGATTCCCAAGTTGTTGCAAACATTTATAGAGCTTTTGCCTCTCATTATGAACTGCCTAAGAAGAATTTTGATAAGTATCATGAACCGTATAAAGATAAAATTGATTCATCTGTAAACAAATGTGTAGTGGTTGAAACTGCTGATAATGTTATTCCTGAAGCTTATATTGAAAAAACTCCTTTCCCTGCTAAAATGAAGGAGTACTGTCATATCTAGTGCAGCATAAAAGTGAAAAGAAACCTAAAGAACCTCGAAGAACAAATTAAAATTGAACCTGCTGTTGCAATAGTTAAAGATCTTGTGACTGAAAATGTGGAGGATGGTCATATTATTTTCTGTGAAGATGCTTCTAATATTGTTTCACATCCTAATAAATCCAAACAAGTTAGTGTTCCTATGCTATCTGTTAGAATTGGTGATCATTGCTATTATGGTTTATGTGATATTGGTGCAAGTGTTAGTGCTATTCCTTATGAACTTTACACGGAGATTATGCACGAAATTGGTTCTTGTGAACTTGAAGATATTGATGTGGTTATTCATCTGGCTAATAGAGAAACTATTTCTCCAATTGGTATTGTTCGAGATGTGGAAGTTCTATGTGGTAAGATTAAATATCCTGCTGACTTTTTGGTACTTGGCTGCTAGTGATCATTGTCCTATCATTTTTGGTAGACCTTTTCTAAATACTTGTGGAGCTATTATAGATTGTAAGAAAGAGAAAATTTTGACTAGATTTGCTGGTGAACCTTATGAATTTAACTTTTCTAAATTTACCAAAACTCCTTATAAAGTTGACTTGCCTAGTAATGATTTTAAAATGGAGCAGTGTGCATCTATTGTTCTTGTTCCTAATAATCCTTTGCAACAACATTTGGAGAATAGTGAAAGTGAAGCTTTTAGGAAAGAAAGAGATGAGCTTGAGGAAATTTTTCTTCGCCAACCTATTCTCAAGCATGATTTACCGGTGGAAGATTTGGGTACAACACCGCCACCAAAGGAAGATCCCGTTTTTGATTTAAAGCCTTTACCTGATAATCTTAAATATGCTCATATTGATGATAAGAAAATATATCCTGTTATTATTAGTTCTAAGCTTTCAGAGATTGAGGAAGAAAGGTTATTGGAAATATTGAAGAAACACCGAGGAGCTATTGGCTATACTCTTGATGATTTGAAAGGGATTTCTCCTTCTATTTGTCAACATGCTATTAATATGGAAGATGATGCAAAGCCTGTTGTTGAACATCAACGTCGTCTAATTCCGAAGATGAAGGAAGTGGTAAGAAACGAGGTATTAAAACTCCTTGAAGCTGGTATTATATATCCTATTGCTAGTAGATGGGTTAGTCTGTGCATTGTGTTCCTAAGAAAGGAGGAATGACTGTTGTGCCTAATGATAATGATGAGCTCATTCCTCAAAGGATAGTTGTAGGTTATAGAATGTGCATTGATTTTCGTAAAGTCAATAAAGTTACTAAGAAAGATCATTACCCTTTACCCTTTATTGATCAAATGCTAGAAAGGTTATCTAAAAATACTCATTTTTGCTTTCTTGATGGATATTCTGGGTTTTCACAAATTGCTGTTAAAGCTAAAGATCAAGAGAAAACCACTTTTACTTGTCCTTATGGAACTTATGCTTATAGGCGTATGCCTTTTGGTTTATGTAATGCTCCCGCTACTTTTCAAAGATGCATGTCTGCTATTTTTCATGGTTTTCTGCGAAAGTATTGTAGAGGTATTCATGGATGATTTTTCTGTCTATGGGAATTTGATAATTGCCTGCGAAACCTCGATAAAGTTTTGCAGAGATGTGAAGAAACTAACCTTGTTCTTAATTGGGAGAAATGCCACTTTATGGTTAATGAAGGAATTGTATTGGGACATAAAATTTCCGAGAGAGGTATTGAAGTTGATAGAGCTAAAGTTGAAGCAATTGAGAAGATGCCCTATCCGAGGGATGTTAAAGGTATTCGTAGTGTTCTTGGTCATGCTGGGTTTTATAGGAGATTTATTAAAGATTTCTCTAAAATTTCAAAGCCTCTTACTAATCTTCTTCAAAAAGATGTACCTTTTGTTTTTGATGATGATTGTAAGGAAGCTTTGAAACTCTAAAGAAAGCCTTAACAACCGCTCCTATAGTTGAACCTCCCGATTGGAATTTACCTTTTGAAATTATGTGTGATGCTAGTGATTTTGCTGTAGGCGCTGTTCTTGGACAGCGGGTAGATAAAAAATTAAATGTTATTCATTATGCTAGTAAGACTCTTGATGCTGCTCAAAGAAATTATGCTACAACTGAAAAAGAATTGTTAGCTGTAGTCTTTGCTTGTGATAAGTTTAGACCCTATATTGTCGATTCGAAAGTTACAATTCATACTGATCATGCTGCAATTAGATACCTTATGACAAAGAAAGATGCTAAGCCAAGGCTTATTAGATGGGTACTTCTTTGCAAGAATTTGATTTACATATTATAGATAGGAAAGGTGCTGATAACCCTGTTGCTGATAATTTGTCTAGATTGGAAAATATTGCTTATGATCCTGTTCCTGTTAATGATAGTTTTCCAAATGAACAATTGGCTGTAATAAAGGTGAGCTCGCGAGAGAGCCCTTGGTATGCAGATTATGCTAACTTTATTGTTTCGAAGTATTTGCCTCCAACCTTTTCAGCTCAGCAAAGGAGGAAATTCTTTTATGACTTGAGGCATTATTTTTGGGATGACCCACACTTATATAAAGAAGGAGGATGGTATTATGCGAAGATGTGTTCCTGAATATGAACAACAGGAGATATTGAATAAATGTCATGGTAGTGTTTATGGAGGACATCACGCTGGAGATAGAACCGCGCAAAAGGTTCTACAATCAGGTTTTTATTGGCCAACACTTTCAAAGATGCAAGGAAATTTATTTTATCTTGTGATGAATGTCAAAGAGTTGGTAATATCTCCAGACGCAATGAAATGCCTATGAATTATACTCTTGTTATTGAACCATTCGGTTGGGGATTCGACTTCATGGGTCCTTTCCCTTCTTCAGATGGTAACACTCATATACTTGTCGCCGTTGATTATGTTACTAAATGGGTAGAAGCTATACCTACAAAAAGTGTTGATGGTGAGACTTCTATAAAAATGCTTGTAGATGTTATATTTCCTAGATTTGGAGTACCTAGATATATTATGACCGATGGAGGTTCTCATTTTATTCATGGAGGTTTTAGAAAAACTCTTGCTAAGTATGGTATTAATCATAGAATTGCTTCTGCTTATCATCCTCAAACTAGTGGTCAAGTAGAATTATGAAATAGAGAGATTAAAGCTATCCTAGGTAAGACTGTTAATAAATCTAGAAAGAATTGGCCTAGCAAATTGAAAGAAGCACTATGGGCTTATAGAACTGCTTATAAAAATCCTATGGGAATGTCGCCTTATAAAATGGTTTATGGAAAAGCTTGTCATTTACCTTTAGAACTAGAGCACAAAGCTTATTGGGCTGTTAGAGAACTAAATAAAGATCCGAAACTAGCCGGTAATAAGAGGTTGTTGCAATTAAGTTCTCTAGATGAATGGAGAAGTGAAGCTTATGAAAATGCTAAACTCTTTAAAGAAAAAGTTAAGAAATGGCATGATAGAAGGATCATCAAAAGAGAATTTAATGTTGGAGATCAAGTTCTATTGTATCGGTCTCGTCTCAGATTCTTTGCAGGGAAATTACTCTCGAAGTGGGAAGGACCATATGTTGTTGAGGAGGTGTATCGTTCAGGAGCAATTAAAATTAGCTCTCTCCAAGGCAATGCCACACAAGTGGTGAATGGACAAAGACTCAAGCATTATATCTCGGGTGATTCTTATAATGTTGATGTTGATATTATTCAAGTGGAAACACCGGAAGCTTTCATCAAAGGACAAATTGACAGTCCGCCAGAACTCTTTGAATAGGTAACAGTATAGGTAATAAAAAGTCCGCGTTTACCTTTCCGAACATTATTTCTGCTGTTTTTAGAAAATATGAAAAATTACGAGAAACGGAGTGGAAAGGACGCACGAGGGCGTGCCACCATAGGCCGGCGCGGGCCCCACCCTGGCCGCGCCGACCTATGGTCTGGCCGCCTCGGCGTCCCGTTTCCACTCGTTTTCGGCCTGGAACCTTCCTTTTGTTGTAAAAATATTTGCTATATAATCCCCCGGACCCCTGGAGGTCCGTAATATCGTTTTCTCGTCGTGTTTTGTTTCGGGCCGTTTTCCGCCAGGATCTGCCGATCTAGATCCATCATGCTTCGCTGGAACTCGAAGGATGCTTCTTTGAGGACGTCGTCAACCCGTACATGAACGAGCTGAAGATGCACCCCAAAGAGTTGCAGCTCGTGGATGGAGAGTTGCAGATCAAAGATGTCCAGGGTCCTAAGGAGAAGGGAGCTTGGAAGACAGATGGAGAAACTGGAACAAGAGGTTTTCAACTACAAGAAGATGGTCGAGCGTGAAGTGGATATCTTTCACAAGATTGTGTCTGAACTCATTGATGGACACAAGAAGGAGACTGCAAAGTTGTGGGACGATATCTTCTCACTTCACGACACCACCAACAAACTCCAAGCTCAACTCTATGATGTCCATAATCAGAACTGTGAGTATGAAAACAGGTTTAAGCGCATAAGTCATGCTGCTAGTTTCAGGTTTCCGGAAACCAAGATGTCTTTTGTTGATGGAGGGCCTCTTCCATGGAAGTCTGATGACGACAAAGATTCACCATCATCACCGAAGGAGTAATTCATCATCGGTATTGGCATCCCCTTGGTTTGTTCCAAGCTTGGGGGAGTGCCGCCGTATCACATCACCACCACCTTTATCTTTTACTATCAAGTAGTGTCATATCATGAGTAGGGAAGTTATTATATGGAATAGTATGCAATGTGGAAGTATCTCTCTTAGTTAGTTATCTATGTATCCGTTGGTGTGAGTTATTGTTATGGAATATTAATGAGAAGTTTTATCATTTACTTTTTGCACACCTTATTTTAGTTTGCAATTCTCCATTATATGATTACTCTTGACATGAGTATTGATATCACTTTGGGAGCATCAAGTAAATCTATTTGGTTTTGGCAAACTTAGCATTGGTCAATAGCAACAACATCTTGATGTTTAATAAAGAGAGAAATATACTTAGAAACATTACTCTACTATCTCTATGCTTAGTATTCTAGAGTTAAAATTGCTTGTGCCTATGAGAAAGATGCATGATTGTTTCTATCATATGTATATTTGTTTGTTTCCCTCAACCTTTATGCTTGCTATCAAACCTTGCTAGCCAAAGACCTGTATCGAGAGGGAATGCTTCTCATACATCCATAACTTTAGACCAAACCTATGCCATTTGTGTCCACCATACCTACCTACTACATGGTATTTTCGCCATTCCAAGTAAATACTTCATGTGCTACCTTTAAATTATTCAAACTATACTACTCCTTATTTGTGTCAATGTTTTATAGCTCATGAGGAAGTATGTGGTGTTTTATCTTTCAATCTTGTTGGGCGGACTTTCACCAATGGACTAGCGCACATCCGCTTATCCAATAATCTTTGCAATAAGAGCTGGCAATGAGGTTCCCAGCCTCAATTAATAACCTTCATTAATAATTCTCTTCACATGTTTTGCTCTGATCATCAGTAAGCAACTTAATTTTGCAATAGACACTCCTCCATGGTATGTGAATGTTGGAAGGCACCCGAGGATTCTGGTTAGCCATGGATTGAGAAAGCCAAGGTTGGGGGAGTGTCATCCTTAATAAAACTAAATACATGTGTAAACAAAAGAGAAGGGGGATGATCTACCTTGCTGGTAGAAATGCCGTCCCTCATGGGAGCCGCTCTTTGAAGGTTCTTTTGGCAAGGGGGTTAGAGTGCCCGCTACCATTCGTTGACAACAACAAACACCGCTCAAAATCTTACTTTTATGCTCTTTATATGATTTCAAAACTTGAAAAGCTCTAGCACATGATTTAATCCCTGCTTCCCTCTGCGAAGGGCCTATCTTTTACTTTTATGTTGAGTCAGTAAACCTATTTCCCTCTATCTCAAGCAAGCAATTGAGTTGTTGTGAACCAATCATTTATGCTATGATTCAGTTAATCATGTCTTTTATACTTTCTTGTTTAGTACCAATTTTATCTGAATGAATATGACTTTGAAGTTATCAATGATTTTGAAGAGATTGTCATGGTTAAATATGAAGGCTCAGCTATAAATTCTAATATGAAAGCTTTGTTTAGAAGTACAATCCGTTAGTAGTTCTCTGACCAAGAACAAAGTTTGCCATCACCAATTATGATTTCTTATGCACCTTTACTTGTGATTTCTCTTTACTTATTTCGAGATGAGTTATATGAGGAAGTTGTTTACTAGAATGTCTTGTGTGAATGAATATGATGCTTCTTGTCCGTATTTTATCTATCGACTCTTCACTCCATAAACATGTGGTCTTGTTTATCGAGCTCAGTTTCGCTTGGGGACAAGCGAGGTCTAAGCTTGGGGGAGTTGATACGTCCAATTTGCATCACTATTTTGTATCATAATTTGGTCGTTATTCATTGATATATTTCATATTGGGACACAATACTTATGTTATTTCATCTATTTTGCATGTTTCATCATTATTGGAGTATCAAGCACCGGAGCCAGGATTCTCGGGAAAGCACCGCTTAATGCAATATTTCGGAAGATCAATCGTGGAAGGGAATTTCACAAAATTCCTATTTTTCCGTATGACTGAGGGAGCCGTATGGGGAAGAGGAGAAGAGCCACTGTGGGCCAGACCACGTGGCGGCGCGCCCAAGGCTCGGCCGCGCCACCCCTGTGCTCTGGGCCCCACAGCCCCTTTCGCCTCTTTTCGCGTACTCTTCGTCCGAAACCTAAGCCACAGAGAGGACCTCACGAGGTTACACCCGCTCGCGGGGCGGAGAACACTTGAGAGAAAAGAGCTCTCCTGGCTGGCGTGTGAACTGGGAAATTCCTCCCGAGGGAAATCGACGCCATCCATCGTCATCGAGCGGGACATCATCTCCATCATCATCTTCATCATCTCCACCATCTACACCGCCATCACCACCGCTGCACCTCGTCACGCTGTCGGTTTGGGTTAAATCTTGATTGTTTGATAGGGGAAACTCTCCCGGTGTTATTCTATACTTGTTGTAGATGCTATTGAGTGAAACCATTGAACCAAGGTTTATGTTCAGATTGTTATTCATCATCATATCACCTCCGATTGTATTCCATATGATGTCTCGTGAGTAGTTCGTTTAGTTCTTGAGGACATGGGTGAAGTCTAAATGCTAGTAGTGAATTATGGTTGAGTAATATTCAATGTTATGATATTTAAGTTGTGGTGTCATTCTTCTAGGGTGTCGTGAACGTCGACTACACGACACTTCACCATTTATGGGCCTAGGGAGTGCATCTTGTATTCGGTTGCTAATTGCGGGTTGATAGAAACCTAAGCCCCCGTTAGTATATCGATGCAGGAGGGATCGCAGGATCTCGGAGTTTAAGGCGTGGGTTAGATTTATCTTAATTACTTTCTTGTAGTTGCTGATGCTTGCGCAAGGGGTATAATCACAAGTATGTATTAGTCCTAGGAAGGGCGGTGCATTAGCATAGGTTCACCCACACAACACTTATCAAAACAATGAAGATTAATCAAATGTATGTGAAGCTAAAGCACTAGACTAAAATTCCCATGTGTCCTCGGAACGTTTGGTCATTATAAGTAAACAAACCGGCTTGTCCTTTGTGCTAAAAGGATTGGGCCACTCGCTGCAATTATTTCTCTCGCATTTTATTTACTTGTACTTTATTTATCCGCAATACCAAAACCCCCGAATACTTGTCTCTGTGAGCATTTACAAGTGAATCCTTCATCGAAATCGCTTGTCAACACCTTCGCTCCTCGTTGGTTCGACACTCTTATTTATCGAAAAGATTATGATACACCCCTATACTTGTGGGTCATCGTGGCGCAGCAGGCGAGGCCAGGGGGAGAGCAAGGGCGTGTCTGGCGACGGCAAATGCGTGGGAGGTGGAGGGGAGCTCTCCCTCGGTGGAGGAAGAGCTACCGAGCTCCGGCCATGGCGTCCGTGCAGATGGGGCCGGGGAGGGAGGAGGGGGATGTGGCGGCGGCGTGTCTGTGGTGGCGGGACGAGGCCAGGGAAAGGGAGGCCGGCGACGTGCTTGCGTGGCGGCAACGACGATGGGCTGGCGAGCGAGGGCGTCCATGGCCAGGTGGCGAGGGGGCGAGTCTGGTTGGGGAGAATGTGTGGTCGGGACGAAGATAGGGCGCATTTGACAGATCTAGATGTTGCCGTCCAACGGCCTTTGTCGTGCGCTGTTTAGCCGTTGCCATGCGACAACTCCTTTGCCGTGCGCTCGTCAGACTTTGCCGTCCGAAACGGCTTTGCCGTGCGCTAAACGGCCTTTGCCGTGCGAGATGATTCTTTGCCGTGCGGCACTGCACGGCAAAGATGTGTTTTTAATTCCATTTTATTTCAGAAGTATATTAAACATGATTTTCACCATTTTAATTGTCGACACCATCCAGTTCTATTTCAGAATTGTATTAAACCTTACTGTCTTGATGAAGAATAAGTTACCGAGAAGGGTGGCTCATGAAATCTAGGGGGTAGACCCGCCGGGGCACACGTTCCGCTATTTTGGGGGAGGGGAGAACGACCGCCTGAGCAGAACCCCACCAAATATTGCATGTGGGCCTATGCTATGTGTCAAAGTGTGTGCAAGGTGTAATGGTGCAAAAGTAGCTCCCCTAAACCCTAGACCTAAACTGGGGAGGCTTCGAGCACTAAACCCCTCTAAAACCCTAAACCACGACGCCGGAGCTGCAGAACCATGCATCATAACCCTAACCCTAACCCTAAACCCTAAACCTATACCTAACCATAAATACTTACCTTTAAACTAAACCCTAGCCCTACCCCTAAACCCTAGCCCTAACCCTACACCTAACCCTAACCAGTAGATCACACCGTCGATCGTGTGATAATGGCTCGAGCTGCGTGTGTATGTGCCAAAGGGTCCCAATCTTGGTTCTCAATGTTTATATGTCCTAAACAAACCTAAAGAATGAAAAAGTACATTGGTGCACTCGCACGGGGAGAAATCTAGTAAGGGTAGACTCGCTTGGTACATGTTCCCACGTTGGGGGTGGTGAGGGGAGAACGATCGCCAGAGCACCGAACTCCCACCAAATCTTGTGCATGGGGCCCATGCTTATGTGTCAAAGTGTTGTGCACAATGGTGCAAAGTATGCTCCTAAACCCTAGACCCTGTCTCTAACCCACAGTCGAACCCTAACTAAAGATCGTACACTGTCGATCGTGTGATAATGGCTCGAGCCGCTGTGTGTGTATGTGCCAAAGGGTCCCAATCTTGGTTCTACATGTGTATATGTCCTAAAAACCAAAAAAAATGAAAAAAGTACATTGGTGCACCTTCGCACGGAAATTCCAGGTAGACCCGCCGGGCACACGTTCACTGCTTTTGTGTGGCGAGGGAGAACGACCACGGAGGCACCTAACCCCACAAAACTCATGGGCCTATGGATATAAGCCAAATTGTGGCGCAAGGTCTAATGCAGCAAAAGTAGCTCCCAAACCCTGCATCTCTAAACTGGGGGAGGCTTCAGCACCAAACCCCTCTAAAAACCCTAAACCACGACGCCGAAGCCGCAGAACCATGCATCATAACCCTAACCCTAAACCTATACCTAACCATAAATACTACCTTTAACCTAAACCCTAGCCCTACACCCTAGAAACCCTAGCCCTACCCCCTAAACCCTAGCCCTAACCCTACACCAAACCCCAACCAGTAGATCAGGCACACCCTCGATCGTGTGATAATGGCTCTAGCTGCGGTATATGTGCCAAAGGGTCCCAATCTTGGTTCTCCATGTGTATATGTCCTAAACAAACCTTAAAGAATGAAAAGTTACATTGGTGCACCCTCGCGCGAGAAATCTAGGTAAGAGACTCACGGGGACACGTCTCCGCTCAAGGGGAGAACGACCGCCGGAGCACCGGAACCCCACCAAATCTTGCATGTGGGCCTATGCTATGTGTCAAAGTGTGGTGCAAGGTGTAACGGTGCAAAAGTAGCTCCCCTAAACCCTAGACCATAACCCCTAGTTCGAGCACTAAACCCTCTAAAACCCTAAACCACGACGTCGGACAGAACCATGCATCATAACCCTAACCCTAACCCCAAACCCTAAACCTATACCCAACCATAAATACTACCTTTAAACTAAACCCCAGCCCTACCCCTAAACCCCAGCCCTAACCCTACACCTAACCCTAACCAATAGTAGATCCGCCTCACCGTCGATCGTTTGATAATGGCTCGAGCTGCGTGTGTATGTGCCAAAGGGTCCCAATCTTGGTTATCCATGTGTATATGTCCTAAACAAACCTAAAAGAACAAAAATGTACCACGCAGAACCCAGGTAGACCCGCCGGGTACATGTTCTGCTGTTTTGGCGACCGCCGGAGCACCCGAACCCCACCAAATCTTGCATGTGGGCCTATGCTATGTGCCAAAGTGTGGTTCAAGGTAATGTGCAAAAGAGATCCCCAAACCTGCACTTAGCCCCAACCCTACGTCGAACCCTAACTAGTAGATCGGGCACAGTCGATCGTGTGATAATGGCTCAGCCGGGTATGTGCCAAAGGGTCCCAATCTTGGTTCTCCATGTGTATATGTCCTAAACAAACCTAAAAGAATGAAAGTACATTGGTGCACGGAGAAATCTAGGGGTAGACCGCCGGGGCACACGTCCGCCGTTTTGGGGGGAGGGGAGAACGACCGCCGGAGCACCCGAACCCCACCAAATCTTGCATGTGGGCCTATGATATGTGTCAAAGTGTGGTGCAAGGTCTAATGGTGCAAAAGTAGCTCCCTAAACCCTAGACCCTAAATCGGGAGGCTTCGAGCACTAAACCCCTCTAAAACCCTAAACCACGACGCCGGAGCTGAAGCATGCATCATAACCCTAACCCTAACCCTAAACCCTAAACCTATACCTAACCATAAATACTTACCTTTAACCTAAACCCTAGCCCTACACCCTAGACCCTAGCCCTAACCCTACACCAAACCCTAACCAGTAGAGGCACACCCTCGATCGTGTGATAATGGCTCTAGCTGCGGGTATATGTGCCAAAGGGTCCCAATCTTGGTTCTCCATGTGTATATGTCCTAAACAAACCTTAAAGAATGAAAAGTTACATTGGTGCACCCCGCGGAGAAATCTAGGGTAGACCCGCGGGGACACGTTCCGCTCTTTTGGGGGGGGAGAACGACCGCCGAGCACCGGAACCCCACCAAATCTTGCATGTGGGCCTATGCTATGTGTCAAAGTGTGGTGCAAGGTCTAATGGTGCAAAAGTAGCTCCCCTAAACCCTAGACCCTAAACCGAGTCTTCAGCACTAAACCCTCTTAAAACCCTAAACCACGACGCCGGAGCTGCAGAACCATGCATCATAACCCTAACCCTAACCCTAAACCCTAAACCTATACCTAACCATAAATACTTACCTTTAAACTAAACCCTAGCCCTACCCCCTAAACCCTAGCCCTAACCCTACACCTAACCCTAACCAGTAGCGGCTCACCGTCGATCGTGTGATAATGGCTCGAGCCGCGTGTGTATGTGCCAAAGGGTACCAATCTTGGTTCTCCATGTGTATATGTCCTAAACAAACCTAAAAGAATGAAAAAGTACATTGGTGCACCCTCGCGGAGAAATCTAGGGTAGACCCGCCGGGGTACACGTTCGGTTGTTTTGGGGGGAGGACGACCGCCGGAACACCGGAACCCCACCAAATCTTGCATGTGGGCCTATGCTATGTGTCAAAGTGTGGGTGCAAGGTGTAATGGTGCAAAAGTAGCCCCTAAACCCTAGACCCTAGCTAACCCTACCCGAACCCTAACTAGTAGATCAGCACACCGTCGATCGTGTGATAATGGCTCTCGCTCGGGTGTATGTGCCAAAGGGTCCCAATCTTGGTTCTACATGTGTATATGTCCTAAACAAACCTAAAAGAATGAAAAGTACATTTGCACCCTCGCGCGGAGAAATCTAGGGGTAGACCCGCCGGGGCACACGTTCCGGGGGGAGGAGGGGAGAACCGCCGGAGGCACCGAACCCCACCAAATCTTGCATGGGCCTATGATATGTGTCAAAGTGTGGTGCAAGGTCTAATGGTGCAAAAGTAGCTCCCGGTGTGACATTCCTCACCGTTGGGCGATAACACTTAGGAGATTTTAACCGCGGGTTGCTCCGAAACCGTGATATATGTGGGGGATGAACATATATGGAGAGTAATTTTGTATTGCACATTGTCTAATAAATAGTCATCAAAAAGAAAAACTAATTAACAAATAAATATAAGTATTAGATGAAATAAAATAGGAAGAAAAACAAAAAAAAATTATATTGGCGCACGGCAAAGAAGGGAACGCACGGCAAAGGTTCCTTTGCCGTGAAACTGACATCCGCACGGCAAAGGGAGCCACGACAATGCCTGCCTTTGCCGTGCGTGATTTCTTTGCCGTGCGGCACGTAGGGACTTTGCGTCTTCCTTTCTTTGCCGTGAGGTTTCCTTGTACTTTGCCGTCTTTTGATTCTTTGCCGTGCGCCGCTTCTGTCTTTGCCGTGCTTGCCTTCATTGCCGTGCGCTGCTCTCAGATGTTGCCGTGCGATTGTCGTTGCCGTGCGTGCTGCTTGCTGCGCACGGCAATGATTTCTTTGCCGTGCGGCGGCTCACGGCATTGAAACGCTGCACGGCAGCGCCTGTTTTTCCCGTAGTGAATGACATGGTTGATGAAGAACTCATCTCTGATATGGGCCACGACCTACGCAAAAAACATTTGTACTGTATTACACTCGGGTTAGTTAAGAGAAAGCGGATGAACGCTGGTGTTCACGTGGGTACGTGAGCACGCAGCCAGAAGCAAACACGTGGCTAACGTCGTTTATTTATCGTCTATCTGAAGTGCTACTTTTTTTTGACAGCGATATGAGAACCACCGTGTGGTCCTTATCCACTTGATGGCCATTGACTGCTACTCTCATCCCGCTAATCACCGCTAGAATCTCCACAGGATCGACCCCTTGACAACCACTAGGTGGAAAGGAGGAGCCAGGCACGATTCGATCAGTACTTAATCTGGGAATAAAAATCCCCACCGTGGAGCTCGACCCGGCGACAAACATCCCCCAGGTCGCCTGCAGCAACGCCGGGGCCGAGCTCGTCGTCGCCGACGCCGCCGTGCCCCTCGCGGCTGCCGACTTCGCGCGCGTCGACCGGTCGCTGAGCCTCATCCAGGCCCCCTCCATCTCGCTGACCGTCGCCACCAACCACCTCCTTGCCGACAGCCTCGCGGAGATGGTCACGGCCATCGAGCGACGCCTGTACCGCGTCGATGCGGCGACCTCGTGGAGCTCTACGACGCCGCCGCCATCCCGTCGCGCACCCCTGAGCCGCCCGGTCCCCGTCGCCCTCCCTTCCCCCCGTGCGCCCACGCCCACGCATGGCGAGCTGCAGCGCGAGGTCGCCATGGCGGCCCGCGAGCGGCGACGCATCCAGGCCCGGGTCAATCGGTCCCGCGCCGGCGCTCTACTCCAAAATCGACTTCCGCCCCTCCTCCGTGGACGCTCTAGCAGAGCCCCTCCTCGCGTCTTCGTGTTCGATTTGGGAGAGGAAACGAGTTGATTTGGGAGAGGAATCTCTTCAAGCAGCCTGGGCGTCTCCCGCGTCCGTCCATGCCTTGACCGGGCCGGAGAACGGAGATGAGGCACGGCAACGGGAGGTCCCTGTCCCCGTCCCTTACCTCTTCCGCAGCTGCTCCGCGCCGCCCTACGCCGAGATGCCCATGGCGGCCGGTACTTTCGAGGTGATGCTGCTTGGAGATGAGCTATGTCCTCAAATTCGTTTCTCTGTTCTTTTCTCGTTTTTTTTTCATACCATTTTCTTCCATGAACGCTATTTTCTCAAATCCGTTTTAATTTCTTCCATGCACGAGGTGTTCTGAAATTCGCCCAATGCTGTGCATATGGCTCTGCTCCGGACAATTTTCTGGTGGTACTGGTGGTTGCCGTTGGAGGCACAGGGGCACTCTGGGTGTCTCCCGCCGATGGGGAGCTCGGGGCCATCGCATCCGTCCCCGCCTCGCCCGCGACGAAGAATGGAGAGGAGGCACAGCAGCGGGAGACTCGATCGTATGGAGCCCGGGTGAGCTGAGGCCGGAGGAGCTGGCGCCGGTCAAGGCTTGGCCGGAATCTGGGTCGCCGGTCTAATCTTTGTTCGTGCTTTGTGTGATTCGATGGCAGAAACATTCTAATCTTTGCGAAAGGCGATTTATTTCTCCGTTAATTCTATACGAGAAAGAGAGCACGCAGAGCGATTTTGCGGGCATGTTTTTATTCATTGGGAAGGAGAGAGAGCGCACAGCAAGATGATGGGGCCCTACGGTGCAGAACAGCTACCACAAAGGCCACAAAGGCATAAAGTAGCTTTCACGTCCGTTTGATGGCCGTGAGCTTCTCGTGGCGAAGAGCGAATCTGCAAGCCAATCCAACGATAAAGAGTGCGTGCGTAGCTACCCATCTGTACACCAAATCCACTCTCTAAGAGAAAGATGGGAAAATAGTAACCATCTTCTCAAAATCAAAGAGCCGTAGAATCGAACGTGAAAATGGGTCGGACAATTGACCAAACACCTTGCGTGCGGCCCATTTCACGATAGTGGAAGAGGCCCATGAATGGTGAGAGCAACCAGTCCTAGCCGGAAAGGGTAGTAGTCAAGCGAAGCCGACCTCTTTCGGCGACAGTGAAGGTTGAGGTGACGAGGGACGAAGACGGTCGACGATGCAAACTGAGCGAACGTAAAGGGCAAGGATAGAGGTCATCTTGCGAAATCGTGCTCGTACCGGCGGTGGCGCAAATCGGCGGTCATGGTTCGGGGTTGTGCCGAGGGTGGGATTCGCTCAGGAGAAAGGGGTGGATGGAATGCCTTCGGGTTACCGACAGACAATCCAGAGGCGGACTGGCGGACAGGTTGCCCTCACCGTTCATGGGCATTATCCGCGTGAACGCAAAGCTAGCCCAAATTTTTGCTGATTTTATGTTCAAACAAACAAAAAAACAGACATACCAAAATTTAGATGGGCGCGTTGCGCCACCGTTTTTATCCGGGATGATCCTCCCGCGGACCAAATATATGTTCGACGTTCGAGATGATCGTCCCGACAGCAAAAGTTCAGGCGACGGCGAAAGCCGTGTGATCCGTCGATAGCTCCTCAGAAAAAACCTCCTCGGAAACGCCGGGATGGTGATCGAGTTCCGGAGCCCGGGACCGATCGAGAAAAACCTGACGAGCCCACCGCCGCGGCTGGTCGCGTGGCGATGGCGTGGCGCCGTCGTGGTCCACGCACCATGGATGGACGAGAGGCGAGGCGTGCGCGCGCGTGCATGGTTCAGTCGCGACTGGCGAGGGATTGATTGGCCGGCTGGACCACGCTGACGCTGTCTCTTGGAGCGGGCGCTGAAACCTATGCGGCTTAACGCGAATTTACCGCGTCCACCTGCCTCTTCCTCCTCCTTGGATCACACGTGCGCTCGTCTTCTTCGTTTTCAAACGCAGACAGCTTAAGCTCTGAGCATTAATTGCCGGTGTGACTGAGCAGCGCAATTGCTTGCCCTAAACAACCCGTTCCAGACGTCTCATCTTCAAGTTACTTCTGCAAATTCGACCTTGGTGCTGGTGCAGGTTTTCATTACGTGCAATACTTCGCAGATAAGATGACAAGAGCATAGGTAGGGTATGAAGTATGTATATGGTAGAGCAATATCGTATCCATACTCGTGTAATCAACATGGAAATAATTTTACATGTGTCCATAGGTACCTACAAGTATAAAAGTCTACCTATACCCATACCCGACGGGTAACCATACGCATTAGGTACCCAACAGGTAGGTCAAAATAGCAAATAGTACGCACATTATTCATAATTTTACATTCATCAATAGCACATGTAACAAAAATCAACTCAATAAAATGTAATTGATTATATGATAATTATCAAAATTTACAAATCACAATCACATATGGATAATTCATAAGTCAACAAAATTAGACGAGCCACATGATATATTAATAATTGATGACAACTTAACATATATAGGTTCACAAATTCAAGAACTTAACTATTAGTTGCATAGGTCAACATATCAGTATAAATGGGTAAGGTATGTGTGAGAACATATCTAGTGATACCTCACCTTATTTGATACTATGATACCACACTTCAAAATTTAAATTAAGTCCAAATATTTGGGTGTTCACAAGATGTGTGTCTACATGTCCTGTAATTTCATAACCAAATTTAAAATACTCTAAGAGAAACAAAACTGAGAAATCAAGCATGAATAGTGTCACATAAAGATAAAAGCACAAAATGCCACTATTCACATAGCATTTGTCTTTTTTTGTTTCTCTTGGTGTATTCTAAATTTGGCTGTGAAAAATCTAAAGAATGTAAACACACATCTTGTCAACAACCACAAATTTGTTTTAAATTTTTTTGACACTTAAAATTTAAATTTTGTGAAATAGTATCATGGTATCATGTGAGGTGTGGTATCACTAGATTTTCCCAGGTTTGTGTATACCCATAGGTACAAGGCTCTATATCCATGTCCTACCCGTGATTTAACGGATAGAGTATGAGTACTATTCATGAACATAAAAGTATGTATGTATCCTACCAATACAGATACGGTACTCATGAATACACATACCCGTGGGTAAAAATTAGCATCCTTATTTGCAGAAATGTTGTCTAGAGTATATTTGCAGAGCCTGGGATAAAATAGGGCAGAGTACTCAAAATATAAAGTAGATGTACTACCCTAGGATGGCAAAGAAAGCACTAGTTAATCCTTGGCGATAAGCACCCAGCCGGCGGGCCGGGCTCACATGTGGCCAATCACCATGGTTCCCTGGCAAATCGTACGGCAACACGACTAACTTTTCCTGTGTGTGAAGGGCAACACGACAATCTTGTCAATAATTAAGCGACCGAAAAAAAAAGAAGCGGAGCAGATATCCACCTTTGATCTAGTGTGTAACTGTGTACATTCTTATGCCACCGAAAAAACCATTTCAAAATATGGAAAAAGTTTCGAACAAAAAAGAATCGCGTACATCTCGATATCACATGAGCTCAGGACAAGTACCGCAGAAAACTAGCATTTTTTGCGTCCTGCGTGAGAAAGATAAAGAAATTCCACATGAAGGGATTTATATTTATTTAGACTTTTGTATTTTTAGCACACTACACGGAAATATCGATTTTTCGTGAAACGACTTTGCGAGCAAATAGAACCATCAAGATGTAGGCAAGACACTTTTTGTCGGATTTTTAAAATTATTTTGAAGCGTGTTTGAAACTCATTAAAAAAACACAAAAATGCCTTGTCCGGAGCAAATCGCAAAAATAGTTCACAGACTGGAACTACAGGCGTTGCCATTCCCAAGGTGCTCACCAGTCGCCAAATCTTAAGAGCATCTCCACCGGAGAGCCCTAAATCGTAGCCGGCGGCGATTTGGGATCCTAGTGAGAGAAAGTACTCACACCGGCGACCCCCATACGATATCCACATCATCCTGGGCTCAATAGAATAGTCGGCGAGCCCCAACAAACCCCTGTGCAAAGGGATGCTACCGGGGTCGCCCACACCAAACCCACTCCACTTCCACGTTTATTTGGGAGTCCTAGTGGGAGAAAGTGCTCACCCCGGCAACCCCCATACGAAATCCACGTCATCCCGAGCCAATAGAATAGCCGGCGACCCCCAAACGTAGCTAGCATGTGTGTTGTCGGCTACTATTTGGGAATCACCGGTGAAGATACTCTAACTAGATAAGAAACCCGAAAACCACAAACATAGCCCGAGCTACATGTAGCCTGAACATAACGTATTTTGATTTGAAAACTTCCCATTGGTAGAACACAACATTACCTACATATGGATTTGTTTTCAAAATAAGAATCAAAACTTCAAAATACCATTTTCTAATTTTGAAAGAACGGAAAAATGAACTACTTGTAGCTCCCATGTTCTTCAAGAGTCAGCAGATCTTAGGAAGAAGAAGCCCATGTTCTCTGCTGCAGTGACCAATCGGCAAACCTTAATATGAGTATCCAATGTTCTCTGGTAGAGAGTAAAACAAAGAAGATTAGCATGAAGAAACCCATAATAATCTAGAGAGACCTCCAAAAATATTACTACTACCAAAGCCAGAGGCGCCTCTCAGATTTTTGTCTTTCTTTTACCTGCACAGGCAGTACAGACCACGAAGACCAGTGATTGTCAGGCAGCAGCACATTTTTTAAACAAACCCTTTTGCTGGAAGGGCAGAGTCGGATTCCCTCGGCGATGTGCCTGCCGCGCTTGTCGCCGCTGCCGGTAGGCGCTGCCTGCGCGGGACACGTCGGCGTCGCGGGATCGATCACGACAGGACGATGGTGAGCTTGTGTCGAATAAATCTAGGCGCACGGGCGGCGGCATCCGATGCTGGAGCGGCTCGGCCACGCACAGGACAAGGACGCAGGCGCGCAGCAGCGGCGGCCTTCGCCCATCAGGAAATTCGCGGCGGCTGTGGGAATTCCAGGCGTGGAAACCGCCGATCTCAAGCGTGATATTTTTGCATTTGCATTGAGTAAAAATGTTGAGAACGAGGAGACATTTGCCAGGAGGATCAGAAGCGACGCCTCACCTTGTTTTTTTTTTGTTTTGAAAATGAAGAGAGCAATGCAAGGCGAAAGGTCATTGACGCCGAGGCCGAGGCCAAATTGCTCGTGGAGGGGAACATAATCATGTTCGTCGACCTGAGCGCCATGGAGCTAGAACAAAGGGCTTGGCTGAGACCGAGGCCAAATTGCTCGTAGGGAGAATCAGATCATGTTCGCGGGCTAAAGCATAATGGAGCCCGAATAGAGGATTTGGTTCGAGAAGAAGCAATCCATCATCTTCCAACGTGATGCATAATCCCACATACATACATCATAGTTTTGTTGAATATATAAGCAAATATCCATATGAAATAATCCATACAAGTAAAGATAAAATGACTATGTAAACGAATAAATTAAACGCAGTCCAAGAAGATAGAGAGATCACATCTAAAGTAGACAAACCGATCGCATCTACCACATATACTAGAAGAAGAAACTCTAACAGAAACTGAAAGAGAAACGACAAGATCACGTACTTCACAGCAGCGTCGTTGTCGCCCATGTTGAGGTTGTCGAAGAAGTTGCGAGATCCGGGAAGAAGTTGTCGGTGTGGAGGAACTCGTCGTCCGAAGACGACGTCGTGCCGCCGTAGTCGCGCGGAGCGCTCCCCAAAACTGATTGCCCCTCACCCGTGGGTTCACGAGAGGCGGGTTCGGAGAACCTCGTCCCCGGCTTCGGTGCACGCCGACGGACGGGATGAGGAAGAAGGTGGCGGCGCAATGAACTGGAAACAGGTAGTCGCATATGTGGACATACAGCTAGGGTTCGTCCGCGCTTATATAGTGCGGTTCGGGAAGGTCGTGAGGCGCACCACGTCCGAGTCGACACACCACGATCCAGAAAATCCGGAAGGCAAAACGGCCGAGTAACGCGTACGTTAATGACTCGAATTGATTACACAATTAATTTCCCAAACAGCAAAAAGATAAGCTCGGCTCGGCGAGTGCCCGCGTGCAAACGTGCGATGCCGAGCGTGAGGCGGCGGCGGCGCGGAGAAGCGCGCGCGTCTCTCCTTCTACTCACACTTACTGAACAAACACCTTACCACTCCAACTCTCTCCCAACTGAAGTGGGACTAAACTTTAGCCCCCACTATGCTGCACTGATATGAGCATGTTTGTAGTTTGAAATGCCATGGGCCAAAGGCCAAATGCCCACAAATTCCAGCAATCCCCACAAACTCTCATTGGCACATCTCATCAATAAGTTTCCAGAACATTGTTTATATACGTGGAGACTGTTAAGTTGAACTTCCACTTAAAGCTTCATATTACACTAGATTGCAACTTGGATAGTGGACTATGCCTTGAACTACAAGTTTTCTGCATACAAAGCCTAGACCGATACTAGGCTGCCGCGAGGCTTCCTCGCGGTTTGGAGCTTATACGTCATACTCCGGGCCTTTCATGAGTTTACTAGAGAGCACCCAACTCTCATAGATTGCGACGTTTAACAATCGGACTCATATAGGTGTGTTCTTCAAAAGATGTTCTGCAGGACAACATCTCTGCTAAAATAAGCCACTTAGAACACATTAAGATAATTATCAACCTGCCATGCAGATTAGGAGAGTGCATCTTAGGAGTGGTAAAATTGCTATAGGGATATACTTTCCTCCCAATCGACCAACGGCTTGTCTCCTCTAATTCACGGGATCTCGATCACATAGAGTGGGTTACCACCGTGGGCAGCTCATAGTGTGGGTCTCATACCCATCTCCTCGATGCATTTTCTATCACATTTCGTGATAGTCCTTTGTGAAGGGGTCTGCCAGGTTTCTAGACGTATGGATATAATCCAACGCTATAACTCCGGAGTTTCTCATTTTCCTGACAGTTTTCAGTCTCCTCTTCACATGCCTTGATGACTTCATATTATCCTTAGAACTGTTTACTTTGACGATCACAGTTTGATTATCATTCATAGGAATAGCGTGTATTGGTTTCTCAACCACGGTAAGTCCATCAAGAGCTCACGAAGCCACTGCTTCAACAGTGGCTGTGTCTAATGCCGTGAGTTCTGCTCCATAGTTGACCTCGTAATGATGGTCTGCTTGCAAGACTTCCAGGAAACAAGCGGCACCTCCAAGTGTAAACAAATAACCACTTGTGGCCTTAGTCTCATCAAGCATCATATATCCAATTTGCATCACTATAACCCTCAAGTACCCTGGATACCCAGTATAGTGAATGCCATAGCTCACAGTGCCTTTCAAATAGCGCAAAACTCTCTCAAGAGCATGCCAATGAACATCTCCAGGTCTAGACACAAAACGGCTGAGTTTACTTACAGCAAAGGAGATGTCAGGCCTTGTGGCGCTGGCTAAATACATAAGCGAGCCAATAATCTGCGAATATCGCAATTGATCTCTAGCAATTCTTTTATTCTTACGAATAATCACACTAGGATCATAAGGCGTTAGAGAAGATTTACAGTCGCTATACCCGAAGACTCAGGATCTTTTCCACATAGTGGGACTGAAGCAATGTAATCCCACCATCGTCATCCTTAAGCAACTTGATGTTTAAGATCACATCACCTACTCCCAAGTCCTTCATCTCAAAACAACGAGATAGGAACTCCTTGACCTCCTTAATCACATTAAGGCTGGTCCCAAATATCAATATGTCATCGACATAGAGACAAAGAATAACTCCCTCGCCCACCATGGCGATAGTATACACACTTGTCGGCTTCGTTTACAACAAAGCCTTCACGGTTAAAGTTCTTTCAAACTTCTCATGCCATTGCTTAGGCGCTTGCTTAAGCTACAAAGACTTCAGTAGTTTACACACCTTTCCTTCTTGACCATCTACTACAAATCCATCGGGCTCCATATAAATTTCCTCTTCAAGCTCTCCATTTAGGAAAGCACTTAACATCCATTTGATGAACGAGAAGACCATGTGAGGCAGCCAAGGATAGTAGCACTCGAATGGTGGTCAATCTGCAACAGTGAGTATGTATCAAAGAAATCTTCACCTTCTTTCCGGGTATAACCCTTGGCCACAAGACGTGCCTTGTACTTTTCAATAGTACCATCCTAAGCTTTTTCTTGAACACCCACTTGCATCCTACAGGTTTGCACCCATAAGGACGGTCAGTCACCTCCCAAGTTCCATTAGCTAAGATGGAATCCATCTCACATTTATTCTTCCTTCCAGTAGTCAGCATCCGAGATGCATAGGCTTCTGAAATGGAAGTGGGAGGTCGTCCACGAGGTACACAATGAATCATGTCCAAAGGACTTTGCCCTTGTCTCTTGCTCCTTTTGGGAGCTTCATTGTCATCCTCCAGGGATTTTCAAAGTGTTCTATAGCCATGGTAGGTTCAGGAAATAATTCCTGAGTAGAGATGAACTGGGCATCTCCTGAATTGATGAGCTAGACGTTTCTTTCATAGGAAAGATATCCTCAAAGAAAGTCGCATCATTCGACTCCATAATTGTACCAACATGCATGTCGGATACCTCAGATTTTACTATCAAAAATCTGTAGCCAATGCTATGAAATGAATATCCCGAAGAACACAATCCACGGTTTTTGGTCCAAGTTTGCGCTTCTTGGGTATCGACACATTTACTTCGCCATACAACCCCAAGTTCGTAGGTAAGAGAGTTTCAACCTTTTCCTTTCCCATTCCTCAAAAGGAGTAATGGTTTTGTTCTTTTAGGACATGACATGCAGTCAATATCGCCTCCCCCACCATGCCTTGGATAGACCCGATGTATCTAACATGGCGTTAACCAAATCAGTTAGAGTACGGTTCTTCCTTTCGGCCACCCCATTTGACTGAGGTGAGTAGGGAGGCGTCCTCTCATGGATAATACCATGTTCCGCACAAAAAGAATCAAACTCGTTGGAAAAATACTTTCCACCACGATCAGACCTTAGCCGCTTGATCTTTCGATCAAGTTGGTTTTCTGCTTCAGCTTTAAAGATTTTGAAGTAATTAAGAGCTTCATCTTTAGATTTCAGGAGATACACATAACAATATCGAGTAGAGTCATCAATTAAAGTCATGAAGTATCTTTTCCCTCCTTTTGTCAATTCACCATTCATTTCACAAAGATCCGAATGTATAAGCTCCAGCGGTGCCAAGTCTCTTGCCTCCGCAGTCTTGTGAGACTTACGTGGTTGCTTAGCTTGCACACATACTTGGCACTTGGATTTCTTGACAATAGCAAATTTCGAATTATATTCATATTCGCTAGCCGCATCATGCACCCAAAATTAATATGACAAAGTCGTGAATGCCAAATATCGGACTCACTATCATTGCAAACATGATTAATAATTTGAGTACATAAGTCTGACAAAGATAAGCGGAACAAACCTCCGCATACATAAACCTTTCCAACAAATTGTCCACACTTGGAAATTACAACTTTATTGGACTCAAAAACCAACTTAAAACCATCTCGACATAAAAGCGATCCGCTAACGAGATTCTTATTGATGGAAGGAACGTGCTTGCACATTCTTCAGCTGGATGGTTTTTCCCGAAGTAAACTTCGTATCCACCGTATCAACACCACGAAAGAAGCACGTGAGCTGCTTCCCATCAACACGGAGGAAGTCCTTGCGACCGATAAGAAGAAAACATAGAGACATCAGAACATACATGTGTATTGGCTCCGTGTCTATCCACCAATCAGAGAATTACATACTGAAGGACGGTAGGGGAAATACCGTACCCAACGTCCTTCATCTCAGTATCAACGCCAATAACAACATTTGCGGACTTGCCGCTGTTCCCACCGCCGATCATGGCGTTCTGGGCAATCAGGAGCCCAATGTCCAGGAGCGCCACAAACATGGCAGTTCCCTTTCTTCTTATAAGGAGTCTTCCTTTTGAAGTTGGTTGAGGCTTTGTTCTTCTCGTCAAACTTGCCTTTTCCATTGTTCTTATTTTTAGACTTGTGAGATTGGAAGTTCTTCTTCTGTACCACATTGGCACTGGAACCTCCCTCAAAACTACGAGCGCGTGTGTCCTTTGCTCTCGCCTTCTCTTCTCCACATGAAGCGAGCCAATGAGATCCGAAACGGAAAACTCTTGTCTCTTATGTTTCAGAGAAGTAGCAAAGTTCCTCCACGAAGGAGGAAGCTTGGCAATAATGCCACCGCCACAAATTTGTCCGGTAAGGTACACTTAAACTGCTCGAGTTCCTTGGCAAGTGACTGAATCTCATGAGCCTGCTCAACCACAGCGCTCATCAGTCATCCTGTAGTCATAGTATTGCTCCATGACATACAGTTCAGTGCCAGCGTCCGAGACCCCCTTGGCCTCGAGCGCATCCCACGCATCTTTACCATGGTCGAAAGCCATGTACGGGTCAACAATGTTGTCCCCAAGAATGCTGAACAAGGCCGCCTTAAACATGGCGTCGACCTTCTCAAACTTTCCCTCTCCTCTGCAGAGAGAGGCCCCTCAGGTCTAGCATCTGTGGCGCTAAAACAGACTAGGTTTGTAAACCATAGGACTGCCTTTGTGCGCCACCTCTTGTAATGCATACCATCAAAGGAGTGAGGTCGAGTAGCAGCAGCAATGCTGCTTGAATTGATTTGCCTATAATCAGGTTTTTGGATTGTTGAATATATAAGCAAATATCCATATGAAATAATCCGTACAAGTAATTGATAAATCATGACTATGTAAACGAATAAATTAAACGTGCAGTCTAGTAAGATAGATGAGCAGATCACATCTAAAGTAGACAAACCGATCGCATCTACCACATATACTAGAAGAAGAAACTCTAACAGAAACTGAAAGAGAAACGACAAGATCACGTACTTCACAGCAGCGTCGTTGTCGCCCATGTTGAGGTTGTCGAAGAAGTTGCTGAGATCCGGAAAGAAGTTGTCGGTGTGGAGGAACTCGTCGTCCGAAGACGACATCGTGCTGCTAGTAGTCGCGCCGGAGCGCTCCCCAAAAACCTGATTGCCCCTCACCCGTACAGTCAGGGGCGGTGGTCCGCCACCGTCCTCGACCCACTGCACGCCGAGGGACGGGATGAGGAAGACGAAGGCGGCGGCGCAATGAACTGAAACAGGGAATGTGACATGGCACATACAGGCGAAGGCTCCCTGCCCGCGCCATATTGTGCTACTCGGGAAGGTCGGAGGCGAGCCGACGTCCGAGCCCAAGACAATGCACGATCCAAAATCCTAAGGCAAACGGCCGAGTAACGCGTACGTTAATGACTCGGTAATTGATTACACAATTAATTTCCCAAACAGCAAAAAGATGAGCTCGGCTCGGCGAGATTCCCCGCAACCCGCTGGGCGACATGGGCTATGAGAGGAGGAGTGCGCGAGGGCTCTCTCTTCTCACTCACTTACTAGGACTAGAACAGCCCACCTTATATACCACTCCAATTCTCTCCCAACTAGCAATGTGGGACTAAACTTTAGCCCCCACTAGTGCTGCCATGATTTATGATATGGGTCATGTGAGTTTCAGAATTTGATAATGGGCCATGAGCCAAAGGCCAAATGCCCATAAATTCCAGCAAGTTTGTCTATCTCGCATACAACTTATATCCTTTGCACTTTGATTCACTACTATTGCGTGTGAACAATATGATTAACTAATTCATGGTATTTTATTAGCAATATCCAATTTCCCTGGCCTCTTTAATTCATATATTGGCATATTTGATGAAACGGGAGGAGGGGGTAACAAGGGCCAACTCGAACCAAAATGCGTGGGCGCTATGTCTGCCCAACCCAAACAAACAAAGCGAAGAACATGGCTGCTTCTGTGTCAGGGCTCAACCCAAACGAACCAACACAGAAATAGTTGGTGTTGAAATGGGTTGGGCCGCCAGAGATGTCCACATGAACTAAAATATTTACATACCTAGTACCATGGTTGACGTTATACACATGTAAATTCATCATTCTCGCTAGTGGATCAAATTAGGATTTAAAATTTTATGATATAGACATATTTTTACCTATCTTACATTCTTAAAAACACAAATTCACATCTGTAAAGGACATATGCAATGGGGTGACATCAGCCTTCTCGAGTGATGAAGGATGGAATAACTATGTGCACCAACGACTTATGCTATGCAAACATATAACTAAGTAATAGTAAGTTATATAACTTTAAACACAAAGATTCGGGTTAAAAGGGTCAAGAACATCCAATTTGGAAACATTCACCTCATGCATTAATCCATCACATTAGTTAGGCAAGTGCATACGTCACACCAACAGATTTGGCTGATGCAATGTGCCTCTTGTACCATCACCCCCCCCCCCCCCCCCCCCCCCCCCCCCGTTGGTGCAACTAATAAGCCTTTCAAACCAAACCAGAGGGATTACAACAGAAATCTTAACATACTTTAATATAAGTAGAACCAAAAATGAACTGGCTTTGAAAACAAACATCTTTATCCAAGTTTAAATTCAATATTAAGTCAAACAATTGATGAAATATCTTTGTAGCCTTGCTATTAATGACCAGTTATATAAAAGATGTGCAAATCGTTGTGTGATACAGGAAATCATGTTTTTATGGCAAAATCTGGAGCAAAAGGGAAATAATCACAAGTTGTTAATACACACAAGTCAACTTGGGTTGAAGAGCTGATTCCAGTGGTGTTAACGAGCACTGTTGTAGGCGGGGTGCGTCCGTACCGCCCACCCATACCACTCGGTGCCGACTTCGCCAAGTCAAACCAAACGAGTTTGTGAAGGCACTCATATATTTCGAAGCTTCAGCCGCCGCACAGAGAGCCGACATTCTCAGTTTGCATTAGAAACACATCGAGGAAGATCCACCGCTTTACCTCCACCATTGTTCATCATCCCTATCTCCATCTCCATTTCATATCCATAGCTTGTAATTGGGATCTCCTCGCGATTAGCGACCTTGTAAGAATATTTGGTACCAATCTAAGTAATTCTACAATGTTTTCTTTCATTGATCTTGTTATTATGAGTCAGTAGTCCTCACAGGCCGCGTGTTGAGGATTAGACTCGCAACGATTATGTGCATATAATACATGGGAATATTGTGTGCTGATTTTAATAGAAAACTTGTATTTTGTATCATTGTCTCTTACCTCAATTCGAGGACTTGTCAGGTATCCAAGTCCCCGAGGATTGATCAAGGTTCGAGGTGAGATGAATGGTAAGCAACGTCTACGTGCGAAATCCAATGATAACAAGAGGAATACAATAATCATTTAGTGATCCATTTGGAAGTAACAGTAACATCACTAATCCTGATGCTTTGGCATGCATTTTACTTAATAATCGTTGATAGTCCGATGATTCGTGGTATAACGGTTGGACCAAGAGACTATATGCTATGCTTGTGGCTCGCGGGGGCTATAATATTCATGGATGTGCTGCCCACAAATCCTATCATATTACACCATTTGCACATGAATGTGATTATCTTTATATTTATCTCATATGTATGCATAGCTGCCGGTGAAACATCAACCCTAGTCTATCTCCATCCATCGACATAACTCTAGATACAAAGTACACTGGCAAGGTCCGGTAAACATAACATAAAATGAATTAGCAAGTCTTATAGACGTTTCTTAACTATCTGCAAGTGTTCTCCAAGGTTCAGTAAACCTAGATCTTCTAGGAGAAAAGCTACTATACTGCATCAGTAATTCGGATCGAAGGTATCAACATTTTTTCTGGCGGCGTTGCCAGGAATGCAATTTTGCTATCCTGATAAAGATACTGGAGACCTTGTTATTTAGTTTAATTTTGTTTTATTTAATTTATTGGTATTAGTTTAATTTTTGTTATCTATTGAAAACACATAAAGAATTAGTTACTTGTTTTTTCATTCATCTTATACCAAAGCACATAAATATTAGCACTATGGCACAAAATAAGGTTGGGGATAATGCTACCCCTAATGATGATTTCATGCGTGCACCTATCACTTGGCCCGATGTTACAACAGAGAACTGTGAAATTAAGACTAACTTTCTGAGTTTAGATCACGTTTACTGAGATATGCGACATGATCCGCATACAAGATGTTGACCCCAATACAGTCAAGTTGCGCCGAGGAAAGACAAAACATTGGTTGCTAGTTATGCCTAACGACACTATTATTTTATGGGAGGAATGCACTAATATTTTCATGACTAAGTTTTTCCTTCCAGCTAAAACTATGCATTTTCGATCTAATATTAGATGCTTTAGGCAAGAGAATTGTGAGCCACTGGTAGTTTCATGTGAAAAGATGGACGAATCCATAATGAGCTGTCCCAACCATGGGATGGAAGAATTGTTAGGGCACGTACAATGCGGCGATGTCAGCATTCCCTTAGAGATGCCACGTCAGATTTTTGCTTAGTTGGAGGAGAGAGAATGAACAGAGAGAAGGTTGTCTTCCCTAAGGGATCATCTCTTAGGAAATAAGGGAAGACTATTTTCTCCATTGTATCACATATGTCTTCCCTTAGCAACAAATTTCCTACCAAAATTTAATTATTAATATTAATTGCTAGAGATGGCAGTAAGAGATAATGCATTGTATGACTTATATCTAATGCCTTCTCTAGCTGATGTGGCGGGATAAGGGAAGGCATGCCTTCTCTACCATGTACATGCCCTTACTTCTCAATTTATTTTAGAATGGTCCTAATGCTATGTCTAAGTATATGTTTAATACTGGAGCACATTCATGGAAAGACCGATAAGTGTATACAAGCAGCTTCTTGATGATATGGAGAATAAATGATTACTTGTCTGCTTATTTTATAAACTGGCTTTAGATCTAAACAGACAAAAAATTGACAGACCAAAATTTAGATGACCGCGTTGTGCCACAGTTTTCTGTCCACGGCGTCCCATTGCGGCGTTGGAGACGCCCTAATCATCCCGACAGCAAAAAGGTCACAGCTACGGCGAAAGCCGTGCGATCCGTCGACACTTCCTCAGAAAAATGCTCCTCGGAAAAGCCGGGACAGGGATCGATCGAGCTCTGGAGCCTGGCCGGGACCGACGGAGAGAAACCTGACGCGCGGCTGACGAGGCGGCCGTCGGCGATGGTCGCGTGGCGTGGCGCCGTCGTGGTCCACACACGGACGGTCCGACGGAGATCAGGCGAGGCGTGCGCTCGTGCATGGGTCAGTCGTGACTGGTGAGAGATTGATTGGCCGGCGCTGAAACCTATGCGGCGTAACCCGAATGAATTAACCGCGTCCACGTGCGCTTTGGATGTATATATTTGTCTATCGTAGTTTCCCATATGTGGTTTCAGACATGTGCACCTGTACATGTACTATGTATTGTGGCCTTTGGCCCCCCTGTAATACAACAAGCATATTTCTCTAACATGGTATCGGAGCAAAATTTCGTTCAAGTCCTCGTTTTCACAATTTATTCTAAAATTTAAAATCCGTAATTACGCGCCGCCTCGCTTCGCCTCAGGTGCCCGGCCTCCCGCTGCTTCTTTGCCTCTCTACACGTAAGACTTGTCTTCTCCTGGCCACACGCGAGCTGGGTGTTGTAAGCCATAAGAGATGAGCCAGCCTCTTTTCCATCGCTTCTGGATTTCTTTGCTCAGTGGTCAGATAAGTTAACATGGTATCGAGCTTCGAAATTATTCTCTAAAAATTCCTTGGCCAGACGTCGCTGGTCCGTTCTGCCGTTCGTTCCGTTTCTTCGGTTGCGCCATTCCGTCGCCCAGCCTGTCTCTCTGCTGCCGCTCATGGTTTTTGCTGGCTGATTCCACGCTGGGCCGCGTCGCGTGCCGTCTTCGCTCCGCCGCTTTGGCCGATTCCTACGTCTGCCTTCCGTGCCGCTCGGTGCCGCCCGCCGCTCCTCCGATTCCCGCCGGCTGCGTTTCTCCTCGTGATCGCCCGATCGACCGGCCAGCGCGTGGAGATGCGGGCGCACACGCATGAACTGAGGCTGCCTAGCCCACTTACCCACAAGGGGCTTCGCGTGGTTCCGATTCCCGCCCTCCCGATCCATCTGCTCCGTCTGGGCTGACTTGATCAAAAAAGCAAAAAAAACGAAAAAACCAGCTATGTCTTCTTCCACCGATCCCGCCTTCTTTGGGTTCCATCTGCATTTTATTTGTCCGCTGTCAGTGTATATCGCCAGCCATTCTTCGTCGAAGTCGTTGGTGGCTTCTTTTTCACGCGCTCCGCCCGCGCTTCACCGACTCCGTCTACGTCGGCCCGCCGTTCTACATCGACTTTTGCGGCCTCTTCACGTGACTCTCGTCCGGCGCTTCTCGCCGACTTCGTCACGTCGGCCCGCCGTCTACATCGCCTCTGCGGCCTCTTCCGTGTTATGGCCGTACTTCGTCGACCAGTCATAGCTTGCCGCTTCACATCGACTTCCTTCGCGGCTTGTTCACGTGGTTATGACCGCGCCTTGCCTCCGTCTTCATCGGCGTGTTGCTCTCCGTCGCCCCTTTGGTGGCCTCTGTGTGTGGGTGATAGCTCCTCGTCGGCAACTGATTGTACGTCGACCTCTCCAGCCGCGCCTCTCACAAGATGAGATAGCGCAACTTCATCGTCGTTTGATGCTTGGGATCTCAGCCAGGCCGCGCGAGCCTCGTGGTCCGAGTCTCCGCCCTCGTCCTTACCGTGCACCTATCAGGGGCTGCCACACATTTCTCCACTCGCCGGACGCGGGATCTCAGCTTTTTACTGCCAGCTGTGGATCGTCGGCCAGGTTGGCTCTTCGTGATCTTCCCGCAAGGGCACTCTCTCGATCGACATTCTCAGGGGTTCGTGGGTCTGCTGCCACTTCTAGACTTCCCGCCGCCGGCGCGCTGTTTCAGGATCGGTTTCCTTCTGCATCGCGACCACCACTTTCTACACAATGTACGTCCCCGTGTATCTAGATTCTCGAGCTCTTTCATATGACTTCGGTCTTCTATTCTGTCTCGTCTTCGCTTTGTTTCTCCGTCCGTGTTGTCACGCCGATGGTACCTCTATTCTCGTTTCTAGTAGCACCCTTTCTACTCTCTTCTCTGCTCCTTTGCGTTTCTCATGTTCCTCGCCTTCGATGAACCTTTCTCCGCTAGCCACCACCGGACTCGGTTGTTGCGTCATTCTGACGCCGACTCTTGTGCGGTTTCCAGGATCGTCGCACATGCCCCGGTTGAGCCGGGTCCTCGTAGCCGCCGCCTCCTCACTAGGGCTTTGGGAAGTTATTAGATCAAGCCAGAGCTCCTTCCGTCGCCACTTCATCTCGCCGCCTCCTCCGGTTGTTGCCTCCGTCACCCGCTCTTTTCAAGAAGGGCATCATCGTCTTGGTCGTACCTTTGTGACTCTCGCCCGGTCGTCTTTGGTCTACCGCTCTCCGGGTTCCAGTTCTCTGAGATGGCTCAAGACTGCTGTGGTTGTAGGTTAGGCAAACAGATTCAGCTTCCCTATCCTACTAGTGTGCCTCTCAGCGACCGTTTGATTTAGTCCATTCAGATGTTTGGGGTCCGCCCGTCAGGGCTGTAGGTTAGGCCATCGATACTATATCTTATTCATTGATGATTTTTCACTTGCATTAATTTAAAGTTTCTATGCGCTCGCAGCTGATATGCTCTCTATTTATCACGTTTTGCGCTACGGTCCGTACTCGCATTCCTCACCCATTCGCGTGTTCCGTGCTGATTCCGCTTGGTGAGTATATCTCTCAGCACCTTCGCGGTGTCCTTGGCCGAGGAGGGCACCCTCGTCTGCTTTTGGTTCCAAGGTATGCTCAAAATGGCGTCGAGCTTAAGCATCGTCATCTTCTTTGAGACCATCCGTGCTATGATGATTGCCTCTTCTCTTCCGCCACATTTCTGGGTTGTCGCTACGGCGGCCCACCTCATTAACATTCAGCCTTCCGCTGCTCTCCAGGTGGCATTCCTCTCGAGCGTCTCTTTGGTGTTTCTCCATACTACTCGACTCTCCGTTCATTTGGTTGCGGCTGCTATGTCCTTCTGCCTCCTCGCGAACGCACTAAACTACCGCTTCGGCCTCGTTGAGTGTGTTTTTCTGACACGTTGATGAGCATAAGGGCTATCGTCGCTGTTGGGACCCCGTTGTCGTCGTATGCGCATCTCTCGTGACGTCACATTTGATGAGACGCGTCCCTCTATCCTCGCCCCCACTCCTGGTACTTACCCTTGGATGATATCTCTTTCTCTCTTTTTCCGGATGGCCCCCGGCTATCCCGTCTCCTCCCTCGGTCCTCGATGCGCCCCTGGCCGCCATCCTCTCCGTCTAGTCCCCCTAAGACTCCTCGTTCCTCCTGCTTCGATCCTTCGATGTTGTCCCTTCTTCCTCTTCTTCCGATGAGTTGTCCTCCGCCGATGACCTTCCCCCCTTCACTACCAGCTCAGCCGCTGCGGCTCCGCCCTCGTTATTTCCCAGTCGCATGGTCTTTCCGTCGTTTCCGAGCCGACTTCTTATCGAGATGCCGAGCGTCATCCCGAATGGCAGCTTGCCATATTTCGAGGAGATCGGGCCGCGCTGAGCGCACCGGCACTTGGATCTTGAGCCCCCCTTCCTGGTGTTCGTCCTATCACGTATAAGTGGGTCTAATTAAGACTCGCCCTGATGGATCTCTTGAGCGCTATAAAGCGCGTCTTGTGGCTCGTGGCTTTGTGCCAGAGCACCTGGCCGACTATGATGAGACTTTTGCCCCCGTGGCTCATATGACTACCGGCGCACTTTCTTGCCGGCTAAGCTTCTCGTTCGCCGCCGGGTCCTGGCTCTACCTGATGTTCGACGTTTTCTCAATGGCGAGTTGAGTGGGAGGAGGTTTTACATGCAGCCCCCTCCCCGGGGTATTCCCGTCGTTGCCTATTCTCGACGGCATTCCTGAGGAGGGATCCTCACGAGGGGGAGAAGAAGTAGGGCCACAGGGCGAGTGCACACCTGGACGGGCGGGTACGCGAGCTACCCAGCCTTCGAACACCCGCACGATGACAGGGCCTACTGCTGCTTGTGAATTATCTGGGCGCTTGCGCGCTGTTACAATGGTTGTGGTTGTCCCCCTAGGGCTCCCTGGATCCGGCTTATAAAGGCACTGGATCTAGGGTTTACATGGAGAGTCCCAGCCGGATTACAGATAGCCTAGTCTACGTTACAACATCTTGCCGGTACGCGCCAAGGGATCCGCTCCCCTATACGTCGACTGATCCGGTTCCTCGAGGCCTCCATGGATCCGGTTCCTCCAAAGGTCGGTACGGATCCGGCTATCTCGATCCTGGGCCGGACTTTATCCTTCATGATCAACAACAAACCGGGCCGCCCGATGGGCCACATGCCACCATCACCGTCTATGGGCCACCTGGGCTTGCCGATCTAGGCACTGCCGATGGTACACCCATGAAGTATACCCACAAATATGATAATATACATTCTACGAGTTTCTCCTGCAGTTTCCGCCACGCTTGTACCTTATGATCTCCGGCATCGATGAGTAACGCGGAGAAAGTTGAAGAACTCCAACTTCAGATCTTCTTTTTTCCAACTTATAAGCCGGAAGATTCCTCATCCCGCGGACTTCATCCATCGACAAATCAAAACGTGTCTCCGGGTTACTCCCCTGCTTACGAATGTGAACTGTTTATCTTCACGCTTTTACCCGGAGTCTTAACAGACTCAAACGGTTCCGCCAATTCTGGCGCCATTTTCGCGCGGTTTGTGCGGTAACTTATCTCTAGCCATTTTTATCGTTAGGGTTTGGGACACGGGTCATGCATCCAACGGCGCGACGCTTCCGACCACAGTGATGCAGAGCACGAATCTCATCCCTCAGCCTATAAATATCCACCGTCGACCCTAACTCTCATTCACCCCCATTCTCACTCACAGCGCCGCCCGCGAGCTCTTCCTCCGCCGCACCGGCGCGAGGGGTTCTCATCACTGAGCGAGTCCACCACCGTGGTGTTCTTCGTGGTTCTTAACTCCGACGAGCCACCGCACGAAACCTCACCGCGCAACTCCGACCACCCGGAATCCATCGCGTGCGCTCTCCAGCTCGATTCTTCGGGCCGTGCTGGTAAAGATGACCGCTAGGTTGACGATGTGGATCCGACCTAAATTACGTTTTCCGCCACTACTCTTACATCTTCAGATGTCGTCCATATCCGCCTCCCGCCGACGAGCCGATCAATGCGACGCCCATCTCCTCCGCTCCGCCTCCTTCATCCCAATCCAAATGGATCCTACAAGATCCAGAAAGATCAGCCGAGGGCACCCCTACCATCCCCTCGAAAAGACATCTCGAGGCAGAGGACAGGCCAAGAGATGGCTGCCAAAATCCAAAGCTCGCCAACGGACTCTAATCCAAAGGTAAATGAAGGCCTTGCACCACTACTTCTAACATCGAGCCGCAGAACTTAGATGGTATGGCCCTTGCAACCCGAAGCCGGAGTGGCGACCCCGAGTTCCTAGCTCCGGCCCCTCGTGACAACGAGATGGTGCCGACGAAGGCGTTGGTGGAACGAGGCTTCTCATTTCCGCCTTCTGACTTCTTCCTGGAGATTCTGAAGGCTTATGGGCTCCAACCCCACAACATCTCTCACTGCAGGCTGGTACCCAGCAATCACGCTACCGCGAAGGCCATCTCCTAGTAGCTCCCGAACTCTCCCGTTTCAATACTATTTCATCACAAGAAGGAGAGGGGATCCCAAGAATCTAACCGGCGACATGCTAAATCATCACTTTTATGCTTCGCCTGGCCGCGTCTACCCCCACACCGACCGTCACGAATCCGTGGTCCGGAAGCTTCTTCTATTTGAAGGACGTCTCCGACCCCGCGAACGCAAGGAAACTACCACCGTTCAAGAACTGCCCCGCCACTGAGCTTCCGACATGGTCGCACTGCCCCCACATCTCCGAATCACTCCAGCTCACTCGCGCCGTCAGGCGGATCTGCAAGCTGACGGAGGAGGGGTTGACGGGGAAGGACCTGACCCTCTCCTGGTTCACCAAGCGGATCCAACCGCTTCAACACAGGGATCGCTTGATGTTCCAATACACAGGGCGCGATGACCCGATGCGAGTTACAAAAGACAATCTTTCCGCCGACGCCTTGGACAAGCGAATCCGGGTCCTGATCAAAGTTCCGCGTGAACTCCGCGTTCACGGTGCAACAAAGAGATCCACATGAATGGTTCCGAAACCGCGGTACGTAGACAACAATGAGAACTCTTGTTTCTTTTTTCGCATTCAACTTTTTTGTCTAAGTGTTTAATCAGATTGTCCGGTCACAAGAGAACGAACTCTAACCTCTCTCCTCCCGAGTTCCTTCCACCGAAACACCTGATCCGATGCCGCGTCGAGGCGGGAGCTCCCGAGACCTCCCGCCCCGCGAAGAGGAAGAAGGCCGTCCTCCACTTCATGCGAACGCGCCCGCGAGTGCCTAGCACCGCTGTTACCCTGAGGGCGGTTTTAAAAGAAGCACCTCTCATCGATTGATACCAAGAACAAGGGATGCTCTGATGTCCAAGCATTTATTCAAGCCTCCTGCAAGCGCTATTTCCGAGATCCGCATCGTTTACGCTCAAACTTACTTTTATGTTTTTTCTGAAGTTCCAGAAGCCAGCCCCCCAAGGCCCCAAAGGCCCCGAAGAAAAAGGCCAAGCCATCTCCGCTCTTTCCTATTACTCCCGAGGTTGAAGTTCCGCCCAAAGCTTCATCTGCCTCCAAGCCGATCCGAAAGATATCATCAATGTTGATGATCTTCCTGAAGACTCCGCCCACCACGGCGACTCCGCCAAGGGAACCTCCTCACCTGTTCCTCCGTCAACTCAACCAGGCTCCGCTTTCGCGGGGCCGACAGAAGAAGAAAAGGAGCAAAAGGCAAAGCTCCTTCAAGTCACCAACGCGACTCGAGTCCACCTCCAACCAACTCCGTCTCTTCAAAAGCTTACCCTCTCACAGCGCCACGCGGAAGTTTCCGACATGCTGAACAAAGTGTGGGGGAAGCCGGACGAGGAGGTGCGTGAACTCGCCGACCTGGAGGACAACCTGAAGGAATTTTTCGCCAAGCACAGGGAAGTGCGGCAGGTATACTAGCCCCCGCTACTGGGTGATATATTTCCGTGTAACATGTATCAGCCGATGCTTTTCCCAGAATGTACCCGACATGAAATTTAAAATTCTTATACCAAGACTTTAAATTCCTCGCTAGCCCCCAAGATTTTAAACATCCGACTAACTCCTTGCTGCTTTGCAGACCACGCGGAAGCTGCACGAAGATCTGCGCATGCACGTGCTGGAGCAGATCACGGAGATCGAGGGGCTGCGCCAGAACGCGGGAAAATAGCCAACAAGCTATCCGACTACTTGAGTCCCGCCTTCAGGGTACGAAATCTGGGTCTTGCTTTTTGTTCTGATATAATTGTTCAGGATGCATAATATGTGCAATTTTGTCTACCTTCAGAAGAGACTGCCAAGCGCTCCAAGTTTGACGAGCTATCCGCCAAGGTCCAGGTGCTTGAGGCGGAGAACGAATCCCTCAAGGAATTTGTGAAGAACTCCGCGAATCAAGCGCGGAAAGAGCTGATCGAGAAGCATGCCCGTGACCTGGCGGAGCTGAATGAAAAACTGGAGAAAAGCCAGGGCCGCGTCATTTCCGTGATCTCCAAGAACAAAGTTCTGGAAGCGGAGGCGGAGGCCATTGACAAACTTATCTTCCGTAAGCATTTTCCGTGTCGTTGATCCGACTACCTTGTAGTTTTCTTTCTAACGGAATTGAACCTCCTTGTTTCCAACAAGCCTTGGCTTTGAATGGTCAAAGGAATCAAATCTGAAGAGGACAGAGGCATACGATGAAGTGCGGATTTCAATCGACGCGCTATTCGAAGCCTGTCGCGGAATTGCCAAGACTCTGTCTTTGAAGAAGGCTAAAACCACGCTCATTGACACGATGACCAAACTTATGCAACAAGTGCCGGATTTTATCAAGGACTGGCAAAAGTCTTCAGCACGCGGAGCCGCCCCCGACTGTAATGGCGCGGGGCGAACGGCACCTTGAGGCCCTTGGCCAGGCCTCTGGCCCCGCGGTTGCAGGGGCCCCGACATGGGCAGCCTCGGGAGAGCGGCAACCTCCGCGAACGTCCGACGACGATCACTCGTTCTGGTATAACAAACACGATCTGCCTATGGGATTTTCCGATGCAGAGGGAGGAAGCAGAGAGCCGTGAGTATTATAAGGTTCCGGTCAAGCTGGCGAGCACTCCGAGGAGACCAAAGACGACTCCAAAGTCGGATCCTCATGGACAAGTGATGGTGGCTCCACCTACCAGCAGTCTGAGAAGAGGACTCCGAGTAGAGTTCCTGCTTAAAACAATGAGAAATTGCATCATTTTGGCCCCTGTGAGTGGGTTTGTAATATAACTTAAATTCTAAGTAGTTAGGGACCTAAAACAGCATGCATGCGCTGGGCTTTAAAACACTAATCCCGCAACTGTGTTAATATTATTTGTATGTTTCGCGTTTATTGAAAGCAAGTGCTGGTTTGATAATTTCCGTCTTGCCCACTTGACCTTCCACGAGAGACCTTTAGCCGGAGAAAACTCGCCGTCGGCGACGAAGCCCAATGGCAATCCGTCAATAATCACGGAAACAAGCCCCTAGCCAAAAGTGCCTAAGTCGCTACCAGAATCCATGGGTTCGCAACAGAAACGCCGTAAAACTTAAGCTTACGTCCCAAGGGACGATTTTGAAAATCACAACTTTCATACACGCCTAGGCGTAAAGATCCAGCTCTGCGGTTTTAGAAACGTACACGATCCATAAATGAAAAAAAAACATACATGATCCAGAAATGAAAAATTAAAGCTTTATTTCATTGATCATGTATCATAGATATTACAAGGTATGTAATGCGTAAAGCGCTAAGTGTGGAAAGGACGTAGTCGGCTATGTTCCAGGACGATCTCGTTTATCATATGTCACTCCGATCTTCTCGCTGCTTCCGGCGTTCGCCAAGGGTGTCTATCCTTTAGTTCCTAAATCAACGAGGTAATAGATCCGTTGTGTAGTACTTGTCGATGACAAAGGGTCCTTCCCATGGAGTTTGCAACTTGTGATCTTTCACCGGGCAAGGTGGAGGACTAAGTCTCCCACCATGAACGAGCGGTTCGAACTCGACGGCTATGATAGCGTCTGAGTTTCATTGCAAATGGTGGAGCGTTACGTCTAGGATTCCAGCTTCTCTGATCAGGGTTCCACATAGGGCTGCCGAGGCTCCTCGCCGGCCAGCTTCTTCATCAGAGGGCGGAAAACCGCGTGAATCATGGATGATGTCAGCGAGCAATATGCCGCATCCGTATACCAGAAGAATGATAATCCGTTGATCATAGTAGTTCGTAAACCTATTGCAACAGAGTCCAACCATCGCCCCAAGCCCGCCATGCCACATACGGTTTCACAGTTTTTGATTCTAGCTAGTATAAGGCCATTGGCTCTTTCGACCTGGCCATTAGATTGTGGATGAGCCACGAATGCAAGGTCAAGCCGGTCCCTACATCGTGGCAAGAATCCTTGAGTTCTCCCCCGCGCAAAGTTTGTGCCATCGTCTGTGATTATGCCGTGTGGGATGCCGAATCTCGCCACGGTTGCAAACAAATTTCAGTGCCGTAGCACCATCGGCTTTTCCTCACTCGCTTTGCCTCGATCCACTTACCGAACTTGTCAATAGCGACCAGGAGGTATTCATGGCCACCAGGAGATGATTTCTTTAACTTACCAACTATATCGAGCCCCTGCATCGCAAACGGCCAGTGATAGGGATGGTCCTCAGCTCTTGGGCTGGAGCGTCTGGTTGAGTAGCGTAGTACTAACAACCGCGGCAAGTTTTCACCAGCTTTTTAGCTGCTTTCTTAGTTTCATAACAAGAAATCCTAACCGAAAGGCTTTTGCAACGAGGGCCCTGGGGCCGCATGATGCCCGCAATCCCCCGCGTGGATCTCTCCGAGGATTTCAATGCCATCTTGACTAGAGACGCATTTGAGAAATACCCCGTTTGCACTTCGCTTGTAGAGCCGTCCTCAACAATCGTGTAGGATCTTGCTCGTCTAATGATCCGTCGTGCGTGGACCTCGCCCTCCGGCAACTTTTGGATCAATGAGGTAATCCAAGAACGGCCGAGTCCAGGCGGAATGATCGCCATCACTTCCCTAGTCGAGAAACCGCGATCAGGATTTTCCTAAGTTTGCACTCCTTCATCGAGGGTACTCGAAGATGCTCAAGGAAAATTCCAAAGCACTGGTCTCGCTGGATCCAGCTGAGCGCATGTTCTGGCCGCCGTGTTATCATCTCCCGGGACGCACGGACTTCGTATCCGAGGAAGCACTTGGAGATCTCGTTCATCTCCGTAAGCCGCCATGACGGAAGTTTCCGGCGTTCCAGTCCCGAATACTACAGCCACTGTGTTAACCCGCAGCATACGACGCGCGATCCCAATCTCCTTAGCGATGCGTTGTGACTGGGTAGTAGAGCCAATGAGAGTAAGCTCAAGAACGGCCCAGTCGAGGTAGGAATGACTGCCATCACTTCCTTCCGGAGAAACTGCCAGATCGGGATTTGGTTTGCACCCTTCACTGAGGGTACTCGAAGATGCTCAAGGAAAATTCCGGGCGGAATTGGATTTCTGCCGGATCCGAGCTTGGACAGCATGTCTGTTGCCGTGTTATCGTCTCTCCCGACGTACTTGACTTCGTTTCGAGGAAGCGCTTGGCGATCTCGTCCACTTAAGTCTACATGGCCGCCATGACGGGTTCGGCGTTCCGAGGTTCGGCCACTTGTTGTGCCACGAGGTTGGAATCTCCACGCAGCATATGATGTGCTTGATCCCAATCTCCTTAGCGATGCGCGGACGACCATGTAGTAGAGCCTCATATTCGCCATATTGTTTGTTGCTTCGAAGTAGACTCTGTGAGCATCTTGCAATTCTTCTCCGGTAGGTGACTTCAAGGTAACTCCAGCCCCCGAGCCTTGATGTTGCTTGGATCCGTCCAAAGTGCATGACCCAAGCTTCAGGTTGCGGCACAGGTGTGCCTCCGGTGCTTCAATCCAATCCGCGATGAAATCCGCTAGAACTTGAGACTTGATTGCCGTTCGGGCTTCGTAGTTGATGTCAAAGGCAGATAACTCGATGCCCCATTTTGCTACGCGTCCTGTTGCGTCGGAGTTGTTGATGATTGTCGCCAGAGGAGCCTTACTCACCACTGTCATTGGGTGCTGTAGTGTCTCAGCTTCCGGCTGCCTGGGAAAACTCCGTATGCTAGCTTCTGAGTGGGTATCTCTGCTTGGATTCCGTCGGGACTTGGCTAATGTAATAGACAGGCCTTTGGACTCCGTGCTCAAATCCTTCTTCTTTTCCCACCACAGTTACGAGGCTGATAACTTTGTTGGTAGCCGCTATGTAAGAAGGAGCATAGGCTCTGACTCGATTGCTGGCAATATAGGTGGGGAGGAGAGTATGTTCTTCAACTCTTGAAGTGCTTTCATCTGTTGCCTCATCCCAGACAAATTTGTCAGCCTGTTTTCTTCAGCAACTTGTAGAGAGGTGGCCTTTTCGCCAAGACGGCTAACAAATCTGCTGATTGCTGCGACGCAACCATTAGTCGTTCCACATCTTTGAGACAAGTTGGCGCTTTTGATGTTGAGGATAGCCTTGATTTTTCCGGGTTAACTTCAATTCCCCTATGGGAAACAATGAAGCCAAGGAGTTTTCCGGCTGGCACGCCAAAGACGCATTTCAGCGGATTTAACATCATCTTGTACCGTCGGAGATTTTCAAAGGTTTTCTTGAGGTCGCTGATCAAGTCGGATCCCTTTCGGGTCATGACCGCGATGTCGTCGACGTAGGCGTGCACGTTCCGGCCAATTTGGTCCTTCAGGCACCGCTGCATCGTACGTTGGCATGTGGCACCTGCGTTTTTCAAGCCAAAAGGCATGGTAACATAGCAGTATGTGCCAAAGGAGTGTGATGAAGGAGTGCACCCCAGTCCGGAACTCCTTCATCAAGATACGATGATACAGAGAATATGCGTCAAGAAAACCTGAAGTTCCGCCCCTGCGATCGAATCAATGACTTGGTCAATGCGCGGCAAGAGGGATTCTTCGGACAATGCTTATTCACGCCAGAAGTCGATGCACATTCTTAGTATTTCGAAATTCTTTTTGGGTACAAGGACGGGTTTGCGACCCAATCGATGTGGATAACTTCTACTACAAAACTGCCTCTAGTAACTTTGCTAATTCCATTCCTATGGCTCGGCGCTTCTTCTCCAAAGCATCGCATAGCTTCTTCACCGGTTTACCCGGATTTATGTTGAGGTAGTGCTCGGCGAGTTCCCCTTGGTACTCCGGACATGTCGAGAAGGTTGCCATGCGAATATGTCCATGTGCTCACGAGGAACTCGACGAGCGCGCTTTCCTATTTGGGGTCCATGTTGGCTCCGGCTGAAACCTGCTTGGAGCTGTCCCCTTCAATGAGGTCATGCTTCTTGGTTTCTATCGCGGCCTTGAACGAAGTCTTCTGTTCGGAGATCTGCTTCTTGGTGGTCTGCATCTCAGTCGGATCCACCGCGGCTCTGTAGCCTTGCAACTCCTCTGCAGATAGGACGGATTCTGCGAAGGCGGCCTCGCCCTCCTCGCAATCTCTAGCTTTCTTGTAGTCTCCGGACACGGTGATCCAGACAGGACCGGGTCTTGAGGCTTGTTGTAGGTGTGCCACAGTGGGCCTTGGTAGGTGGAGCTGCCAGAGATTACGTGGTAGGAGCTTTTGAAGGGCACCACTTGAACGTGATCATCTCTTCGCGGTAATTGTTCACATCGCCGAAGGCCACCAGAGTTTGATCTTTACGCCCCGGAAGGTTTGCCTTCTTACACAGGAACCACACCATGAAGTCAGTGGTGCGTAGCGAAGGCATTCCTTGGTGAGGTTCATCTTATCCAGGGTCCAGGTACATGATGTTCGAGCTAGCTCCTCCGTCCATAAGACACTTGGAGAAGTCATACCACGTCGATGCGGGGACTCACAACTAGAGCGTAGCACTCTTTGAGGAATAGCCGGCCGGGTGATCAAGCCTGTCAAAGTACGGGCTTTCTCAGGCCACTTGACATCTTGCATACGGCGGGCTGTGGCGTTCAAGATCCGGAAGCTAGCAAATTTTTCGCGGGCAGTTGGGGTTCCGAGAAAGTGTGGTAAGTTCCCCACTCTTCTGCCAAGGGGTTGGACTTGTTAGGCTGCGGTGCCTCGCCAGGTTCGTGACGTCATCCTCGTCCATGGCCTCGGACTGTCCTCCTCTTTGTCCTTGTTCTTGCCCTTGCCTCCTTTGCGCGGGCCGGCTTCGGCTCGCTTGTATCCTGCCTCCGGGTCGTTCTTCAGATCATTGACCCACTTGCGTTGCGATTGGTATGGGTGGATTTGCCGTAGCCGGATCCGGATGGGCCGGGCACGTCATATCCCTGTATTCTTCGTACGTTTGGGGAGCGCGAGATCGTGCGGTGACCGTCGGCGCGGCTGCAGCCTGCTGCTCCCGCCTCCCGTCCGCGGCCTCTTCCGCCTCCGGACCTCCGCGTTGGAACGTCATACCATGTCGGATCCTCACCTTCGGTCTTCGGGGGTTCTTCCGCTTGTTGGTGTTGTGATGCCGTTATCACGGTTTTCTTCTGTTGGTGCGGGGGTATGGCTGTGGCTACGAGATCTCCGCCTGCGTCGTCATCGGCGGCGGTATGATCGCTGGCGATGTTTATCATCTCATCAAGAGTGAGCTTGTTTGCGTTCACCAGACAAGTAAGCTTGTGGCGCGATGAGCCTTCTTTTTCTGCAGACAGTGTTGGGCCTCCAAGTGCGAGGTTTGTAGAACAGCGGCAAGTTTTCCCTTAAGTGGATCACCCAAGGTTTATCGAACTCAGGGAGAAGAGGTCAAAGATATCTCATGCAACCCTGCAACCACAAAGCAAGAAGTCTCTTGTCCCCAACACACCAAATAGGTGCACTAGTTCGGCGAAGAGATAGTGAAATACAGGTGGTATGAATATATATGACCAGTAGCGGTGCCATCTATTTGGCGTGTAGTTGATGGTGGTAGTATTGCAGCAGTAGTAACACGGTAAACGATAAACAAGCGGTAACTCAGCATTTAGGAACAGAGCCTAGGGATTACACTTTCACTAGTGGACACTCTCAACATTGATCACATAACGAATAGATAAATGCATACTCTACACTTTTGTTGGATGATGAACACATTGCGTAGGATGAACCCTCAATGCCGGAGTTAACAAGCTCCACAATAATGCTCATGTTTAAGTAACCTTAAGTGTAAGATAGATCAAAGACTAAACCAAGTACTAGCATAGCATGCACACTGTCACCTTCATGCATATGTAGGAGGAATAGATCACATCAATATTATCATAGCAATAGTTAACTTCGCAATCTACAAGAGATCATGATCATAGCATAAACCAAGTACTAACACGGTGCACACACTGTCACCTTTGCACACATGCAGGAGGAATAAAACTACTTTAATAACTTTGCTAGAGTAGCACATAGATAGTAGTGATACAAAACTCATATGAATCTCAATCATGTAAAGCAGCTCATGAGATCATTGTATTGAGGTACATAGGAGAGAGATTAACCACATAGCTACCGTCAGCCCGAGCCTCAATGGAGAACTACTCCTCTTCATGGGAGCAATGGTGATGAAGATGGCGGTGGAGATGGCAGCGGTGTCGATGGAGGAGCCTTCGGGGGCACTTCCCCGCTCCAGGTGCCGGAGGAGACTCCTGTCCCCGATCTTGGCTTCGCGATGACGGCGGCTGCGAACTTTTCTCGTGGCTTCCTCGTGGGGTTTTAGGTCAGGGACCTTTATATAGGCGAAGAGGCGGCGCCGGGAGGAGGAAGGCGGCGAGGGGGTAAGGCGGCGGGCCAACCCTAGGCCGCGCCGCCACCTCTGGCACCTCGTGGCGTCCTTCCCGGGTGTTGGAAGCTTCGGGAAAAATAGGAACTCAGGCGTTGATTTGGATCGGATTCGAGAATATTTCGTTACTAGGATTTCAAACCAAAAGCAGAAAAGAACTGGCACTTGCATCTTGTTAATAGGTTAGTTCAGAAAATGCATAAATACGACATAAAGTGTGCATAAAACATGTAGGTATCATCAATAAAGTAGCATGGAACATAAGAAATTATCGATCGTTGGAGACGTATCGCATCAGCTTAGTTCGCTCGTCTAGAGCGAGTAAAACGATAACAAAGATAATTTCTTAAGTGACATGCCATCATAACCTATGATCATACTAGTGTAAGCATATGAGATGAATGCGATCAAAACAATGGTAATGACATGAGTAAACAACGAATCATAAAGCAAAGACTTTTCATGAATAGTACTTCAAGACAAGCATCAATAAGTCTTGCATAAAAGTTAACTCATAAAGCAATAATTCAAAGTAGAGGTATTGAAGCAACACAAAGGAAGATTAAGTTTCAGCGGTTGCTTTCAACTTGTAACACATATATCTCTGGATAATTGTCAACATAGAGTAACATAACAAATGCAATAAGCAAGTGTAGGAATCAATGCACGTTCACACAAGTGTTTGCTTCTTGGGATGGAGAGAAATAGGTAAACTGACTCAACAATAAAAGTAAAAGAATGGCCCTTCAAAGAGGAAAGCATCGATTGCTATATTTGTGCTAGAGCTTTGATTTTGAAAACATATAGAGAGCATAAAAGTAAAGTTTTTGAGAGGTGTTTGTTGTTGTCAACGAATGGTAGTGGGCACTCTAACTACCTCATCAACCAGACTTTCAGAGCGGCTCCCATGAAGGACGTTATCTCTACCAGCAAGGTAGATCATCCCTTTCTCTTTTGTTTACACATGTACTTTAGTTTATTTATTAGATGACACTCCCCCAACCTTTTTGCTTACACAAGCCATGGCTAACCGAATCCTCGGGTGCCTTCCAACATTCACATACCATGGAGGAGTGTCTATTTGCAAATTTAAGTTGCTTACTGATAGATCGGGGCAAAACATGTGAAGAGAATTATTAATGCAAGTTAATTAATTGGGGCTGGGAACCTCATTGCCAGCTCTTTTTGCAAAATTATTGGATAAGCGGATGAAGCCACTAGTCCATTGTGAAAGTCTGTCAAAAGTAAATGACAAGATCGAAAGATAAAACACCACATACTTCCTCATGAGCTATAAAACATTGACACAAATCAGAGGTGATAAATTTTGAATAGCTTAAAGGTAGCACTCAAGCAATTTACTTTGGAATGGCGGAGAAATACCATGTAGTAGGTAGGTATGGTGGACACAAATGGCATAGTAGTTGGCTCAAGGATTTTGGATGCATGAGAAGTATTCCCTCTCGATACAAGGTTTAGCTAGCAAGGTTATTTTAAGCAAACTCAAGGATGAACCGGTGCAGCAAAACTCACATAAAAGACATATTGTAAACATTATAAGACTCTACACCGTCTTCCTTGTTGTTCAAACTCAATACTGGAAATTATCTAGACCTTAGAGAGACCAATTATGCAAACCAAATTTTAGCAAGCTCTATGTATTTCTTCATTAATGGGTGCAAAGTATATGATGCAAGAGCTTAAACATGAGCACAACAATTGCCAAGTATCACATTATCCAAGACATTTTAGAATTACTACATGTAGCATTTTCCAATTCCAACCATATAACAATTTAACGAAGAAGAAACTTCGCCTTGAACATTATGAGTAAAGCCTAAGGACACATGTGTCCATATGCAACAGCGGAGCGTGTCTCTCTCCCACAAAGTGAATGCTAGGATCCATCTTATTCAAACAAAAACAAAAACGAAAACAAACCGACGCTCCAAGTAAAGAACAAAAGATGTGATTGAATAAAAACATAGTTTCACTAGAAGAAACCTGATAAGTTGTCGATGAAGAAGGGGATGCCTTGGGCATCCCCAAGCTTAGATGCTTGAGTCTTCTTAAAATATGCAGGGATGAACCACCGGGCATCCCCAAGCTAGAACACTTTCTCGATCACATTATATCACCCTCTTCTATTGACCCTTGAAAACTTGCCACACCAAACTTCAAGCAAACTCATTAGAGGGTTAGTGCAAAATTCACATGTTCAGAGGTGACACAATCATTCTTAACACTTCTGGACATTGCACAAAACTTCTGAAAGTTAATGGAACAAAGAAACTCATTCAACTTAACAAAAGCGGCAATGCGAAATAAAAGGCAGAATCTGTCAAAAACAGAACAGTCCGTAAAGACGAATTTTAAGATGGCACCAGACTTGCTCAAATGGAAAAACTCAAAACTAATGAAAGTTGCGTACATATCTGAGGATCACGCTCGTAAATTGGCAGATTTTTCGAATTTTCTACAGAGAACTGTGCCCAGATTCGTGACAGACAGCAATGCTGTTTCTGCGCAGCGATCCCAAATATAACATCAACTTTGACATAGAAACTTTACTTGGCACAAAAACATGATAAGGAGAGGTTGCTACAGTAGTAAACAACTTCCAAGACTCAACAAAACAAAAATTGCTGTAGTAAAATAAACACATGGGTTATCTCCCAAGAAGTTCTTTCTTTATAGCCATTAAGATGGGCTCAGTTTTAATGATGCACTCGCAAGAAATAGTATTTGAGGCAAAGAGAGCATCAAGAGGCAAATTCAAAACACATTTAAATCTAACATGCTTCCTATGCATAGGAATCTTGTAAATAAACAAGTTCATGAAGAGCAAAGTAACAAGCATAGGAAGATAAAACAAGTGTAGCTTCAAAAATTTCAGCACATAGAGAGGTGTTTTAGTAACATGAAAATTTCTACAACCATATTTTCCTCTCTCATAATAACTTTCAGTAGCAACATGAGCAAACTCAACAATATAACTATCACATAAAGCATTCTTATCATGAGTCTCATGCATAAAATAATTACTACTCCCAACATAAGCATAGTAATTCTTATTAATTGTAGTGGGAGCAAATTCAACAAAGTAGCTATCAAATATAGGAGGTATATTGTAATCATAATCAAATTTATCCTCCATAACAAGTGGTAACAAAAGACTACTATCATTATAATCATCATAAATAGGAGGCAAAGTATCATCAAAGTAAATTTTCTCCTCAATGCTTGGGGGACTAAAAATATCATGCTCATCAAAACCAGCTTCCCAAGCTTAGAATTTTCCATATCATTAACAACAATAGTGTTCAAAGCATTCATATGAATATGTTCCATGGGTTTTTTAATTTTTGCATCAAACCATCCATGTCTTAAATCAGGAAATAGAATAAAAAGGTCATTGTTGTCCATTATGCCTAACTAGTGTAAACAAGAAACCAAATGTCGCAATTGCCGAGTCTAAAGGAAATAGCTTGAGTACTTAGAGAAAGCTAGTAGTCGGGTGTGAGTGAGTACCTTTCCTCCGGCAACGAGCGCAAGAAAATAGCTTGATGTCTACGTTCCTCCTTTCCTTAGACAGTGTTGGGCCTCCAAGTGCGAGGGTTTGTAGAACAGCGGCAAGTTTCCCTTAAGTGGATCACCCAAGGTTTATCGAACTCGGGGAGGAAGGAGGTCAAAGATATCCCTCTCATGCAACCCTGCAACCACAAAGCAAGAAGTCTCTTGTGTCCCCAACACACCAAATAGGTGCACTAGTTCGACGAAGAGATAGTGAAATACGGGTGGTATGAATATATATGAGCGTGCAACAGCAGAAAATAGCCTGCGGCGTGTAGTTGATGGTGGTAGTATTGCAGCAGTAGTAACACAATTAAACAAGCGTAGTAACTCAGCAGTATTTAGGAACAAGGCCTAGGGATTACACTTTCACTAGTGGACACTCTCAACATTGATCACATAACAGAATAGATAAATGCATACTCTACACTTTTGTTGGATGATGAACACATTGCGTAGGATTACCCGAACCCTCAATGCCGAGTTAACAAGCTCCACAATAATGCTCATGTTTAGTAACCTTAAGTGTAAGATAGATCAAAAGACTAAACCAAGTACTAGCATAGCATGCACACCGTCACCTTCATGCATATGTAGGAGGAATAGATCACATCAATATTATCATAGCAATAGTTAACTTCGCAATCTACAAGAGATCATGATCATAGCAAACCAAGTACTAACACGGTGCACGCACTGTCACCTTTGCACCATGCGGGGGAATAAAACTACTTTAATAACTTTGCTAGAGTAGCACATAGATAGTAGTGATACAAAACTCATGAATCTCAATCATGTAAAGCAGCTCATGAGATCATTGTATTGAGGTACATAGGAGAGAGATTAACCACATAGCTACCGGTACAGCCCGAGCCTCAATGGAGAACTACTCCTCTTCATGGAGCAGAACGGTGATGAAGATGGCGGTGAGATGGCAGCGTGTCGATGGAGGAGCTCCGGGCACTTCCCCGCTCCGGCGGGGTGCCGGAACAGAGACTCCTGTCTCCCCGATCTTGGCTTCGCGATGACGGCGGCTCTCGGAACTTCTCGTATCGTGGCTTCCTCGTGGGGTTTTAGGTCAGGGACCTTATATGGCGAAGAGGCGGCGTCGGAAGGTCGAAGAGGCGGCGAGGGGGTAAAGGCGCGGGCCAACCCTGGGCCGCGCCGGCCACCCTCTGGTGGGCCTGTGGCCCCCTCCAGTCCTTCCGGGTGTTGGAAGCCGTGGAAAAATAGGAACTGGCGTTGATTTCGTCCGATTGAGAATATTTCGTTAGGATTTCGAAACCAAAAAGCAGAAAAAGCGCACTTCGCATCTTGTTAATAGGTTAGTTCCGGAAAATGCATAAATACGACATAAAGTGTGCATAAAACATGTAGGTATCATCAATAAAGTAGCATGGAACAGAAATTATCGATACGTTGGAGACGTATCAGCAATGACCCCCGCAAACCACCTATGAAGGCGTGCATAATTGTGCGGTTATCTATGTTCTCGCACTCGTTTCCTGTTGCCAACCATCGGGTGAGAAAGCTTCTAGATGTCTCGCCCTCTTCTGGATGCAAGCTTGAAGATCGCTGGTGGTGGCCGGTCTCTTGTAGGTACCCCAAGTGGTTCTCGAAAGCCTTCTTCAGGTCCAACCAAAAGATGGTGTTCTCCTCGAGGTCGGCGAGCCAAACACGAGCTGGACCAATAAGGTACAACTGGAGCATGCGGAGCTATATTCGGGGTTCCTCGGCGAAGGTTACGCATTGTAGTAATCCTCAATCCAGGTATCCGGCCTCTCGCTGCCATCATAATGCTTCAGGTTTCCTGGTAGCTTAAGGTTCAAGCTTCTTGGCTTTGGTTCCTCTCGGATCATCTGGCCAAAGCACCTTGGACCGATGTAATCGGATCTGTACTCGTTGAGGCGATCCCGGCATCACGGGGCACCACCGGTGATTTTGAGCGGGAACGAGATCTCCGACCTCTGCCTCCGCTCCACCTCCGCCTCCAGGTGGGTGAGAGATCTGCGAGGGCCGTAAGATGTTCTTCCGCCTTCGATTCTCGGCATAGCTCCCGCGGCTGGCTCCGGCCGGTGGCTCCTTTCCTCTTGGTGGTGGTCACCTCCGTCGTTCCGGCTCCTGCGTGGCTCAGGTGCGTACTCCTCGTTAGCTCCTCCTTGGTTCCGGATCGCGTCCTTGGCTTGCGAGGCTCGGGGTCGCGTTCTTGATTCCGACGAGGCTCGGACTCGCGTTCTTGATTCCGACGAGGCTCGAGCTCGCGGTCTTGATTCCGGCTTCGCGTTGCTCCGCGTACGCTCCTGTTCCTGTCTCTAGGTGCCGGCATCACGCGGATGTTGATTCCACACGGCCCATGGCGGGGTTTCCGGCGAGGCTGCGGCGTCGAGGGGGTAGCGGACCGGCTCGAGAGTGGTGGTGATGGAACACGGTATTTGTCTCCGCGTGTCATCGCATCCTTTCCCTTTGCGGTCTTTCGGGGTTGAATCCGATGGTATGGGGATTGGATTTGGATGATCTCGACTATCCTCCTGCGCTCCCGTGGATCGGTGCGCGACTCGCCATCACGATGTTGACTTGCTATGGCGTCCTTACAGCAGGTGGATATGCACTATTCCGGATTGGATGCTAACCTGCGCGAAGTGTCCTGCCTTGCTCTGTTGTTGCATTGCTGAGGCACGAGCTTCCGGACGTAGTTGATGTCAATCTCCTCGTCCTTCTTTTTTAGGAGCTCTCGCAGCCTTCTTCATGTTATCCTTTGGAGTTGCGACGCTCTGCTTGTGGGTGTTGCGAAGGTAATCCTGCGGGGAGGGATGGCTTCTCGGCGATTCTATCAGCCTCACCTGCAGAGAAATTCTGCCACTCTATCCGGAGTCCCTTGGCCGTCGCCATCATTTCGTCGACTTCACGATCCTTCTTTAGGGAGTAGTCCACAAAATTTGCAGCCAAGGTTCTTTCTTCCGCCATTGCGGCTGCAGTCTGGCAGACTTCGAGCTCACCAGCATCTCTGCCGTTTGGCTTCTAAGGCCTCAGGGTCTGCGGCCTCCTCCTGAGTTATTGGTTTGTTGAGAATATCAGATTCGCGACTAGATCCATGCGTGCTTGCTCGACTATCTCTTCCGGTGACAGGACATCCCTGTGCGGTTGTGGTCCCAAGGGAGGCCGCACGTTGGATGGTCCTGGGCTGGAGTTGGAGGCTTCGTCTTCCGTGTCACGGCGATCCCGGCGGTGCCACGGTTGCTAGAACCTGCATCGGTGCGATTCCACTTCAGCTTGCTCACCGCCTCCGAGTTCCTCGAGCTTGCGGTTGAATTCCTCTGTATTCATGGATGAAGCGCCGTCTTCTTCCCCGATTGCGAGCTCCTTCGTCAAGCGATTGTATTCTTCTGTGCCTATCGAGGAGGCATCATCGGAATCTGGGCTCAGTTACTGAGGATTGATTCCTCGGGGTTCCGCCTTCCTTGCCCCTCGTGGCCGTCGCGACCTCCACTGGCAGATCCAGGACGACGTTGTTCCCGGTCCCTCAGCACCCGCAAAGGATCGGCCTCGTCCCGGTGGAGGGCGTCTGCGGTATGGGCCAAGAAGTGCACGAAGTGACACCTTTGCTTCTCTAACACTGGAGACCCAGGCGGATCTGCATTGGTCTTCCACCGTTTTCTCCTGCTCGGGGGCGGATTGGGTGGGTTTTGATTTTCAGATCAGGCGGAATCTTCCTCAAGAAGCTCCTACGACTCAGATCGGATCTTCGCGACGGCATCCAGCTCAGCGGCGGACGTTGCGCTTACCAGTGCGTTTCGTCGGAATCGCGGTCTCGCCGATGAAGATGTGATGCCGCCGATTGGGACGATGGAGAGCTTGACGGGGGTTTGTCCTAGCCGGAATCCAGATTCGTCAGACGGACGATCGAAAAACCCGGCGTAGAGTACGCGCCTCACAGCGATCGAGTCGTCGTAGCTTCCCATGGCAGCCCTCCCGGTTCCGGCCTCCACGCTCAGCCCCACGGTGGGCGCCAACTGCCGTTGCCTATTCGACGGTACCTCGGAGGATCCTCACGAGGGAGAAGAAGTAGGGGCCATAGGGCGGAGTGCACACGCGGGACGGTGGTACGCGAGTTACCCGCTCGGAACACCTGCACGGAGCCTACCGCGCTTGTCCGGAATTATCCGCGCTGCGCGTTGTTACAATGGTTGTGGTTGTCCTAGGGCTCCCGGGATCCGGCTTATAAAGGCGCACGGATCTAGGGTTTACATGGAGAGTCCTAGCCATTACAGATTGCCTAGTCTACGTTACAATATCTTGCCGTGTACGTCAAGGATCCGCCTCCCCTATACGTCGTACTGGATCCGGGTTCCCATGGGCCTCCATGGATCCGGGTTCCTCCAAAGGTCGGTACGGATCCAGCTATCCGATCTGGGCCGGACTTTATCCTTCATGATCAACAGCAACAGGCCGCCCGATGGGCCACATGCCACCATCACCGTCTATGGGCCACCCGGCTTGCCGGATCTAGGCACCGTCGATGGTACACCCATGAAGTATACCCACAACATATATTCCCGATGGGATGGTTTGTCGTCTTCGACGTTCTCTCTATGGTCTCAAGCAGCCCTCGTGCCTGGTTTGAGCGCTCGCCTCTGTGGTGACTGCTGCCGGTTTCTCTCCTAGTCTTCATGATCCCGCACTTTTCACACTTCTCCTCGTGGACGTACTCTTCTTCTTCTCTATGTTGATGATATGATCACCTGGTGATGATCCTGAGTATATTGCCTTCGTCAAGGCTCGTCTTCGTGATCGCTTATGACGATCTTGGTCTCTTCGCTATTTTCTTGGCATTGAGGTTTCCTCCACTTCGATGGCTTTTCTCTCTCAGGAAGTACATTCGGGATCTTCTTGCTCGTCTGCTCTTGGGGATGAGCGCACGGTCGATACTCCTATGGAGCTTAATGTTAAGCTTCGTCCTGATGGTGATCCTCTTCCTGATCCCACCCGCTATCGCCATCTTGTTGGGAGTCTTGTTTATCTTGTTGTCACTCGTTCTGATATTTCTTATCCTGTTCATATTCTGAGTCAGTGTCTCGGCTCTACCTTGTTCACTATAGTCATCTGCTCCGTGTTCTTTGTTATCTTCGTGGCACGATCACTCGTCGCCTTTTCTTTCCCCGTTCTAGCTCCAGCTCGGGCTATTCGGATGCTACGTGGGCGAGTGATCCTACGGATCGTCGTTCGCTTTCTGCTTATTGTGTGTTTCTTGGTGGTTCGCTTTTTGCTTGGAAGACGAAGAAACTGCTTTCCGTTCGAGTGTTGAGGTTGCGGGCTATGGCTTTGTTGATTGCTGAGGTGACTTGGTTACGGTGGTTGCTTGCAGGGGTCTCTACGACACCCACTCCACTTTTGTCTGACAAGACAGCTATCGTATTGCACGTGATCCGGCTACATGAGCTCGACCAAGCATATCGGTGTTGATGCTTTTTACACACGTGCCCAGTACAGGATGATGTTGTTGCGGTTCATTATGTGCCTTGATTTGCAGCTGGCGGATTTTTTACGAAGGCACAGATCAGCCAGCATTATTTTTCTTCTCTCGGTGTTGTGATCCACCATGAGTTTGAAGTGTTAGATGATATATTTGTCTATTGTAGTTCCATATGTTGTTTTAAATACGTGCAATACGATTATATATCGCTTTTACTTCTTTAGTACAACAGCATATTTCTAACACGCTCATCTTCTTCGTTTTCAGACGTGGCCAGTACTTAAGCTGTGAGCATTAACTGCCGGTGTGATAACCGCATTTGCTTTGCCCTAGATCCCACATTTCACACTCTCAAGTTCAAGTCACTACATCGCAGAAATGTTGTCGAACAAGCTTGGAGTACCCAGAGCTAGAATATCCGTAGAGCCTGGGGATAAAGAGGGGGTAGTACTCCCCTAGAGATTAAAAAGAACGAAAGCACTGCTACTGTTAATCCCTAGCGATAAGCACCCGGCCGGCGGGCCCGGTTCACGTGTGGCCAATCACTGTGGTTCCCTCGCGACCCGTACGGCCACACGACAAACTTGTCAATATAAGCGAAAAGAAGAGAGAAAGAAGCAAAGAACCAAGCAGCACATGCTCCTGATTTTTAAATACGTTTCAAATTGTCAAAAAATCTGATTAAAAAATTCACATGTATATTTCGACCTTCTATTTGCTCACATATGCATTATATATTATTTATGTCATGCATAGAAAAAACAAATTTTGGTGCCAATAAGAAGCTTTTCACGAGATTTTTTAATAGAAAAACAAAAAATCGGATTTCCGTGAAACTTGAGCTCGTGCGCACTCAAAACATCGAGATGTGCACCCAATTTTTAAAATCCTTCTAACATTTGAATATATAATTTTCTCATGGTAGGAGCAGATGCACCCAACATTCAAAGTGAATTTTCGGCGAATCACAGTTCATGGGCATGATATCCGAGTACGGATGTTGCCACTAAAGGGATTTATACCATCCTAATCTTCTGTTCTAGAGTAGGGGTGGACTAACGAGCCGCTCAGATTGTTAAAGCTCATGATCATTAAAACTCGGATAATTAAGCTCATTAAGAATAATGAGCTGAAATAATTGTTTGGCTCGTTTTGTTAACTAATTGCGAGTGCTCGCGCGCTGCTCGTCAAGAAAGCGTTGGCTAAGCCTGGCCATAGTGCAAAGTATCATATAGTGGTATCATCCATATGATACAAGTCTATGATACTACCCCTATAGTGGTTAGAGTAGTATCATAATCTCATGATATTTAATTATTTGTAGAATCTCAGTGCAATTGTGTGTATAGGATGTATTTGACATCAAATTTTCTAGTTTCACGTGCTATGATACAGTATCATAGTATGATACCACTAGCATATCTCTCCTAATTAATTATAGCGCCACATCAGATTTTGCCAAGGTGGCATGCATGGTACTCCTTATGATACTAGCACTATGGCTAGCCTAAGCCTAAGAAGTAGCGTAATAAATAAATGCATGCAAATAGGCAATAAATACTTGCATAGTGTTCAATGCATACATATTCGTTAACTGATATTAGGCCACTTCTTTAATCCTTTGGTCTCTTTTGATGGTCTCCACCTTAAATAGGTCATGAGTATAGCATAGGAACACAACAATATACTGGGCTAGCACTTTGTTACCGATCTTAACGAGTAGCTCACCAACAATGTCGACTCGATTGTTTAGCTCGTTAAGTTTAACGAGCAAAAGTTGTTGCTCAGTTCAAGCAAAAATTGTTGCTCAGCTCAGTTTGTTAAGAAAAATGAGTCGAGCTTAAACAAGTCGAGCAAACTGAGTGTTCTTTAAACTTGGCCAGATTCGAGCTCTATCTCCATGTTCTGTTTTAGAGAGATCGCACCGAGACCGGCTTTTGTGAACCTGGGTGTATGTGAACCCACTTTTTCAAAAAGTGGGTTTGTGATGTCAAAACATGTTTTAAAAATCGAAACACAAAATGATTGCAAAGATGATCTCAAACATGTGCCCTGGACATGAGTTTCGTTCTGAAAAAACATTTTATTTTGCTCGGCAAAAAAGTGAAATTTTACAGGGCTATATAGCAGTATATATGTGACGTATTTTGTCTTTTTTAGATTTTGAAATAAAAAAGTGGTTTCTCCGCGAAAACTTTGTACGCACACATGGAACATGCAAACGTATCGCGATATTTTTATTTCAGAATTTTTTCACATTTTAAAAATGCATTTCCAATCTGGGTTCACGTGCACCCAGGTTCAACTGGGGCTTTTCCAGATCGCCAATCGCTAATAATCTTAGTAGCCCATGCGTGTTCTCTTCTACAGTCACCAATCTTAACATGAGCAAACCCATAATCTAGAGAGACCAACCAGCGATCTTTCGAAATTTTATTACTGCCAGGTTCTGTCTTTCTTTTACCGGCGCAGGTACTGGTACTGCGGACCAGGAAGACCAGTGGCTGTCAGACAGCAGCACATTTTTTAAAACAAACCCTTTTGCTGGAAGGAGGGCAGAGTCGGATTCCCTCGGCGATGTGCCTGCTGCAGTTCTGCCGCTGCCGGTAGGCGCTTCACCTGCACGGGACACGTCGGCGCCGCGGGTTCGATCACGACAGGACGAGCGCCGAATAAATCTATGGCGCACGGGCGGCGCCGCGGCGGCATCCGATGCTGGAGCGGCTCGTCAAGGTGGTACAGGACACGCAGGGGAAGAGGCAGGGGGCAGGGAGCCGCGCGCAGCAGCAGCGGCTATCCGGAAATTCGCGGCGGCGCACGGTGGGTGGGAATCCCAGGCGTGGAAACCGCGGGTTTTTCTATTCGTCTCGGGCGATTCCCGAAGACGGTATCCGATGATCTCCCTGTCGGCTACTCTCTCGTTCGTTCTCGCTCCCACGTCCACAAAGTTGTGCTGATTTATGCTGGGATCCTTCTTCTTCTTCCTCGCGTCTGAACTCTCAAGGCGGGAAGCAAATTTCACAAACTACGCAGGAGAAGCTGATGGTCCCGTCCTGCTGAGGAGTGTGCGCCTCTGTGTTCCGATTTTAAAGTTCACATTCCTCCAATGACATGCGTAGGGATTTGTGGCGGCTCGCCTTTTCATGGTACGCTCTGATTGGTGGGAAGGTTGGATTGGATTGTCACACAACCAGCCTCGTGCATATGTGAATGACATGACCCTATTCGGCCATTTGCTCATGCCAATTTGAGGTACCAACTCGGTCCATCACCCATTTGCGTCGGTATAATTGACATAGCGAGAATTATATGGCCATAGTTTATGTTGTATGAGTTAGATGGACAATAGCTAGATCGAGTTTTTCTACAAAATCGTAATCAATACATCGTTGGACGTTGATACCGAACTGATGGTGCCCGCGGCATCCCTCATCCATAAACACAACAAGAGGCAGATGTCGTAGTTTAGGGGCTCGATGAGGCCACGCACTAGCAATATCAAACGCAAAAGCTGGCTATAACCGTCTCTTCAAAAGTTGCTTCTACCATATCAATCCACTCTTCCTGGAGCACATATTTTGGCTCCGCTTTGAATGCCACAAAAGTTGTCCATGCAAATTCTCGATGGCGTGAGGGACACACTGATGAATGCAAGACCGATCCATGCATTTGGTGTTCACCAATCTCGGTGGGCTATATTGTGTGGAACCCTGCTAAAACATGGAGTGTTCAGACCATGTGGGAGGTGATAACTTCTTGTTTGATCATGCACAACATGATTGTTGAGGATGAGCTTGATGATAGCCTCTTCTCCCAAGGGTGGCAGTTTTAGGGTGAATTGGTTGAGCTGGAGCGTGGGCCAGCATGATTTCTAGAGTTCCGCCATGTGCATCATGAGATCCAGATCGCCACACGCACAACCAACTTCAAGCGTATTTGATTGCAGGGTCACGTAGGAAACCAATAGTCATCTCTTATCATTTATTTATTTTAATTTGCTTGTGAACTACATTTAATTATGAACTATGTTGTTCATTTGGTTGTGAACTATTTACATTAATTTGGTTGTAAAGAATATGATTGCTTTACTTTCATCTGTGTCGATTGGGTGAAATGGAAAAGGCAACATGGCCAGTCTTGACCAAATGGGTCTTGCCGCTAGGTTTGCCCCGGCCCCAAACGGACCAAGGAAGAACCGGTGCGGCGGACCTGCTAGCAGGCCACATTTGGTGTCTGAAATGGGTCGGGCCGCCGGAGATGCCCTCAGCTTTGATGTTTGTATATCTGTAGTGACCCTGCATACCACTGCATGTTGTAGTATGCTAGTCGTGGATATAACATATGTGAAGTACCAATCCGCAAGTATCACATCTCTCAGAGTGGTACAACAGAGACATAGCTGGTCCAAACTTACTCACTTATTATTATTACAAGCCATAAATGTACATCATAAGGGAGCTCCTCCTGGATCCATAGAGGATAACTCGGAAGTTCTAGTTGAACTCTGTGAAGCCTATAAACTAATGGTAGAATAGGGCTAAGTACCATCACTGCTCGAGCAGCGTTATTCTTTAATGTTCGGTGCTGCTCGACTACTACTAAGATAACACCGTCTATCTTAAGCCTCCTCTTCTGCTTCCTCGGTTCCGTACTCGATCAGATAGTCCACCCCTTCGTTGCCTCCCGAGATATCTGGCTCCTCGTAGTAGACATCCTTCGCGTTCTCGGCTCCTTCGTTGTTCTCCTCCGAGTTGTTCTGGTAATCTAAGCATGGGATTCAAAGAGGGATGAGTACGAGCGTACTCAACAACTTTATTATAGGAAAGAGGTGTTTAATGCACTAACTACGACCATGAACCAGAAATTCCAAGGCAATGCAGGTTTTTGTAATTATTTCTTCAAAAGGTTGCTTTTATTCTGAAGAACTGTGTCCGCCAGCCTTCACCGGGTGTCTAGAACTTCATGGAGTTCCTTTCCAGCGGCGTTTGCAGTTCCAAACCCGGAACAGCGAGTGACAAGCCACAATTTGATACACTCTGCAGAAGTATGTTTCTATACCTATAAGAGATCTTAACCTTGTTACCATCCAGGCAATAGACTTCGTCCACACTCTTGGTGTGAGGCCAGGTATAAGGGCATAGCCAATCACTGGGCCTTCCCGCGACCCCGCATATATACCCACCCTTTTGTAAACTACTGGCCGCGAATTGATTCTCTGATCTGGTCCCTTGGGCTAGCCCGTTACAATCCATCATAGATACACCAAACCGTAGAAGCGATAGGGGCTTCCTCCCTTCTAGCAGATACTAGCCCACCGGCAGGTGTACCCGTTGATATGCGAGAGGGAAATGAACAACTGACTACTCCGTCCCACTCCAGATCTTATGGTAAACACGGGTATTATATTACGACGCAAGAATCAGTGAACGACATTTGTTGTTAAGTCCTAGGTGAATAACCCAATGCAATGGAACTCATACTATGGTTCCATTTCCCACCACATAGTCATATTCATAATTATGAAAGTAATACTTTGATTTTAATGCAAGAGTGATAAGTATAGTACTTTGTAAGTAATTTGATAAAAATACTCAAAGTGACATGAGCAAGCGATGAACTTGCGTGTATACTGCAAGGTATTGCAATTGGATGGTGTGGACTGACCCTTGTCCTCGGTTTCTGAAAGATAGCATCATTGTCCGATAAGGGCAATGGTTAAAGATCCAAATGATGCATGCTTTAGGGTTTTAATGTTGTGCCCCCAGCTGATGTTTTTTAGGGTTTCATTTTAATTCTCGGAGTTTGAGGATAAGAAAGATCCATGGTTCCTCCTTAAGAGTCATATAAAATAACTTTTGTTGTTTTTTAAATAAAAATCATGTCAAAGACAATAATATTCATTTTCTTTGTTAATTATTAAGAAATATAAGGTTTGGTTTAATTACTCATTTTCTTATATTTTTTTAAAGGTGAATTTTTCCTTATATGATTTCATTTGTAATTTTTCATAATAATTATTTTTAACTTTTGTTCCAATTTTCATTGAAACATTTGTTTTGGATAGAACACAATTTTTAAAGTAGTATACATATTTTACTTTATTTTTTAGAGTTTTTCTAGGGTTTTTGGATTTATTTCTAAGTTTCAAATGAAACTTACTGGTCAAATGACCAAAATGCCCCTCGAGCCCACTAGTCAGGCCAACTAGTTGGTTAGGCTGGACCAGCCCACCTAGCTCGGCCCAACCGGCCTCATTCGCCACCTCTCACTCGCGATGAACCCTAACCATAATTTCTTGAGCTCATGCGATCCCCTTTCGCCTCCACAGTCGCTGGTCGCCTCCGGCCGACTCCGACGGTCCTGGACCTCGTCGTGGGTCACAATTGACGCGTCCCACGATGCTAATGCTTTCTATCCACGTCGATTTGGAAGGGAAGACTCCTCCTGCTCGCCCTCGACCCCCTAATGCAACTAGGGTTGCGGCGATATCGGCGATGCGCATCGGGCTGGCGTTCCAGGGCTCCCTGGTGCTGCTCGGAGGCTCGTCGGTGGTGTGCTGGTAGCCGCGGCGCTCGGCGTGGCCTAGCTTGGCCGCGGCTTGGCGCTGCCATGGCTGGCTCGTGCCTTCGTGCCGACAAGCTCGCGTCTGCGGTGCTATGGCTCCAGGTACACTACACTACTCCTCTCTCTCTTCTCGCCTTCATCTCCTACCTCTAGAGTTACTGGCCAGATTCCCCTCTCAAGGTACTGACCCTGCTCTGCTGCTAGCATTCTTGTGCTTGCTGATGTTGTCCTATTGGTTGTGTATTTGCTTGGCTGAGCTTGCTCTAGCTGATGTTGCGCTACTGGTTGTGTATTTGCTTGGATGGGCTTGCTCTAGCTGCTGCTGCTGCTGCTGGGTTCATCACCCCTTATCTATTTACTTGTTTCTATGGCTTACTGCTGCTAGCAATTCTTGCTTTAGCAAGTGCCAGTGATGCTTGTGTGATGATTGCTAGGCTCAAGTATATTCTAATGCTCTACTTGGGGTTGCCTAATACTTGTGTGCATCAATTCCTTGACTTTATTCTTCTGGATACAATTACATGTCTATTCTAGCTTGTTGTTACTACTGCTGCAGCTAAATGCAGTTGCTCACCATTCCTGGCGAGCTACTGATGCTTATGATTGTGTGTGCAGGCTCCAATTGATCCAGTGATCATCATATGCTAGTTGTTTTACTTACTGGCTCAATATGAATGCTTTTACTTGTTGTCATATGCTACTGGTTGGGTATGTGGAGCTTCTCACCAAGTATTGGTGGTTGCTTATGCTTGTAAAAGCATGCTGGATGGCTGTGGTGATATACCTGATGCTTGTGTGTCATCCATGTATGCTTACTTTGTATTTATTTAATTATCTGAGAAGCTTTGCTTCATTACTGTCAAATATTTGGGATGAATTAACTGCTTATGCAGTGATGATTTCCTTGTTATAATCATAAGCTTGGATGGAAGCCAACTATTGTTGGTACCCCAGCTTTGGTTTGAACTCTTTTCAGTAATGATAAATGTGTATTGCTTGCTGGTTTGGATGATCTGGTGGCTGATGTGACCTTAGCAGTGATTCACTGCTATGTTTGGTTGCTCCTTCCTGTTGTGTGGCTTACTGTGCAAAGACTTATGCTTACTGGTGATCAATCCTTTGATTGCCAGTAGCTTTTGATGTTGAAAACAATAAAGACATTTAATGTCTATACTTTCTAATGGTTTTACTAGGCTAGTGATGCTAGGTGGTTTTGGGTAGGCTTTCAGTGGATTGAGTTCATACTAGATTTACTTGGCTATACCACTGGCTTGGCCTATCTTGGCATGTCCATAGTGTCTGGCTTGGATTTGTATCTCTGGCATGTTCATGTTTGCCAGCATCACATGGTCTAGGACCATATGATGATCAAATTGGGTTCCTTTACCCTATTAGGCTTTGTGTTGGGGCATGCTGGTGCAAGTATGAACAAAACCATTTGTTTGTTCATGATTTTTGGTATACCTCACTCCAGCTCCTAGATATGTTTGATGATGTAGAGGTTTTGCTTCAGTTGGTGTTGTTGCTGATGATCATGCCCTTCTCCTCATGGCTAGCTGATGCTTGCAAGGATTTTTAGCTTCCCATCTTGCTGGTTTTGCTATGGTTTGTTCTTGTGGATGAACAGCTAAGCTGTGGTGGTTGAACTGGTCGATGGCTGAGTTTTTTTTCCTGGAACTCTTCCTTTTATATGGCTGGGAAGTGCCTTGCTTGGTCGACAACAAGGTTTTGGTGTTGTGGTGACTAGCCCTGGTGGTTGTGTGTTGTTGAGCATGCATGCAGCCTTGTGAGTTGTGTGCTTGCTTCTATTGGGACTTGCTCCCAAGCTGGATCAGCTCTGCAGATTCATGTATATCTACTCTTGATCATTATTTTCTAACAGCCAAGTGGCATTGCCACTTGGTTCGGTTCTTGCTTTCATGTATTTGATCTTGTGCGGGTTGGAGATGAACAAGATGATCCAGATGATCAAATTGATCAAGTGAAGATGAACAGTAGCTAGGGTTTTAGTATAGTTTGCTTGTAATCTTCTTTTTCTTATTTAATTCAATTTCACATTGTTGTAATATAAATGAATTATGTAAACACTATGTATGTGTGTATGATTATCAATAAAGCTCAAGTTTCTCTATATTGAGCTTGTATTAATTTTTTTCCATTGTCTTATATTTTTAATTACATTGTTATATAATTATTGTTTGAATTATATACTTCATTATTCCATTTGAATTGTTTGAGTTTTAATTTGAATTCAAACTCATTTCATTATTCAAGATTCAAATCAAATGATGATCAACTTCTTTTCAAAACCCTAAATCAAAAGAGGTCATGTCAAAGTTTATCGCACTTTTGAAACCCTAAACCCTAGATGGTGTCGAGAGAGAAACTTGATCCTCCTTAGGTATTTTATGCAATTAAGCATGAAATTTTCCCAGATTTTATGACGAGATGCACATCCCTTTCCTAAATCTACCACGCAACTGTCTGAAATCCTGGGATGTTGCAATATCTATGTTAAATAGGGAAGACATGATCATTTTTTAGGTTCCGTTTGAAACAGAGGAAAACCATAGGAAATGTGGACGATTGATTTCCTATATGAAAAAATCCTATGGTGCCGCTTGGAACGAAGGAATAGGATCCAAGGATTGCTTGGAAATTACTATGGGGTGGGAAATTCCATAGGAATTTTGGAGGAAAACTAGCATGAAGTCTCACCTCATGATTTCATCTTCTTGTGTCTCTAATTTCACTGTTTTTCTAGCATGACATCCAAATAATATTTTTGAAGTTTTCCTCTTGTTTTGGTTCATGTAAGAATCCACAATATTCAATTAATGTATTTTTCTGGTTTCAATGTTTTAAGTACTTATGTTCCAAATGGGTCCTTAGAGATGGTGATGGCTTTCTGAAAAAAACAAAGAGATGGTGATGACAACAAAACTACATGTGTTTACCAATTCGTTACGACTCCAAGTGCATAGTCATGCAACAAGTATTTTTTTCCCACAAGGATGAATGAAGGGTTTGTATCAAACTCTCGTGGAAAAAAGTTGTTATATCTTCTATCATCTTCAAACAACCTAGAAATTTAAAGCAAATAGTTTTTTGTCCCCAACTCCAATGAGGTGTTTGTGAGACACAACGGTGTGTAAGCAATTCAAAACAAAGTAAATAAAGCAGGTAATATGCAAAGTATTTTTTATTTCAAAATTATGAAGTGTTGAAAATAAAAATGCAAGCAAAGTAAAGTACAATGTGTTTATTATAGCATATAAAATGGACCTGGATTCATGGTTTCATAAAATGGTGGCATGGATAAAGCACTAAATAATAAGCAACAAGTTATAGCATGACATATTATGTTGTTGATAAGCATTCATATGGGCATCAATTTTGAGGATAGAGGTGGCGCAATACATCTGATTAATATTTCCTTGGCGGGGAAAAACTTCTCAAACCACCATTAACAAAAAACAGAGTATCGCCCGAAGAACTATGACATGAAGTTGATGAACTATCATCTTGAGCAAACAAGGACACATAGAATGTCACTAGATGGACAATATCATATGTAATCATTTATCCCTAGTGAGTTAACCAATGGAAACGTAAAAAACCATGGTAGCACATGAATTTGTGTCACTTCCACAAGCATACTACCAAGCTAATCAACATAACACACACATCCCCCTCACAGGTTCTTACATACTACTTTGATCAGAACAAAACATACATGAAGGGGGTAACATATGCATATATCAATATATCAAGAAAATATATCAATTGCACCTCATATCAAAAGATCCACCATCAAAGTATTTCTAACACCCCGAAGAATATGACCTCGGAAGGGTAGATACTGAATATGTGCATTTGCATAGCGTGCATCTCTACAATACGGGAAAACTTTGAAATTTTATCTTCAAGAACCAAAGTGATCAAATTTGAACTTCAGTGTGACATTTAACCTAATTAAAGCACTCGGATTTGCAATTCAACTTTCAACATGACCTTTGAACATTCTAAAATATGGGGTAAACTAAAACTTAAGCACCTAAACTTGATTGCAATTAGTGAATATCATTGTGTGATTATAACTTGAAACCAATTGAACACACTTCCAAAAGATTTTGAATTCAAAATTGAGGTTTGACCAATTCAAACTTGAACTCAAATAATTTGAATCAAAAACCTAAGTGATTAAAGTATTCCTAAAACATATATATTAAACAATATCTATAATTTTCCAATCTCAAATTCATCTCATATCAGCATATAAAAATAATAAAACAAATTCAAATACCATATTTGAATTTAAATAATAAGGACAATATTCAAATATTCATAACTAACAAAATAAAAAAAATTCAAACACATGATAAAAATCTTAAGAATTTTATCTCTATCAGTCTACAATAATTGCGAAGTCAATTACAAACTTGAGTCATCCATAAATGGAAATCCGGAAGAAACCCTAAATAGAAACTAAGAAAAATAAAGGAAAGTACTAAGCTAAAACTGAACTAGCCTAACCTATCTATAGTACTATCTACACTATCTCCATTTTATTGTCTTGCCGAACACCACATTCTTTTTATAAACATCATCATCATTTTATGCTCTTGATCAACACTTCAATCCTTCCCTTGACTTGCACAAACTTAAGAAAACATCTATGATGATTAAAATGTTGGATTCACCATGGGGTGAATCTATTTGATCTAGGATCCAAGTGAGTGTCATAGGAAAGAATTCCTGAAACATTAGTGAGGGTATTAAGCAAATAAACACAATCTAGAAAATTGAATGGAATGGAATATTAATCCATTGATCATTACCAGCAGAACAACTAGTAGAATGGCAACCAATAGCAAATGCTAGTAACCATGATAGCAGCCAATGCTAGGAAGTAGCCATGGTAAACAAGAGGTAGTAGTAGCAACGCAACACTAAACCCTAGAGTAAACAACCATATGAAAAAGTAACTAGATAATTTTCGAGTCACCAAGTTATCCAAGTAAAGCCATTATAACATTAAAATCCAGTACCCACCATACTCCCTCTGTCCAGGTTCATAGGGCTTGCGTGTATCCCTAGGTCGTAAATTTGATAATGATAATAGAAGATATATATTATAAAATATATATCATTAGAAAGCTTAGATGTTCTACTTTATAATGATATAATTTTTATGTTGTACAATTGATAATATGTTGTCCAAATTGACAGTCTAGGGATTCACGTAAGCCCTATGAACTGGGACGAGGTAGTAGTTTGGATCCATGGAAAAGCCAAATCAAAATATGAATCCAATTAACACTTATTAATTCATTAAGCTATCCAATCAAACTCTAGACAGATCATGTCTCTATAACACAAGAACATCAAACAAATAAAACAATAAACCCAAGACTTACTTCTAGAAATTTACAAGAACAAATATATATAACAATGCCACTTATAACTATCCAAATTGAGCATCGGGACAAGAAACATGTTAGCAAACTGATATGTCTAAATTGGCAAGTCACATATAACCAAATCTTTGAGTCAATTGATCGATGAATACATTCCCTTTAGCACATAGAAACAACATAGAGAGGCAACAGAGAACAGTAGAAGAACCTTAGTCACCTAAATGTATGGAACATGTGTCAGCAACACAAAACATAGGCCAACCTATAAATATCCAACATATCATGCCCATAGAGCTCACAACTCACATCCTAGTCATAGACTAGAAACACAGACACTCACATTTAGAGAGAAACCCGAGAGGGAGGCAAGCAAGAAGCTAGAGGAGAAGGTCAAGGAGGCAAGCAAGCTATTCTTGAGCAACTAGGAATAAGTAGTGCATAGTTTCCAAAGGTTCAACTCTAGAACCACAAAAATAAACCATAGGCGATAGAGTAGGATAGGATTTGGTCCAGAGGATCAATGTGTTCAAGATGCATCAGTAGGACATGCACACATGTTGTTCTTGCCGCACTAGAAGCACCAGCACCTCTAGCAACTCATTAGAGTGATCATGCCACTCTCACTAAAGAGGCACCTAGGAAAACCCTAATGAGGCTGGGTACTAGGTGCAACCAACCAAATTTAGTAGCTAATGCTAGAATAGAAGCTACATAAATGTAGCTAAGCATTGCTATAACCTAGAGAGAAGAGCGGAACACTATGATGCAAAATTAAGAAACTACATGAATCCTAATTCCAAATTCATCCAGTAAGTAATATAGAAACTAAATGAACGAGCAAATCACGCACTACACCCTAAGCTACTAAGCTACTGCTAAGCCATTAACAACATATCAGAACATGAAAAGATAGTGTTAATTGTCGAAATTGAAACTATAATTAACATGCAAACAAACTAGGAAGAAATTGGTTCAACGGCTGAATTCTAAACATCACTAAGAGCTAATGAATCATTAGAACACCTAAGGTAGCATCTACAAAATTTCATTAGTAAATTAAAGGATTTTTGTTAGTGTTAGACCGACAAAACTAAAGAAAATTCAGCCGACAATTGGAAATAGTAACCAATTGATTGGTAGAACTAGTGTAGGCAATTAATTAACTACGAGGAACGTATAAGAACACTAGAACATGCACAAGAACAACTTAAAACCCTATAATCCGACTAGGACATGATCGATAGTAGCCAGAACAGTAGGGTATGAAAGTATCGATCGACAAAGAGAGAGAGCAATATATAGAGAGAAGATGTTTAGGACGGACTCACCGTAGCCTAGCACAACGTGGGGGGTCTAGATCCTATCCCACGACCATTATCATCGGAGAAGACAAAGCACGGGCGGGCACAAGGAGCACATGAGGGTGTCTAGACATGCGCAAAACCACCACAACAACTCTATGATGTACGACGTTGATAGGAAGCCCAAGGAGGCCACCAAGCTTGATGACACATCAATGGTGACCTAGCCCTAGAATCGTGTAGGGTTGCTAATGACACTACAACAAGTGTGTCAATTCGTTGGGACTCCAAGTGCAGACTGATGCAGTAAGAGAAATTTTCCCATAAGTGTGACTTGGGGTTTATATCGAACTCTCTGGAAACAAAGGCGAAGCCTCTTCTAACCTCGTCTAGCAACCAACAAAGCAAAGTCTTTCTCTTGTGCCCCCAACTCCACCATGTGGTTGTCAAGCACAAGGTTTCACTATTAGTAAAGTAAAATAACAATAAATAAAATACTATAAAGCTAGAAAGTAAACTAAAAACGAGTAAACAAAGATGTTTTGGGGGATTTTGGTTGTAGTTGCAAGAAGTAAAGATATTTTGTATTTTATAAATTAATTAATGCTCAAAATGTAAAAGCAAGTAAAGTTGTTTCTTATGATAAAACATGGACCGTGGTTCATGGGTTCACATGTCTACTCTCTCATAAAGGTGTGGTGACATTAAGAACACGATAGATAAATAATATTGATGAGATTTTATATGTGTCTTGCATGCATATGGGCATCACATCCTAACATAAATATGATACTACACATCTTACTTATACTCCACTAGAAAGGGATACACTCCGAGCAATCTAGATTTAAGAATTAACAGAGCATAGCTTTAGGTACTTTGACATCATGTTTGAACAACAAATATGCTACCTTGAATTAAACATAGCACAATAGATCAAGCACATTGTCAATAGATTAAACAAGACTTCTTAGCTGTCACTAAGAATGATATAGTACATGCATTCACTTTATCTCTAGTGAGGTAACAAAATAATGATAAAGACCATAGTATATATGAGGCTTGTTATCACAACTCATTACTACCACCATGTTACTCCATCTAATACACACCATTCACCACACATACTCTTGAATACAAGTTTGATCAAAAGAAGTAATAAAGAACGGGGTAACAATATGCATCTATTAATATATCAAGACCACAATAAAGATTCCTATCTCATAGATCATCCAATAAAACAAAAGATCCACCACATAGGAATTACAAATATGGCCATAATCATGATAGGCAGATCACATGGCATCTGAACAACATAGCACAAGAGAGAAAGAGATCAAGCTACCGCCACAAACCCATAGTCTAGAGGTGGACTACTCCCTCTTCATCATGTTGGCGGTGTTGATGATGTTGGAGAGGGTGGAGATGCAACCGGGGATGGTTTGACAGCGTTTCTCCATCCAATCTTCATAGTTTCAGCCTCAGTTTCATGGTTTTCGTGTTTCCGCGCCGCCTCCTACGAGAACGCCCCGTGGGCTCTATATATAGTGGTTTTTAGGTCAAACCCGTCAGTTTGAGATCAAAACGGAGAACTGCAGACGCTCGAGGAGGGAACAAGACATGGTGGCACGGCCTAGGGTGCGACCCGTGCCACCTATGCTTGTTCGGGCCTCGTGGTCCCCTCCGGTACTTCTTCTTCTCATATTGTGTCCCCGGAAAAAGTATTGACTCGAGAAAAATCCTCGCTCTGTTTGAGTTCCGTAAGGTCCCTTGAAACTTGAAAATATACAAAGTTATGTCAATAGAAAATCCCATAAATCAATGAAAAACATGAATATAACATCTTATAACACGTAAATATGTTATAATATATGACAATAAACTACAAAATTCATGTATACATTTTACATGCATCAGTTGCGAGCGATCGATTACGCGCACGAGAGGCAAATCGAATTGGCCTAGGTGGGAGAGAGGAGTGAGGCCAATATTTCAACACACGCGCTGCGGCGGGTGGAAACGATCGTGGCAAGCCAATGATGTCGTAAGCGACCAAAGTCGCAAGAGAGAGGACCATGAGAGAGAGGGGAGAGGGTGAGGAGAGTGTCAGTCATACTTGTCAAACCGAACCACTTCAATCATCTGTTTTGACCAAAATAGAATGATGTAGTGGACCCCACCTGTTAGGGGCACTAAATAAACAAATTATAGATATATAAAAATTATAAAGTGAAACTAAAAGAAATCTTGAATGCAAAATCCAAATAAATAATCCTAATATGATTTAGGATATCTTAAAAGCTTAAGAATTTGAATGTTAACATTCCAAGAAAATAATTTCAGCACTCCATAATCATTAATAATAAAAGGCATCCAAAAATAAATACGACTTAGCCAAAAATCAAGAAGTGCAAAATATTAAAACTCAAACCTTGAAAGCATTATTAATGGGGGAGGGTCCAACATAATAAATAGGGCATCTCATACAATGCCTCATAGCATCACTTGGATCTTAAACATTGTCCTTGTAATGATGCTTTTTCAGAGCCCAAGGTCCATGGCCAGTTGGAGTCTGTGAACTATGCTAACACATAGTTGTGAGGATCTTTCATACCATTTGAAAGTTTTACAAAAACTTTTTCAAAAAACTATCATTGCATTAAGATTAAGCAATATTTTCTAAATTATAAATTGGGGGTTACCAGCTACAGGGTCATGTAATTATACTGGGTGGGCAATGGAACCATGGAATATAGAGTGAAACTCTGACGGTGGAAGTTCCATTGCACTGACACCACCATTGGGATCAAAATACAACTCTAGTCAGTCACTCTAAGCGTTGTATAGATAGCACTGACCACATATACCGGAGTAGGACGAGAAGGTCAGTTGTGCCTTTCTCCTTACATATATACTCTCTGTTGAGGAATTTAGCAAGGTGGACCCATAATGACCCCATCCCATTCGGGTAACCCACCTAACATCATAAATGCAATGTCTCGTTTTGGAGATGTTTTTATGCGTTCTCATCTTTGTAGCGTTTGCGTGGAGCTTTGGGGTGTGTGGGAAAACGATTTTGATGCCTTTGATGAGAAGAACATGTCACCTTAAGAGAAGTTCAACTGCCAACTCAACTTCATTACCACTAAGAAGTTCATCAATGTTTGAACAAGTTGTCAACATTGAGTCCTCTAAGGAGCTTTGGGATAAGCTCACAACCTTGTTTTAAGTATGAATCCATCAAGAAAGATATTCAAATATCCATGGTCAATGATGGAGAGAACCTCAAGAGGGCCTATGCAAGGCTCATTGACTTGAAAGAAAAGATTTGTGGTCTTGGGGTGAAATATTCAATGATATCTTCTTCGTGAATGATGAGTTCATCAAGAACAAGTTCACGTCATTTTCCCCGAGTACCAAGGATTGGCCTTCAATGTCAATTATTGGATCCACAGCAGAAGATGACCATGGATGATCTTCCTAAGTATTTCATTTCCCATGATGACATGATCTCCACCGCCATGAAGACCATGGAAATTGTCTGTGCCATGGAAATTGTCTGTGTCATGAAGACCATGGAAATTATTGGATCCACAGCAGAAGATGACCATGGCTTTGAAGGCCAAGGTTTTTCAAGGAAAGGAAGTTGAAGAATAGATAAAAAAGGAGGCCATGACCTCAAAAAGTGAGCTTGATGTGGATCTAGCTTTCTTTGCAAATAAGTATGCAAGTTGTCCATGAAGAAAGGTTGAAGATTTTCAAAGGAGAAGATAAGAATTTGCCACAATTGCAATGGACCGGGGCACTGTTCCGACAAGTGTCCCTATGATAAGAGGGAAGACAAACCCAAGTATGAGAAGAGAGAAAGGGCAAAAATGAAGCACGATCCTTGTTATAAACGTGACAAGAAAATAACGAAGAACAGAAAGGAAATCGCAGCGGAGACACAAGATTTAACGTGGAAAACCCCTCCAACACAGAGGGGAAAAACCACGGGCGCGAGCCAGTAAATGCTTCACTATATCGGAGAGTGTTTACAAATGCCGTGGGTTATCTTATAATCTGATAAACCCTAACTGGCGGCTTACAAGAGTATATATAGGCGGTGGCAACAATCCGTACTACGGGGAGCTTCCCCCGCACCCCCCTTTCGCGGGTATCCTTGCAGGGCACGATGCTTCGGCCCAAGCATACCCGGCGACGGGCCTCATTCCGCTCGTCAGAAGTTAGCCTCCCTTTAGAATGAATTTGGATCACAATATAACAATCCCCTCAATGAGAAGAATGAGAGAAGAGAAGGAAAGCTCTCATAGGCACCAAGTACACATCCGATGGGGAATGTTAAGATGAGGAAAGTAAGTGGGTGTGGCTAGTTTGGCTCTTGCCGAATCTAGGTCGCTATTCAAGTGTTGTCACATTAATGACTGCGCACCCACCACCAAGAATTCTTCCCACAAATGTCGCATGGCAAGGGGAGCTAAGGTGACCACTCATCCTTCCTTCTCTAGTATCTTGGATGCTGCTGATGATGATGATGATAATGGGGATGAAATTTGTTTTCTTGCTGACTTGCATAAATTGATGTGTTCTCTTCGTGGTGAAGCTCGAGTTCAACTCGACAACTTAATGGATACCACTGTTTCACGCAATGAATCCACTGATGACTTGAATGTCATATTGAGGATGGAAAACCGAGATTCAATCTCCTTAAGCAAGATCTCATCGAAGAGAAGAACACTAGCTTTCTTCTTAAACAACAAATCGAAACATATGAGCTCGGTAAAGCTAAAAATATGGATACTCCTGATAGATCTCTTGTGATGGCCCAAGAGCTTGATGCTTCAAAAAAGAGCTTGAACTTGCTCATTCTTCTCCCACTAACGACCTTGAGCACCTTGAGAATTCTAAAAATCTTATCAAGGGTGAGTTCATGAAGCTATCTGAGAATCATGGCCAACTTCAGGACATCATGAAAAAGCTCCAAGCACATTAAATGCCCATATTGTTGTTGGAAATATTGCTTGTGGTTCTAACTCTATGGTTGACCAAGAACTCATTGAGAAAAATAAGAAGCTGAAAGAACAACTTCAGAAGGAGCATCTCGCACCCACCAACAAAGGAAACGGGCTTGTGAGATCCTTGCTCATCAAAAGGTGAGAGTTCCAAAGCAAGGTCTTGGATATAACCCAAGGAATGACTACGCCACTCCACCCAAGACGGGAAATATTGTGTAAGAAGGGCACAAAGTTGATGGCAATGCGAAGAATGATGTTGTGAATGGGGGGTGCATTAGGGCAACCCCAATCACAAGTTCGGATACAGAAGGGGATGCGTATGCTAAATAAACTTAAGGTAGATCAAAGGTGGCTAACAACGGCATTGGGATAGCGGTGCGCTCTAGAACAACTCCTCTCTAGTCCTGGGCATCTCGGCCCTAACGGCCAGACATGATTGCCCGGTTCTAGGTCTTGTGTTTTTTGCCCAAAGCCCAACCTGAAAGCCCAAAATATCGCAACAAAAACATTTCTTCCCTTATTTTACGAAAAATGTACATTATTATATCATTTTCTTAAAAATGATTTTTGATATAAAATAGACATAATTTCACAATTTTCGGCTGGACCGGGCCAAGCTCCGGCCTGGCTTTTTTACGTCGGGCTTTTATCAGGCCTGGCCCGGCCCAAGAGTTGCCCCACTCCTAGAGTCCTATCTGCACCACCACCTGTATAACTACAAGAGAAACAGTACACGGACCTAAACGTAAACTAGCCGTGGTGCGTACAAAAGGACACACGGCCAATACAAAAGTGCCGCTACAAAGGGGCCCTTTCTCCCAAAACCGGAGCATATCCCCAGCAAGCAAAACCTCGCATCAGCAAAGAGGAAGTGAGCCAGTGCCCCAAGTAACCTTCCTTCCTCCACTCCTCCGCACGCGCCGCCATACCCCATACGCACCAACCCCAAGCCAAGCCAAGAAGCTCTCTCTTCTCCTCCTTCCCACTCCACAACCACAAGAAACTCGTGGCGCGAGCACCGGCCAGCATCGAGATATCGACCATGTCAGCGTCGCCGGAGTTCTACAAGCCAGCGCCGGTGTTCTCGCCGACGCCGTGCAGCTCGCCGCTGCTCCTGCACGGGGACGCTGCCGCCGGAGCGAGCGTAGGTCAAGAAGGGGCGAGCGGCGCGTTGGAGGAGCAGTGCTGCCGGACGCCGACTGGCGTGGGGAGCGAGCTGAAGCAGGTGGCGGCGACGTGCCCGCCGGCGCCGAGGAAGCCGCGGGCGCCGGTCGCGCCGTGCCGGAAGCGGCTGTTCGAGGTGGAGGTGTTCAGCCTGCGGCTGGATGAGCTGGAGCGCCTCTTCTGGCGCCCGCACGCGGCGCAGCCGCAACCGGCGCCGCAGCCCGAGAAGAAGGTCAAGCGCCGCAGGGTGGCGCCGCCGCTCGCCTCGCCGGAGCCCTCGGCGAGAGCTAGCTAGCTGGCCCGTCGGTAGCTAGCTGTGTCCAGGCCAAGTGGTTTTGGCTTGCCCGTCGGTGCAGTAACAAGATTCAGTACTGCGTTTTTACTGCCGTACTTGTTCTCTATGCTACTACTAGCTGCTGCTAATATTTCCATTAATCAGTTCAAAATAGTAGTTCGTGCACGGTAGTAGTAGTAGAGTAGCTAGATATAGTAGCATCAGCAGTTCTTGCTTTTTACTGTATGTGATACTAGTATGGTTGGTCAACAGGTAAGGAGTAGTAATAGGTTGAAATTTCCTTCCATAGTGTAATAGTAATAGGTTTAGATTTCATTCCATGGAGTGCAGCCTGTATAAATGTGTAATCAGAAGCTTATCGATGCTGTATCTGCCTATGTACACCGGTGACCAGTCTCTCATTCCCAATACAAGTTATGCGTCTACTTATTTATCAATTTATTTATTTATTTATCACGTTCTCTTTGTTTTCTCTGAACCTTTCAAGTATGTTGCTATCGTGCTTACGGCAAGCTAGACGAGGGGAAAATTTCTGATTCGTGTAGGAATTTAGGAATTTTCTATGGAACTCTGGCTTCTTCCTTGCACGATGGAGGGCTCTGGTTGGTGTGTCCGTGAGCAGTCTCGGACGCCGGCTTCTTCGTCGTCTTCGCTCGTCGTTGTGGGATGTTCTGACGCCGGTGGAAGATGTTTGGTGACGTTTGATTGTAACATCAGTTCTTAATGGGTTTTCCACTCCTTTCAGTGGCTAACAAAACAATCGGTTTCGTCTTTAAAAAGAATCCGACCCTCCACTAAGCGGCAGTCTGCAGGCGAGAGGAATCATTCTGCACTGGCAAGAGTAGTAGCAATGATACGTTGAGGGTACGGTCTTGTAACTTTTACCGAAGTTTCTGCAGCTTTTGACGTGCTGCAGGCTGGTGTTTTGAGGCGGAATGATTTGGCGACTGGTGCCAATGAATGTGTTGGGGGAAGTTCAGGGACATCGCAGGTGGTCACTGGCAGTTCTGTCCAGGAATAGTCGAAGTCGAGCCGCAGATGCTGCGAGAACTTGGCTCTTCAGGTGGTAAATCTGCTCATGTCGTTGTAGCCTCCCATCATATGACGTCCGCAAATAATTCTCTTCCAGTTTCGTTTTGCCCTACCTGGAACACTATTTTGGGGGATTTCCTCCCCACAACAGCGACAACAGCACGAGCACTACGGCCATGAATTGGCCATATACATGTTCAACTTCAATATGGATGAATTGCGGATTTAAGGTCTGGATAGGGTTATTACAGCATCCTTTACTGAGATGTTAAGGCTGCAATAAATACAGTAATCTGCTGCATCTACTGTATCTGTATGGCGCACTTGTCCGATATTTAAGACATCTGCAGCAAGTTAAGGACATCGTGCACATTCATAACAGATGATGATTTGTATTTATTGAGACGATGCTCCATGTACGGTGTACATACACTACTGTTTCTTTGCTTCCGGTTACTACCCCAACTAAATTATGATACAAGGTTTTCTCTTAAATATACACCAAAGAAGGATACCGGTGTTAGCATCAAAATGGCAGGAGGGTGAAGGAATTGACAAAATCAATGAGAAACACAGCTCTATATGCAGCTGGAGCAAACAAAAATGAAACAGTTGCAGAACGCCTTCGCCTAGGGTCCTGCCTCAATCCTCTCGATGGTTTCTATCCTCGTTTTCCTTTTCCATCCTTTCATGGTAGCAACCAGGTTGACCAACCCAATAACCTGAGTCTTGCTGTACTCCTGCAGAGTTGTACAATGACAGACAATGTAAATAGTTCACATTTTCAAATAAAAGATTAGCACTAGTAAGATCAGTTGCACTCTTACTGGATGAGACCGCGCCCAGTGAACATACTCCGTCTCCGGCAGATAATAAGCCTGTTTGATTGGCAGAAGAACCGTTAACAGCAATGACGTTTGTCCATATCCCCTTATTGATGGGATATGGAACACATAAAGTTAAATGTGGTCATCGTCGGATGTATTCTTCAGGCAAATGAAGTGATGCCATTAAATTACTGGTATGTCCATGAGGATTCGACTACATACCTTTACGAAAGTATCCACAGTTTGCAGCTTTGGCCTAACATTTGACGATACAATGTGTTGCAGCCCATTAATTAGCACCTGAAAGAACAGCAAAACTGTTACTACTAAATTTACTTCCATGCCTACATTTCACGAAGGACCACCGCATAAGATTACAACCTGAAGGTCAAGTGACATCAATGCACGTCCTTCGTCAGTGCACCTTTTCACTCTGGATAGTCCTTCAACTAAAACTTCTGCAAGGCTCTCTATGCCATACTCCAGCAAGAGCTGTTGGAGCTGAGAAGAACATAAGAATTTTAATTGCCTTTAATGTCGGAACATCATGAAAAAAAGTAAGGAACAAAGAAGATTCTTGCATTATACAGAATTCCAAAACTAATTAACACCCACATAATAAAAAAGTCCAATCAGACCAAAGAAGAAATTATTCATTTAATTTGCTCAAACTAACCTCCTTAGAGATTCCTCCATGGTCCAATCTTGTTTTGTAATGTTTGAACTCGCCCAATAATAAATCAACGTACCTAGAGAAAAGAGGCCCAAAAAATTACGAGTGGCACTTCCAGAGCATCGATGTATTCATCTTCGTAGTACAAGGAACTCAATCGGATTTGAGTAACACGTGACTGCAACAGTAAAAAGTGTGGTTGTATCTGCACCAGGTAATTTAGCAAGAGAAAGGAAGGAGTAGCATATTGCCACAGAACTCCACCAACATTGCGTGTAAATCAATGGATTAAGATATGTGGATGGATAAAGGAAAACAACCACAAATGACGTGTACTATTTCAGAATGTGATATCTATATGAGCAGGAGTATAGGATGGAGCAAGGTTAAAAGAGACGGTAGGTAGGTGTTAATTAAGCGTTTTGCCATCACCTAGCAATTTGTTAGCTTAGGCGTGCATGTGCGTTCTGTATGGACAGAGCAGCTGGGTGGGCGCCTAGGTAGCTTACGCACGCGCTTGTGTGTTCTGTACGGAAAGAGCAGCTGGATGGGCTGGGAGGCCTGAGAGGATGAATGTCAGTACGACAGAGAAAAAGGTAAGAAAGAGAGCAGGAGGATGGAAAGCTAGGCCCATTAATTTAGAGCCCATCTGGCCCATGGAGGTTACTACATTAGGGTATAGAGGAGCAGCAGCTGCTGCCAACCAGTACAGGAGCAGCCTCCACTAAACAGCAGCACCAGCGACGAGTAAGACCCGTCGTCAAGTAGAAGCTACGTCGTCCTCCCTCCGTTCCCCATGCAAGCTCTTTTCTCCTTCATTATCGTCGATTTCTCATCGGAGAGGGTGACTACTTTCCCGAGATGCCGATTTCTTGTTAGAGGAGGTCAGACCTTGCAGCCACTTTATTCACCGCCTAGGGCCAGCACTTAAGTATGCCTAAGCTAGTGCCTCTGTTTGAATTTTCCGATTGAGTGCCAAACCAGGGTTCAAAGGAAGCATACAAAAAAAGGCTATAGAGAGATTCAGAACAAAAAATTTCATGCTATTGACATTAAGGCTGCTTAAACTAGCATACCCATTGTGCTCTATGCCAAGCTCCTTGACTTCCCATTTAGCATTTGCTATCTTATCTGGATACCTGGAAAGCACATTTGGCAGGTGAGCTGATAGCATATACAACTGCGATTGAAAATATTAAATGCAGTAGCTGAGCAAGATACTGTTCCACAGCACTTCTAGAAGTGTCTGTCTCTGGAGATGCCCATCTCCCAAGTTATACCCAGCCCAAAGAAATTGCGATAGACGATTCCAGGGGATTTACGGAGACTTGAAGATTTCATCCAACATACCCATTAATATGCAAAAGCATCCGTGCACTTGTCCTATGGATGTGCTCAGCCAAATCAGGAACAGTATCCACCTACCACAAACAAAGATAATAGAAAATTTCAACATTTACCATTCCATATTTGTGACCTACATATTAGAAAATAACAAAATGGACTTGGTTCCAAATACAAGAGCAACAATAGCCAATAAATTTACCAGTGTTCCAAAAAACTCTTCAACAACGGAGGTGCTACTTTGAGATAACACGGAATGTAGATGGGCTCTAGATCTGTTCAAAACTCGAGCAACCAAAGATAGTGTTTCGGCAGCTGTGCATCTCTCCTGCAAGGAAAGGACAAGTTTCAGATATGGATAGGCAAACGAAGATAATAGAACTACAGAGACTGGATATAAGACATACATTTTTATACTAGTGTGAAGAAAAAAGCTAATAACATCATCATGGCGCTTTAAAAACCATATGTCCAGGCACAGACATGACCTGCTAGCCATTTTAAATGCCCAATGAAGCAGAAGGGACCTAGTTCATTACAGAATGGTTTATATTGATGGTGAGGCACACATTCAAAGACTTAAGTAAGGATATCATCATAAAGGAGTCAAATCAGCTAATGCCAACACCTCATACATTTCTCCCAGTCCTACAGTAGATGCTTTCCACTGTGCCATTTTTTCCTCCATGATACAATCATCCATCAATTTGAGCACGAAAATCATTTTCTGATAATATTTGTTTCTCTCTTCTGCCCTTGGCTTTTTCCACCATACTCCAGTTATAGCCAACAAGGACTCTACACTTCTCACAATCCACAAGTAACTTTTTCACAAGGCTAAAACGATACTTAGTGCCCCGTCCTCACATTACACAGCTAAAGAAATTGCTTTCCTAACAACAACCAGCAGCTATAACTTCTTTCTCAGATTCAGAGTCAAATATAAGCTAGTAGACATATGATACCAATGAGGAAAATTAGTTTATTAGAAACCGCGAACAAAATATGGAAGACTGTCTCAAAGTAACAGAAAAAATGAGTGAACTAAAATTTTCATAGCAACAAGAGTTTTTATCTTTAACGCCTATGAAGCCATTAACATGCTGAAGCCAAGAAAACATTAAATAAGTTCCTCATGTTATCGAACTTCATTCAGCATGTTCAAACTCTAAAAGCTACATGAAGCAGTGAACTCGTAGACGAGACCAGATTCCTATGAGCAAGCTCAAGTCAAATGTGTTGTCTAACAGGACAGAGATTTTATGATGAGTACTGTGGTTCAGTTAAAAATACAGAAAAACATGTTAAAATGCAAATATATAAGCACTGTGATGTAAAGCCAGTAGCTACCTTTAAACCATAGGAGGTGAACATTGAGCTCGGAGGAGCAGTAGGCATCACATCCATTTGAGAAATAGTTGAATTCATCGATAAAGGTGATGAAGATGGATACAAACTGTTCTGTGGTTTGATCCACTGATCTGAGTCTTGTGTTATTTTTGATAAAGCTGCTTTAAGCCGAACTGAATACAACACAAGCATCAATGACATATGAGCTTTAAATCAGCAATCATGTATTTGTAAACATTAATCACAAAGAATCATGAGCCAGAAAAAAAGTCAGAAAAGACACTCCCATACATGATTGGGAATCAGGTAGCGGCTTGCCACTTTGACTCCTGTCCTGATACCCAAATGTCTCGTATATGTGGTGATAGAAGATGCCAAAAAGTTGGAAGATACCCTGGGAAAAAATGCCAAGTATGAACAACAGAAACCACAAACTTCATGCGCATTCAGTTTACCAGTTACCATAAGGAAAATTTATTGACATATAACTAAACCTTAAAAAGCTCAACATTGACCATTTCCAGCTTTTGCATAATTCTGGCATATTTGTCCATCATCCTGATTCCAGTGAAGAAGTGACAGCTTAGATTAGGCAGTTAAGTTAGGACTTTCCTCGAGTTAACATACATGAATATTTGATACCTTAACAAAGAAAGTGATGATCCTGTCTGCGAAGAAATATCTCCATCTTTCCAATGTGAAGAATTGCCTTTCACAATTTTTGTTTTCAGTGTCCTACTGGGTAATTGGCTATCTTCATCAATGAAATCAGCGAGAAGGTCTTCATTTTCTTCATCAAAAGGTGAATTATTTCCATTTCCATGGACAGAATTATTACCAGCTGATGAGCTGAACAGCACATTATATTTAGGGGATTCCAAGGAGCCATTCTCGATCTTCAAAGAAAATGGGTTCTCAATATTGAGCCAGGAAGCAAATCCGTTCTTTTGCCTCCCTTTATTAGTTGCAGTAGTTCCACTGAAACATTCTTTTGGCAAGGTAGAACTACGGCTGGTAGGTGAAATCAGTGCAGCACCATCACCAGTAAGTCCTGCTAAACTAATTATCTGCGTAGCTTCAGCCGACATTATTGTCCAAGATTCCTTTTCCAGTACCATTTTAAGTGCCTGCCAAAAGAATCACAGAATGAAACTGTTAAAATGCCACAGTGAAATGCAAAAGTCAACAGTAGCAATCCAAATGAAGAATACAGGAAAATACCAACTAGAGCAACTCATATATTACTAAGACAAGGAAATACCCCATTTCACAATGTGGTTGTACTTGTGCTGTTAAAAATGAGCCAGAGGGAGCCGGAAAGGGACCCCTCGGGTTTTTTTTTAGTTAAAGAAGCAAGAAGCATTGTATTGTTGTACTTATTAAGGATGTCTATTAAGTATGAACTGCTCTTTGGCACATAAATAAAAGAAAAAGAAGTTAGCTCGCACCAAGATCAGCCTACATCCACAAATCCCGAGATACAATGGCTACAAAAACTGTACCATGTTTCTACAGAAAATACACTCATTGTCCACTGCTATAGTTTCTAGGGTGGTTTAATAACTTGCCAACACTCGACGAGTCTCCATGTGTGGGTAAAAGTCTAACTGTGCGATACTTTCCTTGATCCAACTCACACAACACTTGATGATTGTAATTCTAAAAATTCAATTGGAGTTAGTGGACATACGTATATGTTTTGCCGGTGAAAGGTCACAACGTAGTTCAAACAGACAGTCTTCAACTTCTGCCGGAACTCACTAGCTTCGAACCCACAAAATGCTTCACCGGCCAAAATGAATATTGTGAGATCTTCGTAGTTCTTCAGAAATTGGTATGTGCTAGTTGAACAAACAGCTGAACAAGACAGCAAAACAGACAAGCGACTTGTTGCCAGTTGCCAAAGATTTCTCCGTCCCCTTTCAAATGTATAAGCAACAAGTTTTGTAGCATCTGTCCTCAGTTGATAGAAAGGAGCATCTGCTCCTGATGTGCTAGCATCAGGATTGCTGACATCAGAAGATGGTATCCTGTCGCTCGTTGCGTCTGCAACACCATCCTGATTGACAACTGTACTTGAATGACCTCTTCCTGAATCAACTAAAGTTTCACTTGGGCTCTGAGACATCTGAATAGAAGAAACCAAAGGTTATATTAATAACTACACCAAAAACCAGTATTCAAATGACATTGTTAACAACTCAACCAAAATATTTCATCAGATTTAGATGCAAATCTATAAAACTATGGGAAATATAGAACGAATTAAACTGGACTTATTTCATAGTAAAACAGGTTCCGCTTTATGATGCATTCAATATATGACTGATAACATACAAGACTTTTGCCAACTATCAGTACCATACATAGAGAAGAGTTCAAAAGCTGTTGACATCTGACACCTGTATATAAGGAGCTTCTTCAGCTGGAAGTTTCTAGAACACTGCACATACACTCAATTGACGCAGAAATTTGCAGTTTTTAATAATGGTTTAGACTAACATGGAAGTGGGTTCACTATTCAAGTACAAATAGGATCCAGGAACCAAGCCAAATAAGATTTGGAATTGCTTATGAGGCTGACACCGATCTAGATATGTCATCAAATTTTTAAAAATAAAGTTAACAGCACACCAGTAACAATTACCTTTACTTCTGGGCAGAAGCTCATAATAGCATAATATGACCGCATCAACGAAAATATGCTCTCAAGAGTTTTTAACAAGCAGGGCCGAAGTTTGGACTCAGGAACTTGAACACAAAGATCACTATATGTAAATCTGCAGAAAATAAAAGTACAGTGAGTACTCACAGAAACTTGTATAGTTTTGGTTTTACATTTGATAATCTAAAGTATCCACACAAGATTCTCTACAAAATAGCTGACGTGACTTTATCAGTGAAATGCCACATAAATGGTAGGCCATATCGCATCCATCTTATACTGCTTTAGGTGATCAGTAAAGATCAATGTAAGTCAACATCGACTGGGTACACCACTATCATTTCAGTTGCAGGCTTAGCCCAAAAGGGACCATGACTTTCTTCGCAGAAAGTGCAGTACTTCAGACAAAAAAAAAATGCAAACATATGAAGCTCCAAAGATTTTCTTTTTATTAAAGTAATCCCAGTGTAAGACGTAAATGTGAACATAGCCCATTTAATTTATAGTTTGCTTTGCCACAAAACAAATTCTTGATTCAAAGGCTGATTAAATTCATCCAACCATACACATACATCCAGGTCACTGCATATTTTACTCAATCCAATCAAAAACAAAAATAAAGTGCCGAATACATACCTATTTCTCTGGGTATTATTTCCCACTTCCTGCAATATTAGAAAAAATGATAACACTGTTACGAAAAGAGCTGTTGTATTGCACAACCCAAGGGGCAAATATCTATTACGGGAAAACTTGGACTACAAGTCAATCTACTAGAGATTTAGACCAATAAAATCTACTAGAGACCTAGACTAATGGGAAACCATAATAGCCCCTAACAAATACCGCATGCCAAGTATTAACAATGCAAAAGTACAAATTGCAAGCAGTGCCGCAAGAATATGTGAAGAAATCTAATCTGATACCTCTTCCAGCATTTCTTTCAGAACAATATGTGTTTGAGAGAGTACTTCTTGCAAAAAGAAGCTCTGCATCTTTTCGGCCATGCCACCAATGTCACCCATCAATGCAAATGCATCAATCACCTGCAGTTCATATTTAACAGTTAGAAGAATGCAACTCAAGTAAGTTCACAAACAATATAATTAACCAATCCAAGAGCACAAACAAATAATGACCAGGTAAATACTCACGGTTAGATAGCTTTCTTCACTGAAGGTCTGACAAACTCCCAGCAAACGGCTGTCCAATTTCTGGATTGTCCTTGCTAACCATGCCTGCAGAGCAGAAATACCATCATGGTAATAAGAAAAAGAATATGAAATAAAATCAACTGAAGGAGAAACGTGGATGGCTTCATCGAATTTGATGGTGCTGAAGAGTTTCGGTTCTTTGAACAGACCAACATAAAGCTATAGGGTGAATGTAGACTTGTTCTACAGTTTCCAACATTGAAGACAAAACATCTCAACAAGAGAACTCTAGTGAAAAGAAGTAAGAAAATCCAAAATTACCTCAATACCGCGTCCCATTTCTTGTACAGCAGAAAGGCCTGAATAGTTCTCCAAGATTTGCAAATACTCTGGCAATAATTGAAATGCCTGCAAACATTAGTAAAGTATCATAAGAAACTAACATAATTCTGAAGAAAAATACAGATTGCCAACCACATGGCAAACACATATCGGGTTAAAAACTAGTAGTAAGGTTATAAAATAAAGACGTTTCTATATCTCTTTTGTGTACAGCAAAGCAGAGCAAAATACAGCTGGTCATGGCCAAAATTCACCCACCTGAAAGTAATTTTCTTTCTCAACAAAAGTTTCAAGCTCTATCTGCATATCTTGAGCATGTCGAAGTTCTGTAAGAACAGGAAGAACATCCTGCATTACAAAAAAAACTAAACCTTTTTATGTATAGATCCTCAAACCCACATACGTAGAGCAAGTTGTAGTGAAACAAGTAGCACTCGAATTCATCAATACATTAATAAGTCCATCCGTAAGAGCTATGAAAATGATAGACAAAGGAAGGGTTGAACTAGAAGGAGTTAAACATACTAAGAACCTCACTTTATACTACAATGGTGCTCAGTGATTTTAATGCACAAGCTGGCACCACGCATATTCAGTCAATGCAGAACATAAACACAAAACAACAGCATGCACCTACCAGCAAAGCTTGTTTCTTCTTTGATTTTACATTGACAACCAGATCCCTTGACACCTCACTCTTCGAAGAGGATATGTGTCTTCGACCGTTCTGAAATAGTTATTAAATCATAAGGGCCAGATATAGGCCAGATATCCAAAAGGAGTAAAACTATGTATGCAAAGACAGAGTTTTATGAGATAATACCATGCAGATTACGTTGGCGACCTTTAAGTCTTGTTCTAGCTCCATCACTAACTGCATCCCCTTCACTGGCCAAACAATAATATCAGAAATCTGGTTTTCATTGAAAGAAAATAGTTTATAATAGATATCTCTATTACTCATAACTACAGTGGATCAAAAACCTAAAAATGTCAAAGGATCCACCAAATAGATCAACTGACGACAAAAAAAATTGAAAAGGAAGAAAAAACTAATAAATGAGCTCTTGTATATTCAGACTAGACATACCCATTTCCTCGTAATGACCCATAACATGGTGCGACAACCGTTCGGCAATCTTGTCGAGCTGCGCCAATCTCATAGTAGACTGCAAAAATGAAATGTGCATCGTGAACAACATGGAATGTGGTAACAGAAGTGCACATGCATGCAGGTAGAGCACGCAGGGCTTCTGATGGCAATTGGCGAATATACGCATGGATAACGAGAACGGTAGGATGCGACAAAAGGGGGCGGTTTCATCTAAAAAGAGCATACGCTAGATTCGCGAGACAATTGCTTGCAGAAACGGCATATCTGCGCCGGTATGCACGCAGATGTCACTCAAAAGCATGGTCTAAACAAGTTTTCGCGGATCATGCACACCAGTAGTGATAACCAGGTGATTGTAACTGTCCCGCTAACCTGCTTATCGAAATAGGTGGCATCGCCTCCTGCTTCCGATATGTTCGCCAGAATGTACTTTATGGGGTCGAACTCCTGCACATCATTCAAACTCAAACACATCAAGCCCAACTGGCGCGGAGCAGCTAGCAACCTGCGTATTGGAGAATGCAGCACGAACCTCCAGATAGAAGACCTCCTCGAGGTCTTCCACGGGCGGGCCCTGCGGGTTGCTCCCGTAGATCGAGACGAGGTCCTCGGAATTGGACGGCAGGTTGATCCGCTCGTGCGGGGGCAGCCCTGCGATCGCGCGGGCCGCCGCCGCGGCCGCAGCAGCTCGAGCTGGAACCTACAGAGGGATGGTGGTAGAAAACGTGAGCAACCAGTGTCGCCGGATCCGACACGGCGGGACGAGAAGTGGAGAGCGACGGCAGTTGGGAGGGACCTCGGGGCGGGAAGGGGCTGGGGCGGGGGTGGGCGGGAGGAGGCCGATGGAGCGCGCGGAGCGGACGGAGCTGAGGAGCCTCTCGCCGACGCGGGAGAGGTCCATGCCGCCGCCCTGGATCAGGAGCAGGGGCAGGAAGACCAGGGGCGAGGGCCCCGACTGGAAGAGCTCGTCGCCGCCGCCGCCGCCGAAGAGGGATGGTGGGGAGGAGGAGGAGGCAGAGGGCGCTGTAGGCGGCGGCGCGTCGCCCCGCATCTCAGCGGCGCCGCGCAGCCTCGGCGCGGCGGGGGACCATGGGAGGGAGCGCCGCCCGCGGCAGCTCCCAGATCCGCCCGGCGGTCGGGGCTCGCTCCGCGCGTCGTCGGTGCGTTGGATCGCGCGGGGAGAGGGGGGAGGACCAGGTGGTTGGCCGGTCTGGGGCTTCTTGGCGGGGATGTGAGAGTGGAGAGGACGCACACGCACGAGGCTGGAAGAGAAGAAGAGCGGTAATAGAGGAGACGACGAACGGGGTGAATGATTTGTCTCGTGCTGCTTTTTTCCTTCTGCAGCAATTTTTCCGTCAAATATTTTGTCGTGTTTACGCAGGAGCCTGGTTTAGTCGCTTCAAAATATTATTATTTTCAAAAAAGTCTTAATCTTTTACTGCAATACATGAAAACCCAAAAGTAATAAAAATTATAAACATATCCTTAGACTATCTAGCGAAGATTACAAGCAAGAGCGCGCCGCCGTTTTCGCTCCTCCCTCATTGTAATCGGGTAAAGTTTATTGTAACAGAGCTTGTTGTAGTAGATAAATATGAGATCCTGCTAAGACCCAAAAGACCAGCGCATGAGAGCAGCAGTCATCACCGATGAAGAGAACGTAGATCAAAAGAAACAAATACCAAATCTATGGAGATCCGTGAGAGACAAACCTCCACACTCTCTCCGACGAAGCTAGATGCATCACCATAACGAATGCTATATGGAAAAGGCTTTTATTCCATTTTCGGGGAGTCGTCGCCGCCACGCTTTCCTAGGGAGCAATTTTGCTAGTGGTATTGTTCGGAATACTTTCTACCGGTTGGCTCTCTTCTAAGTTCAGCCGCGAAATTTTCACTTGGCATGTGTGTCCGTGGGAAGCTTTGACTATAGTGCGTAGTTCATGTGTGTTGGTAATTGTTTGCATCATTTTCTTGCATCCAGTGAAATCTTCACAGATCCATGATTTACTGTTTCAACTCCAAACTTATGTTGTGCATCTAGTTTGGTTATCAACATTTTATTTTTCACTCTTTTGTGCACTTTGTTTGACTGCCAACAAAGTTCTATTTTTGCTAGGAGGATGTAAGTTCAACTTGTTTGTCTGCATACCGTGTTTTCGTCACCACTTCTGATCTTGCCACGCACTAATATCGAACAACAAGTAACATATTAAACTAACATGCACAACTAAATTAACATTGTTTAGTCCTAACTACTAGCAAATAACGGTTCGTCAAGATGTTACCTAGCTACTATCAAATTGAAGTTCACCACGACACTACATAGGTACTAATTAACAAGTAATAGATATGCACACAAATAGGGGTAGTTCATAGAACATGACGACCTTCACTTTTTCTTCTTCGCTCATTCAGTACTTCTTCCTCGTAAGATCCTAGTCTGGACTCTGTTAGCCCACACAGTGTCAAACTATCCATGCCTCTTGTTCTTATAAGCCTGATTATTATGGGTAGCGACACCATGTGTCACGTCTTCCCATCCAGGAAGAACTCATCAATAATGTAACATCCTAGATTTAGAGGCTAGAGATAGAGAGGAAATAGATGTGTGCATTACATTCGTGCATAGAAAATCTAGAGAATTTTCGCGCTTTTACATAAAATTTGTCACACTGACTGAAGTTTCACTTGAGTTGATGGAATTGAAGTTGGTCATCAAGTCAATCGCTATAAATCTCAATGTGACATTTGCTAAAACCTTGTTTTGGGTAGAGGTGATTTGATTTATGGGTTAGATCAAATGGAACTAGAACTATTACAACAACACCTTAAGTGAGGACCAAATACCAGATCTTCTAAAGGATCATAATATGATATTTCTTGCAACAACATATGGATACCCATTCAACTACAAATCAATAAACAATAAATAATTGAGAAACTATTGTTGACTTATATTTTCCATGTCTTTAACTAATCCATGTTCCTACCATGATCTTCATAGTATATCTTCAATTCAAATCTTGAACCCATGAGAAGGACATCAACAAAAGCCCTTGTTTATCCTACTTTTCTCAATTCAAATCTATCTTCATTAAACCTTAGAGAAGGGAGGTAAACGATCGATATATCCAGATGATCACACCATTATCTCTTGAGAATGACCTTAGGCTATTATTCAAGTCATTTCCAAGTGATAGAAGTTATTGGTACTAGCCTAGCCATGTGCATCCAAAAGGTACAAGAGAAGATCTATACCCTAATTGTTCAAGACAATACTTGATCTAGGAGGTGAGAACCATATTTCACTAAGTGATACCTTAGGAAGCCAGACCCTTGATCATCAAAGTTTGATGATGATCCTAAACCCTAACAACTTGAAGTAAGAAGCTATTGAGAATAAGTTCATCATATATATTACATGGTTGTGCTTTGGAGATATAAGGGAATAAGTTAAATCCTAATATGATAAGCAGATATCATCCATCACAAGAAATCACAGGAAGATCACTAGTAATCAACGCTTGAACATTTTCAAAATCTTAAGAAGTGAACTAAATAAAGGACATCAAAAACTTTCCTAGCCAATCACCTATTTCAACCATGGTGATATTTTGAAGTAATCATCCTATAAATAATGGGAGAGAAAGAGCAAACCCTAGCATATCCTCAACACCTCTAGTAAAATACCATGTCCTTCAATATTTGGAAGCCCTAGACCACATTCCCATTTCACTTATGCTTCAATTGGTAAGCATAAGGAAAACCCTAGTACTAAATCTCACACCCAAATCCAAATGGTATGCTCAATTGCTCATATTTAGAATTGAAGACAAGCATATCAACTCAGTGACCAAACTAACAAGTGTTATATAATCTAAATCTCCATTTTGAGAAAATGTATGTCCCATGAGAGAAACAATATCTACCCTAAGCATTTCAAGCCATGGTTTAAGAAACCCATATTATAACTTTGGAATAGCCCTAAACTAATTTCCAAGTCCATGGAAATATTTGGGCACATGAAATAATGCCCATGTGATAACCTCCTCAAACAAAAACCAAGCAATAAACTTTATCCTAAAAATTATTTCTTGCATAGAAATACATAATAAAACTCTTATTTTCACTAGGTAGTTTTAAAAGTGTAGGAAAAATATTTAATCCTCAAAATAATAAGTGATGGCTGTGAAATACGCCACTTTTTCTCGCGTTTAAATCCTTAGCTAAGCCAAGAAATTGACTAAGTTTACCTCTCAACTTGCCACTAATGACTAATTAACGCAAAAATGTGCAATCTCTTCTATTTTTGGATGATGTGTAGGAAATCACGTCTTAATAACAAATAGACCTGCAATTACTAAAGAAAATCGAGTCAGGAGCATGGCAAAGTTGACTACGCTCGAAGAGGCAGTTCTAGGGGCTTTAACGGTCATCGGTACGGGCAAGCCCCGCCCGTGCCGTGTGCCCGTACCGTGCGCCGCTGCATTCACGAGGTCAAACCCTATAAGTTTCATGAAGGGACCGACGCCAAACAGAGAGCCATTCGTCGCCAAACAGAGCCGACATCCAACAGATTCATCTGCACCACACCGAAGGAGATCCACCACCATAGTTCATCCATCCCATCTCCCATCTCATCCATAGCCATAGACATCACCATTGTAATAGAGATCTCCTTGAGTATTGGCGACCATTGTAAGAATAGTTGTGATTTCAATATAAGTATTTTGCACAATGATTTCTATCTTTGTATTTGATCTTGATATTATGTGTGAGTAGTCCTCACGGGCTGTGGGCTGGGGTGAATCCTCGCAGCGTTTAAGTGCATCTAATCTTATTATATGTATAAGGATTGAATAGGAGTTTTGCAATCTTGTATCCTTGTCTCTTTGCCTCGTCTCGGTAATCTGCAGGTACCCATATCATTCGATTCGATCAACGGAAGAGGTGGGATTAGTGGAGATCGAACAACCGCGAAACATCGGTAGCAGAAAGGGGGAAGTAACGATACATGTTTAGTGATTCATTCGGGATTATGGCACAATCATCTAGCTTAAGGCTTTGGTCTGGCTGTGAGGACAGTGGTTGGACCAAGAGGCTCTTGTCACCTCTAGCTTTAGGGGCAAGAGTATTTACGGATGTGCTACTCACAAATTTCTTATCTATATTTTATTTGTTACACATATGTGCTTCAGTTATATATATATATATATATATATATATAGACAAAAGTTTTTGTATGTAACCAAACTGCAGCGCTAGCTATCATTGCCAACCACATGTGTGCCAAGATTGGTGCCAAGAATAAGCAATTCTTTTTCTAAATGGACTGATTCTTATTTTTAATGGCCTGACGCCCTGCTACGATTCTGCCTCTCCGGCAGACCAACACCCAGTCTGTGCGCTCTGCACAGTGGAGATCCGTTGGGTTCGTCCGTTTGTGTCATGGAGTCGTTCGGTTTGGCATATACCACTTGTCTCGCGCATATAGCCCTCCAGCCTCGTGGCAGATTCTTCCGTCTCGCTCAGAGCCCACCTTTCCCGCACCTCCATCCCATCTCTGCCCATCCCGGTGGCTGGCGGCGCCCCCGCAGTTCATTGCCTCACGCTGATTCCGGTGACGGCCAGCCGTTCCGGCCCCCTCCACCTCTCCCGCGCAACCATCCCGTCAAGCTGCCGCCCATACCTCCCCATCCCGGTGGCCGGCGGCCCCCCACAGTTCCCCTGTATCGCGCGGAGTTTGGTGGCGGCTGGCCGCTCAGCACCTACCTCCCCCGCCCTCCCCAGATCCCCTCGCCTCCTCCAGGTTCCCGACCGGTGCGTCATCTCACCTACCTCCCAGCGAGGCCTTCCTTTCCTCGCATCGTCTCCCGCCATGGTTCTTGTCATGGCTCCTCTCTCCCCATCGTCTCCGTACATAGTTCTAGCCGGAACTCCCCTTCCAAATCAAGCCGAATCCAAACAAGAACAAAGATTTTCCATCGCGCGGAGCTGTCGATCCAGCGACTTCTTCCTGTTGGAGGCGCCGGAGCTCCTTCCGTCTGGCAGAGACGCCTCCGCTCGCTGCGTCACTGGACTCTCGCACCACCGAAGCCCTTGCCAGTGCCTCCACTGGATTCAAGCCGCCTCACCGGCAAGGAGCTGTCCGAGCTCCCCGATGTCGCCGCCGACATGCCAACACCCGCTGCTCGACCTCCCCCTTTTTCATGGCTGCATGCTTCCTCCCGCTCCGCCCGCTTCCTGACGGCGCGACCACGATCTGCAGCACTAGACGAGGGCACGCTGGCTCGGTTTCTCCCTGGACGAGGAGTAAGGCAGCCGTGGCGCGCCACGCGCGACGCTACATTGTGCTCCCGCTCGGCAGAAAGCCTGCAGATTTTTACTCGAAGGAGAATCTGCTCGGTTTTGCGTTTTGCGTGGCAGATTTTTGTGCCGATCGAATGAGATCCTTCTCTAATACAATCCCCCTATATGCTGATTTATTTTCCGTGCTGAAACTGCATGTTTTTGGTGTGCACATCAGGTGATTGTTATAATGTGCCATGCTATTTTTTCATGAGATATTTGTTTCTTCAAGCAATTTCTAGTTGTTTTTTATGCCTGGTGGTTGTTTGACCTGTAGATGTTCTTCAGTACCTAGCTGGAGATAACCAAGTACCCGATTTTATTTGAGATTATGCACTTGCACTGGGAGCGATGCACTCAGTGAAGATGGATGGATGTGTTCGCGACTAAATTATGCTAATTGTGGTTATGTTGAACCATGCTATGGCATGTTTGTGTTTCGAATCTCTCAAGTCGTCTGCATATATGCTGCTAACTTGATTGTGCCAACATATCTCTCCGTGGAAAAACGGGGAACCTAGACATCGTAGAAACCATGAGGCATCCAAAATCTACAGGTCTTGACTGCCAGCATGTGTCTCAATGCACACCGCGTCCATGCATTTTATTTCTTGCTGGAATGAAGGATTGAGACATCTTCTTTTGTTTATCATGCCCTGCTAGTTACTGCTTGATAAAACCTGTTCTTTGTGCTAATCTTGGCAATTATTTTGCTATATTCTTAGGGAGATCTAGCGATCAATTCTTCTATCATACCAATCAATTTCATGTGAATTTTATCCTGAAGAAGTTCGTGTTGAAATGTAGACCCCTGCGTGCTCGTATGGATGACGCTGCGGCCAACCACTGTCGGCGGATGGCCTGGTGCGGCTGGGGCAATGCGCACGCACTTCAGCACCAACAAGCCAGTGCCACTCCACCAAGCATGCTGACACGCCGGAGCTCTACACCATGATCCGGTTGCTTGTGATTTGCTGTCTCTTGGCATCAAATCCTGTTTTTGTTGCCACCAAAAGCTTAGGATGAGCACGGCTGCAGGTTACCTATGCAGCATATGTAGGCATCCTCAGATGTTTTTGAGGCAAATATTGCTTCATGATTCATTAATCTTAATCTTAACTAAAGCAAGCATAAACACAGGAGATGTAGCTGGGGCGTGCACCTGTTCTTTTCTATGTCTGAATATGTCTTTTGGATTCTGGTGAAAAAATGCTGATGAAATTATTGGCCGTTGGCTGTGGATGCCCTCTTTGCATCAATATGATTCGATGTCCTTGGACGACTTATTAACTGTGAATCCTTGTTTTGGATTGTTGAATTTTGTCATGTAGATTTCTTGCAAGGGATACTAAAACATACACTCCTTGCATCTTGGTGATTGGAAGTGATCAAATGTGACCAGCTATCCATGTGAATATATTTGGCACACATCATGTGCTCATCTCTTTTTACATCATTACATTCTGGGTCGAGATGACACTGTTTGCTGCAACTGTAATCTTTCCCTTTCACTGTGTTCTAGTGTACTTCACTTCTCTATCAGAAATATTGGGGTACATTATCGTTGTTGTTTCACTGATAGCTAAGACTGGTTCAGCATGTTTTACACTGGAACATGGCTTTGGATTTTTATAGGTACTTGACAATTTAACTCGAGGTGGCAGATCTTTCTACCAGAGAGTGCTTCAAATGTTAAGTTGCGGTGCCGAATTTTACGCAACACTTATGACTTGCGACATATACTGCTTCCATCGATTTGCAAGTTTGAATTTTTTTAGTATTTTTATAGGTACTTGACGATTTCAACTCAAGGTGCCGGATCTTTCTACCAGTGGGTTCTTGAAAGTTAAGATGCAGCGCCGGAAATTATGCAGGACCTATGACTTGCGACATCAAGCCGCCGATTTGGAAGTTTGATTTTTAAATCTTTTTACATGTACTTGAAAATTTAAACTCGGGTGCTTGAAAAATATGACATCTTAGCAAGGTGCGACATATACTGATTATAGGTGCGTCCGGCCCTTGACTGTCAAGCCAGTACAGCTCAAATTGAAGGCTTGTGTTGTAGTTTATACCAGGTACTGCACATACATTAGACAAGATGCGAGATAATTGGATTGTTGGTACCGATTCTCCTTACCATCGGGTACCGGATTAATACTAGTCGAGGCACCCTAACCCCTATAATACAACCCTAAAAAACCATAAAACACCAAATCTAGGGTACTCCATGCTCTCTTGGGGAGGTGCGACATATATCAGACTTAGGTGCTTTTGTTAGATTCTCGCACTGATGTATCGATTGCATTGTGCTCGAGGTACTGAATGCCATATTGGCGACGCACAATATACACCTACCCTCGGTGCGGGTTATAGCAGAAAACCCTAACCCTACACCCTAAACCATATCCATAAGCACCAAAATCCTAAATCCAAGGTACCGAGGTACCGAATGCTCTATTAGCTAGGTGCGACATATATCGAAACTAGGTGCTTTTTAAGCTTTGGTGTACTAATGTATCATGCGCATTAGAGAGGTACCAATAACACCATATATGAAGGCACGGCTTAAATTGAGGGTTGGTGTTGTAGTTTAGACCATTGAACATACGTTAACCAAGGTGCGAGATAACTAGGTTGTCGGTACTGATTCTCTTTACCATAGGGTACCAGAACAATACTAGTCAAGGCACCCTAACCCTATAATACAACCCTAATAAACCATAAAACCCTAAATCCAAGGTACTCGATGCTCTCTTGGGGAGGTGCGACATATATTAGACTTAGGTGCTTTTGTTAGATTCTTGCACCGATGTTTCGATTGCACAATAGTACTCAAGATACTGAATGCCATATTGGCGACGTACAACATATACCTACCCTCGGTGCGGGTTTTAAGAGCATATTTGTTCACTAATATAGTAGAAAACCCTAACCCTAGACCCTAAACCATATCCATAAGCACCAAAATCCTAAATCCAAGGTACCGAATGCTCTCTTAGTGAGGTGCGACATATATCAAAACTAGGTGCTTTTTAAGATTTGTTGTACTGATGTATAATGTGCATTATACTCGAGATACCGATAGCACCATATATGAAGGGACGGATTAAATTGACGGTTTATGATGTAGTTTAGACCAGGTACTGCACATACATTAACCAAGGTGCGAGATACTTGGTTTGTCGGTACCTATCCTCTTTACCATCGGGTACCGGATCAATACTAGCATTGAAATATATTCGATGTACTGATAGCCTTATAACAAGGTGCGTCTGACCTCGGAGCCCACAGGTGCTTGTTGAGCGATCCAAACCCCTAATTACTAAGTACCGAATGTTATATTAGTGGGGTACGACTCACATTGATTTTAGGTGCTTTTTGTACGGGTACCAATATCCCCGTAATAAAGGTATGACTTGTATGACTTACAGAGATGTAGGTGCTTGTACAATATTTTCAAAACTCTAAATCCTAAGTACCGAATGATTTGTCAGCGGGGTACAACATAATCTTAAGGTAGGTGCTGATGCATGAGTGTTCTGTGTTATCAATAGAACTTAGAACCGGTAGCCCTGCCGATTAGCATCGAAATATATTCGAGGTACCGATAGGCTTATAACGAAGGTGCGTCTAACCTCGGCGTAGGTGCTTGTAGAGCGATCCAAACCCCTAATGGCTGAGAACCGAATGTTATATTAGCGGGGTACTACTTACATTGACTTTACGGTTAGGTACTGAATGTATGTATATAAATCCAAGTACGGGATAATCATGGTACCGAATGTATTTTGACCTAGGTACCGAATGTATATTAGTCGAGACACGAGATAATTAGACTGATGGTACTAGAAATTGACTGGGTACTGAATGTATTCTATTCACCATCAGGTACCAAACCAATTTTAGTCGAGGCACAAAATAATAAGATTGATGGTACTGAGAAAAATTAACTAGCTGGACACCTTGTCTCTTATCACCAGGTACCGAACATACATTAACTGAGGTACGAGATAATTGGATTGTTGGTACCGAAAATTATCTAGATACCGGTTCTATTTACCATCAGGTACCGAATGAATATTAGGTGCGGCATATATCGAAACTAGGTGCTTTATAAGATCGTGTGTATTATACTTGAGGTACTGATAGGACCATATATAAATGTACGCCTTAAATTGAAGGTTGGTGCTGAAGTTTAAATCAGATAGTGCACATGCATTTGCTATGCATATTATCATTTCACGTGTCAGTTGTCTTCTAGAATTTTACTAAAACATACTGATAGTACTAGAACGTGGCAACCCACTCAAGATAGAAAACTTGATCGTGGGATCTAGCATAAGGCAAATCTGAGCATTAACTAATTAATTTAGATGGGGGCCAATAGAGAGAAGATCAAACCCACTAACCAAGCTCTCCTGAAGAAAAAGAACGAGAGTATGACTGCCACGGGATGGGAGCTGGCTGCAGCTCGGAAGAAAAGAGCAACAGGAGACTACTAAGCACCTTCTTTATCGTTGAACGGTACTTGCCCATTCGAATGGTGCAATGATAATTACAACCGGCCTAGCAGTCACGTTTAAACCGTAAACTGCCAAAATAGGAGATGAGTTGACCTGCCGGACCTGCCAAAGCCTCTAACTTTAACATCTTTGGAGTTACTCACTGCAGCCTAATCTGAAATGGAACGAATTTGAATTCACACCGTCACCCACAGGCATAGGTAGTCTAGAAACAGAAATGCAATTCAAATTTCTGCATGCCCACAGGGGTCATGTCAGACTTGTGGAGAGAGAAATCTGCTTCCACTCATTTTCCAAAGCTCATACTAGAAGCTAAAAGGAGAATAAAAGTACTAATCTCAAAGCATATGGACGGTGATGATAGCATACACCGGAGTTACGTACAAATCGTCTATATATATATATATATATATATATATATATATATATATATATATATATATATATATATATATATATATATATATATATATATATATATATATATATATATATATATATATATATATATATATATATATATATATATATATATATATATATTTTGCTACCATGGTGGCTAGCTACGCACCCCATTATGGTCGTTGGATCGTGCGCCATGATCTGTGCAAGGAAACGTCCGTTAGCTGAGCTCCGTTGGTCATTTTAGATGGTGGGTCAATTGTCCTTTCCTATGTTGTTTACATGCATGTGCCGAGCGAACATTACAGTGAAGTGAAGTTGGCATTTGTTTCGACTTGTAAAAATGGAACTTCATTGGTAAATATAGATTGGTTGTACAGTGAAGTTTGCATTCATTTCGGCTTGTAAAAACGCACTTGCTTTTGACATTAAATTGGCATTAGAAACAAAAGATAAACTTACAGTATTTTAAGAAAAACTCATGTACTTATAGTGGTATTTACGGAAAAACTCATGTATTTACAGTAGAACTAATAGCAGAATTTACAAAAAAAAACTCGTGCATTTTTATTTGTGGTTACACTAGCACTTACAGTAGAACTGACAGTATTTTTATTTGTGGTTACAGTAGCACTTACAGTATTTTTATTTGTGGTTACAGTAGCACTTACAGAATTTACAGTAGAACTAATAGCAGAATTTACAATGGCATTTCAAAAAAAAACTCATGTATTTACAGTGGTATTTATGAAAAAACTCATGTATTTACAGTAGCATTTACTGTAGTCAAATATGAAAATTTATTTAGAAGCAGTGACTCGTAAGCAAAATGAATATTTATTTAAAATTTGAAAAAAGGAGAAATAATTTGGAGACTCGTCATGCAAAGGAGAAATAGCTAATTTGGAGGTTCCAGTGATAGGAGTCGCGCATATTAAAATTCTTGCAAAATGAATAACATGGAGGAAGTCGGAAACTGCTTGCTTAGCCGGAACAGACAAGAATTACAGTATTTTGGTGTTATACCAAAACTTCTCCCTCATAATTTTTTACACTTCATTTCAATGAACATGAGATCTGAAATCGGATACACACCATGCACAAATGTGCGAACACTTCTTTTGTACTTGCAGTATTTCCTACAAAAAAAATCCATCCAGAAATACATGTCTATGAACAAATCTGAAATAAAAAATCTGGGACCAAAAGAATCACCAGATCTAAAATAATTGCCAAAAAACATTCCAGATGTAGACGCAGACCAAAAAGAATGCTGGAGGTGGACGCGGGGATGGACACTATGTAATAACAGAAATCAACATCGGCATGATTTCCTCATATAGTCAAGCAAAATCGAGATCTGAAAAAGGTAAAGCCAAACAAAATCCAGATCGAAAAAGAGGTCTCTTCGCCAGATCCATGAAAAAACTCCACCGCGCGTGCGCCCCGCATATCCCGGCCGGCGGCAGCACACGCGTTTCAGTGTGGAGCTCCAGATCGAAAAAAAAAACGGACGAGCTCGCTGTCGCGGGGATGCGCGGGAGCGGCGCCGTGGAGGAAAAAGGGCAGGGACACGGGGCCGCGCATGGAGTGGGCTGGGCGGCCACGCCGTGGATGGAGATTGGGTGGGGCGGAGAGCATCCATGGCAGAGATCTAGGCGGGAGCTGCAGGGTACGAGGACGGCCAGGGCATCAAACCGACGAAGGGGAGCAGTCCGTGCCAGTGCCTGGGGCTAGGGTGGTGCCCAATCAAGGTCGGCCAGAGCTAGGAGGAAGGGGGAGGGGCGGGCGGCATAGCCATGGTGGGGGAGGAAGCCTGGAAGAAGAGAAATTGTGGTGAGATCGATGGGGTGAGAGAGGACGTGCGTGGTGGTTTCCCTTTTTAGTGAGCGTGTGGGGGTGGGTTTGTTTCGGGTGGAGACAGAGAGAGCCGAAACCGTAGCTAACGGCGTTAACCAAATCAGCGGTGGAAATTGCTCTATAGTGTGATCCAACGGCTTCTGTAGGGTGCGCAGCTAGCCACCATGGTAGCCCACTATTTTGGATATATATATATATATATATATATATACCAGCACTATTCTGCAACCGGTTGCAGAATAATATTCTGAGCATCGGCTTGAACTTTCCGAAAAATAGTCTTGTACTGCCGCTGCACTGCCTAAGTGGTGCGTTCGTACTGCCCCGTTGTTGTTAACAGAAATAGAAAGAGCCCCGCAACCCCACTTCATCCCCAACCTCCACCGCACGGCCTCATCCCCGTCCACCCCCGCATGCCATCATCCCCACGTCCACTCCATGGTTTGGCCCGTCGCCGGTCGGACGACCGCATACTCCGCCGCCGGAGCAGCACCGCCCCTCCGCCTCCCCGTGCTAGCCGCTGACGCATCCCCGCCTCGCCAAATCCCTGCATCATGCCGCCATTGCGGCCCGCCGCCTCCGTGTGCACCTCGTCCCGCCGACTCATGCTCCCCGCTGCCAGCACATCCTCGCCCCGCCGCATCTTTTGCCCAGCGTCGCCGCCGGAACCAGTGCCCCAGCGAGCCCACATCGGGAACTAGCCCGACAGGCCGCCGACGCATCGGTCCCAGGAACGCCGTTCCCTGTTTCTCCTCCACTGCGGCAAGCTTTTGGCGCTGCCCAAGATCTCGTGAAGGCACTGATGCGTGCTCGCTTCAGAAGGTAGGGAGGACCAGCGGCGCAGAGCTGATATCCGTTCCTCCTTCCTCGGCTCGAGGCCTCGTAGTGCTCACGAGTTATCCTTCCTAAAAAAATCAATCGATTCTGCATTACCTTCAATCGGGAGTTGTTCTTCGCTAAAATTTTAGAGGCGCCTGGAAGTGCATGTGTTCTTCACTAAAATCGTGAGTTGTGTTTATAACGGCAGTACATCCGTTCAGGCTCAGCATTTGGTGCTCCCCGCCGCCGTCAGCTTCAACGTCGTCGCCTGGAGAGATAGGGCAAGCTCTTCGCTCCGGGCTTCAGTTGCCGGAGATGGAGGACTCGAGCGCCGCTCAATCCTCTGCTCCAGCGTGGTGTATTTCCGCGCGCCGCCGGCCGCCGCCGGCCGCCGCCCAGCACAGTATAACACCTATCCCCTTTCTCCTTACATTGAGCTGAGGCCTTCCGCTCTATCCTGACTCCTCACGGCTGACTCCTTTTTTGTGTTGCCTAGCTGGATTAAGTGCCAATCAACACCGTATTTTGCAAATAATTTCTTCTCTGGCAAGCTCCAGTATTCGCTCATTCTTGTTCGGAGGGCCTTGGCCTTTGTGCAATAAACTGCGGGTACTGAACTTCTCGTCTGAATAAACCTGTACTGATGAACGCAACAAAACGAAGAAAACCTGGAGATGTCTCCTTGCCAAAAGATCTCAAAACTGTATAGCACACGAAACTGCAACTTATGTGAGGTAAATAGGAGCAGAGTGGGTCTGGAACTCATGTTTTCTCGTAGTAACACGTAATAGTGGACAAGGTGATTGCCTTTGATTGTACCAAAATCTGTCGGTGACTAAAATATCCGAAAATCAATAAATCAGCAGCATAAAAAAAGTGCACTCAGCCTCCCTAGGCAGTACTACATATCGCGCCGAGAAATGCACCGAGATAAGAAATATGTAAAGAAATTTTCACGCATATATTTTGTACCCGTGAACTTTCCGGGACAATGCATTTGTACATCCTACCGTCCCTTTGTGTACTACCCGCCGTGTCGGTTAAATTATTTTTTGCTCTATTGTTACAGTTTTTTACTAGGCTTCACGAGTATTGTGTACTCAGTAAAACGGGATATGTGGTTCCCGAAATTACTGAGTGGATTTCTCGATAGGTGATTTAAATATTTTTTGGACATTTTCGACTTGCGATGTGTACTTCCTAGTACCAAATTCTTTGCACTTCCTAGTTTTACAAATTTTATCTTCCGACCCTGTCTTTTTCTACCTACCGACCATGTCTTTGTCTACTTCCTGGTCCTATCATTTTAGCATCGTACATCTAATTGCTACTTGTTTGTACTGCCCGTTACTACCCATGTGTATTTTTGACCTGTTTTTTTCCTTGGGCTTCCGACTGTCATGAACTTGTACTTATCGGCGCCATATACTCGTACTTCAGTGCCTTTTTTTTTTGAAGCATATGCCATACCATATTTATTTTTATTTTTCGGCTTTTTAGCATGACACTATGACAATTTAAGAAGTCCTTAATCGTACTTTCGGATGCTACTTGTCTGTACTGCCGGATACCTACCTATGTGTATTTTTGTGATAAATTGGAACCTTTTTTTCTTGGATTTCGGGGTGTTATAAACTTGTACTCATCACCGCCATATACTCGTACTTCCCTGCCTAATTTTCTTTGAAGCATATGCCATAATGTATTTATTTTTATTCTCGGCTTTTTTAGCATGACACCGTGACAATTAAAGAAGGCCTTAATTGTATTTTCCGACGCTACTTGTTTGTACTGCCGATACTACCCATGTGTATTTTCGTGTTAAATCTTAACCTTTTTTTTTGCTTGGACTTTCAGGCGTTATAAACTTGTACTTAACGGCGCCATATACTCGTACTTCCCTAATTTTCTTTGAAGCATATGCCGTAACGTATTTATTTTTATTTTTCGGTTTTTTAGAATGACACTATGGCAATTAAAGAAGGCCTTAATTGTACTTTCCAACGCTACTTGTATGTACTGTCGATACTACCCATGTGTATTTTCGTGATAAATTTTAACCTTTTTTTTCTTGGACTTTTAGGCGTTATAAACTTGTACTTAACGGCGCTATATACTCGTACTTCCCTAATTTTCTTTGAAGCATATGCCGTAACGTTTTTATTTTTATTTTTCGGCTTTTTGGCATGACACTGTGGCAACTAAAGAATGCCTTAATCGTAATTTCCTATGCTACTTGTTTATACTGCCGATACTACCGATGTGTATTTTCGTGATAAATCTTAACCATTCTTTTTTGCTTGGACTTACGGGCGATATAAACTTGTTCTTATCGGCGTCATATACTCGTACTTCCCTAATTTTCTTTGAAGCATATGCCGTAACGTATTTATTTTTAGTTTTCAGCTTTTTGGCATGATGTTGTGATAATTAAAGAAGGCATTAATTGTAATTTCCAATGCTACTTGTTTGGACTGCCCGATACTACTCATGTGTATTTTCGTGATAAATCTTAACCATTCTTTTTTTGCTTGGACTTACGGGCGATATAAACTTGTACTTATTGGCGCCATATACTCGTACTTCCCTAATTTTCTTTGAAGCATATGCCGTAACGTATTTATTTTTATTTTTCGGCTTTTTAGCATGACGCTGTGATAATTAAAGAAGGCCTTAATCGTAATTTCCAGTGCTACTTGTTTGGACTGCCCGATACTACCCATGTGTATTTTCGTGATAAATTTTAACCATTCTTTTTTGGTTGGACTTACGGGGATATAAACTTGTACTTACCGGTGCCATATACTCGTACTTCCATGCCTAATTTTCTTTGAAAAATATGTGGTAACGTTTTTATTTTTATTTTTCGGATTTTTTAGCATGACATGGTGCCAATTAAAGATGGCCTTAATCGTACTTCCCCGTTGCTACTTGTTTGGACTGCCCGATACTACCCATGTGTATTTTCGTGATAATTTTACCCTTTTTTTGCTTGCACTTCCGGGCGTCATGGACTTGTACTTATCGGCGCCATATACTCGTACTTTTGTGCCTAATTTTCTTTGAAGCACATGTCGTAACGGTTTTTTTCCCAGCTTTTTAGCATGACACGATGACAATTAAAGGAGACCTATGTATCGCTAAGAATACAATGAAAATTAATATGGCCGCCACCTTATTTTTGCAAACTTTTTTTTCAAGATGATTTGTCTTTTTTTTATCGATGTCGAACAAGTGTGCTACCGGGTATAAATCTTCAAGAAAAACTGCAATTCGTGTTGGTTCTCAAAGAAAAGAAAAAGTACTTCTTATGCCGGACTCCTTTTATTTTTGGTGCTTCTTTGCAATTATAACCCACTAACCTCACTTGTAAACTTCCTAGCTTTTAATGTGATTGAACTTCCAGCAAGATTAGGACATTTTCTGGAGCAGTGTAATACATGCAGGAAAAAAAACCATATCTGACGGTGACTGTGGTTAACTAAGAAGCAGAGTTAAGGTGCGATCATCACAAGGGAAGTATAGAGCGGTTCTTACCATAAGTACATGTCAATGACTAACAAAAGTTCAGGTCTAAGAAAAAACAAGACAATAACATTTGCACCAATTTTACTTCCTAGTATGATTTTTTGCTACTGTGTGTATGTGTCTATATCAGTTCTGTACCAAGTGCGCGTATGTGTCTATTTCAGTTCTGAAAAATACAACTAGATTTTGCTACTGTGTGTTGTATGGTCCAGCAGCCCTGTCTGGTGGGGGATGAGAGCATCGCACGAGCAACACGGCAGGATCAATCGGTGGTGCTGGAGCTCGTTACCTAATGTGCTCCCGGCCGGCTAGGACGTCAAAGGAGATGAGCAAGGAGGGATTGTCACGGGAGCAGAGCTGCAGAGGGCGGCGTCGACATCTAAGAAAGAGTGGAGTCTAGGTGGTGCTATCTCGTGCTGCACGTGTGTACAATCGATTTGGCCATTGTATACTTCACGGTTAAGACAAATACGGTTTATGGTAGAGAAATAGCAGACAATGTCACTGAATTTCAGGGCAGCAGCTAGAACTAGGAGAGAAGTACAAGGGAAAAACGGAGAAAAGTTACAGAGAGTCAGAGAGAAGTACAACAGCGTGCCTCCGGGTTGCTCGTTCTATGTGGAGGCGAGCTCGTCCACCTCTGGCCAGAACGCGGCTTATGCGGCCGGAAGGTAGCAACCGTGTAGGAGGATAGAGGGAGCAGGAGGCAGAATCGAGGGCTGTCAGATGCGAGCAGGGGCGGCGGGAGGGGAGCAAGGCCGTCAGCCACAGAACAGCAGAGGCGATGTGGAGTACGTCGCCGGGCAGGGGATCTGTTCGTCCGTGGTAAATCGGTCCGGCGACGTGCAGGCGACCTTGGTAGCGGCGCTGGGAGAGGCCGGCAAGCCGCACTTGGGGAGGACCACCGGCGGCTCTCGGCGAGGCCGACGGCTGCGCTAGGAAGTACGGGCCGCTGCGCATGGGGAGGCCGGCGGCGGGCTAGGAAGGTCAGGAAGCCACGTAGAGGAGGTCGGGAACGACGGCGCGGGGGGCCATCTGCCATGGATGTCTGTGGTGAGGAGTTTGGAAACGAAGGTGTTGGTGGGTTTTTTGTGCGCACGTCAAGTTGGGCTTGGTCGGGCCGCTTTCCACCAGAGCGTCTCGTTATAGCATCGGTGGTGCTCAGAATATTATTCTGAGCACCGGTTGCAAAATAGTGAAGCTCAATTGGGGCACCTAGGAGCATGGGCACCAAACGTGTATTTCGTACATACCTGGAGTGTACGTGTCTAAATTACACATACCTAAGGTTTACATACCTAACATATACACATACAAGTTACACATACCTAACATTTACATACTTAACACACATGCAAGTTACACATACCTAACATATATATACACGTATCAGTGTACGTACACCTTAGGTATGCAATACCTTAGGTATGTATCACTTGAGTATGCATATCTTAGGTATGTATACCTTAGGTATGTGTAACTTAGGTATGTATACCCTCAGGTATATGTACTACAAAGCAAAAATATGTATATTAGCCTAGGAGCACCAGTTTTAATATATATATATATATATATATATATATATATATATATATATATATATATATATATATATATATATATGCAAACCTTAACCCTGACCTATTTCCATCATTGAACACAACCCCTTTAAAAATAAACTAGATAGTCCGGTAAACTGAAGATAATATACACTAGCAAGTCTTGTAGACGTTTCCTTTACACCATTTTAGCAGTGCTTCCCAAGGTTCGATTAAACCTAGGTCTTCTAGAAAAAAAAAACTTATCATACTACAATCCGTAATCCGGATCGAAGGTATCAACCATTTTTCTGGCGTTGTTGCCGGGGAAGCAATTTCGCTATTCCGGTAAGGTTATCATACTACAATCCGTAATCCGGATCGAAGGTATCACCCCGAGTGCAGCAAGAGCAAGAGAGATCATCCGGAGAGTAGTCAAATCGTCACGTAGCAAGAGAGATCATCCGGAGAGTAGTCAAATCATCACGTGGCAAGAGAGATCATCCGAAGAGATCAAAACTGGCCTCTCGCGACGCCTTCCACTAGAAATCCTATGAACTCTCTCCGGAAAAAAAATGTTCAATCGTGATTCCCTTTAAGGATCCACAAATTATGAAGGGCACGCATGTATACATATATATGTGAACCCCATTATTTGTGGATTGGTGAGAAAAAAAAACTGATGGGCCGTACAGCCATTCAACTAGTAATGGTAAAACTCATCGGCTCTCACAACAAACTTTCCATCGATAAATAGAGATGGTCATGATTTAACTTGATTTAATTATTGCTATACTGCGTGCGTGGCTCTCTACTGGAAATTTACATGTACAGCGGCGATCACTAGTTATAAGTCCTACCAAAATTCTGCTACCAATGTATGCAGCTACTATCAGTTCCATAGCAGAGCGGGGAAGATGAAAATAAAGAATGTTAATCTGTGGAACTATGTAACACAAACTGTAACCTATTTGTATGAGCAGGAAGAAAAAACGAATCAGCGATTTCGTGTCCAGCCCGTGTCCTCCAGCTTAAGCAAGCTCCTTTGGAGAGGGAGAACGAGGGGGTGGAGAAATGAATGTGTATTCACAACCATGGGGGCTTCGCGCTTTGCCTCTTCCGCAGCGGGTTTGCTTCTTGTAAGACTGCCACAAGACAAACCAGGGTTATCCGCATTTGATAGGCAGGATCTTGCAGCCGTGCGTGGTACCGACAATTCTTTCGGTTGTCCCAGTTTCACTATTGTTATTGTCCCAATGGCTTCTGTTTGTAACCTGACTTTTGCCTCTCCAGCAACTTGACCTTGTTCTTGAGCTTCTTGTCCAGTTTCTTTATATATTTCTCTTCCCTTTCACGATCGGCGATACCGGACCAGAACACTTGACCAGTTAACGGCCACAGCCACTGGTCATTCCCGGGGTGCATGCCGTCATCCGCTTCCTCTGCTAGATCCTCATCCATGCTCTTCAGGAGGGTGAAATTGAAGAACTTCACCCACATCTCGTTTCTTTCCTCGCGTGGATGCTGCTCTCTGACATCCCCAGTGACGGGGTTAAGGTAGACCATTTTCCTCCCACTATGATAAGCCCAAATATTTACAAGGATTTCCAGAATTCGACAGTAGCAGTGCCTTTTCTGGTAAGGATGATGGCTGAGTTGAGATGACATCTGCATTGAATTCTAAGGATAACTTTACAGAGGGGAAATTGTTACCTCAGGTTGTGATGCGCCAAGCAAGCAGTTAGCTGGTTCAGTATTGTTTCCATTCAAGCTATGAAGTGAATCAACAAACATCCTACAAAACACAACTCACATAAAAAATGAGCACATAAAGATAAGCGGAATACCTCACAAAAAATGTGACATGTTACCTTGAGAACATGATGAACTTCAAAAATGATGGGGTGGGCATCACCCAGCTATGAAGAGTAGACCAATAGTCACCATCATTGGGCATTGGTGGCAGGGCTGCAATGCCCTCTGGTAGCCCATACATGATCCTAAATGCATCCTCAAAAAGAGTTCTGCCAAAAAATGAAATAAAAATGTTGAAGATAAAGCCTAAGCATGCCGATTGGAATAGAGCAGTGCAGAAATCTCTTGCATAATACAGCGTACCAACTCCATCATCAAACAATGATTCAAAAGGTGGAGAACTAGCAACATAACTCCCTTGAGATCAAGTTTAAAGAAAAGGAAAACGTAATACTAAGCCATGCAGGACAAAATGATTTGGAAAGTGGTTCTTCGCCCAAACTCAAAGGAAGATTACTAAAACATAGACAGTAACATGTTAAGCATTCAAGGCACCTGCAGTGACCAGCATTTAGGCAATCACATGTTGACCAAAAGTTGGATGTTTGGTCGGTGTCGATTGGCACCCAGTAGTATATAACATCCTCATGATTTTCTCCAGCCATAGTTTTCTCTAAGATTACTTCAGCACTTTCAGACAAGGAAACCTGGTGAGAGAAGAACATTAAAAACATAATTCTCATACTCCTCAACAGACCCCGCATTTGATATTTATGCCGCTTCAAGAAGACAATATAGGAAAAAGGTACTTTTTAAATACAACTTAAGAAAATTCAGAGGATGCACCATTATGAGTAATGAAAATTATTAGTAGTCTAAATATATCATTTTGTAATGCCATTGTTGCGTGAATGACTTGCAAGAAAGGTTAACTAATAACTTAAGTGGAGCAGGCCGTCTGAATAGATATTGTTCATCTAGTAAACCTGAAATACCAACATATTTAAATTTGAGCTGTATGTTTCAAGGTCCAGAAATTTTCTCTAACAGCTTATACAGAACATAACACAGGAGTATAATAAAACTTCCATGGTTAAAATAGATGATTGCTGAATATGAACTATTCTTTCTGAAATAATACAAGTTTATAAACTAGTTCCCGAAACCGATATGGCCAAAAGTGGCATAGGACCGAGGAGTCAACGTGAAGCTCATATTTGTACCTTTCTTCCCGCAGCCCGCCATGACTGGAAACCTATCCACGGTAACTTATGTACAGTATCAATTCTGTTTGCAATTGCAAACATAGCACCAAATTCACAGAGAAGATCACGATAGTACGGATTGTCCAGAATCGAAAGCCGCATAACAGCATCAACATCATCTGATCTGGGTCTCCTGCCTCCTTTTGACTGATGCAAAACATATGCAAAAATAATCAGAAGCAGTGAACGCAACTTCAATAGCAACATCAACAGGCAAAAGATTAATGCAGCAAAGCATTTCTGTGGTGCAGCATACTCCACTTCAAATAATTGCTAGAGAGCTAGCAATGGCATTGAGCTCTAAATTTAGTTTCTTTAAAATTTACCCAGACTTACAAGAGTAATGCCACGATATAAAGAACCATGGTGTAAAAATGGCCATGCCCCTTCTCCATGGTAAATCTCATATATACAGACTGGTTGTCCAGTTCTTTCCAGTTCACCTTCATCACGTTCATTTCCTTCAGGCTTTAGCCTTTCCGATTTCCGGGCATTTCTGTACACCTCATCCCATGTTAACAGAGGTCTTTCCACCCTTTCATCAATCTACATATCACAAAAATATATTTAATTTTGTCCAGAATAGTACATTTTAGTACTTTTGGAGAAGAGAAATTCAAAACAAGCAAAAAAAAACTTGCCTCCTCCATTTCTCTCGTCTCAATGTCTTCAGATACTTCAACTTCACTTAGATCATTCCAATCAGATAGGCTAGGGTAGTCATATGAGGAAGTATCATTGCTATCAGAATAGGTTGTCTGATTACTTTGAGAGGATTCCTCCAAGAGAATACCAACAATCCTTGTGTGGCTATGTCTTTCATCTTCTGAAGAACTATTTCCTAGTGCAGCTTTCGACTCAAAATGATCCCATAACCACGTTCTCTCTTTAACTTTAGAGAAAGAAAGTGGTAAATTTGCATCTGAAGGATAGTGCAACACGGTTTCAAGAAGCTTAACATGAGCAATGATACACTCATATGCTAACATGTTCTTTGATAGTAACTTCCCCTCCAAAGCAACAGAATAAGCAGTGTCTAAAAGCCTTTTTTCCCCTAAAATCCTCATGAAAGCTGAAGCCGCTGTGCTTGGATCATCCGAATTAAAAAGAAAGCCATGAATACCATCAGTGACCTGAAAATAACATATTCGTTGACAAAAGCATCCCTCAACACTGGCAAAACAAAGAACATATTATGGAAGATGAAGTGGCATACATATTTTGTTATAACAGTTAGATTGGGCACAATGACTGGAATCTCCGACGACATGGACCGCAATAACAAAGGGGGGAAACTAGGTTCCTGTCTTAAAGAGCCGTAGAGAACAATGTCAACAAACATTAGCAGGTCTCTAATATCATGTGTCATGGGGAAATGCTTTACAGAATCATCAGGAAATCCCGTATGAGATGCAAATTCCTGTACAAAGAAAAAAGAAGATAGTTAGGGGGAGCCAGAGAGAATCCAACAAGGGACAACCAGTAGTCTCCCACCATGTGATGTTCACTTCACAATAGCGATTGTAAATGTTTGTGCAAATAAAATGCACATCACATACAAAATGCCATGCACTAGTCATCTAGCAACTTCGGTTAAGGAATCCTATATAACGAAGTAGTTCATTGCCCACTAACTGATTTTCCAAACCATGCAGCCTATCCACGTCGCCTAAATTATTATACCCGTTGGATCAACTAGCTTGACCAGTCTGCAACGATCCTAGCCATGATGGGAAATCAAACGTTTTGACCTTTGTGCTTCTCTAACGCAGCTAACGTTGTGTGTGTCTTTAATGCTAAACGATTGTTCATCTTCCTGTTGGGGTCCTTAACACCAATCTCTTCCCCTACGTTGCACGGATACTGCCGAAAGGTCACGTATCGGGGGTCGGACACGGCCGGATACACGGATACGTATCGGATACCTGGATACGTATCTGCACGTATCAGGCGATTTTTCGTTTTTTTAAAGAAAATAAATCAGATACCTGTGGGATACGGCCATGATACGGGAAGGATACGAAAATACCCTAATCCTGATGTATCTATACAGATGAAGGGACACAACACAACACACTTTCTCACCGTGACGTTTCGCCTGGGCGCCGCATGCCGCATCAAATCGCTGGCCACATGTGCTGTTGCGCTGCCGGACCAGTCGCCAGCAAGCAGATCCCTCCGCCGTCCTCAGAGTTCTCTATAAGTATCGCAGTATCCGTATCCGTATCGACGTATCAGCGTATCGCCGTAACCGGGCAAATCTCATGGAGCAAGTTTGATGCGGTATCCATATCTGTATCGTGGTATCCGGGCAACATTGCTCTTCCCCTCTCCCACTCAGTCGCATCATTCAGTCTACAAATTTCCTATTTCCAGCCATGGAACCACCATGGATACCATTGATCTCTTCCTCCAGTATCATCCGCACTCATCTGAGTGAGGTAGCTGCCGCTTCCACTGACTGCTATATCAGCAAGATGAGTCTGGCAATCCTTCTAAATATGTTCCGTGTTTTGGTTGGGGCTGCTTCATCTTTCATCATGTCCGCATGTGGTGGCTGCTTCAAAGCCTAGTAGGCCAATGGATGAGAACCATCAGCATTCCTCTTTGCTTCAGATTGAACTCGATGAGGAGCAACATGCCAAGTGATAAGAATATATTGAATTTCAGTTCTAGATTTTTTTACACGTTTGTTACTCATCACTAAATTTAGGCCATTGAATTGAACATTTTCAGTTGTGTACTGCTGAATTTCAGTTCTAGATTTTTTTTACAGGTTTGTTACTCCAAATCTTTTTTTTCCTGATTACATTTCCAAGCACGCCATGTTACTTTCCCATTGTTCACCTTTTTCTTAAGTGCTGCCCAATTATTTTGGTTTAGTATCATACGGTAATACTATTACTGGATATGACCTTTGCCCTGGTGTCATCTCTGTCGATGTTCAGATTGTGCAGTAGCCACTATGATGTGCCGTTGGCGCATTCCTTTCTTGGTAGCAATTTGCAAGCACAAATTTCTGATGGTGAAGATCTCCATCTGGCTGTACATGATATTAGTAGTCATCTTTTGTTGACCTTGAGCTTTTGGGAGAATGGAAGCAGACCCTATTTATGTGCAGAATGCACTTACTTGATTCTGACATTTCAAAAGGTTTTCTCCGTACATCGAAAAAAGGGGTTGTTTCCATAAAATCAATGATTTTGTGGTACAATTCCTAATCTGATACAATCACTTCTCATTTTTATGTGAGAGCTACAAGGCACGGCATTGTTGAGCCTTATCTGATTTTAGAAAACTTGCATACTCGGATAAGCTATCCATGTCAAAAGTTATAATTATTCCTTTGATTTTTTTCTAACTAATGTTCCATTACTATAGTGTACTAATAATTTCAATTATTTGTTAATCTGATGTAATGACATTTTTTTGCATCATATACATATATTGAGTATTTTCATGCACCTCATTTCCAGTTTAAAATATTTGTACTTTATCGAGAGCCTTTCATACCTTCCAAATTTATTGTCTACAAATTTGAAATATAAATTCACGCAGCAACACGCGGAGTATTATCTAGTTTAATAGAACTTTGCAGTCCAAGCCTCAAAAGATATTGCTATTTTCTAAAATACAGGGCAATCCTCCCAAGATACGATAAAACTTGAATATAATCAATACCTGGAAAGCAGAATTATAGGCATCACTGCCATTTCCACACAAAAGGATAAACTGCACTCGCAATTTTCTAGTCCTTGCTATTTCCATGATGTGTGGAGCTGATGCACGCAAGACTGTTGCATAATCCCATGGTATTTCGTCAAAGAACAGGTAGCTCCCAACAACCAAAACAACAACATCTTCTTCTCTGATCCCATGCTGCTTCCTTAAAGTTTCTTGAGAATGTGATGTGCCATATCCTTTAGCAGCCCAGATATCAACCGGGGAACCAGAAATGACCAAGAAATTCCCAGTATCAAGGGGAGAGTATAACAACTGAAATCAGATAGGTAAAGTCAGGTATAAGCAATGGGCGTATTTAATTTAATTATTTCAGAATATAAAGTTGAGACGGCACATACTGGGAGGTGGTTATCTGGAAACACAACATAAGTGCATGCATTGAAATGAGCTCGCCAATCTTCAATATGATTTGGAATGGACAGATGTGACTCCGGATAATTTCTAAGGTGCTGCCCAAGAGCATCATCATGAATAAGCCAAACCACTGGTAGAAGTTGAAAAGGTTCCTGCATAAGACTGAATACAACATAAACGTAGTTGAAGAGCAAACTGATGGTGTGACAAAGGGGAAAGAAAATCCACAGTAGCGAAACAAAACAATGACTCATTTAATGACATCAACTTTAGTCAAACAGCTATATTAGAGAACAACTTTCGGTGCAATTGGAATGCTTCTAGTACAGCTAAAATTATTTTATTCTGGGAAGACTTGTCTTTGTCACTGACATGCACTGCCACTTTCATCATGTGCTAACATGAAAGCATATACAAACTTCACACAACTATTAGGTGCAACTCAATAATTAATCAGAACTCCACAGCTTGATAATGATGATGCTTAAAAGGTCCTATCATTTGCTTAGAGCATTTCATGTACAGTGCTATGTGATATGAGATCGTGACTAAGATAAAGTAGGTTAACTGATATTTCTACTTGTCCAACACAATATTGACTCCAGATTCCAGAACCAGAAAAACATCCAACTAAACCAAGCCATAAAAGATGCAATTAAACCGTAAAAAATGATGCAATTAACGAAGATCAGTTTGTATTTTGTTGAACTGCCACGTCAAATTTGTAGAAATTTTGCAACAGTAAGTTGATTAGACTAGGTAGTCATAGAAAAAAAGGTACAAAGGTATTAGTTGATACAGTTATATACCAAGTATACTATTTTAGCTAGTTGGACATGGAGAAGCAGTACACACCCATAAATATCTGTAACAAAACCTGACACACCGTATCAAAAGGGGAAAAAAAACAGACTCACATCGAAACAACCCTTTTCCCTTCTAGAGAGCTTACAAGCACAGCATTGTATCTACAAAATCAGGCGTAGAAAGTAAAAGAACCAAATGTTAGTTAGTATATAACGACAAAAAAATATGAATAATGGGAAATGCTCCACACGCTAAGTATTTGGTACTCACTTCAACCAATCGACAGACTTCAACTTGTCAAATCTCACGATATTTACACGACAAATAGTCCTCCAAATGTCATGAGCTTTCCCATAAGAGAATGCTAAAACCTGCTCCATAGCAACTCAGTCAATGAGAAACAGAACGAAGTGTTCTTAACATGTGGTATGGTGACATTACAGGTTACAGGTTACTCCCAGTCCACTGCTTCGCAATTCAAAATATGCAACCCAATGAAAACTGGACTTCACTAAACAAGCAATCCGTGCACAATATTGCGGAGCAACTCACCTCGACCTCGTAGCCCAGCCCGACAAGGCTTTTGGCTAAAGTAGCGAGCAAGAGGGATTCTGCATCTATGTTCATAGTTCCCACAACCTGAAACAACGCAAGGGCCAAAGTCAACTCCGTGGCATGCAGCTGCAACATAAACAATCCGTACCTGCTGAGGTTTGGCTAATAAAAAAAACCAGCTACGCAAGCAAACACGAGGTGCATCTATCTAGGTAAGCATGTCTGTTCCTCTGCCCGATAATCTCTGATCGGTACAGGAAAAATTATAGTTAACTGCAGTGATATACCAGCGACTGAAACAATCGGCATTTCACTTGGGGGTAACTGACTCCAAGGCGATGGGCATTCCTCACTGGAACCGAAACATACGAGCTAATGCAGTAGAAGCTGCTAAGTCGTAGTAAGTTACTTATCAAATAAGTTTTGGTTAAGGAGCAGGGAAGCAAGGGAACAGGAGCACTCACGAGCGCCAGTCTGACGGGCTGGAGGCCGGGCCACCAGCGGCGCGCGGATCTCGCGGCCTCGAGGCGGCTGCCGCCATCGAAGGCGCGCAGCGCCATGCGCGAGGCCGTGAACCGCGTGGCCCCTCCCCCGGGCGCGGGCGGCGCCAGGGCGTCCTCCCCGTCCGCGCCGTCGCCGATGGGGAGCAGCTGCCAGACGACGAGCAGGGAGGCGGTGAAGAGCGCGACGAGGAGGGCGAAGAAGAGGTGGCTCGGGCGGCACGACAGCCCGGGCCGCCGTCGCCTCCGCACGGCTGCGCCCGCGGCCGAGGTGGACGCGCCGCCCGAGCCGGCGGCGGGGAGGTGGTGGGCGGCGTCGGAGTGGGCCCCGCGCCGCCACATTGGAGGGAACGCCCGCGCGGCGGCGTCGGCGTCGGCGGCGGCGATCGGAGAGTTGTCCCGTGTCGGGGGGAGTGACTTGGCTTGGCTGGGTTGGCTGGGTCAGTGGGAGCTGCCCGTTGTTGGTACCACGCGATGCGATGCGACGCGTCGCGAGCCTACTACTACTGCTAGGATACGATCGAGTGGAGTGCGCGTTTGGATTTGGCGACGCGTCGCGAGGGAGAAGGAGGAGGAGGGTTCAGGGGAGATTTGCAGCAACCGCCGGCCACCGGGGACGAACGAATCTGTGGACTGCGTGGCGTGGGAGCCCGAGCTGGAATACCCGCAACTCAAGCAGTCAAGCGGGATGTTGTTGTATTCGTCCCATTCGGCCATTCCTTCCTGTTTTTTGCAGGAGTATTTTATTTAGCAAAAAAATGGTAAAAAATTATTGATTAAGTAACATAGAGATTGGAACACATGAACAATAATACTGTAAATATCTCTAATAAACCTACAAGTTACATCGAAAATCTTCAAATTTGCCATCCTATGCACTTTCTTTTTTCCTACTCCCTCCGGTTGGATTTAATCGACGCGATATTAATTTTATGAAAACCCCTATATTTCTGAGCAAATGCCAAACCAACTCAAAACCGTGGTTGGATTCCAGGAAAAAGAACAAACACCAAACCAACTCATGTACTCAAGTCGCATTCAAAAAAAAAAACTCAAGTTGCATTAGCCTTATAGGTTTCGAAGAGTTGCTTGAGTCACCCATCCTAATAGATAGGCGATAACCTAAGATCGATAAACATATTGTGGCTTAAGATATACCCCTTACCAACGGCGGAGGCAGGATTCAAGGTTAGAGGAGGGAAAACCTGTTAATCTTCATTTAGGGGGACCAAGAAGCCTAACTTTCACTAAAAATATGTAAAAACACACTTACCTCTAATTTTCTCCTCTTGGGCCGGGGGGGCATGGCCCTGCTAGTCCCCCTAGCTCCGCCATTGGCCCTTACAAAATAGGCCACCAATTCATGGATTTCTTATCGTACTATTTGAGATATACTTGGTGAGCTCTAAAGAATAGTAACTTGAGAACCACTGTCCGAATCAAACTTGGTACTACCATTGCCGTTGTCACGCCACAATTGAACGAACTGTCGGAATACGTACCTTCAGACCTAGGGCTGACAATTTGCAGGGACAAAATACCACATGATCCCCAATGTTGGTCGTGTTAGCCAAGACCACAACTACATCATGAGATTGATCGAGATGTGGGATCCTTAATCCACTTAGGTGTCGTGAGGTGGAAGAAGCTCACATAGCAGTAGGTAAGAGCGTGAGAACCAAAGTACTTGCCATTCTCAATAAGGGTGTTTGCATTATCTTGTTACCAACATCCCAAGGTTTAGACACTTGTGCCTCAAACAATATAGTGGACTAAACATTCGCTCAAGTCGGTGACTTCGCTCGAGAGCCCGATCACATAACCAATCCATGTGGTCCCGACTTGATACTCGGTGAACCCATATTTCAACTATGCAAAGTAACTAACACACCAAACCAACGACCATTTTCCCATCGAGGTGGCTGCAATGCCGTTGATTCCCTCTTGCCACCATTCGTTCGCACTCTTCGCAAGGCAGGACACATGCACCCAATTCGTGCCACCTCTTTAAGACCTGAGAGTACCCTATTTAGTTATTGGTGAGGAGCCTCTATTTCCTTTTCCTTTTCCTCTTTCTCCTTCTTTCTTTTTGCATCGTCTTCCCCTTCCAGATTGGGAAGTGTGACCTTTCACTATGTAAGCTTAGGGAGCAAGTGGACACATGTCAGGTTTCCATCATAAAATTGGGCCATAGTAGTTCTCACAAATAGATCAGAAGTATATCCCTCTAACTATAGAATACATGGTTACTTCATTGTGTATTACTATATCATACATCGGCCGCTCGTTCTTCGGTCTCTCATGATCCTTGCTAGCGCGGAGCTGCTCCCCGTTCGTCCAACCTTGTTGCCCTTCGCTAACCTGGAGTTGGGCTGAGGTCGTGGGTGTAAGGGTATATTGCCCCTATGTGTGGTTTTGGTAATTAATGACAACCCCTATGGACTAATGTTTTCATTGAGTTTATATGAAGGAATATTCCATAGGTACTACTTGTAGTCCATGCGTTGGATTCAAGTATGGATGCCATGAAGATAAAGATATACCTTGTGTATTGGCATCAAGATCATCGATTTAAATATATATATATATATATGATATGATCAAGAAGAAGAAATGAAGATGGAGTTCTTATGTGGAACTCGGTATTAGCCATGCTCTAGCTTATGTGAGAAGCAATGAATGATCAAGATCTTAAGTGCTTGATTCCAAGTGAAGAATTCAAGTTATGGCTCTAAGTCAGTGTCATGATAGTCTCATAAGTTGAGCTATGGTTGACTAAGATTTAGAGCATGCAAGCAAATGAAGAATTCTATATACGCCTCAAGATAGTATGATAGAGCATGAGAAGATACAAGGTTGACCAATACAAAGAGTGAAGAATAGATTCAAGTTTGGTCAACACATGAAGCATGAAGAATGTGCCACGAGAAGTCATGTGGTAGGGTAAGCCGTGTCAATTATGCTTTATGAACTAACCCATCATATATGTTCCCTTGTGTTGTCTATGTGGGTTAGGTATCTTTCCATGGGCATGCATCAAAAGTGAGATCTCATATAGCCCATGAGAGGATGATGTCAAGTGGTGATCGTCATCAAGGTTGAGTTGGGCAAGTTCAAGACTGAGCATCTCAAGAGGATCATGTGCTTGAAGCTTGCCGTCCATTTTGGTGATAATGGACATATGAAGATGTGCATCAATGGAGCTTTCTCATCATGGTGTATGGGGGAGCATTTGTGAGTCTTCACGAAGCAACAATGATCAAGTGAGGCATTCCGGCTTGAGTTGAGCTTGAAGATCTATCATCGAGATCAAGCGGGATGCGCAAGGCAAAGGTATGGCCTTGCTAGGTTTTCCTTTTACCGGTCTCAAGGTGGTTGTTGGGAGACCGGGTTATAGGATACATAGCCGCACTATCAAGAGGGGCTTTCGGTTGGGTAACTTGATCACATCGTCTTAGGGAGCTCAACCCTTTGCATGCTTTGCATTCCATAAATCTATTGCTTCTTGGTTTTCTCTGTGTGAGGTTCTTGAGCTTGTTGCTAGCTTTACAACAAGCCCAAGTTCATCGAAAACGGAATCCATATGCATCTTCTATTGCGTTTTCAAGCTTGGAGGTTTTACCGGTGTCTCTTTTATAGATAGGTCAAACATTCATCTTATGGTTTTTACTCCGTGGGTGGACAATGATGTTTCTATGCATAAAGTTGTAGGGCTTGTCGTCCTGATTCCAACAAGCCCAAGATCATCGAAATCGGAGTCCGGATGCAAAAGTTATCATGGTTTTTGTAAACCATGTTTTCATGTTTGGCCCGGTGGCGCCGGCTGTCGACCGGCTCATCCGGCACACCGGCTCCCACACCGGTGCCATCCGGACGGTTTCCGGGGGCTTTCAGGGGCGCCCGGTCCCTGGCCCGGTCTGACCGGGTTTTCCGCCAGCGGCCCGGTCCCAGGCCCGGTTTGGGTTTGGCTGCACGAAAATATCTCAGATCTGCCCCCAACGGTTATATCTCCCCTTGGGCTATAAAAGGGGCTTCTTCCCCAACAGTTTTCTAGGGTTCTTTAGCACGTTTTTTACCACCATTGTTGAACCTCTTGAGCTTGCTTCCTCTCCCTTCCCTCTCATGATTCTTGCTCATTCTTGAGGGATCTAAGAGAGGAGATCTAGATCTACAACCTCCACCAATCCATTTCTTCTCTAAGTGAGGGGAACTATTGGGATCTAGATCTTGGAGTCTTTTGTTGACTTTCCCCATTGTTCTTCCTCTCCAATCTCATCCTAGCATTTGTTGTTTGGGTGGGATTTGAGAGTGAAGGACTTGAACACCTCTAATGTTCTTGCTTTGCATCATTGCATAGTGTTGAGCTCTCCACCACGATTAGTTCGAGTGAGAGACCGTGAGCTTGTTACTCTTGGAGGGAGACCTCCTAGTTGGCTTGTGAAAGGATCGTATGCCGCACCTAGAGGGGGGGTGTGAATAGGTGCTAACCAATTTTTAGTTCTTTTTCAATTTAGGTTTGACACAAAGGTAAATTCTCTAGATATGCAACTAAGTGAATTTACCTATATGACAAGGTTATCAACTAAGCAAGATATAGCTACGCAATATATAGGAGATAGAGTGGGATAGAGGTAACCGAGAGTGTAGCACGCGTTGACACGGAGATGATTCCCGTAGTTCCCTTCCTTTGCAAGAAGGTACGTCTACGTTTGGAGGAGTGTGGTTGCTACGCAAGCCAAACCAACAGCCACGAAGGCTTCACTCAGATCTCCTGTGAGCAACGCCACGAAGGCCTAGTGTTGTGGGTATACTTCATGGGTGTACCATCGACAGTGCCTAGATCCGGCAAGCCCGGGTGGCCCATAGACGGTGATGGTGGCATGTGGCCCATCGGGCGGCCCAGTTGCTGTTGATCATGAAGGATGAAGTCCGGCCCAGGATCAGATAGCCGGATCCGCACCGACCTTTGGAGGAACCCGGATCCGTGGAGGCCCATGAGGAACCCGGATCCAGTACGACGTATAGGAAGGCGGATCCTTGACGTACACGGCAAGATAATGTAACGTAGACTAGGCAATCTGTAATCCGGCTAGGACTCTCCATGTAAACCCTAGATCCGTGCGCCTTTATAAGCCGGATCCCGGGAGCCCTAGAGGCACAACCACAACCATTGTAACAACGCGCAAGCGCCCAGATAATTCCAGACAAGCAGCACTAGGCCCTGTCATCGTGCAGGTGTTCCGAAGCTGGGTAACTCGCGTACCACCGTCCCGTGTGCACTCCGCCCTATGGCCCCTACTTCTTCTCCCCTCGTGAGGATCCCTCCTCCGAGATCGCCACGAAGGCCTAGCCCACTTCCACTAAGGGATTTCCTCGAGGCGGAAACCGGGCCTTTACAAGGTTCTTGGGGCACACATCCACAACTGAATTGGAGGCTCCCAAATCTGTAACAATACAACAATCAACAACAACACATCAACAACAAATCAACTAGGGGACCAAATAGGAACACTAGCATGAGATCCCTCAAACAAGTGAGGGGGAAATGAAGAACGCTTCGGTGAGGATGTAGATCGGTGGCTTCTCCTTCGAATCCCCAAAGATCAAGAGCTTTGGTTGGGGGAGGAAGGAGATCTTGCAAATCTTGTGTTTCTTGAGGTGGCTCTAATGGTGGTGTAGCTTGGCAGAATTCTTGAGCAATGATTGAGCAAAGAGGTAAGGAAGAAGAAGAGGGGTATAAATACCCCTCCCCAAAATCCAACCGTTGAGCCTTCCGGGGGGCCGGATAATCCGGCCTAAGTTGGGGCCGGATAATCCCCCCCCCGAAATAGGTACAAAACCATGACAATGTCCGGTCAAATGTCCGGCCCTATGCCAGAGCCACTTTTCTTCAGGTCCTTAGCCGTTTTCGAGGGGGGCGGATATTTCCAAAATATCCGGCCCGGATATTCCGGCCCTGGTACAATACCGGGACAATATCCGGGCAAAAATCCGGCCCCTCTACTGCGCTGCTTTTCCTCAGAGACTTAGCCAAAATCAGGGGGCCGGATATTTCAACAATATCCGGCCCGGATTATCCGGCCTGGCCAACTTTTTCTGATTACTTTTGACAGACGATCAAATCCAACACACATGAATAAATATCTATGTAATCCCTGTACCACTTTAACAAACATTAGTGTATCACATATATTGACATCAAACACACAAAACATAATATGAGAGATGTTCTTTCAATCTCCCCCTTTTTGGTGTTTGATGACAATATACGGATTTGCAAGAGAATAACTATAGAGACAAACATGATGGCAAAAACATAGAGGCACTCCCCCTACATGTGTGCATATAAGTAATATGCATTTGAATACAAATACACAACACATAGGATTGAGGTGCCTCAACACTAGATGTATCCATCATGAGCTCTAACACGAGACAAATACAAATATGAAGTTGAGATATGATGCAAGAGATCATACCCATGTGTAGATATAAGATACGGAGATATAGCATCACACATAATATAGCATCCTTGATCTCAACATATAGAAATCCGAAAACCATAACAATGTCTCACACTTAACAAAGTCTCACACCACATAGCACATAGTTTTAAACGGGACACAACCAAAGCAAATAGTGCAAATACGAGGGAACACAAGCAATAAAGGAATGGTAAACGCATATGCTTGTGCCCAAACCATGCAAATCCCCGAGATAGTTCCTAATAGAACACTTCTCCCCCTTTGGCATCGAAACGCCAAAAAGGGGACAAGCGCGATGCTACTCGTCCCATGGGAATCACTCGGAGGCATAATCATCATCGGACTCGTCTGCCGCTTCCTCTTCATCCTCATCAGTGTCAGGTGCATCCGGGGAGCGGCGAGAGGTGTTGGTCCTTTGAAGGCAATCATCAAGATCACTCCATGGAACCTGTGCAGAGTGCCATCCACTGTAACCCTGGTGAGCTGGAGGCTGAGGCGGGGGTCCTTGATCACCACTGAGCTTGTGAAGAATAACCGCCTGAGTGTGCTTAATCTCAGAACGCTCTCGGCTAGCAGCATAGTTTTCCTTATGTATCTCAATGTTCATGCACAGGATGTGACGCTGAAACCAACTAAGCCGGCTCACTTGCTTCCTCATAGCCGGGACATCAGGATGACGAGCAGGAGCAAAGCCACGAGAACGAGCATCACGCATGAAAGTGTCAGGAGCAGGTACGGCTGAAGAGACTGGCTTAAGCTTGTAGGCCTTCTTGACATGGTGCTTCACCAAAGGATACCCACTCAAGTCTTCATCACACACAGCCACATAGTTGTTGATGAGAAGCTGAATGTAGGGTGCATAGGGTATGGTAGTCCGGGAAACCATGGCATCATGGATCTCATGGAAGATAAAGTCCATGACATCAAGAGTGTAGTCCCGTTCTTCATTCACATCACGAGCACACTTATAGCTGAGGTGCATAAGGTCCACAAGGGCTCCCCGGAGAGCATCATTGTTACCACCACTTGGGCAAATGGTTGCCCGAAAGAACCGAAGCAACTGACTGTATATGGGAAGCAGCCCCTTAGCTTGACCAATTTTTCCCGCTGAGGTATAGAGATGCACCAGAGCATTCTTATCTGTCTGTTGTGGTCCATGAAGGCGACAACCCCCATCAACAGGAACTCCAAGATAACCAGCAAACTGGCGCAGAGTGGCACTGCAGTGAGTGGAGCCAGTCATCCATTCCATGGTGCGATCCTCATCTTTCTTGATTGCCAAAGTGGCAAAGAACTGCTTCACCAAATCTGGGCTATAGTCACATTGAATCTTCATGATGTCAAGCAAGCCCATCCTTCCAGCTACCCAGATTGCGTCTTCAAAGTGATCGTTGATTGCCAGAATGTCCACATTGATAGCTTGCATGGGTCTCAGATTCTTCATGGGCTCATAGATGTCCTTGTAGATGAACTCCTGCTCAGTGCACCAGTATCTCCTGCCCGCTATGTCTTCATCCCTTGGGACATCATCATACCAGTTCTTCAAGCGGATAGCGGAGTAAGAAACTGAGTCCATGGCCTTGTAGTTCTCCCTCACTTCCTTGTTCTTCCGCCTTGAAGTGACGGACTTGCGAGGTGCATTGGAGGCAAACTCATCACTAGATCGATCATGCCTTGAGCGTCTCCGACCACCCCGAGAAGCACCACCTGTGAGAAGCAAAGGCGGGTAGCAAAGGAAAGGTAATGCTCATAAGTCATGTAAGATACAGTAATATACTCGAGAAACATGCTATAAGTCGGTGCAAATCTAGACATGATAGATTGAAGCAAACTGCAGCAGCGATGAAGCTCCAGGCCGGATAATCCGGTGTCCCCTGGGGGCGGATAATCCGGCCCGGCCGGATAATCCGGCCAGCTCGGGGGGCGGATAATCCGGCCCTGCGAGATTTGCAGTTTTCCAATCAAAAGCTTGTCTAAGACTAGATCGGCCTCATAGCATGCAAGAGGAGTACATTACAAAAGGTTTGGAACAACTAGACACCAATTCCACCAAGAAAAGAGCACATATAAAACACAACATCTAGGGTTAGAGATTGTGAATCATACCCACATCCATTGTGGAAACCGCTTGGAGGAGAAGGTAGCTAGGGAGGAGATGCACCCGATCCACCCAAGAACTCCGAGAGGGGGCGGACGGAGCGTCTCCGGCGAGGAGGAGGAGGTCCGGCGAACTTGAGAGGAGAAAGAGGAGAGAGGGGCGCGTGGGGGTGGTGTGAACCGTTTGCCCCCCCGCGGCCTCGTCCTCAACCCTTTCAAGATCTGCCCAGGCCGGATAATCCGGCCCTAGTTTAAGGCGGATAATCCGGCCGGGCCGGATAATCCGGTGTCTGGGGCCGGATTATCCGGGGTTCTGAAAAATTCCAGAATCACGGGGAATCCGTCCCATCTTTCGTTGGTTATTTGCAAGACTCATGTGTGATGCAATAAAGTATCACGTCACATATAAGGTGCAAATTTACCAATAAGATGGAGCAACCTAGATCATCCGACCGAAACACCTCAAACTCCAAGTTTTTACCAAACATGACAAATGAGCAAGATGGAAATGGCTTATAGGAGAGAGTAGGCTTAGGTTGTAGAAGATACAAACTGTTAATGGTACATGATCACTCAAGTTTGCAAGATATGAGCAAATAAGGCCAAACTAGAGTGATTTCCCATAAGAACATGGAGTTGTCAAATAAAAGGCGATAAGACCCAAATAACTCCAACTCTTCACAAAGAAGAGTGTGGTGGCCTAGGCCACCATATATGAGTGTTATGGCATGGCACCGCGAAGATATATCTTGGGCCCAAAACCACTACTCATCATTGAAGCTCACATATCATTATATGATATAAAGAGAATGATTTCTTTTAATGTTGGCATTATGGGGGGAGGGATAGCTCAATAGTTTAAACCGCACTCCCCCTATTTCCATGCCCACATCTAAACCAAATAAAGTTTTGAGACAAAGGTGTGTTTGCAAGATGGTCAAGCTATACTCCTTGAATCAATGATATTTAGCTCATTCCTCAAATAAGAGAACCTTGCTTCATCAAGAGGCTTCGTGAATATGTCGGCAAGTTGATCTTTGGTAGGAACATAGATGAGCTCAATATCACCACGGGCAACATGATCCCTAATGAAGTGATTCCGGATCTCAATATGCTTCGTTCTTGAATGTTGCACCGGATTATAGGCAATCTTGATAGCACTTTCATTGTCACATAATAGAGGCACTTTGTCACAAATGACACCGTATTCCTTTAAAGTTTGCCTCATCCATAACAATTGAGTGCATCCACTTGCGGCGGCAACATATTCGGCTTCGGCGGTGGAGAGAGATATGCAATTTTGCTTCTTAGAAGACCAACACACCAAGGACCTACCAAGGAATTGGCAAGCCCCGGAAGTTGATTTCCTATCATCCTTGTCACCCGCCCAATCCGCATCGGTATATCCATTGAGAATAAAGCTTGAGCCTTTGGGGTACCAAATACCATATCTTGGGGTATCAACCAAATATCTAAAGATTCTTTTGAGAGCCATCATGTGGCTCTCCTTAGGAGAAGCTTGATACCTTGCACACACACCAACACTCAACACTATGTCCGGTCTAGATGCACAAAGGTAAAGCAAGGATCCAATCATGGAGCGATATACCTTTTGATCCACCTCTTTACCATTGGGATCTAGTGCAAGATGACATTTGGTAACCATAGGAGTGGCCACACCCTTCAACTCGGTCATCTTGAACCTCTTGAGCATGTCTTGGAGATATTTTGCTTGATTGATGAAGGTTCCTTCTCTCAATTGCTTGATCTCAAAACCAAGGAAGAACTTCATCTCTCCCATCATAGACATCTCAAACCTATCGGTCATAAGCTTTGAAAATTCATCATTGAAAGCTTTGTTAGTAGAGCCAAAGATAATATCATCAACATATAATTGGCAAACGAAAAGCTCCCCATTGACCCTCTTAGTAAAAAGAGTGGGATCGATTAACCCAACATCAAACCCACGGTCTACCAACAATTCTTTAAGGTGCTCGTACCAAGCTCTAGGAGCTTGTTTGAGACCATAAAGTGCTTTATCAAGCTTGTAGACATGGTTAGGAAAGTTGAGATCCTCGAACCCCGGGGGTTGCTTAACATAAACCTCTTCATGCAAAGGACCATTAAGAAAAGCACTTTTAACATCCATTTGTTGTAACTTAAAGTTATGATGCGATGCATAAGCAAGAAGGATACGGATGGACTCAAGACGAGCCACGGGAGCATAGGTCTCTCCAAAGTCAATTCCTTCAACTTGAGAGAAACCTTGAGCCACCAATCTTGCCTTGTTCCTCACAATATTTCCAAACTCATCTTGCTTGTTCTTGAATATCCACTTAGTGCCTATAACATTGCGGCACTCCTTTGGCTTCTCTACTAAGGTCCACACTTTGTTGCGCTTGAAGTTGTTGAGTTCCTCATGCATGGCTTCCACCCAATCCGAATCTTCAAGGGCTTCAAATACTTTCTTGGGTTCCACAACGGAGATATAAGCATGATGATTGCTAAAGTTAGCCAATTGCCTTCTTGTGGAGACCTTTGCTCGAACATCACCAAGGACCTTGTCATGAGTGTGTCCACGAATTTCAAGGGTCCTATCTCTTCTTGCTAGACGACGGGCCTCGATCTCCTCCTTGGTTCTTTTAGGCCTTGGAGGTGTCACTTGATCAACTTGATCATTTGGGTCCCCGTCTTGACCTTCAATTTGAGCTTCCTCAATTTCTTGAGAATGCTCATCCTCATGTGCTTGATCTTGGACAATGTTTGGTGAAGTGCAAATATCAAATGGTTGATCTTGAATTCTTGGTTGATCTTGTCCTTGATCTTGTTCATGAGAGGGAGGGTTTTCTTCTTGTTCTTGGGTTGGTGCATCATTAGCTTCAAGAGATGGGGTTTGTTGATGTTGAGAGGATGAGGGCTCCACCGTGGTAGAGCATAGTTCTTCCCGAGACGCCACACCGTGTCCCTCAATGGGGCGGAAAAATCCCACACCCATTCTTACTATGGCATCTTGAGGTATTTCATCACCTGCACATACATCAACTTGCCCCACTTGGGAGCTATCATTTTCTTCGAACCTCACACTACAAGATTCGATGATAATCCCGGAGGCTATATCAAAGATTCTATAAGTGTGAGATTCGGCACCGTAACCAACAAATATACCCTCCAAAGCTTTAGGAGCAAATTTAGACAAACGAACTCCTTTGATTTTGTAGAAACACTTACAACCGAACACCTTGAAGTATGAGATATTAGGCTTGTTGCCGGTGAGTATTTCATATGGAGTCTTGTTCAATCCCTTGCGGAGGTAGAGCCGGTTAGAAGAGTGGCAAGCGGTGGAGATGGCTTCGGCCCAAAAGTTATAGCGGGATTTATACTCCGCCATCATAGATCTTGCCATATCCATAAGAGTCCGGTTCTTCCTCTCCGCAACACCATTTTGTTGAGGGGTGTAAGCAGCGGAATATTGATGACGAATCCCCTCATCACTAAGGAAATCATTGAGTGTGTAGTTCTTGAACTCGGAGCCGTTGTCACTTCTTATTGCCATAATGAGGAGGTTGTGTTGGCGTTGCACCTCGGTGGCAAAGTCAATGAATATTTGTTGAGTCTCATCTTTCGTCTTGAGAAAGTAGACCCAAGTGTATCTTGAGTAATCATCAACAATCACCAAGCAATGTTTCTTCGCACCAAGACTTGCATGAGTAACGGGACCAAAGAGATCCACATGAAGGAGCTCCAAGATCCTCTTGGAAGAGATGATAGTCTTGCTTGGATGCGGAGAGTCATGCATTTTGCCTTCAACACAAGCCCTACAAACACGATCTTTGGCAAAAGAAACACTTTCCATTAGTCCCACAATATGGTTCCCCTTGTGAAGACTTTGCAAAGTTCTCATGTTGACATGGGCTAGGCGGCGATGCCACAACCAACCCACATCCGCCTTTCCGAATAGGCACATCGCACTTGAAGTGGTGGTCCCCGAAAAGTCCACCACATACAAGTTATGTTCGCGATACCCAACGAAAGCGACTTTTAGAGTCTTGCTCCACAAGAGGACCACAATATCATTATCAATAAAGACGGCGAAACCCATCTTGCCAAGGGCGGAAACGGAAAGCAAATTGTAACCAAGGGTTTTGACAAGCATGACATCCACAAGTGTTATGTTGTGTGCAACCACAACCTTGCCAAAACCCAATACCTCGGATGTAGAATTATCGCCAAAGGAGACGGTGATATTGTTTATGTTGGGCCTCAACTCCTTGACGAGGTTCTTGCCGCCGGTCATATGACTTGTACATCCACTATCAAGTACCCATTTTGAACCTCCGGCGGCATAGTCCTACATGAGATCAATTCTTGGATTTAGGTACCCATTTCTCAATGGGTCCTCTTTTGTTAGCAACAAGGGTCTTTGGGACCCAAATAGACCAAGCAACATAACCATCATATGGGCCAACATATTTAGCATACACATCACCATAATAATCTCTAAATAGAACATAGTGAGGGTTAGCATTTCCCGCATTATCATCATTAATGGTGTTGCCCTTAGGGGCTTCACCATTGGTGATAGCTTTCTTCTTCTCTTGTGCGGGCTTGGCCTTTTGCTTGTTTGCCTTCTTCGCCTTGGCATTGTAACCTAGGCCCTCCTTCCCATTGTTTGATCTTTGCTTACTCAAAAGATCATCCAAAGAAAGTTTATTTTGGGGAGAGGAGGCCTTAGCAAGTTCATCCTTCAACCTAGCATTTTCCTCAATAATATTTGCATGATCACAAGAAGGAGTAGAGGAACTAGGCACATCATATGAAGCAAGCCTAATTTGAAGTTGCTCATTTGACTTGGATAGGAGAGAGTATTCACTCTTCAAAGCTTTGTGAGCTTTGTCTAGTTCATCTAGATCCTTCACAAGTTTCTCATGATCAACACCAAATTGGGCCTTTTCCTTTTTAAGCAATTTAGTCTTAGCCCTAGCATGATCTCTAGCTTTAGTGAGCTTGTTAATTTCATCTTGAGGCTCTTCAAGATTTTCTAGCCTCTCCTCAAGAGAGGCTATAGTTTCTTGACTTTCCTCAAGGGCATTTTTAAGAGCATGGATTTCAAGAGAGTCTTCTCTCTCTATTTGACCCTTTTTCTCAAGCATATCATTTTGTTGAGCTAAACGAGCCATGAGATTTGAAACATGCTTTTTGTTGATACCTTGTAGGTTAAACATGAATTCATCAAATTCTAGCATTTCTTGTTTCACTTTTAGACTAGCATCATCAACCCCTAGATCACTTGATATGTTAGGCATAGAGGGGCTAGGAGATGATACCTCGGAGGATTTGGCCATGAGACAACTTTCTTCCTCCACATGAATGATCTCATTGGGGGATTCACTTGGTGATGAAGAGTTAGTGGAGAGGGAGGCAAGAGCGACCAATCCATTAGAGGTTGCATCTTCTTCATCATCACCATCATCATCTCCGGAGGAATATTCTTCTTGAGTTGATAGCACAATAGATGTGTCCAAGGAGGACGTTGCCATGAAGCAATGTGCATTCTTGATATGAGGATTCTCATTGGGGGATTCAAAGAGAGATGAAGAGGGAATGTTGGTAGTGACAATGGCGGCCACTTCTTTTGAGCTTCCTTCTTCATCATCACTAGAGCTTACAACTTCATCGGAAGAATATTCTTCCCTAGTCACTAGCACAACTCTTGGGGTCTTCTTGCCCTTCTTGGTCTTGTTGTTGTAGAACTTCTTGTTGGGGGCTTTTGAATATTTGCCCTTTGATTCTTTGCTCTTGTCCTTGGGAATGAGCCTTCCATTATGAAGCTCTCTATTCTCATAGGGGCATTCGGCAATGAAGTGGCGCTTGTCATCACAATTGTAGCATGATCTTGTCTTTGGACCAAAGCTAGTGAACCCACTCTTGTGGTTTCTCTTGATGTTGTCTTCCTTGGCCTTGGAGGGATCAACCCAAAAAGACTTTGCATGGAAGGCCATGTGATCATGATAGTGGCATTCCAAATCTTCCGGATAGGACATACTCCAAGATGCCCTATATTGCTCTTGAGGGTACACTTCTTCTACGGGGTTGACCACCAAGGCAAGATTGTTCCCTTTTGACATACCAATGGCACGATTGAGAGAATCATGAGAGTTTTGCTCGAGCACCTTGAGGGCTTGCATCTCGTGCACGACATCTTGAGAAGAGAGAGAGGAATAGCATTCTCTCCCAACAAGGGTCTTGACATCAATGGGTACATATGGCATCATGCATTCAATGTACTTCTCCTTGATCCAAGAGTCATTGATGTGGGTGGCACCAATAAGCCGGAAGGAATCGGCAACAATGAGGAGTCTTGAATACATGTCTTGATGATCTTCATCCGGTAGCCTCATGAATCCTTCGGCTTGATTCCGAAGAGCATTATACTTGTTCCTTCTCGTGCTCTCACTTCCAATGCAACTAGCGGCCAAACCTTCCCAAGCTTCCTTGGCGGTGGTGTAGTTCCGAACACGAGGCAAATCCTTTGTCCCCACACTAGTTTGAATCATGTGCAAGGCGGTGTTGTTGAGTTGACTATCAACCGCTTCTCTTCTAGTCAACTTGTCGGGGTTGTAAGGGTTGAAGCCTTCCTGGATGATTCTCCAAAGTTCATTGGAGGCACTGCAAACATGAGAGCGAAACTCAAATCGCCAAGTATCGTAATTCTCAACGGAAAACTTAGGTGGGTCGCCCCGAATGTTCAAATGAGGATGGGGGACCGGTATATCGGGAGATAGAAAAGGTGGAGCTACTCGATTGTAGCTCTCACCTCCACTAGTATCCCTAGGAGATGCAATGGTAGATTTGTTAGTGTTTAAGTTATCACCTTCCACGGGTTTGGTAGAGGAGGGTAGTGCCGAAGCACCTCCCTCTTCTAACACACCCGTGTCCTCTATGGCGGGAGCCCTAGGAGGGACCGGAGTCAAAAGCTCGGAAATCAATTTTCTCATGCTTTCCATTTGAGCGTCCATGGAGGATCTCAACGAATTGATGTCCTCCATGGTGACCACCTTACCGGCCTCTACCGGGGGCACATCGTCCGGCATACTCTTAGGCGGTTAAGCCCGAAATAAGAGCCGAGGCTCTGATACCAATTGAAAGGATCGTATGCCGCACCTAGAGGGGGGGTGAATAGGTGCTAACCAATTTTTAGTTCTTTTTCAATTTAGGTTTGACACAAAGGTAAATTCTCTAGATATGCAACTAAGTGAATTTACCTATATGACAAGGTTATCAACTAAGCAAGATATAGCTACGCAATATATAGGAGATAGAGTGGGATAGAGGTAACCGAGAGTGTAGCACGCGTTGACACGGAGATGATTCCCGTAGTTCCCTTCCTTTGCAAGAAGGTACGTCTACGTTTGGAGGAGTGTGGTTGCTACGCAAGCCAAACCAACAGCCACGAAGGCTTCACTCAGATCTCCTGTGAGCAACGCCACGAAGGCCTAGCCCACTTCCACTAAGGGATTTCCTCGAGGCGGAAACCGGGCCTTTACAAGGTTCTTGGGGCACACATCCACAACTGAATTGGAGGCTCCCAAATCTGTAACAATACAACAATCAACAACAACACATCAACAACAAATCAACTAGGGGACCAAATAGGAACACTAGCATGAGATCCCTCAAACAAGTGAGGGGGAAATGAAGAACGCTTCGGTGAGGATGTAGATCGGTGGCTTCTCCTTCGAATCCCCAAAGATCAAGAGCTTTGGTTGGGGGAGGAAGGAGATCTTGCAAATCTTGTGTTTCTTGAGGTGGCTCTAATGGTGGTGTAGCTTGGCAGAATTCTTGAGCAATGATTGAGCAAAGAGGTAAGGAAGAAGAAGAGGGGTATAAATACCCCTCCCCAAAATCCAACCGTTGAGCCTTCCGGGGGGCCGGATAATCCGGCCTAAGTTGGGGCCGGATAATCCGCCCCCCCGGATAATCCGGCCCAGTACAAAACCATGACAATGTCCGGTCAAATGTCCGGCCCTATGCCAGAGCCACTTTTCTTCAGGTCCTTAGCCAGGGGCGGATATTTCCAAAATATCCGGCCCGGATATTCCGGCCCTGGTACAATACCGGGACAATATCCGGGCAAAAATCCGGCCCCTCTACTGCGCTGCTTTTCCTCAGAGACTTAGCCAAAATCAGGGGGCCGGATATTTCAACAATATCCGGCCCGGATTATCCGGCCTGGCCAACTTTTTCTGATGACTTTTGACAGACGATCAAATCCAACACACATGAATAAATATCTATGTAATCCCTGTACCACTTTAACAAACATTAGTGTATCACATATATTGACATCAAACACACAAAACATAATATGAGAGATGTTCTTTCAGCTTGGCGGTTGGTGCTCCGGTGATCTCTTCAAGAAGATTGTGAAGAGGCCCGGGCTTCTCCTTCGTGGAGCTTGTGAAGTGGTTGTGGAGCTTGCCATCTCCGGAGCGGAGGAAAAGCTAACCATAAGGAAAGGGCCATTATCCTTCGTGGGTGTGGTTCGGAGAATAGGGTGAGCCTTCGTGGCGCGGGGAATCCTTCGTGGGACCTCCACTCCTCCAAACGTGACGTACCTTGTTGCAAAGCAAGGGAACACGGGAATACATCCTCGTCTCCGCGTGCCTCGGTTATTTCTATACCCGAGCTCTCTTACCTTGTGATAGCCATCGTGCTTGAAGTACATATATCTTGCTATCACTTGTGCTACATATATCTTGTGCCTATCTTGCTTAGCTCTAGTTGCCATTGTTACACTTAGTTGAGCTTAGCATATTTAGGGTTTGTGCTTGTAAACTAAACATTAGTTTAATTCCGCATTCTTACAAGACAAATCCGCAAGAGTTTGTAATTGCCTATTCACCCCCCCTCTAGGCGACATCTCGATCTTTCAATTGGTATCAGAGCAAGGTCTCTCCTTGTTTAAGGCTTCACCGCCTTGAGAGTAAAGATGTCGGCTAGTAACTTAGTGCACAATGACACAATTATCTTTGTTGGCACAAATTATCTTTTGTGGCGAAATTGCTTGCTTTGCAAACTTCGGACCTTGTGTCCAAACATTGAGCAATTTCTAGATGTAGGTTTTTCTCCTCCGATGGATCCTCAAAATCTATCTTTAGAGGATGAGAAAAACTTACATCTTGAAGCTCAAGTATCTAATGAGCTTGTATTCTCTTTGAGACCAGATTTTCATAGGTTCTTGATATATATAAAGCGAAAATCGTCTCATGAGATGTGGATCAAGCTTAAGGAAATGTTTGGTGGATCCACTTCTCATTTGGTTGGTGGTGACTCCGAGGAGCTCTCTTCCCCTTCACATCATGAAGAGCTCCAAGTTGCTTCCACCTCCGGCCGTGATGAGTTCTCATCTTCTTCCACTTCACCAACGTGTAGCAAGACACGAGGTAATGATATGGTGAGTGGTGAGGAAAATTGCAATGTTGATATTGTGCTCAATAGTGATGATTCTTCATCTCTATCCCATTGCAATGCTTCCTCTTTGGACTTAAACACATCTAGCATTGAAAATAATCTACATGCTTGTGTTGATAGTGACATGGGCATACCCTTCGGGTACCCATTATTAGTATACCTGGCTCGGCCCAATATGGAGAAGACCCAATATGGAGAAGGCCCAACAAGGCAACCCGAAGAAGTAGTCGACTAGGACTCTTGTAAAACCCTAGGCTGGTTGCATATATAAAGCTAGCCAGGGCACCCGAAATAGAGGAGAAGAGAGACAACATAGCTCCGCCTATGGCGGCACCCTGTAAACACATCTATGATCATATAGTAGATTGCTAGCAGCACGTAGGGATCCTCCACCGAGGGGACCCGAAGCTGGGTACGTCGTGTGCCTAATCTCGTCCCCGGAATCTCCATCGTCTCTCCCGAAACCCAAGTCTACAATATGTAGGCATTGGCGAGGTGATCCGTCAACCGGGCGCCGTCTGTGGGAATCGCGACGACTGGATTTTGTAATCCCGGGATCCATCGAGTTCATCATCAACATCTACGACAAGATCTTCATCAGCTTTTCACCTGGGCTGGCGCGATCAGCATCATCATTGCAGTCGACGGCCAGATCAATCGGGAGCTTGAAAAGCTTTATGCCGTTCTCGCGATCTGTCTTGAGATCCTTTGAGTCGCTGTTTCCATGAAACCGTGGCATCAGATGCTGCATCGTATTTTTTTTTAAATATTCTATTTTATTTGATCCTCTAATACCTACTTTTTCATGCATGAGATTAATTTACTAAGGCAGGCAGAGTTATCCGTGCACGCGGCAAGGAATCATAGAAGCGCACGGATCAAGGAAGTGCCTGTCAAACAAACAAGGCAGCCTATTTTCGTGCAAGAGGGCAAGTGCAAAGAATTTTTGCGAGAAGCCAAGAAAAAAAAAGACATTGATCAAGATACTACCAAGGTTGTATTACGAGGTGTACATGATGCTCAAGATGAAGACATCGACAGCATATCAGCAGTATATTGGTGCGGATTTGCCCACGGATCTGCTAACGCACACCGCCAGGGTGAACTCCTCATCACGGACTCGTCGCCGGGAATTTGAAATCCAACGCAAAAATCACCAGGTGCTATATTTTCAGTTAATTACTATTCGTAAAATTTATTTGGCCAAATATTTTGTCGGTTTGCGTTGTTATTTGCGTGCGATCTCCGCACTCCGTACAACTTCACATCGAACAAGCTCCGATTATTTCGCCACAGTCGCTTGCTCTTCGCCCGCCGTGAAACCGACAACGCGCAATCGCCTTGCCTGGGGGCTCGTTTGCCGTGAACTCGACGATTCTCACCTCCATGCAGACTACTTTCACCGTGTCGAATATTTTCGGCTAAACGCCGCACGTCTCGCGGTATCGGTTGCGTCCGCTTTGTCGGTTCCGTCGTCGGATGACCTACTTCCACATCGACTCCGCCTCATCCAATAATAAAGCTAAGTGTCCATTTTCCAAGAGTTAATTATTTATTTACTTTCGCCACACCCGACACTCGGGGCTGTGCCATTACTTCATTACAGCAAATACACTCGATACTCGAGATACGCCATTACATCATTACCATAAGTTCACCGATTCTCGGATACTACACATACATTTATCTTCTTCGCCTCGTGGATATATATTCCCGGCTCCAGTGATTTCATTTTCTTCGGCTCAGTGGACATATCTTCTTTGGCTCTGGATCTATTTTCTCTGGTTCGGTGGATTTATTCGGCTTAGTGGATTCATCTTCTTCGGTTCAATGAATTTATCTTCTTCGGCTTACTGGATTTCTATTCTTCGGATTCATCCTATAAAGTTATCATTGGTTTCCCCTAATATAATACTACCCGACGTATTTCCGGGTCAGTGGATTTATCATCTATGGTTATTACTGGAACTATTTTCTCCGGCTCAATGGATTCATCCTCTATGATATCAACGGATTCATCTTTTATGGTTATTACTGGATTCTTCGGGTCAATGGATTCATCCTCTATGATATCGGCGGATTCATCTTCAATATATGATGGTGTAATCTTTAATATGGATTCATCTCAAGTACTTCATCTCGGACTTCATCTTCAGTATTTCATCCTTAATGGCCTTCTTTCGGCGACACGGATAATACTCGGGGGCTGGACAACGATTTCGCCCCGAGTAACAACTGTGACACGGCGTCTAAACAACAAATCATGACATCACCCCAGCAGCGCTCGGGGGCTCGGCTATTTCTTCATCAAACAATTTGGCGGCATTTATTTTCATTATTTGGTGGTTTCTACTTCGGCTCGACTTCTTCTCCGCACTCGAAGACTTCATCGCGCCGACTCCGTCGTGCCCAATAAGCTAAGTGTTCCTTTGATTTGCATAAAGTTGATTATCATTTACTTTCGCCGCACCCGACACTCGGGGGCTGCACCATATTTCTTCACTATACATCTCAGGTTGACCAAAGAAGAACGTGTCTAAAAAAAAGAACCCGACGAAACTGTCTTCAAAGAGAACTCGACGAAATCAAGAGAGAACCCGACGAAATTGTCTTCAAGAGAGAACCCGACGAAATCTTACTCAAGGAGGTCCCGAAGAATTGTCCTCAGGGAGGACCCGAAGAATTTTCCTCAAGGAGGACCCGATGAAATTTTCTTCAAGGAGGAACTCGACGAAATTTTCATCAAGGAGGAACCGAAAAAAAAAGAGGATGGACAAATCTTCGGGTCCATTGACTCGTCATATTGTTCCGAGCAAGAGCATCGGTGATGTACCCGACAATATAGAATAACCAATATATTCGGCTGTCTCATCAAGCCCGAGAGAAAAATAGAAGAACCCGCAAAATGGGTCATTGCATCAGCCGAACAAGGCACTCGACAATATATTCTCAGAGCGCTAAAAGTCGCGAATAATCTCTGAATGCCGCAAAACTTTGCGAAGGTAAGACCCAGATCCGTTCTGAGCGGCGTGGCACCGTCTCTGACGTCGGTTTGCTACTTTTTTCCGTATCAACAGATACGAAGAAAAATCCTAACGGACGCGTTAGGTACCCGATAAAATATGACTGGGACTCGACAGAATGGTAAGACCTTAAGCGGCACCTGTCGAGTTAACACCAGTATCCCGGGATCATGTCCAGGGACGTGATCTTGAAGTAGGTTTTTGCGGATTGCCACTAGAGCAGTTAACTAGTACCTGATCCGTCAGATGAACTAGCCCCAATTACCATTATCCCTGTACAATATAGATATGGATGTCAAATAAAAATAGCAACGGCCTGGAGTCGATAAAAAGAGGGGCTGCGCCCAGAAATATAGTCAAGTTCTTTATCGAGTAGTACAACTTGAGCCTATGCCTAGGTGCAAGCACCTGCCCATAGGCTCGGGGGCTACTCTTATCGAGAGTATTGTTCACCCTCCCGATAAGATACAAGAAAGAGGAAAAATTGTGGTGTCGATTAAAAGCAAGTTGAGCCTACACCCAAGTGCAAACACTTGGCTGTAGCCTCGGGGGCTACTCCCATCGGGAGCGCTGGTCGCGCACCCGATAGAAAGATAACTTCGACAGCATCTACGGCAATTCAGGTTTGTAGACTCAACTCGATTCTACGACTCGAGTGGAGCCTACTCCCATCGGGAGCACATGGATTTCATCAAGTCTTCTATTCTTGTAGTTGTTCTTCAAGAGAGTAGAGGTTTGTAGAATAGCCCAAGTGGATTACCCAAGGTTTATCGAACTCAGGAGGAAGAGGTCAAAGATATCCCTCTCATGCAACCCTACAATCACAAAGCAAGAAGTCTCTTGTGTCCCCAACACACCAAATACACTTGTCAGGTGTATAGGTGTACTAGTTCGCGAAGAGATAGTGAAATACAAGTAATATGGATGTATATGAGTGGTAATAGCAATCTGAATAAAATATGGCAGCGAGTAAACATGCAATAGAACAGTAAGTAAACGGTGTTTGCAGTATTGGAAACAAGGCCTAGGGATCATACTTTCACTAGTGGACACTCTCAACATTGATCGCATAATAAATACTTCTTCTCATATGCGCTACATACACTCTTGTTTGATAATGAACACATTGCGTAGGATTACACGAACCCTCAATGTCGGAGTTAACAAGCTCCACAATTCAATGTTCATATTTAAATAACCTTAGAGCATAATAGATCATTGCAAAATAAACCAAGAACTAACATAGTGCACCCACTGTCCACATTACACTATGAAGGAGGAATAGATCACATCAATACTATCATAATGATAATTAACTCCACAATCTACAAGAGATCGTGATCATAGCCTACGACAAGAACCACACGGTGCACACACTAATCACCTTTACACCAAGTAGGAGGAATAGACTACTTTAATAACATCACATGAGTAGCACACAACTAGTAGCGATACAAAGCTCATCATATGGATCTCAATCATGTAAAGCAGCTCATGAGATCATTGTATTGGAGTACAGAGAGAGAGATTAACCACATAGCTACGGTAGAGCCCTCAGCCCCAGGGGTGAATTACTCCCTCCTCATCATGGAGACAACGATGGCGGTGAGAGACGGCGGTGGAGATGACTCCGGGGGCAATTCCCCGTCCGGCAGGGTGCCGGAACAGAGACTTCTGTCCCCGAATCTTGATTTCGCGATGGCGGCGGCTCTGGAAGGTTTTCTCGGGTCTCGTCTTCTCCCCCGGTGTTTTTAGGTCAGAGAGGCTTAAATAGGCGAAGAGAGGGAGTCGGAGGGGCCACGGGCTGCCCACACCACAGGGGCGCCCCCCCTGGCCGCGCCGGGTGTGGTGTGGGGCCCCCTGGCTCCCCTCTCATCCTTCTTCGGTGCTCTGGAAGCTTCCGGAAAAATAGGAACTCGGGCGGTGATTTCGTCCGATTCCGAGAATATTTCGTTACTAGGATTTCTGAAACCAAACAGCAGAAAACAGGAACTGGCACTTCGGCATCTTGTTAATAGGTTAGTTCCGAAAATGCAATACGACATATAATGTGCATAAAACATGTAGGTATCATCAATAAAGTAGCATGGAACATAAGAAATTATCGATACGTTGGAGACGTATCAGCATCCCCAAGCTTAGTTCTGCTCGTCCCGAGCAGGTAAAACGATAACAAAGATAATTTCTGAAGTGACATGCCATCATAACCTTGATCATACTATTGTAAAGCACATGAGATGAATGCAGAGATTCGAAGCAATGATGAAGATAATGAGTAAACAAATGAATCATATAACAAAGACTTTTTATGAATAATACTTTCAAGACAAGCATCAATAAGTCTTGCATAAGAGTTAACTCATAAGCAATAAATTCTTAGTAGAAAGCTTTGAAACAACACAAAGGAAGATATAAGTTTCAGCGGTTGCTTTCAACTTTAACATGTATATCTCATGGATAATCGTCAACACAAAGTAATATAACAAGTGCAATAGGTAAACATGTAAGAATCAATGCACACGGTTACACAAGTGTTTGCTTCTAAGATAGAAAGAATAGGTAAACCGACTCAACAATAAAGTAAAAGAATGGTCCTTCAAAGAGGAAAGCATCGATTGCTATATTTGTGCTAGAGCTTTGGTTTTGAAAACATAAAGAGAGCATAAAAGTAAAATTTTGAGAGGTGTTTGTTGTTGTCAACGAATGATAGCGGGTACTCTAACCCCCTTGCCAGACAAACCTTCAAAGAGCGGCTCCCATTTTATTTTATTTTGGGTGGCACTCCTTCCAACCTTTCTTTCACAAACCATGGCTAACCGAATCCTCGGGTGCCTGCCAACAATCTCATACCATGAAGGAGTGCCCTTTTATTTTAGTTTTATTATGATGACACTCCTCCCCACCTTTGCTTTCTCAAGCCATGGCTAACCGAATCCTTCGGGTGCCGTCCAACAATCACAAACCATGGAGGAGTGTCTATTTAAGTTAATTAATTCGGGACTGGGAATCCCATTGCCAGCTCTTTTTGCAAAATTATTGGATAAGCGGATGTAGCCACTAGTCCATTGGTGAAAGTTGCCCAACAAGATTGAAAGATAAACACCACATACTTCCTCATGAGCTATAAAACATTGACACAAATCAGAGGTAATAAATTTTGAATTGTTTAAAGGTAGCACTCAAGCAATTTACTTTGGAATGGCAGAAAATACCACATAGTAGGTAGGTATGGTGGACACAGATGGCATAGGTTTTGGCTCAAGGTTTTGGATGCACGAGAAGTATTCCCTCTCGATACAAGGCTTAGGCTAGCAAGGTTGTTTGAAGCAAACTCAAGTATAAAATGGTGCAGCAAGACTCACATATAAACATATTGTAAGCATTATAAGACTTTACATTGTCTCCTTGTTGTTCAAACACCCCAACCAGAAAATATCTAGACTTAGAGAGACCAATCATGCAAACCAAATTTTAACAAGCTCTATGTAATTATTCATTAATGGGTACTAGGTACATGATGCAAGAGCTTAAACAAGATCTATATGAGCACAAAAATTGCCAAGTATCATATTATTCAAGACATTATACCAATTACTACATGTAGCATTTCCCGTTTCCAACCATATAACAATTAACGAAGCAGTTTCAACCTTCGCCATGAAAATTAAAAGCTAAGAACACATGTGTTCATACGAACCAGCGGAGCGTGTCTCTCTCCCAAACAATCATTTATTCAAACAAAAAACAAAAACAAAAACATACAGACGCTCCAAGTAAAGTACATAAGATGTGACCGAATAAAAATATAGTTTCAAGAGAAGAAACCTGATACTTTGTCGATGAAGAAGGGGATGCCTTGGGCATCCCAAGCTTAGATGCTTGGGTCTTCTTAAAATATGCAGGGATGAACCACCGGGGCATCCCCAAGCTTAGACTTTTCATTCTTCTTGATCGTAGTATATCATCCTCCTCTCTTGACCCTTGAAAACTTCCTTCACACCAAACTTCAAGCAAACTCATTAGAGGGTTAGTGCATAATCAAAAATTCACATGTTCAGAGGTGACACAAACATTATTTTCACTTCTGGACATTGCATAAAGCTACTGGACATTAATGGATCAAAGAAATTCATCCAACATAGCAAAAGAGGCAATGCGAAATAAAAGGCAGAATCTGTCAAAACAGAACAGTCCGTAAAGACGAATTTTAAGATGGCACCATACTTGCTCAAATGGAAAAACTCAAAACTAATGAAAGTTGCGTACATATCTGAGGATCACGCTCGTAAATTGGCAGATTTTTTCGAATTTTCTACAGAGGCTTGTGCCCAGATTCGTGACAGACAGCAATGCTGTTTCTGCGCAGCGATCCCAAATATAATATCAACTTTGACATAGAAACTTTACTTGGCACAAAAACATGATAAGGAGAGGTTGCTACAGTAGTAAACAACTTCCAAGACACAAATATAAGACAAAGTACTGTAGCAAAATAACACATGGGTTATCTCCCAAGAAGTTCTTTCTTTATAGCCATTAAGATGGGCTCAGCAATTTTGGTGATGCACCCGCAAGAAATATTATTTGAAGCAAAAGAGAGCTTCAAGAGGCAATTCAAAACACATTTAAGCCTAACATGCTTCCTATGCAGAAGAATCTTATACACAAATGAATTCATGAAGAGCAAAGTAACAAGCATAAGAGGATAAAACACGAGTAACTTAAAGATTCTCAACATAAAGAGGGGAAACTTAATATTATTAAGATGCATATAACCATATTTCCCTCTCTCATAATAACTTTCAGTAGCATCATTGATGAAATCCACAATATACCCGTCACTTAAAACATTCTTATCATGGTTCATATGCATAGAAGTATCATTAATTTTGGCATAAGAAGAGTTATTCTCATTAATAGTAATTGGAGCAAGATTATTATCAAGAATTTGAACATGGTAAACAAGTTGCATACTAAGGGAATGGTTTTTGGCAAGCCCATCATAACTATGACAAGTTTCATAAGGATAATTGTAACATGTGTCATATACATCTCTATAGCAATTATCTAAACCAGAGTATGTAATATCATCATTTTCACTAAAAGTAGAGGTCTCAAATATAGGATCTTCAAGCACAACATCCCCAAGCTTAGGGCTTTCAATATCATCGTTTAAGGGGACATGAATAATGCTATCATCATTACTTTCATAATCAGTACCAAAGAGATTTTCAATATCAAAGGCAGTGTGCTCATCCAAATCATGATCACTAATATGGGTAAAGGGTATAGGAAGATCATCGTACTCAGATTCATTATCATAATAATCATTAGGCGCAACATACTTACAGTTACCTATTGTTACCTCATACACGCGGGGATATGCCATTGCCTCTTTCTCTTTATTCTCTCTTCTTCTTCTTCTTCTTCTTCGTTCTTCTTCTTCTTCTTCTTTTCCTTCTCCTCGTTCCCTTCTTTAGGAGGAAGAGGCTTGAAGGGTGGCTTGTCCGCATAACCTGATTTTCTTTTAGAAACAATAGAAGAAACTTGGGAGGATCCCTCCTTTTCATTAATTAGTTGAAAACACACAGCGGTCCTATCATATTTTGGCAAGGTGTCATCTTCTAAAATATTCTGTATGTAAGTATTTGTATGGCAATTATTAATGCAATAAGAAAGACACCCATGCAAGACATCATCAATATCAAGATCGTTAATATTTAACAAAGAAATTTTTCTTGATAACTCTTCACACTTCAAAAATAGGGTAAGTTCATCATGCTGATTAGGAATAATTTCATCATCACAATACAAATTTGCAGCACTCATGGGGTTCGAATTGTCATTGGAGGAGCATTGAAAATTAAAATGACCAACTTTATGGCAAAGTTCACAAATAAAAGGATAGAGGGCACACACTTTTTCTCCAAGATCATCTAGAGCTCTAGACCACTTTCTAGTTTTTTCATTTCTGTGATGGATACAATATTCATCTTCTATTTGATTAATTCCACAAGGTCTATGTATTCCACAAAAATTAACATGCTTATAGGAAATAGCATTCTTAGGAGTTTGAGCACGCTTATTGCAATCATTAACAACAATTTCATTCTTCATGCAAGCGTCTTTAAAAGGTTCATGATACTTATCAAAATTCTTCCTAGGCAATTCAATGTGAGAAGCAAAAGCTTTATAAAGATTTGCAGCAACTTGAGAGTCAAGACCATAAGTAGCACTCATATTTCGAAATTTACCACTATCCATGAAAGTTTCAATGCATTCATAATCATAATTTATACCTGACTCTTTACCTTTGTCGTTCTCCCAATCTTCAGCGTTCTCCTTAATCCGATCAAGAAGGTCCCTTTTAAACTCTTCTTTATTGCTCGTGAATGATCCAGAACAAGTAGTATCCAGCAAGGTCTTATCTTGAAAAGAAAGTCTTGCATAGAAATTATCAATGATGATATTACCTGGAAACTCATGATTGGGGCATTTGAGCATTAAAGACTTCAATCTCTCCCATGCTTGGGCAATACTCTCTCCATCATGAGGCCAGAAATTATATATGGTTTCGATCTTTGTGAATTTCACTTGGAGGATAGAACTTGGAATAAAATAGAGGCACAATATCCTTCCAATCAAGAGAGCGCCCGTCCTTCAATAGTTTATACCAATGCGCCGCTTTACCAGACAGCGACATAGAGAATAGTTTCTTCTTCACTTCATCCATAGAGATACCTGCACACTTGAATAACCCGCATAATTCATGCAAAAACAGTAAATGATTCCCAGGATGGACAGTTCCATCCCCTTCATAGCGGTTATCCATAACACGTTCAATAATTTTCATAGGTATTTTATACGGAATACTTTCAGTAGGTGGATTTAAAATATCAGAAGCATCATTAGAGTTATCGCATATGGGAGATAAAGCATTATCAGAGCAAAATATTTCTTCCAAAGCGGAGGAGCTAAAAAGATTATTTTTATGTAAACTAGCTTCCCCAAGCTTAGACTTCTTCATAGCATTAGCAGTAATTGCATTCATACTAATAACATTGCTACTATCATGTAAATAAGGTTCCATAGGTTTTTTAATTTTCGCATCAAATAATTCTAAATTAGGAAAAAGATTAAAAAGCTCACTAATTTTTGTTGTTTTCCATTATGCCTAACTAGTGAAAATAAAAACAAGAAACAAAAAGATGCAATTGCAGGATCTAAAGGAAATAGCTTGAGCACACACACAATGGCGCTAGAAAAGTACTGTTACCTGGAACCGAAGTATGAGTGCCTTTTACCTTTCCCCCCGCAACGGCGAAAAGTGCTTGATGTCTACGGGAGCTTCTATTCTTGTAGACAGTGTTGGGCCTCCAAGAGCAGAGATTTGTAGAACAGCAGAAGTTTCCCTTAAGTGGATTACCCAAGGTTTATCGAACTCGGGAGGAAGAGGTCAAAGATATCCCTCTCATGCAACCCTGCAATCACAAAGCAAGAAGTCTCTTGTGTCCCCAACACACCAAATACACTTGTCAGATGTATAGGTGTACTAGTTCGGCGAAGAGATAGTGAAATACAAGTAATATGGATGTATATGAGTGGTAATAGCAATCTGAACAAAATATGGCAGCGAGTAAACATGCAACAGAACAGTAAGTCGGTGTTTGCAGTATTGGAAACAAGGCCTAGGGATCATACTTTCACTAGTGGACACTCTCAACATTGATCGCATAATAAATACTTCTTCTCATATGCTACATACACTCTTGTTTGATAATGAACACATTGCGTAGGATTACACGAACCCTCAATGCCGGAGTTAACAAGCTCCACAATTCAATGTTCATATTTAAATAACCTTAGAGCATAATAGATCATTGCAAAATAAACCAAGAACTAACATAGTGCACCCACCACATTACACTATGAAGGAGGAATAGATCACATCAATACTATCATAATGATAATTAACTCCACAATCTACAAGAGATCGTGATCATAGCCTACGACAAGAACCACACGGTGCACACACTAATCACCTTTACACCAAGTAGGAGGAATAGACTACTTCAATAACATCACATGAGTAGCACACAACTAGTAGAGATACAAAGCTCATCATATGGATCTCAATCATGTAAAGCAGCTCATGAGATCATTGTATTACAGAGAGAGAGATTAACCACATAGCTATGGTAGAGCCCTCAGCCCCAGGGGTGAATTACTCCCTCCTCATCATGGAGACAGCGATGGCGGTGAAGATGGCGGTGGAGACGGCGGTGGAGATGACTCCGGGGCAATTCCCCGTCCGGCAGGGTGCCGGAACAGAGACTTCTGTCCCCCGAATCTTGATGGCGGCGGCTCTGGAAGGTTTTCTCGGGTCTCGTCTTCTCTCTCGGTGTTTTTAGGTCAGAGAGGCTTAAATAGGCGAAGAGAGGGAGTCGGAGGGGCCACGGGCTGCCCACACCACAGGGGCCCCCCCGGGCCGCGCCGGGGTGTGGTGTGGGGCCCCCCTGGCTCCCCTCTCATCTTTCTCCGGTGCTCTGGAAGCTTCCGGAAAAATAGGAACCTGGGCGGTGATTTCGTCCGATTCCGAGAATATTTCGTTACTAGGATTTCTGAAACCAAAAGCAGAAAACAGAACTGGCACTTCGGCATCTTGTTAATAGGTTAGTTCCAGAAAATGCGTAAATACGACATAATGTATGGCAAAACATGTAGGTATCATCAACTAGAAATTATCGACTCGTTGGAGCGTATCAAGCACAAGGATTTCATCAAGTCTTCCAGAAATATAGTTAAGTTCTTCATCGAGTAGTACAACTTGAGTCTATGCCTAAGTGCAAGCACTTGCCCATAGACTCGGGGGCTACTCCCATCGGGAGCGCTGCCGCGCACCCGATAATTTCAAGAATCGTCGACATCATCTACGCTACACATGATCTACGACATGGACCTCGCCTTGTATTTCTTCGACTTCGGAGATGGTTATGCTTGGAGTTTCTACGCAAGTCTTCGACTTCCCTATAAACTCGGGGGCTACTGACATGGGCATACCCTTCGGGTACCCATTATTAGTATACCTGGCTCGGCCCAATATGGAGAAGACCCAATATGGAGAAGGCCCAACAAGGCAACCCGAAGAAGTAGTCGACTAGGACTCTTGTAAAACCCTAGGCTGGTTGCATATATAAAGCTAGCCAGGGCACCCGAAATAAGGGGGGATAGACAACATAGCTCCGCCTATGGCGGCACCCTGTAAACACATCTATGATCATATAGTAGATTGCTAGCAGCACGTAGGGATCCTCCACCGAGGGGACCCGAAGCTGGGTACGTCGTGTGCCTAATCTCGTCCCCGGAATCTCCATCGCCGCTCTCTCCCGAAACCCAAGTCTACAATACGTAGGCATTGGCGAGGTGATCCCTCGTCAATTCGCATATCATGTGTAAATTGCTCACATAAATCCCATGATGATATGCTTGTCTTGTCTTGCTCCCATAATCAAAATGCTTCTATCTCCTCTAGTTGTTTGACTAACAATGTAGAGGAAACCGAACACTCTATGGATCAAGACATGTTTTCAAATGAGGATTCAAGAATTTCTTCATCTTCATCCTCCGGTATGCACATGTGCCTTATGGCAAATGGATCAAAGGTATCTCCTACTTTGACTCCTAACACTTCCTCTAATGATGAGAGTGATGATGATGATAATGATGAAGAATATAATATCTTGGTGCATAATATGGCAATGGTATATGCTTCTCTTCATGGTAATAAAGAAGCTCGTGCTAATCTCGAACACTCTATGGATACCTTGAGTAAATATAGGGAAACCATAGTGGAGTTGGAGTCCCATGTTGAAAATGGGGAAATGAGATTCACTCTCCTCAAGCATGAGCTAAAAGATGAGAAGCATACTAATTTTATGCTCACACAAAAATTTGAATCCTATATGCATGAAAATGAGAAAACTATTGTTGATGCTTGTGCTACTAACTCTAATTCTTGTGAAGCATCTACCTTAGAGGAGAATGTTGAGCTAAGGGCTCAACTAGAGTTGCTAACTAGCAATTATAGGGAATTGGAAGAAAGTCATAAAAAGCTCTCAAGCTCTCATGATGATCTTCTAATTTCCTATGATGGGCTAAAGTTAGCTCATGAGGCAAGTATCACTAAGGTAACATCTTGTGAGCCTCATATGTACATTAGCACAATCTCTACTACAAATGTTATATTGCCATGTGCTAGTCCTTGTAATCCATCTAGTCAAACTAGTGACACACCTTGTGTTGGATTACTTGCTTTGCCTCGTTGCTCTAACAATGAAGCTTCTACTTCCTCTAGTACTTGTATTTCTACTAACCATGTAGAGGAAATAAAAGAGCTCGAGGCCCAAGTCCTTTCTTTGAAGAAAGACTTGGAAAAGCGTCATGAAGGGAAATCCACACTTGACAAGATGCTAAGTGTGCAACAATCCCCCAATGACAAGAGTGGACTTGGATTCAACTCCAATAACAAGAACAAGTCCAAGAGCAAGAACAACAAGAAGAAGGGCCAAGACAAAGTCAATGATTCGGCCAAGTTGGTTTGCTTCAAGTGCAAGGTTGAAGGGCATCATGTTAGATCATGCCCATTGAAGAAAAAGAAGCACTTGAGTGAGAAACAACAAGGGAAACGGCCACAAGGTCAAGGTCAAGCTCATGCTCGACCTCAAGTTGAAGATAGGCCACTTCCCAAGAAGAATCAAGACATTGTTCCCCAAGAGAAGAAATCAATAAAGAAGAGAAAGGGGAACACTTGCTACTTATGCCGTGAGAAGGGGCACTTTGCTTCTTCATGTTTAGGTAGTACCTTATTGATACGTCGCAAACGTATCTATAATTTCTTATGTTCCATGCTACTTTTATTACAATACTTGAATGTTTTATACATACTTTACAGCGTTATTTTACATTTTCCGGCACTAACCTATTAACAAGATGCTGAAGTGCCAGTTGTTGTTTTCTGCTGTTTTTGGTTTCAGAAATCCTAGTAAGGAAATATTCTCGGAATTGGACGAAATCAACGCCCAGGGCCTATTTTGCACGAAGCCTTAAGACCGAAGAGGAGACGAAGTGGGGCCACGAGGCGCCGACACAACGGGCGGCGGCCTGGCCCCCGGCCGCGCGGCCCCGTAGTGTGGGCCCTCGTGACGCTCTTTGACCTACCCTTTCGCCTACTTAAAGCCTCCGTCGCGAAACCCCCGTACCGAGAGCCACGATACGGAAAACATTACGAGGCCGCCGCCGCCAATCCCATCTCGGGGATTCAGAGATCGCTCCGCACTCCGGAAGGGGAATCATCATGAGGGGCTCTACATCATCATTCCCGCCTCCGGATTGATGCATGAGTAGTTCATCCTTGGACTATGGGTCCATAGCATTAGCTAGATGGTTGTCTTCTCCGCATGTGCTTTCATTGTATTAGATCTTGTGAGCTGCCTAACATGATCAAGATCATCTATTTGTAATGCTACATGTTGTGTTTGGTGAGATCCGATGAATAGAGAATACTATGTTAAGTTGATTATCAATCTATCATATATGTGTTGTTTATGTTCTTGCATGCTCTCCGTTACTAGTAGAGGCTCTGGCCAAGTTGATACTTGTAACTCCAAGAGGGAGTAATTATGCTCGATAGTGGGTTCATGCCTCAATTGAATCTGGGACAGTGACAGAAAGTTCTAAGGTTGTGGATGTGTTGTTGCTACTAGGGATAAAACATTGATGCTTTGTCTAAGGATATTTGTGTTGATTACATTACGCACCATACTTAATGCAATTATCTGTTGTTCGCAACTTAATACTGGAAGGGGTTCGGATGATAACCTGAAGGTGGATTATTTAGGCATAGATGCATGCTGGATAGCGGTCTATGTACTTTGTCGTAATGCCCTGATTAAATCACATAGTAATCATCGTTGATATGTATTGAATCTTTATTTGTAAATTGCTCGCCTGTAATTTGTTCACCCAACATGTTAGTTATCTTATTGGAGAGACCACTAGTGAACTGTGGACCCCGGTCCATTCTTTTACATCTGAATACATTCTATTCTTTACTGTTCTTTGCAAACAAACACCATCTTCCACTCGATACGCTTAATCCTTTGTTTTCAGAAGCGGTGAGATTGACAACCTCATGACGTTGGGACAAAGTACTTTGATTGTGTTGTGCAGGTTCCACGTTGGCGCCGGTTTCACCGGTGTTGCGCCGCACTACATTCGTCCACCAACAACCTTCACGTGCTTCTTGGCTCCTACTGGTTCGATAACCTTGGTCAAGAAGAGAGGGAAAACTTGCACCGTGCGCATGGGGGCACTTTGCTTCTTCATGTTTAAACGGTACCTTATCTAACCCTATAATTGTTGATGATGATTATTCTCTAGGGAAGGATAAGGATGGCAATGTGTTTGCCAAGTTTGTTGGAACTCAAAGTGGTCTCAAGAAAAGGACCATTTGGGTTGCCAAGCCTATTGTGACTAACCTCTTAGGACCCAACTTGGTTGGGGACCAACAAGCTCAAACGTGATCAATAGGTGCATGTGGAGGTCATTGGAGACTTGGCTAATTCATGAAGAATTAAGGGATCTTCATATATTATATTTTGACCAAGCCAAGTCGTATGGATCATCATCTATATCTTATATCCAATGTTCCTCCTTGCGGTAACTTATACTTCAACTCTTCATATTCATTGTAAGTTACTTGCCCCTTTGCATGTTTGGTTTTGTATCAAATATGTGTTTGTATGTGTTGAGTCTTACTTGCCTATCTTGTGTATTCAAGTATGTTTGTTTGACTCATCATATACTTGTGTATTGTTGTGAGCCTAATGCATCTTGATGACATCTTATTTGGCTCTCTTTGAGTGATTAATGGAACATCCCATTTTGGGGGAGTGATATGCATTGTGCATCTCTCTTTCTTTAAAATGTGTGTATGTGGGTACCACCACTTAGTATTGATATTGCAAGATTATCTAGTCACTATGTGGTGTGTCATACTCATGAGAAATTCAAATTCTAAATGTCCATTAATCATCTCTAGTTGAATTTTAGTTGCCTCTTGTTTAGAAGAAATGTTTTATCACATTATGGGGGAGTAATATGTTTTGTACATATCACAAGCCTAGAAAATGTGAACATATGAGGTTATGCCACTTAGAGTTGATGCTCTTAATTATCTTGTTCCTAGGTGGCATGTTTGCTCAAACAAGCTCCACTTCTATTAAAAAGCTTTTATTGGCTCATCTTATGGACTCTTGTTTGATTAAGAAATTCTTGGTACGGTTTTCCTCAAATACATATCTCTATATCTTATTTGGGACACCGTTTGCTTCAAGTTATTCTAATCATTGCCGTGCGTGATTGTTTGACTAATTGAAGCTATCAAGAATCTTCATCCGTGCATAGTGCTTAATTTTATATACTTATCCTATGCCCTTTATTGTGAAGTTGATCCTTACTATCATTGTCAATTCACCACCGGAAATTATTTCCAATATACTCATTGTCTTTGACAATTGATAACCTTGTATGTGGTTGAATTCATGGATCATCTTCACCTTGGATTGCCTCTTATTTACTTATTTTATTTCCAAGAAATCCTTGTTGCTCCCACGTGTCTTCTTTGTTCCTTTGAAAAATCTTTTGATAAATTCTCTTGATTCATATCAAGTGTTTGTTTTGGAAGACAAACCTTTTCCTTACGGTACATTGTGCCATTGTGAAAAGTGTAGAGGGTTTGGTTTATTTGTTCGAACCTTGCTCTTTTGGGAGTTTGCTATCTCATTCCTTCTTACATGTTTTATTTGCTTGAATGAGATAAATCTTTGTGCATGTTTGCTTTATTTCATCCTTTATGCTCAAAGGTTTCTTCTTAGTTCATTTGTTGAACTTTGTTGAACAAATCTTTTGTGATTTGCTTCCTTGATATAATTTGGACAACAAATTTGTTTGGTCACACCTTTATGCCTTTTTGAATTCATTTGGTGTTTTGTCCAAAGTGTATCTTTCTTGGATCTTTAAAGTCTTTGTGCATACTTATACGTAATTTGTTTATATGTGTAGCATGATTGCTTTCTTTGATCCATTATATAGGGTATACTCCATCAAATCCTAAATGGCTAAGATGTGCATGGAATTCCAACTTCATTTATAAATATGCACATATTGATATGGAGTGTATCCTATATATTGTGGTTAGTCTAACCATTTTGGACCCAATAAGTTTGGGGACCAAGATGTACTTGAATGTTGTTTTAGGTACATTGGAGATGCAATGGAGGTTTGTCTCATCTATAAGGAAGGTGTTGTCACCATATGATAATTGGAGTCAAGCTAGGATGATGAATGAACTCTTATCTACTACATCATGCCATTGCTATCTCGGTAACAAGTATCTTATTCATGCATTATCCTATAGCATCCAACCTCATGTAGGTTGCATCTTGGCATGAAATTATTTATTTCGAAAATATTGCGGTTCTTGAAAAATTCTTTTTAAAGAAAACTTCTTATTAAACATTTGAGTAATTTGAGAAGATGCATATGATAGGAATATATATATCATGTTTATGATTCACCTATCTCAAATATGCCCTCTAGCAATTTATTGCATATCAATTCCTCAAAAAGCTCTTATGTGCAATTTTGATGAAATTGCGAAGTAAATCCATATTTGTGATACTTGTTGCCTCTCTCAAAACATTCCAACTAGCTTTACTTCCCTTATTGTTAGTTGTGATGTTTTTGAGATTCTCTTGGTTGAAGCTCATTTATATACCATAAGTGAAAATTGGAAGCCATAGGCTATATATGCTTTTTAAGCAAACATTCTTGGTATATTTTATGACTTCATCTTGGATATCTTGTCTTATTTATTTTGTTAACCTCTTGTGTGTGCATGTTTGTAAATGTACACGTCCGTTGGGAACCCCAAGAGGAAGGTATGATGAGCACTGGCAAGTTTTCCCTCGAAAGAAACCAAGGTTTAATCGAACCAGGAGGAGCCAAGAAGCACGTTGAAGGTTGATGGTGGCGAAATGTGATGCGGCGCAACAACAGGGATTCCGGCGCCAACGTGGAATCTGCACAACAAAACCAAAGTACTTTGCCCCAACGAAACAGTGAGGTTGTCAATCTCACCGGCTTGCTGTAACAAAGGATTAAGCGTATCGAGTGGAAGATGATTGTTTGCAAGAAAACAGTAAAACAATTGCAGTAGATTGTATGCTATGTAAAGAATAGGACCGGGGTCCATCACTAGAGGTGTCTCTCCCATAAGATAAAAGCATGTTGGGTGAAAATTCGGGCAATTGACAAATAGAGAAGGGCATAACAATGCATATACATGATATGATAAATATAGTGAGATTTAATTGGGCATTACGAGTACATAGACCGCCATCCAACCGCATCTATGCCTAAAAAGTCCACCTTCGGTTATCATCCGAACCCCATTCAGTATTAAGTTGCAAAGCAACAGACAATTGCATTAAGTATGGTGCGTAATGTAATCGACAACTACATCCTTAGACATAGAATCAATGTTTTATCCCTAGTGGCAATAGCACATCACAACCTTAGAACTTTCTGTCACTGTCCCAGGTGTCAATGAAGGCATGAACCCACTATCGAGCATAAATACTCCCTCTTGGAGTTAAGAGTAAAAACTTGGCCAGAGCCTCTACTAATAACGAGAGCATGCAAGATCATAAACAACACATAAACAATAGATTGATAATCACCATAACATAGCATTCTCTATCCATCGATCCCGACAAACACAACATATAGAATTACATATAGATGATCTTGATCATGTTAGGCAGCTCACAAGATCCAACAATGAAGCACAATTAGGAGAAGACGACCATCTAGCTACTGCTATGGACCCATAGTCCAGGGGTGAACTACTCACTCATCACTCCGGAGGCGATCATGGCGATGAAGAGTCCTCCGGGAGATGAATCCCCTCTCCGGCAGGGTGCCGGAGGCGATCTCCCGAATCCCCGAGATGGGATTCGGCGGCGGCGTCTCTGGAAGGTTTTCCGTATCGTGGCTCTCGCACTGGGGTTTTCGCGACGGAGGCTTTAAGCAGGCGAAAGGGCAACGTGGGGGCCACACGAGGGCCCCACACCATAGGTCGGCGCGGCCAGGGCCTGGGCCGCGCCGCCCTATGGTGACGGCGCCTCGTGGCCCCACTTCCTTCCCTCTTTGGTCTTCCTGAAGCTTCGTGCAAAATAGGACCCTGGCGGTGATTTCGTCCAATCCGAGAATATTTCCTTACTAGGATTTCTGAAACCAAAAAGAGCGAAAACAACAACCGGCTCTTCGGCATCTTGTTAATAGGTTAGTTCCAAAATGCGTAAATATGACATATAATGTGCATAAAACATGTAGGTATCATCAATAAAGTAGCATGGAACATAAGAAATTATCGATACGTTGGAGACGTCCCAAGCTTAGTTCTGCTCGTCCCGAGCAGGTAAAACGATAACATATGTAAACATACTATTTGTAGTGACATGCCATCATAATCTTGATCATACTATTTGTAAACATATGTAATGAATGCAGCGATCAAAACAAAGGTAATGACATGAGTAAACAAGTGAATCATATAGCAAAGACTTTTCATGAATAGTACTTCAAGACAAGCATCAATAAGTCTTGCATAAGAGTTAACTCATAAAGCAATAAATCAAAGTAAAGGTATTGAAGCAACACAAAGGAAGATTAAGTTTCAGCGGTTGCTTTCAACTTATAACATGTATATCTCATGGATATTGTCAACATAAAGTAATATAACAAGTGCAATATGCAAGTATGTAGGAATCAATGCACAGTTCACACAAGTGTTTGCTTCTTAAGGTGGAGGGAGATAGGTAAACCGACTCAACAATAAAAGTAAAAGAATGGTCCTTCAAAGAGGAAAGCATCGATTGTTGTATTTGTGCTAGAGCTTTTATTTTGAAAGCATGAAACAATTTTGTCAACGGTAGTAATAAAGCATATGAGTTATGTAAATTATATCTTACAAGTTGCAGGCCTCATGCATAGTATACTAATAGTGCCCGCACCTTGTCCTACTTAGCTTGGACTACCGGATCTTTGCATGCCATGTTTCAACCAAGTGTCACAAAGGGGTACCTCCATGCCGCCTGTACAAAGGTCTAAGGAGAATGCTCGCATTTTGGATTTCTCGCTTGATTACTAGCTGAATGTCCGTGCTACACGGAACATTCCCAAATAGATCAACCTTTTAAACTGCCACCGAATCCGTGAGCGTAGTAAATAATATTTTGACTAAATTTGTCTTGTATTATGTAAAAGAGAGCTAATTTAACATATCCCACCAAAATTTCGTTATTTCGCATATATATGCAAAATTGTACAACAAATTACACTGAAAAATTTATTTTCCCTTTGTATGTGAAATTATCTCTACACGATAAACCCATTAGTCCTTCTCGTTTCTCGAACAACATGCAGCAGAAGATCAAAACGTCGCCAAGACCGACTTCGATATCTCTAAACTTTTCTCTCGATGAACATATTTTTTTTTCTTAGATGTTATGTTTCAGGATTGTAGACCAGACTCTCAAAGAACGTGATAGTGTTGCGATCCTTTTTTTAGGGTTACGTTTTCTTCTTTCCACAACATGTACTCAATTTGATAAGTGTTTCCATATCGCAACTTATTGAAATCTCAAAATCGTAGAAGATGTTTGATCATTCATTTACCCTCATCGAACCATGCATGCCAAGCATGCACAAAAGCATACGTTTTCGCAGACAACATTGCCTGCGTGCGGACGGTGCCGTGCCAAACATCTTTTCTCGCCCACACGCTAGAGCACTCTGCACACTTGGTGGAGCTTCTCGTGAACACTCGATTGCAATCACCGCATTGGTTTGCACCGGCTAATCCGCGAGGAAAATCGCCCGAGCTGTGCTATCTCGCTGTCTTCATTCAGAATCGTTGCTTTGTTGCAGCATCGCGGCAAGAGCACTCAGCCAGGGAGTCCGTGGTGGCGATTCAACCGCGCGCGAATTTGCCATCATGATCCGGCCAATCCATCCGAGGTACGGGTACCTGGCCGGCATCGAGTACCAGTGCTTGTGCTTCCTCCGCCGCGGGGGTCGCGGCAGTCGGGCTCGTTTAGCAGAGGCGCATGGCCGGAACGGCGGGCGCCACGGGAAGAAAGAGGATCGGGTTCGCCAACAACCGACGTGATTTTTTTGCCCGAGCCGACAGACTTTTTGGCAATAACTGGGCCGATCGCTGACTGAGTTGTATTTGGCCTTTAGCGATTTCGGTAGACTCGACTAATTCGCGAGCGTGGTACGCGAGGTCACAGCTACGTACCACGGTACATTTAGATTTAATAGTAAAGATTCTCAACTTAGACATCCATACCGGGACAACATGGACAACAGATAATGGACTCCTCTTAAATGCATAAGCATGTAGCAACAATTATTATTCTCATATGAGATTGAGGATATATGTCCAAAACTGAAACTTCAACCATGATTCATGGCTTTAGTTAGCGGCCCAATGTTCTTCTCTAACAATTTGCATGCTACAATCATTAAAGTGATAGATCCTTCAGACAAGACGGACATGCATAGCAACTCACATGATATTCAACAATTGATGCTCCCCAGAAGCATGGTTATCGCACAACAAGCAACTTAATAAAAGATAAAGTGCATAAGTACATATTCAATACTACGATAGTTTTTAAGGCTATTTTGTCCCATGAGCTATATATTGCAAAGGTGAATGATGGAATTTTAAAGGTAGCACTCAAGCAATTTACTTTGGAATGGCAGAGAAATACCATGTAGTAGGTAGGTATGGTGGACATAAATAGCATAGTGGTTGGCTCAAGGATTTTGGATGCATGAGAAGTATTCCCTCTCGATACAAGGTTTAGGCTAGCAAGGTTATTTGAAACAAACTCAAGGATGAACCGGTGCAGCAAAACTCACATAAAAGACATATTGTAAACATTATAAGACTCTACACCGTCTTCCTTGTTGTTCAAAACTCAATACTAGATATTATCTAGACCTTAGAGAAACCAAATATGCAAATCAAATTTTAGCAAGCTCTATGTATTTCTTCATTAATGGGTGCAAAGCATATGATGCAAGAGATTAAACATGAGCACAACAATTGCCAAGTATCACATTATCCAAGACATTTTAGAATTACTACATGTAGCATTTTCCAATTCCAACCATATAACAATTTAACGAAGAAGAAACTTCGCCTTGAACATTATGAGTAAAGCCTAAGGACATATTTGTCCATATGCAACAGCGGAGTCTCTCTCCCACAAAGTGAATGCTAGGATCCATTTTATTCAAACAAAAACAAACCGACGCTCCAAGTAAAGAACACAAGATGTGACTGAATAAAAATATAGTTTCAGGGGAGGAACCTGATGATGTTGTCGATGAAGAAGGGGATGCCTTGGGCATCCCAAGCTTAGACGCTTGAGTCTTCTTAGAATATGCAGGGGTGAACCACGGGGGCATCCCCAAGCTTAGAGCTTTCACTCCTCTTGATCATAGTATATCATACTCCTCTCTTGACCCTTCAAAACTTCCTTCACACCAAACTTCAAGCAAACTCATTAGAGGGTTAGTGCATAATTAATAATTCACACATTCAGAGGTGACACAAACATTATTTACACTTCTGGACATTGCATAAAGCTACTGGACATTAATTGATCAAAAAAATGAATCCAACATAGCAAAAGAGGCAATGCGAAATAAAAGGCAGAATCTGTCAAAACAGAACAGTCCGTAAAGACGAATTTTAAGATGGCACCAGACTTGCTCAAATGGAAGAACTCAAAACTAATGAAAGTTGCGTACATATCTGAGGATCACGCTCGTAAATTGGCAGATATTTTCGAATTTTCTACAGAGACCTGTGTCCAGATTCGTGACAGACAGCAATGCTGTTTCTGCGCAGCGATCCCAAATATAACATCAACTTTGACATAGAAACTTTACTTGGCACAAAAACATGATAAGGAGAGGTTGCTACAGTAGTAAACAACTTCCAAGACTCAAATATAAAACAAAGTACTGTAGTAAAAACATGGGTTGTCTCCCATAAGCGCTTTTCTTTAACGCCTTTAGGCGCAGAAAGTGCAAATCAAGTAACATCGAGAGTAGAAGCATCAACATCATAACTTGTTCTAATAATAGAATCAAAAGGCAACTTCATTCTCTTTCTAGGGAAGTGTTCCATACCTTTCTTGAGAGGAAATTGATATTTAATATTATCTTCCCTCATATCAATAACAGCACCAACGGTTCAAGAAAAGGTCTTCCCAACACAATAGGACAAGATGCATTGCATTCGATATCCAAAACAACAAAATCAACGGGGACAAGGTTATTGTTAACCGTAATGCGCACATTATCAATCCTCCCCAAAGGTTTCTTTTTAACATTATCGGCAAGATTAACATCCAAATAACAATTCTTCAATGGTGGCAAGTCAAGCATATCATAAATCTTTTTAGGCATAACAGAAATACTTGCACCAAGATCACATAAAGCATTACATTCAAAGTCATTGAATTTCATTTTAATGATGGGCTCCCAACCATCTTCTAACTTTCTAGGAATAGAAGTTTCAAGTTTTAGTTTCTCTTCTCTAGCTTTTATGAGAGCATTTGTAATATGTTTTGTAAAGGCTAAATTTACAGCACTAGCATTGGGACTTCTAGCAAGTTTTGTAAGAACTTTATAACTTCAGAGATGTGGCAATCATCAAAATCTAAATCATTATGAGCTACAGCAATGGGATCATTGTTCTCAAGGTTGGAAAAAATTTCAGCAGTTTTATCACAAGCAGTTTCAGCAGTTTTAGCAATTTCAGGCAGTTTTGCACGCTTTGCACTAGGAGTAGAAACATTGCCAACACCAATTATTTTACCATTGATAGTAGAAGGTGCAGCAACATGTGAAGAATTAGCATTACTAGTGGTGGTAATAGTCCAAACTTTAGCTACATTATTCTCTTTAGCTAGTTTTTCATTTTCTCTCTATCCCACCTAGCACGCAATTCAGCCATTAATCTTATATTCTCATTAATTCTAACTTGATGGCATTTGCTGTAGTAGTAATCTTATTATCAATATCATTATTAGGCATAACTTTCAAATTTAAAAGATTAACATCAGAGGCAAGTCTATCAACTCTAGAAGCAATAATATCAATTTTATCAAGCTTTTCCTCAACAGATTTGTTAAAAGCAGTTTGTGTACTAAAAAATTCTTTAAGCATAGCTTCAAGACCAGAGGGTACACTCCTATTATTGTTGTAAGAATTCCCATAAGAATTACCATAACCATTACCATTAGCAGAAGGATATGGCCTATAGTTATTACCATAGTTGTTCCTATAAGCATTGTTGTTGAAATTATTGTTTTTAATGAAATTCACATCAACATTTTCTTCTTGAGCAACCAATGAAGCTAAAGTAACATTATTTGGATCAACATTAGATCTACCATTCACAAGCATAGACATAATCGCATCAATATTATCACTCAAGGAAGAGGTTTCTTCAACAGAATTTACCTTCTTACCTTGTGGAGCTCTTTCCGTGTGCCATTCAGAGTAATTTATCATCATATCATCAAGAAGTTTTGTAGCCGCCCCCAATGTGATGGACATAAAGGTACCTCCAGCAGCTGAATCCAATAAATTCTGCGAAGAAAAATTTAGTCCTGCATAGAAGGTTTGGATGATCATCCAAGTAGTCACTCCATGGGTTGGGCAATTCTTTACCAAAGTTTTCATTCTCTCCCATGCTTGAGCAACATGTTCAGTATCTAATTGCTTAAAATTCATTATGCTACTTCTCAAAGATATAATTTTAGCGGGAGGATAATATCTACCAATAAAAGCATCCTTACATTTAGTCCATGAATCAATACTATTCTTAGGCAAAGATAGCAACCAATCTTTAGCTCTTCCTCTTAATGAGAAAGGAAAAAACTTTCAATTTAATAATATCACCATCTACATCCTTATACTTTTGCATTTCACAAAGTTCAACAAAATTATTGAGATGGGCAGCAGCATCATCAGAACTAACACCAGAAAATTGATCTCTCATAACCAAGTTCAGTAAAGCAGGTTTAATTTCAAAGAATTCTGCTGTAGTAGCAGGTGGAGCAATAGGTGTGCATAGGAAATCATTATTATTTGCATTTGTGAAGTCACACAACTTAGTATTTTCAGGGGTATTCATTTTAGCAACAGTAAATAAAACAAACTAGATAAAGTAAATGCAAGTAACTAATTTTTTGTGTTTTCGATATAGTGAGCAAGACAAGAATAAAGTAAAACTAGCAACTAATTTTTTGTGTTTTGTTTAGGTGCAATAAACAAAGTAGTAAATAAAATAAATCAAGACAAAAACAAAGTAAAGAGATTGAGAATTCCCTTGTAGCGTGTCTTGATCTCCGGCAACGGCGCCTAAACAAAGCTTGATGCGCGTAAATGTACACGTCCGTTGGGAACCTCAAGAGGAAGGTATGATGTGCACAACGGCAAGTTTTCCCTCATAAAGAAACCAAGGTTTAATCGAACCAGGAGGAGCCAAGAAGCACGTTGAAGGTTGATGGTGGCGAAATGTGATGCGGCGCAACAAATGTGGATTCCGGCGCCAACGTGGAATCTGCACAACAAAACCAAAGTACTTTGCCCCAACGAAATGTTGAGGTTGTCAATCTCACCGGCTTGCTGAACAAAGGATTAAGCGTATCGAGTGGAAGATGATTGTTTGCAAGAAAACAGAAAAACAATTGCAGGAGATTGTATGCTATGTAAAGAATAGGACCGGGGTCCACAGTTCGCTAGAGGTGTCTCTCCCATAAGATAAAAGCATGTCGGGTGAACAAATTACAGTCGGGCAATTGACAAATAGAGAAGGGCATAACAATGCATATACATGATATGATAAATATAGTGAGATTTAATTGGGCATTACGACAAAGTACATAGACCGCCATCCAACCGCATCTATGCCTAAAAAGTCCACCTTCGTGTTATCGTCCGAACCCCATTCAGTATTAAGTTGCAAAGCAACAGACAATTGCATTAAGTATGGTGCGTAATATAATCGACAACTACATCCTTAGACATAGAATCAATGTTTTATCCCTAGTGGCAACAGAGACATCACAACCTTAGAACTTTCTGTCACTGTCCCATGTGTCAATGAAGGCATGAACCCACTATCGAGCATAAATACTCCCTCTTGGAGTTAAGAGTAAAAACTTGGCCAGAGCCTCTACTAATAACGGAGAGCATGCAAGATCATAAACAACACATAAACAATAGATTGATAATCACCATAACATAGTATTCTCTATCAATCGGATCCCGACAAACACAACATATAGAATTACATATAGATGATCTTGATCATGTTAGGCAGCTCACAAGATCCAACAATGAAGCACAATTAGGAGAAGACGACCATCTAGCTACCTATGGACCCATAGTCCAGGGTGAACTACTCACTCATCACTCCGAGGCGATCATGGCGATGAAGAGTCCTCCGGGAGATGAATCCCCTCTCCGGCAGGGTGCCGGAGGCGATCTCCTGAATCCCCCGAGATGGGATTCGCAGCGGCGGTCTGGAAGGTTTTCTCCGTATCGTGGCTCTCGGCACTGGGGTTTTCGCGACGAGGCTTTAAGGGCAACGTGGGGGGCCACACGAGGGCCCCACACCATAGGACGGCGCGCCAGGGCCGGGCCGCGCCGCCCTATGGTGACGGCGCCTCGTGGCCCCACTTCCTTCCCTCTCGGTCTTTTGGAAGCTTCGTGCAAAAATAGGACCTTGGGCGTTGATTTCGTCTAATTCCGAGAATATTTCCTTACTAGGATTTCGGAAACCAAAAACAGCAGAAAAAACAGCAACTGGCTCTTCTGCATCTTGTTAATAGGTTAGTTCCTGAAAAATGCGTAAATATGACATATAATGCATAAAACATGTAGGTATCATCAATAAAGTAGCATGGAACATAAGAAATTATCGATACGTTGAAGACGTATCAGCATCCCCAAGCTTAGTTCTGCTCACTCTAGTGCAAGTGGGAGACTGTTGGAGATATGCCCAAGAGGCAATAATAAAAGTAGTTATTATATATCTTTATGTTTATGATAAATGTTTATATACCATGCTATAATTGTATTAACCGAAACATTGATACATGTGTGTGATATGTAAACAACAAAGAGTCCCTAGTAAGCCTCTTAACTAGCTTGTTGATTAATAGATGATTAGTTTCATAATCATGAACATTGGATGTTATTAATAACAAGATTATATCATTATATGAATGATGTAATGGACACACCCAATTAAGCGTAGCATAAGATCACGTCATTAAGTTATTTGCTATAAGCTTTCGATATAGTTACCTAGTCCTTATGACCATGAGATCATGTAAATCACTTACACGGAAAGGTACTTTGATTACATCAAACGCCACTACAAATGGGTGGTTATAAAGGTGGGATTAAGTATCCGGAAAGTATGATGAGATAAGTGGATCAAAGGATTGTCCATCCCGATAGACGGATAGATATACTTCCGCCCTCTCGGTGGAATGCTCGTTCTAATGTCTTGCAAGCATATGAATAAGTTCATAAGAGACCACATACTGACTTCAAGATGTCTGAGTAAAGAGTACTTGTCGGAGACGAGGTTGAACAAGGTATATTGTGATACCAATGATCAAACCTCGGACAAGTAAAATATCGCGTGACAAAAGGAATTGGTATCGTATGTGAATGGTTCATTCGATCACTAAAGTCATCGTTGAATATGTGGGAGCCATTATGGATCTCCAGATCCCGCTATTGGTTATTGGTCGGAGTGAGTACTCAACCATGTCCGCATAGTTCGCGAACCGGAGGGTGACACACTTAAAGTTGGATGTTGAAATGGTAGAACTTGAATATGGAATGGAGTTCGAATATTTGTTCGGAGTCCCGGTAGATCCCGGACATCACGAGGAGTTCCAGAATGGTCTGGAGAATAAGATTCATATATAGGATGTCATTTTATGTGAATAAAAAATGATGCGGAAGGTTCTATGGAAGATTCTAGAAGGTTCTAGAAAATTCCGGAAGAAACCACTGATGCGCGTAAATGTACACGTCCGTTGGGAACCCCAAGAGGAAGGTAAGGATGCGTTATTTAAAGTGGCAAGTTTTCCCTCAGAAAGAAACCAAGGTTGATCGAACCAGGAGGGCCAAGAAGCACGCTGAAGGTTGATGGCCGAAATGTGATGCGGCGCAACACCAAGGATTCCGGCGCCAACGCGGAATCTGCACACACAACTAAAGTACTTTGCCCCAACGAAATACTGAGGTTGTCAATCTCACCGGCTTGCTGTGAACAAAGGATAAACGTATCGAGTGGAAGATGTTTGCAAAGAAAACAGTAAAAACAAATTATGATTGTATGCTATGTAAAGAATAGGACCAGGGTCCACAGTTCACTAGAGGTGTCCCTCCCATAAGATAAAAGCATGTTGGGTGAACAAATTACAGTCGGGCAATTGACAAATAGAAAAGGGCATAACAATGCATATACATGATATGATAAATATAGTGAGATTTAATTGGGTATTACGACAAAGTACATAGACCGCCATCCAACTGCATCTATGCCTAAAAAGTCCACCTTCAGGTTATCATCCGAACCCCTTCAAAATATTAAGTTGCAAAGCAACAGATAATTGCATTAAGTATGGTGCGTAATGTAATCAAAACTACATCCTTAGACATAGCATCAATGTTTTATCCCTAGTGGCAACAACACATCACAACCTTAGAACTTTCTGTCACTGTCCCAGGTGTCAATGAAGGCATGAACCCACTATCGAGCATAAATACTCCCTCTTGGAGTTAAAAGTAAAAACTTGGCCAGAGCCTCTACTAATAACGGAGAGCATGTGCAAGATCATAAACAACACATAAACAATAGATTGATAATCACCATAACATAGTATTCTCTATCCATCGGATCCCGACAAACACAACATATAGTATTACAGATAGATGATCTTGATCATGTTAGGCAGCCCACAAGATCCAACAATGAAGCACAACAAGGAGAAGACGACCATCTAGCTACTGCTATGGACCCATGGTCCAGGGGGGAACTACTCACTCATCACTCCGGAGGCGATCATGGCGATGAAGAGTCCTCCGGGAGATGACTCCCCTCTCCGGCAGGGTGCCGGAGGCGATCTCCTAATCCCCGAGATGGGATTACGGCGGCGTTCGAAGGTTTTCCGTATCGTGGCTCTCTGTACTGGGGGTTTCGCGACGGGGCGGAAGGGCAACGCGGGGGGCCACACGAGGTGCCCAGGGGGTAGGGCCGCGCGGCCAGGGCCTGGGCCGCGCCGCCCCGTCCTCGGCCGCCTTCGTGGCCCCATGATACGCGTAGATGCACACCGTCCGTTGGGAACCCCAAGTGGAAGGTATGATGCGTATAGAAGCAAGTTTCCTCAGTATGAAACCAAGGTTTAATCAAACCAGTAGGAGCCAAGAGCACGTTGAAGGTTGATGGTCGCGAAATGTGATGCGGCGCAACACCGTGATTCCTGGCCAACGCGGAACCTGCACAACACAACCAAAGTACTTTGTCCCAACGAAATAGTGAGGTTGTCAATCTCACCGATGCTGTAACAAAGGATTAAACGGATCGAGTGGAAGATGTTTGCAAAGAAAACAGTAAAACAAGTAGATTGTATGCTATGTAAAGAATAGGACCGGGGTCCACAGTTCACTAGAGGTGTCTCTCCCATAAGATAAAAGCATGTTGGGTGAACAAATTACAGTCGGGCAATTGACAAATAGAGAAAGGCATAATAATGCATATACATGATATGATAAATATAGTGAGATTTAATTGGGCATTACGACAAAGTACATAGACCGCCATCCAACCGCATCTATGCCTAAAAAGTCCACCTTCAGGTTATCATCCGAACCCCCTCCAGTATTAAGTTGCAAAGCAACAGATAATTGCATTAAGTATGGTGCGTAATGTAATCAACAACTACATCCTTAGACATAGCATCAATGTTTTATCCCCTAGTGGCAACATCACATCCACAACCTTAGAACTTTCTCTCACTGTCCAGATATGGAGGCATGAACCCACTATCGAGCATAAATACTCCCTCTTGGAGTTAAGAGTAAAAACTTGGCCAGAGCCTCTACTAGTAACGGAGAGCATGCAAGATCATAAACAACACATGAACAATAGATTGATAATCACCATAATCATAGTACTCTCTATCCATCGGATCCTGACAAACACACAACATATAGTATTACAAATAGATGATCTTGATCATGTTAGGCAGCTCACAAGATCCAACAATGAAGCACAACAAGGAGAAGACGACCATCTAGCTACTGCTATGGACCCATGGTCGTGAACTACCCACTCATCACTCCGGAGGCGACCATGGCGGTGTAGAGTCCTCCTAGAGATGAATCCCTCTCCTCCCACAGGTGCCGAGGCTATCCCTGAATCCCGAGATGGACCCCGCGGCGCGCGTCTGTAGCGCTTTCCGCACGTGGCCTCGGCACCGGGGTTTCGCGAATGAAGCTTTAAGTAGGCGGAGGGTCAACGCGGGGGCCACACGAGGCCCAGGAGGTAGGTCGGCGCGGCCAGGCCTGGCCGCGCCGCCATGTGGTTTGGCCACCTCGTGGCCCCACTCCGTTATCTCTTCTGCCTTCTCTGAAGTCAGCAAAATAGGACCCTGGGCGAAAGTTTCGTCCAATTCCGAGAATATTTCTTTACTAGGGGATTTCGAAACCAAAAACAAAGCGTAAAACAAGAATCGGCTCTTCTCGCATCTCGTTAATAGTTAGTTCCAAAATGCATAAATATGACATATAATGCATAAAACATGTAGGTATCATCAATAAAGTAGCATGGAACATAAGAAATTATCGACACGTTGGAGACGTATCGTTCTGCTCGTCCCGAGCAGGTAAAACGATAACAAAGATAATTTCTGAAGTGACATGCCATCATAATCTTGATCATACTATTTGTAAAAATATGTAATGAATGCAGCGATCAAAGCAAAGGTAATGACATGAGTAAACAAGTGAATCATATGACAAAGACTTTTCATGAATAGTACTTCAAGACAAGCATCAATAAGTCTTGCATAAGAGCTAACTCATAAAGCAATAAATCAAAGTAAAGGTGTTGAAGCAACACAAAGGAAGATTAAGTTTCAGCGGCTGCTTTCAACTTATAACATGTATATCTCATGGATATTGTCAACATAAAGTAATATAACAAGTGCAATATACAAGTATGTAGGAATCAATGCACAGTTCACACAAGTGTTTGCTTCTTAAGGTGGAAGGAGATAGGTAAACTGACTCAACAATAAAAGTAAAAGAATGGTCCTTCAAAGAGGAAAGCATCGATTGTTGTATTTGTGCTAGAGCTTTTATTTTGAAAACATGAAACAATTTTGTCAACGGTAGTAATAAAGCATATGAGTTATGTAAATTATATCTTACAAGTTTCAAGCCTCATGCATAGTATACTAATAGTGCCCGCACCTCGTCCTACTTAGCTTGGACTACCGGATCTTTGCATGCCATGTTTTAACCAAGTGTCACAAAGGGGTACCTCCATGCCGCCTGTATAAAGGTCTAAGGAGAAAGCTCGCATTTTGGATTTCTCGCTTTTGATTATTCTCAATTTAGACATCCATACCGGGACAACATGGACAACAGATAATGGACTCCTCTTTAATGCATAAGCATGTAGCAAAGTTATTATTCTCATATGAGATTGAGGATATATGTCCAAAACTGAAACTTCCACCATGGTTCATGGTTTTAGTTAGCGGCCCAATGTTCTTCTCTAACAATTTTGCATGCTCCAACCACTAAAATGATAGACCTTCAGACAAGACGGACATGCATAGCATCTCACATGATATTCAACAATAGTTGATGGCGTTCCCCAGAAGAAGCATGGTTATCGCACAACAAGCAACTTAATAAAACATAAAGTGCATAAGTACATATTCAATACTACGATAGTTTTTAGGCTATTTTGTCCCATGAGCTATATATTGCAAAGGTGAATGATGGAATTTTAAAGGTAGCACTCAAGCAATTTACTTTGAAATGGCGGAGAAATACCATGTAGAGGTAGGTATGGTGGACACAAATGGCATAGTAGTTGGCTCAAGGATTTTGGATGCATGAGAAGTATTCTCTCTCGACAAAGTTTAGGCTAGCAAGGTTATTTGAAGCAAACCCACAAGGATGAACAGGTGCAGCAAAACTCACATAAAAGACATATTGTAAACATCATAAGACTCTCACCGTCTTCTTTGTTGTTCAAAACTCAATACTAGACATTATCTAGACCTTAGAGAAACCAAATATGCAACCAAATTTTTAGCAAGTTTATGTATTTCTTCATTAATGGGTGCAAAGCATATGATGCAAGAGCTAAAACATGAGCACAACAATTACCAAGTATCACATTATCCAAGACATTTTAGAATTACTACATGTAGCATTTTCCAATTCCAACCATATAACAATTTAACGAAGAAGAAACTTCGCCTTGAACATTATGAGTAAGCCTAAGGACACATGTGTCCATATGCAACAGCGCAGCGTGTCTCTCTCCCACAAAGTGAATGCTAGATCCATTTTATTCAAACAAAACAAAACAAAACAAACCGACGCTCCAAGTAAAGAACACAAGATGATTGAATAAAAATATAGTTTCAGGGAAGGAACCTGATATGTTGTCGATGAAGAAGGGGATGCCTCGGGCATCCCCAAGCTTAGACGCTGAGTCTTCTTAAAATATGCAGGGTGAACCACGGGGGCATCCCAAGCTTAGAGCTTTCACTCCTCTTGATCATAGTATATCATACTCCTCTCTTGACCCCTTGAAAACTTCCTTCACACCAAACTTCAAGCAAACTCATTAGAGGGTTAGTGCACAATTGATAATTCACACATTCAGAGGTGACACAATCATTCTTTACACTTCTGGACATTGCATAAAGCTACTGGACATTAATGGATCAAAGAAATGAATCCAACATAGCAAAAGAGGCAATGCGAATAAAAGGTGAATCACAAAAATGTAACAGTCCGTAAAGACGAATTTAAAGCTGGCACCAGACTTGCTCAAATGGAAAAACTCAAAACTAATGAAAGTGCGTACATATCTGAGGATCATGCTCGTAAATTGGCAGATTTTTTCGAATTTTCTACAGAGGACTGTGCCCAGATTCGTGACAGACAGCAATGCTGTTTCTGCGCAACGATCCCAAATATAACATCAACTTTAACATAGAAACTTTACTTGGCACAAAAACATGATAAGGAGAGGTTGCTACAGTAGTAAACAACTTCCAAGACTCAACAAAACAAAAAATTGCTGTAGGTAAAAACATGGGTTGTCTCCCATAAGCGCTTTTCTTTAAAGGCGCAGAAAGTGCAAATCAAGTAACATCGAGAGTAGAAGCATCAACATCATAGCTTGTTCTAATAATAGAATCAAAAGGCAACTTCATTCTCTTCTAGGGAAGTGTTCCATACCTTTCTTGAGAGGAAATTGATATTTAATATTACCTTCCCTCATATCAATAACAACACCAACGGTTCGAAGAAAAGGTCTTCCCAACACAATAGGACAAGATGCATTGCATTCGATATCCAAGACAACAAAATCAACGACAAGGTTATTGTTAACTGTAATATGCACATAATCCTCCCCAAAGGTTTCTTTTTAACATTATCGGCAAAATTAACATCCAAATAACAATTCTTCAATGGTGGCAAGTCAAGCATATCATAAATCTTTTTAGGCATAACAGAAATATTTGCACCAAGATCACATAAAGCATTACATTCAAAGTCATTGAATTTCATTTTAATGATGGGCTCTCAACCATCTTCTAACTTTCTAGGAATAGAAGTTTCAAGTTTTAGTTTCTCTTCTCTAGCTTTTATGAGAGCATTTGTAATATGTTTTGTAAAGGCCAAATTTATAGCACTAGCATTAGGACTTTTAGCAAGCTTTTGTAAGAACTTTATAACTTCAGAGATGTGGCAATCATCAAAATCTAAATCATTATGAGCTACAGCAATGGGATCATTGTTCCCAAGGTTGGAAAAATTTCAGCAGTTTTATCACAAGCAGTTTCCAGCAGTTTTAGCAATTTCACAGTTTTGTTCGCTTTGCGCTAGGAGTAGAAACATTGCCAACACCAATTATTTTACCATTGATAGTAGGAGGTGCAGCAACATGTGAAGAATTAGCATTACTAGTGGTGGTAATAGTCCAAACTTTAGCTACATTATTCTCTTTTAGCTAGTTTTTCATTTTCTTCTCTATCCCACCTAGCACGCAGTTCAGCCATTAATCTTATATTCTCATTAATTATAACTTGGATGGCATTTGCTGTGTAGTAATCTTACTATCAATATCATCAGGTTTAGCAGCCATTTTATTAATTAAAGAGGATTGTGATGCAGACATGTATGAGATTCGGGTTTCAGCATTTGAAATTTTAGTTTGCAGACCAGAAATCTCCCTATTCAAGTTTTCAAGTTGATTTCCTATATTTTTCAACAAGGTAGATTGTTCATTCATAGTTTTAGTAAACAATTGATTTTGCTCATATTGTGATTGCATAAAGTTTTTAGTGGATCTTTCAATTTCTAGCATCCTTTCCTCATATCTACCATAATCATTACCATTAGCAGAGGGATATGGCCTATAATTATTACCAGAGTTGTTCCTATAAGCATTGTTGTTGAAATTATTACTTTTAATGAAATTCACATCAACATTTTCTTCTTGAGCAACCAATGAAGCTAAAGGAACATTATTTGGATCAACATTAGATCTACCATTCACAAGCATAGACATAATCACATCAATCTTATCACCTCAAGGAAGAGGTTTCTTCAATAGAATTTACCTTCTTACCTTGTGGAGCTCTTTCCGTGTGCCATTCAGAGTAATTTATCATCATATCATCAAGAAGTTTTGTAGCCGCCCCAATGTGATGGACATAAAGGTACCTCCAGCAGCTGAATCCAATAAATTCCGCGAAGAAAAATTTAGTCCTGCATAGAAGGTTTGAATAATCATCCAAGTAGTCAGTCCATGGGTTGGGCAATTCTTTACCAAAGTTTTCATTCTCTCCCATGCTTGAGCAACATGTTCAATATCTAATTGCTTAAAATTCATTATGCTACTTCTCAAAGATATAATTTTAGCGGGAGGATAATATCTACCAATAAAAGCATCCTTGCATTTAGTCCATGAATCAATACTATTCTTAGGCAAAGATAACAACCAATCTTTAGCTCTTCCTCTTAATGAGAAAGGAAACACTTTCAATTTAATAATATCACCATCTACATCCTTATACTTTTGCATTTCACAAAGTTCAACAAAATTATTGAGATGGGCAGCAGCATCATCAGAACTAGCACCAGAAAATTGATCTCTCATAACCAAGTTCAGTAAAGCAGGTTTAATTTCAAAGAATTCTGCTGTAGTAGCAGGTGGAGCAATAGGTGTGCATAGGAAATCATTATTATTTGTGGTTGTGAAGTCACACAACTTAGTATTTTCAGGGGTATTCATTTTAGCAACGGTAAATAAAACAAACTAGATAAAGTAAATGCAAGTAACTAATTTTTTTTTGTGTTTTTGATATGGAGAGCAAGACAATAAATAAAGTAAAACTAGCAACTAATTTTTTTGTGTTTTGATTTAGTGCAGCAAACAAAGTAGTAAATAAAATAAAGCAAGACAAAAACAAAGTAAAGAGATTGAGAAGTGGAGACTCCCCCTTGGCAGCTGTCTTGATCTCCCCGGCAACGGCGCCAGAAAAAGAGCTTGATGCGCGTAATGTACACGTCCGTTGGGAACCCCAAGAGGAAGGTGTGATGCGCACAAAGCAAGTTTTCCCTCAGAAAGAAACCAAGGTTGATCGAACCAGGAGGAGCCAAGAAGCACGTTGAAGGTTGATGGTCGCGAAATGTGATGCGGCGCAACACCAGGGATTCCTGCGCCAACGCGGAACCTGCACAACAAAACCAAAGTACTTTGCCCCAACGAAACAGTGAGGTTGTCAATCTCACCGGCTTGCTATAACAAAGGATTAAACGTATCGAGTGGAAGATGTTTGCAAAGAAAACAGTAAAACACAATTGCAGTAGATTGTATGCTATGTAAAGAATAGGACCGGGGTCCACAGTTCACTAGAGGTGTCTCTCCCATAAGATAAAAGCATGTTGGGTGAACAAATTACAGTCGGGCAATTGACAAATAGAGAAGAGCATAACAATGCATATACATGATATGATAAATATAGTGAGATTTAATTGGGCATTACGACAAAGTACATAGACCGCCATCCAACTGCATCTATGCCTAAAAAGTCCACCTTCAGGCTATCATCCGAACCCCATTCAGTATTAAGTTGCTAAGCAACAGACAATTGCATTAAGTATGGTGCGTAATGTAATCAACAACTACATCCTTAGACATAGCATCAATGTTTTTATCCCTAGTGGCAACAGCACATCACAACCTTAGAACCTACTGTCACGATCCCAGGTGTCAATGAAGGCATGAACCCACTATCGAGCATAAATACTCCCTCTTGGAGTTAAACAAAAACTTGGCCAGAGCCCCTACTAATAACGGAGAGCATGCAAGATCATAAACAACACATAAACAATAGATTGATAATCACCATAACATAGTATTCTCTATCCATCGGATCCCGATAAACACAACATATAGTATTGTACATATAGATGATCTTGATCATGTTAGGCAGCTCACAAGATCCAACAATGAAGCACAACAAGGAGAAGGCGACCATCTAGCTACTGCTATGGACCCATGGTCCAGGGGTGAACTACTCACCCATCACTCCGGGGCGATCATGGCGATGAAGAGTCCTCCCGGGAGATGAATCCCCTCCGGCAGTGGTGCTGCCGAGGCGATCTCCCGAACCCCCGAGATGGGATTTCGCGGCGGCGGCGGCCTTCCGGAAGGTTTTCCGTATCGTGGCTCTCGGTACTGGGGGTTTCGCGACGGAGACTTTAAGTAGGCGGAAGGGCAACGCGGGGGGCCACACGAGGTGCCCAGGGGGTAGGGCCGCGCGGCCAGGGCCTGGGCCGCGCCGCCCTGTCCCCTGGCTGCCTCGTGGCCCCACTTCGTTATCTCTTCGGTCTTCTGGAAGCTTCGTGCAAAAATAGGACCCTGGGCGAAAGTTTCGTCCAATTCCGAGAATATTTCTTTACTAAAACCAAAACAGCAGAAAATAAAGAATCGGCTCTTCGCATCTTGTTAATAAAGTTAGTTCCGTAAATGCATAAATATGACATATAATGTGCATAAAACATGTAGGTATCATCAATAAAGTAGCATGGAACATAAGAAATTATCGATACGTTGGAGACGTATTAGCCACCTAGGAAGGTGGAGTCCACATGGGACTCCACCACCATGGCCGGCCAACCCTAGTGGGGTGGAGTCCCAAGTGGACTCCACGGGGGCGGGCCACCCCCCCCCATATGGTAGGTGGAATTCCCACCTCTAGTGGGAATCCTAGCTTGGGAAGGTTTCCCACCATATGGAAGGTTTTGGGTTCGGGTCTTATTCGGAGACTTGTAGTCCAACACTTGGGGCTTCCACCTATATAATGAGGGGCATAGGGGAGGGGCCCACACACCAAAAGCCACCACCTTGGCCGCCCCCTATAGTGGCCGGCCACCCCCTCTCCCCAAACCCTAGCGCCCCGCTCCTCCACCATATCCTGCACGCTTAGCGAAGCTCCGCCGGATTTCTCCACCGCCACCGACACCACGCCGTCGTGCTGTCGGATTCAAGAGGAGCTACTACTTCCGCTGCCCGCTGGAACGGGAGGTGGACGTCGTCTTCATCAACAACCGAACGTGTGACCGAGTACGGAGGTGCTGCCCGTTTGTGGCGCCGTGATCAAGATCTTCTACAAGCGGCAAGTGATCGTCTACCGCAGCAACAAGAGCCTCATCTTGTAGGCTTTGGAATCTCTTCAAGGGTGAGACTCGATAATCCCCTCGTTGCTACCGTCTTCTAGATTGCATCTTGGCTTGGATTGCGTGTTCGCGGTAGGAAATTTTTTTGTTTTCTATGCAACGAATCCCTACAGTGGTATCAGAGCCGTGTCTATGCATAGATGGTTGCACGAGTAGAACACAATGGTTTTGTGGGCGTTGATGCTTATGTTATCTTTAGCTTGAGTACTTTGCATCTTTATGGCATAGTGGGATGAAGCGGCTCGGGCTAACTTTACATGACCGCATTCATGAGATTTGCTCCACGCTTGACATGCAACTTGTATTGCATAAGTGGCTTTGCGGGTGTCTGTCTCTCCTACTATAGTGAAGATTCAATTTACTCTTCTATTGACAACACTAGTATCACCGTTGTGGTTGATGTTCGTAGGTAGATTGGATCTTACTCGAAAACCCTAAACCACGTAAAATATGCAAACCAAATTAGAGAACGTCTAACTTGTTTTTGCAGGGTTTGGTGATGTGATATGGCCATAATGTGATGATGACTATGTATGAGATGATCATTATTGTATTGTGGCAACCTGGCAGGGAGCCTTATGGTTGTCTTTAAATTTCATGTTGAGTAGTATTTCAAAGTAGTTGTAATAGTTGCTACATGGAGGACGATCATGAAGACGGCGCCATTGACCTTGGTGCTTCGCCGATGATGATGGAGATCATGCCCGTTGATGATGGAGATCATGTCCGTGCTTTGAAGATGAAGATCAAAGGCGCAAAGACAAAAGGGCCATATCATATCACATATGAACTGCATGTGATGTTAATCCTTTTATGCATCTTATTTTGCTTAGATCGCGACGGTAGCATTATAAGATGATCCCTCTCACTAAAATTTCAAGATAATAAAGTGTTCATCCTTAGTAGCACCATTGCCAAGACTTGTCGTTTCGAAGCATCTCGTGATGATCGGGTGTGATAGAATCAACAAGTGCATACAACGGGTGCAAGTCAGTTTTGCACATGCGGATACTAAGGTGGCCTTGACGAGCCTAGCATGTACAGACATACATGGTCTCGGAACACGTGATACCGAAAGGTAGAGCATGAATCATATGATTGATATGATGAACACTTTGAGTGTTCGCCATTGAAATTACATCTTGTCTCGTGATGATCGGGCATAGGTGTGATGGATTTGGTTCGTGTGATCACTAAGACAATGCGAGGGATATTGTTTTGAGTGGGAGTTCACCTAGTTTTTAATTTTGTTAAATTAAAATTTGAACTCAATTTGTCATAAACATTAGTCTAAACTATTGCAAATATGTTGTAGATATGGCGTCCCCAATCAATTTTAACCAGTTCCTAGAGAAAGAAAAACTTAAGAGCAACG